>CM053580.1:355038597-355083119 GCA_028627135.1 Pseudochirops cupreus | reverse complement strand
TCGCCTCCTTAAAACTGATGGAATTAAGTATGATTGAATGAGTTGCCAGATGATTGCGTTACTAAATGATTGTACTTTGTTGAAAACTGTATGACCACTTCGGTGAAAACTGTGTGGCCATTTTAGTGATAAGTTGTTAGTTGTGACATGGTAAATGATGTATTTTGATTTTCTGTGATAAGTTGTAACATTGTGAATGCTGTACCTTGATTTTCTGTGAATGTTTTGTTCTGATTTGTGATTAAATAAATAGAGAGTTTGCTATACTATGTAATAAGAATCTTGAAAGCTCTTCACAGCAGCAGCCCTCTGGAAAGTTGCTCTTGTGTGGCTTTACAACATGGCAAGTCACTCCAATATCTTTGCCAAGAAAACCCCAAAAAGGGTCATGAAGAGTCAGACACTACTGAACAACAACAAATTGTGAACCTAATTTATTTCATTGATCAACCACTTTATTTATTATCTAGTACCCAACTATTTTGATTGCTACTTCGTTACATAGGTTGAGATCAAGTACTGGTAGCTCCCCTCACTTTACTTTTTTCCCCATTGTTCCCTTGATAGTCTTGACCTTATATTTATTCATATGAAGTTGTTGTGAGGTGTTTTTTTCCTAGCTCTACCAAGTAACATTTTGGTAGTTTGATATTGCTATGGTATCGAATTAGTAAATTAATTTAGATAGTTTTGTCATTTTTATTGTGTTGGTTCAGCCTCCCCATAAGCTATAAATATTTCTCTGATAGTTAAGATTAGTCTTTATTTGTGTGAAATGTTTTTATAGTTATGTTCATATAGCTCCTGTGTGTGTGGTAGCAAGTAGGCTTTCAAGCATTTTATACTGTTTGCAGCAATTTTAAATGAAATTTCTTTCTATCCTTTCCTGCGGGGTTTTGTTGGTAATAAATAGAAATGCTGATGATTTGTGTGGGTTTATTTTACATTCTGTAAATTTGCTAAATTACACATTGTTTCAATTAACTTTTTCGTTTACTCTCTAGGGTTCATAAGTATACCATCATATTATCTGTAAAAAGCGATGATTTTATTTCCTCATTGACTGAATTTATTTTTTAATTGCTTTTTCTTGTCTTATTGCTGTAAGTAGCCTGTTTGTATAATAATGAATAATAATGTTGACAATGGATAGCTTTACTTCATCCCTGGTCTTATCAAAAAGGCTTCTAGTTTATTTCAATCACAGATGATGCATGCTGTTGTTTTTAGATAAATGCTACTTATCATTTTAAGAAAAACTTCATTTATTCCTATATTTTCTACTTTTTAATAAGAATGGTTATTGTATTTTGTTAAAAACTTTTTCTGCATCCATTGACGTAGTCATATGATTTTTTTTGTATTTATAATTGGCATCGTCAAATTATATTTAATTGTTTTCCTAACATTGAATCAGCTTTGCCTTCCGGTTATAAATCTAACCGCATCATGACTACAATCTACTTGCTAGTATTTAATTTAAAATTTTTGCACCAATATTCATTAGGATGGATCAAGTAGGGCTTTTTCTGGTTAGGGTAGACATGGTCATCTTTGTAGGCAGCAAAGAAACATCCAGCAGACAGAGAAAGATTGAAGATAAGTAAGAGAATGGTGATAATCAAATAGGTAATTTTCTGGAGACGATTTGATGGAATGAGATCACTTTTGTGCATGTGGAGGGGTTGGCCTTGCCTTCTCTATGTGGGATATGTATAAAGGAAGGAATTATGACACAAGGCATATGAGTGATGTGACATGAAAAGGAGGGAGAAAGAGGAAGTCTCTCAGTAAATGGCCTCAATTATTTGCAGTAAAATATGAGACACGTTTCTAAACTGAGGGGATGAGGAGAAGGGAGCCCAGGAGGTTTGAGATGAGATGAATAAATCTGGAAGAGTTACTGTGGAGAAGGGGATAGTGAGTTGATTAGTAAGGTGTAAATTGCCTAGCAGTACTGAGGACCTAGTTGAGTGGACCCAGGTATAATGGTTACGTGATTTTTTCCACTTTGTTCAGCAGTGCACATAGAACAGTAAAAGCAATGGATGACGGGAGGGATCCGAGGCTGAGGTCTGCGGGCACAATTGGTGAAATGATAAGGGGGCAAGGAACTCAAGAAGAAGACAGTGTATAATTAAACTAGGAGAGTGTAGCTAGTACAAGAATGACGCCCTGGGAGAGAACTGAAGGGCTGTGAGACTGGAGATCATAGCGGCAACAAATAGCAAGGTATGATATGGGAGAGCAGAAGGAGAGACAAAAAAGCTGAAAGACTGTGATCAAATAAGGAGATTTCGGAGTTTATGGATATGGAAAAGGTGCGTCTGCGAGAGATGGCAATGGCAAGGGTGTGACCATCTTTGTGTGTGGCTGAGGGGGTGAAGGGTCAGGTCACGGGAAACGAGTGGGTTGAGAAACAGGGTTTATGATGCTGAAGGGAGTATTGGCACATATGTTGAAGTTCCCTACTATGAAGGCAAGAGTTTGGGAGGAGAGAGAAATTTAAGCCAGGTATTGGCTTAAGGTTGGAGGAAGGAAGGAAGGGAAGTGTCCTATTGTCTATAGACACAGACTACTGAAATTTTGATTGGGGGAGCAGGCATGGATTGTATGGACCTCAAATGACTGACAGTCACATGGGGGAAGGAGGCCTGGAAGTGACCACGGGAAGCAAGGAGTATTCCTACTCTCCCATCTTGACCAGGGCACCAAGGAGAATGAATTGAAGAGCAAACAGTGTGGAAAGGGTGACCAGGAAGGTTGAACCATCAGGAGGGAGGCTGGTCTTTGTGACAGAAGATGAAAGGAGTGGGAAAGGAAAAGACTTAAGACAAATGCAAGTTCATTTCATATGGAGCAGGGATTCCAGAGGGTACAGTGGAAAGGGTTGGTTGCATTTGATTGGGACTTTTAGTGGGTAGGTTGAGAGAGATGGGAGTGAGAAATTGAGTAGTGTGGGATGGGGAATGGGGTTTATATGATTACCTACAGGGGTTCAGGATCACTGATATGGGTGGGAGTTTATTAATCATAAGTGAAAAGTGCCTCTCTTCTTCCCACCAGATACTGGAGATCAAATAATCCACATAATAGGAGAGAAGGAGCCAGGATTCTCTCTCATTCTCTCATCTCTCCTCCTCTTCCTTTCTCATATGCCATTTCTTCTATTAAGCCATATCTGAGACTATCCCCCCACCACTGTGCAGTTAGTTATCCCCTTACATTGTAGTGTGCCTTTTGTCTCATTCTATATCCCTAGGACTTGGCATAGTATCTGTGCTAGTAGGTACTTAATAAATGTTATTTAGTAGGTACTTAATAAATGTTGATTGATTGATTGCAGTTAGGTCACAATAGTCATAAGCTTTTTTGCGATACTAATTCTCAGTTCATCAGAGACTGTCCAGTTCCAGATCTCATAGCCATGGGACAATTAAAGGGGAAAAATGTAGTAGCCTTTTCTGACCTCCATGCCTCCCCTCTGGTGAATGTGTCCTTTTTCTTTTCAAATTCTTCCTAGTACTTTGCCTGGACCTGGAAGCCTTTGATAATGTGAATCACCCTCTTCACCTGAATACCTTCTCCTCAAGAGGTTTTTGTGTCACTGCTTTTCTACTAGTTCTCATACAAACTGGCTGACTGCTCCTTTTTAGTCTCCTTTGCTTGACTTTTCTCCCAGGCATGCCTGCTAACTATGTACACACACACAAACACACACACACACACACACACACACGTCAAGGCTTTGTGCTGAGACCCCTTCTTTTCTCCCTCTATGCTACCTTATTTGGTGACCTCACGAACTCACATAAATTGAATTATCATCACTACTCAGATGATTCTCCAATCTCTTATGCTATTATCAACAGTCTATAGGACATCTGCAGCTAGGTATCCCAAACTCAACCTGTCCAAAGAAGGACTCTATCTTTCTTCCTAAGCCCTGCTCTCTTCCCAGCTTCCCTATCCTCATCAAGGACACTGCCACCTAGTGCTATCTCTCACACATGACACACCATCTCCCAACTCTTTATGTCTTAATGATCGCCCTCCTCACCTTAGTTTTCTAGCTTCTTTGGCTCTTTAAGACAGAGTAAATCCTCACCTTCCCTAAGAGTCCTTCCTTTTTTCCAAATTTTCCAAAATTGTTTTTTGAAAAAATTTTTCGAAAATTCTCATGCCTTACCTCTGAGATCACCTGCTATTTATGCTATATATGCCTTGTATATACACAGTTTTTTGCATATTGTCTCCTTTAGGCAAGTGGTGGTGCAACAGACAGGATACTGGGCCTGGAATCAGGAAGACCTGAGTTCAAATATGGACTCAGACACTTAACTATATGACCCTGGGTAAGTCACTTTATCAGTTTGCCTCAGTTTCCTGAACTTTAAAGGGGAGATAAAAATATCACCTTTCTTAAAAGGTCATTGTGAGAATCAAATATGACAATATTTGTAAAAACACTTAGCAGAGTGCCTAGCACATAGTCAGTGCTAATAGAAATGCTTATTCCCTTCCCCTATTAGAATGTTTGCTCCCTGAATGCAGGATTGCTTTTCTTTTTTTTGCTTGTTTATACAAACTTACTATTTAGCACAGTGGTCAGCATGTTTTGTTGTTGTTCAGTCTTTCAGTCATGTCTGACCCTTTGTGACCCCATTTGGGGTTTTCTTGGCAAAGACACTGGAGTGGTTTGTCATTTCCTTCTCCAATGGAGTCGTTGAATTCATTTTGTCAGTCCGTCTGAGGTTAAGTGAGTTGCCCAGGGTGATACAGCTGGGAAGTGTCTGAGGCTGGATTTGAACTTGGATCTTCTATCAACCAGTGTTCTATCCACTGAGTCATCAGCTGCCTATGCCTGGTATGTAGTAAGGATTTAATAAATGCTTGTTGCCTACCTACTTGAAAAAAAAAGTTGCATTCTTAATGTCCCCAAGTCTAATGAAAACATAACGAACCATAGTTTTATTGATACTGTTTACTTATATTTGCTTTACCATTTCAGTTACATCTCTCTATTGATATTAGAAATCTATATGACACACATATTAACATATAGTTTAATTTTCCTTAGAAAGTTTTTTCTTTGTGCATTTTAGTTATACTAATTGAGTTGATGAAGGAGGATATTTTCCAACCATTAATTGCAGAAAATAATGACTGAATGCATTATTAGCAAGCCAGTTTTCCTATTGGCAGACTGTGGCTTCATTAGTTTTATACTCAGATAAATGGCAATTAATATTTACAAAATAGCATATTATAAAATAATAAATAACACTATAAAAACTATATTCTACAATAAACTAACAACGAACAGTCAAGCCAATGCTCATCCAGTTCAAGTATGCAAATCATTCTTTCCATTTCTATTAAAGCAACTAGAACAGTTAATCATTTCTAATCTACAAAACTTGCCCAGAGAAACAGGAACATAATGAAAAGCCTCTGGGCTTTTGCATTACTAGATAACAGTTTTGAGGTTTGCTGCTCATGGTACAAGATCCTGTGCAAAGACAGAATGTTTCCATTTTAAGGGGAGCAGAATCTGCCAAAGAAAAGGATAGTATTGATTTTGTTATGCCAGATAAAGAAAAGGAAAGGATGATCTGCCACAAACTGCAGTCCCATATGGCCAGTCCGTCCTGTCATGACACCCCCGGTGCCAGCAGCTGCCTCTGTCCCCTCTTCATTGACATCTACTGCAGCTTGGTGGAACACTTGGGACAGAAAGAGATCATTTCTCTCTGACATTCCTGAAAAATTGGCTTCACTTATGTTAAAGGCATCTTTCATTCCCATGCTCTGCAGGATGGACTTGAGTTCATAATTCTTTTCCAACTTGAACTTGGGCAAGAAAACGTGAATATCATTACTCTCCATTGTGGCTTTTTTGATCCATTCGTTAAGTTTTTTGTAGGTTATTTCTTTTTCTAGCTGCAGAAATAAAAATAAACAGAAGGCATATCATTTTTAAAAAATTATTTAGTTCCAGTATTAAAAAAAATGTTTCTCTTCTACTTGAAATGATTTTAGCCTAGTCATCATGGGAATAAAAATGAGATTTAATAGCCTTGTGAAAATAATTGCAGGAAAATGGAATTTGCAGCATTTTTCAAGGCATTTTATTTAATGCTTTATATGGGAGTTTCAGGTAAAATATTTTTCATGTAGCACAGTTAACACATCTCCATGAACACATTTTCTGAAAACAGATGTGATCATCTCATGGAAAGTACTTTTAGCATTGGCTACTAATGATTAAAGTCTTAATTTCCTCACCAATTCCAAGCCAGTGGAAGAGTCAGCAATTTCATCAGGAAGCAGGACGAACATGCTGACATCACCAGCATATGGAAGTTCCAGAATCTGAGACTTCAGCTCCTTTATGTAGCCAATATGCAATTTAGCTTGTAGGTACATCATCTCTACGGGTTTACGCTCAGTCTAATGTACAGCAAAGAGAAACAGCATGTTTGAGAACTGGCATATAAATGAAACACTTGGTAACATTAAACATCTTTTCATCATACACCTCTACTGAAAGTTTGACTGATGTCAGAATCTATAGGGACCTGATACAAACTTATAGCGGTAAGAGATGTTCTTCCATAGACAAGTGGTCATGTGTTAGAGTGGAGAGAGCTGGACTTCTGTTTACCTTAGTACCTCTTTTTTTAAAAAAAAATTTATATTATTTTAAATGTATGGAATAAAACAAGCATTTCCATTAAAAAGATGATTGTGCATGAAACTGCAAATATACTACATACAACTTGCTTTTTCTTTTAAATATATAATAAAGTTATCATGTAATTTTTTTCTTCTCTCCCTCCCTCTCCCTAGAAATGCCTGCCATCAAAATGTAATAAGAACATCTATTTCTCCAGGTTACTGTGAAGATAAAATAAGATATTCGTAAAATTCTCTATAAATCTTAAAGTGCTATATAAATGCCAGCTATTGAATAGGTTTTGAAAGAAAATTTGCTAATTATCAATGGTCATATGAAGAATTCAGATTAATGCAACTTTGAGGTATTTTGTATCCATCAAGTTGGCAAAAAACAGAAAAATTCAGTAATGGAGGGTCTGTGAGAAGATACTTATGCTAATTCATTATTGGTGAAGCTATGAATTAATAATCTATTTTGGGAAAAAATTGAATGGTGCAACAAAAGCTATTTAATTGTTCATATAATTTGACCTAACAATCTCAAAACTGGGTTTCTATCTTGAGGAAGGCTAATGGCAGTAAGAAAAGATCCATGAGAATATCAAAATATTCACAGTGGCATTATATGTAATGACAAAATGCTGAGAAAAAACTGTGGAATGCGTGAACAAATTTTAACATATAACTATAATGAAATACTATTTTACTAGAAGTTCTGAGGCAGTTGGGAAGAATTGTAAAATGTGAACAAAATAGAGTCAAAAGACCAGATGAACAAAGACTCCAACTATGTAAATAAAGACAATATATTGATACAAGAAGTCTCCAGTCAAACACAAGTGACTATGTGGATATCCAATGCTGGAGGTCAAGAGGCACATCTTGCCTTTCTGTTAAACGAAAACGAGAAAAATGAAAAGTGACATGTGCTATTAGTCATAATGATGAAGTGAGTTCTTTGTGGGGGAATATTTCTGGGTGTTGTTCAGCAGTATTTGTTGTGTCAAAACAAAATGTGTCCATTTTTAAAAACTGATAAAAAGGAAACTGAAATTGGACTGACATGTAAATGAAGCATATTATTACAGATGTCGAGAGAACTATGGTCTAACTAGAGGTAGTCAGAGTTGGTAAATGGGGAAATTGTACCAAGACTCTCAGGTTCAACAAAGGACGAATTTCTGCTTCCATGGAACAAACAAAATATCTTATTTATTACCATTACTTAGTTTGATGGTAAACCCTTACTGCATAACACTTGGAAGATTGAAATTAAAAACATTTCAATATGTATAATTAATTGCCCAAATAACAAGTACTAGATGTACATTTTATTTTGTTTTCTTTTGTTTTTAATGGATACCACCCGGCCTTCAAGGCAGTTACAGTCTTTATATAGGAGCAATGAGTCATGTATACAAATAGCTACAACACAAGTCAGAAGGTGTCAAATTTGCAGAATGAACTAAATGATATCAAAGACCACTTCTATCTCCAAGTCCTGTGAAAAATACAAAAGAGAGGGGCGAGGTGGTGTAGTGAATAGAGCACCGGCCCTGGAGTCAGGAGGACCTGAGTTCAAATATGATCTCAGACACTTAACACAAAAACTAGCTGTGTGACCTTGGGCAAGTCACTTAACCCCAGTTGCCCCCCAAAAATCAAAAAGGAAAAAGAAAAAAGAAAAGTGCAAAAGAGAGATCAAGCTACATCTCCAAGGAGAGATTGCTTCAAGTTGGAAGGATAATGACTAGCTTCAGGGAAGATATAGCATCTAACTGGTCCTTGAAGGAAAGGGATTGGGGGATTTCAACAGTCAGACGTGGGGAGAGGGGATCTAATTCAGGGATAGGGGTGTGGGGAGACGTGAGTAAAGGAGAATCAACAGAAAAGCCAAGATTGTACAAATATCAAATGATATTGTACAACTATTATTTCCCTAGTACAACTAGGGAATAATTAGGTTGTTCTCTATTTGCCTTGGTCCATTTTCCAATCTGTAGGTTATAATAATGCGATATGAAATCTTATCATATTTTCTCATACCAAAGTCACTCGGAAAGGCTGTGGTCTCTTTGCTTTATTCTGGAATGGAGTTTTCCATTTTCCTTTGAAGTAAACAGCATTTACGAGGACCAACTTGGTATCACCATTCACAGAGCCCTCAGGTAAAAGATCTGGAATTTTACCTATAGAGAAGGATAAACATTTAATGAATTATCATAACAATCATCATCTCATTCTTCTTATCTCTTTTTCTAGAGTTCAGATAGAAATGGTTCAGATGAGAATGAGATCTGAACTCCCAAAAGGAAAATATCATATCTCTGGAATCTGAACCTCAAAAAGCCCCTGAATCTCCCCATGTGACCCAGGCATTTGCCTGGGGCAATCAGTCCTTCCCAGTTAATTAACTGCCCTTTCATTGTTTGCACCCTGCCACACCCTAGACTACCACTCTTTTAATTCCATCTAGACCCCTTTTCTGTTGCCACAGTTTTCTGTATTTAAGATCCATCTTGCCTCCATTAAAGTGCTCGGTTCAGTCTGGCTGGCTTGCCAATAAAGCATCACAAATCCTCAGATTCCTCAAGAGTCTGGCTAATGCTCAGATTCCCTGAGTCTGGCCAATATGGCAGAGTTTTAGAATCACTCCCACCCTCTAGAGGTCTTTTAATAAATCTTATCTTTGGCTGAAAGAAGGCTTGGATCAAATTCATACGAGGCAGGACCTGTGTGTTGCTATTTTGGGGTCCCAGCACCCTTAAGCCTCAACTGTTCCAGGACAAGTCACTCTTTTGCCACTATTATTTTGTATTTAATGTTTTAGGGACTATCATGAAAGTTACTAAAATGACTGTCTTTCATAATAAAATAAGAGTATTGGCATACATCTCATTTAGACTCACTAAAAACAAAATACAGTCTAATGGCAGGATTAGGAGAGTGACATGTGCACTATCCTCTTTCCTTATCCTAGTTTTCTTTTCTTTTGCTGGGTCTTTATGGTTTGAAAGCATTTTGCCCCATATAGTTTGGAAATTCTGAGTAGTGAGGATGACAAATTGCTCTTAAATTTTTGTGGATCAGTGTTATGCCTGGGCAATTATGGGCAACAGTTTTGTGTGTGATGATGCCCTAGTTTGAGTATAGTTTATTTCTTGAATTATCAAAGGAATCTAAGGGCTTGCCTTTGTAGTGAAGGGATTTATTGTCTGTTAGTTTGTAAAGGATAGTAAGCTTCTGGTGTATAATTAATTCTAGCCACCTAACCTTGTCTTTCTAGGTAATTGGTAGATGCTAAATTTTTGCAACCTAAAAAATGGAGGATAAATTAGCTGTGTTCTCTTGAGTATTCAAATCAAACTCAAAGAGACTGTTTTAGATTTTGCAAAGCTTTTGACATTGCCCTTCTTCCAATCTGTGAAACCAAAGATGTTCTCTAGGTTTTGTTTTGTTTTTTAGTTTGTTAAATTCCAGATAAAATGAAAAAAAAATTAAGGCTTTATTTTTCCATCCAATTTGGAAAGGTAGCTTTAACTACAATGAAGGTTGTGTCCCCAGATTTTTGTGGTTGGAAAGGAGAGAGTAAGAGCACAGCCTTTAGCTCCCTAAAATTCATCTCTTGTCACCAAAGTCAGAGATAGAATATTAGCCATAAACTGATAAACACTTGGATTAGGGCAGTGGAAGTGGGATTATAATGGAATAAATAAGTTATAACTCACCAATATAAATATTTAGATGACTAATGAGCAATCACCTAATCAGGGAGTTAAACATTTAATAGGTGAGAAAATTTTCAAAAAAATGTCTCTAAACTTATTTTTGTAATTAACCTTCCTCATATTTCAGGTGTGGTTTAAACCTTTTTTTCACTTGTCCTAGCCTCAGTGGAAATGGAAAATCATGACCATCATCATGATCATGCTATATTTGAAAACTTTTAAATCACCTTTTAACACTCCCTTTTCCAAGCTAAATAATCCCAGTCCTTTACATATTCCAAAAGCACACAAGTGTTCATTGCAAAATTTTTTCCAAAGGGTCAAAATTATTTTCATAATAAAACTAAAATGTTGTTTTTATATTAAAATACTTCTCCTTTTTCTATCTACATATCTATGTGGGCCACATTTTCTTCTTATACTTCAACCAAAAGCAACACATCATAACAGTTTAAATACAGGAGTAAATTTCGGAATGCAACTGCATTTCTTTTCAAGCAGCTAGATGGCACAGTAGACAGAGCCTGGAGTCATGGTAGACCTGAATTTAAATGTGATCACAGACACTAGCTGTGTGACCCTCATCTATCAAATGAGCTAGAGAAGGACACTGCAGTACCTTTGATATAACTGAACAACAATAAGTGTTTCTTTTTAAGCCAAACATTAAAGAGATTTTCAAAAATATGCAAAACTCCACTTTTCTCACTAATTATTTTTTGTTTTGGAAAATAGACTCAAAAAATAATTATGTTATTTATGTTAACATACAATAGGTTTATTATTATTTTAAATGAACTAATAAATGAATACTTTAAATGTATCAGTTTTTGTTTCTAATGCAATAAATATTGATAAATATAACTCACATGATCAAAAGCTCTTTGGAGTCCTTAATAATACTTAAATATGTAAAGGGATCCTGAACTGAAAATGTTTGAGGACTACTACTTTGAATAAAAAATTATACTGTGATATTCACCAAAAGAAATAAATAGAGGTTTGTCTTTGTTTTTCAATTCAACCAATCAACTGAGCATTCATTAAACTCCTACTGTATGCCAGATACTATGTAAGGGGCCAGGAAAATAACTACAAAGAACAAAACAATCCTTGCTTGCAAGAAGTTTACATTCTAAATTCAACATCTAAATTATAAACACAGTTTTTTTCCATTGTAAAAGTGGTATATTAGCACTTAGAATAGTGCCTGACACAGCAGTAGGTGCTTAATAAATGCTTATTAGCTTCCTTGCTTCCTTCCTTCCTATTAAGCCCCTGTTAAGAGCAGGGCAGCATGCTTGAATAAATGCAGACACCAAACTCTCTTTTCTCTGAAGAAATTACATTTACTGGGGGAAATCTATTGAACTAAATTAAATGTCAAAGGGATAAAGGCCAACTTCGACAGTGTATAAAAATGTTAATGAGTCATAGCTTTTTAACTGGAAACACATCGCTATGAGAATTTTCCTACCTTTCGTCTGAGTTTCAACCCAGGAATTGATCTCCTTTCTAACTTCATTCGCATCTTCTCTAAAGTTAACAGGTTCTGGTTCTGCAGAGTAATATTCCTTGCAACGCCTCAGGTATTCCTTAAAAGCAAGAACATCTTGAGGTTCATACAATTTTTACCTGGTCAGGTCAGAGATTATAATTGCAAACTCTGGACCTGTCTTCAAGGTTAAGAGCTATGAGAATTATATCACAAATGTCTGCTAAGGTAGATTGGAGATGAGGATGGCAAAGACCAAGTTAAACCAGGTAGTGTGCTGGGAAGCTGGCTACAGAGATCTTTCCCCTAGAAATCTAAATATGCCCTTCCTCTTGCCCCCTCCCCATCTACTCCTATCCACTATTTTTGGCTCTAACAACAACAACAACAATATTCATATAGTTCAGGCACTGTGCTAAGCACTTTTACAAATATTTTCTAATTTGATTGTTATAACAAACTTAGAAGATACTTGGTATTATTATGTCCATTTTACAATTGAGGAAACTGAGACAAAGAAAGGGTAAGTGACTTGCCTAGGGTCACACTGCTAGCACATATCCAAAACAGGATTTGAACTCAGTTCTTTCTGATTCCAGGCACAGTGCTCTCTCCACTTCACTAGCTGCTTCTCTCAAGTGACAGCCTTGGACACTCAAAATTATCGAAGGGAAGGGAGACTGTGTGTATGGGGGAGAGAGGATAGCTAGAGCTAAGTGAGAACAATGCCCTTCTCTTGCATCCCTTACTATTTGCCATGTGTAATGACTACAATCAAAAGAAGAAGCAATTTGGGTACAGCTATCCAATTACCAGCTGCCATTGCCAAGGGGAACATGGGACATGGGGAGAAGACATCCTTAGAGAACCCTGGGAAACTCTAGTCATCTATATAAAGGCTGAGAAAGCTATGCTTTCTTCACTCATCTTTATTACAATTTTTAAAAACATGAGGATGTCAGAGTTTATTTTCTAGAACTGTGAGATCAGCCAAAGGCTCTACCTAGCTTACAAAAACAAAGTCATTCCAAATAAATTATATCTAAATATTTCTGCCAGGACATTAGTCACTAGAGAGCATGGTTACAAAAACTATTATTTGTATGTTATGAATTTGTTAATCCAAATTTTTTTCATAATTTGATGATTTTGATATTTTCCATACCAAAATATAGAATTGATGAAAATATCATTATGATATGTTAAATATAAAAGGAAACTCTGTTGACTCTACCCATTCTTATATGCAAAGCATGGGGACTGAACCTGTGATTTCATTCTTCTAGGAAATTCCTGGGTAAGGAAATACCCTCTACCAAAGCAGGTTAGCACCTGCCCTGCAAGTCATAGACTTAGTAATAATCCAAAGTGAAGTGATTTGTCCAAGAATCCACAGCCCCTGTGTATCAGAAGCAGAAATACAAGCCAGGTCTTCTGGGCTCCCAGACCAGTTCTTTACCCATTATATTATACTGCCTAGGATAATCTAGAAATATTCAAGTATAAAAAGTTGGAAAATTATCTGATATATTTGCATTAGTCTAACCCTACAGTTGGATGAAATAACATAGAAAATACTGAGTTGAATAGGTTGAAAGTTTCTCAGGCAAATTCATGACTGGAACAAAATTTTCAGAGACCACTATCATTCATTCCTAAAACACTTCTCGTATAGCTTCATTTTTTCCCCTTCCTTTTCCTGTTTCCGGGGGACTAGAAATCTGTTGTATAGACTTCACTTACATCTTTGAATCTTGAGGACTTCTCTCCAAAGAGCTTATTGGCACTTTCAAGAAGATAATCATCTGAAGGTTGGTTGATAGCTGTGCTGAGAGCCTTGAAGGAGGAGTGGGTATTGTTTCCAGCTTGAGCCTTTAAAAACAAAGAAGGAAGAAGAAGAAGGAAAAGAAAGAAGAAATTCTTTTTAATATACTCCGTGACTTTCTTTGAGTTGAACAGAAAAGTTCACATTAACAATTTTTTTAAGAGATCATTTCCCTTAATAATTTTGGCAAGATTATGATGTAGTAAAATAAAGTTTGAGAATATGCTCACTGACGTTATGGTTTGGAACCTTACTGTATATACAGGACAAAGGTTGAGTCAGATACAACAAAGGCAGATGACACTTATAAAATAAAAATTAGAACTCTTTTAAAACCCCATAAATCATTTTATATCCTTTGGGAGCCTCTAAGTACCATGAAGCTCTACCCTATCAAATAGCTAAATAGCCTAAGCAAGCTCTTGCCTCTTCTGATGTGATCCAGTTCCAACTAAGAAATATGCCGTGCACAGGAGGATCTGCCTTATAGAATACCAAAGAACTGCCTATAAATTAAAGGTCTCAGTTTGAGGTCTCTATAAATAAATAGGACTGATGCCCCAAATGCAATTTATGGGAGGTGGAATCCCTTTCTACCAGTTCTGTGGCAAGCACACAAAATTTGAGGAGAATGAATTTCTTTTTCTTTCTTTCTTTCTTTCCTTCCTTCCTTCCTTCCTTCCTTCTTTCTTCCTTTCTTTCCTTCCTTCCTTCCTTCTTTCTTTCTTTCTTTCTTTCTTTCTCTCTTTCTCTCTCTTTCTCTCTCTGTCTCTGTCTCTGTCTCTCTGTCTCTCTGTCTCTCTCTGTCTCTCTCTCTCTATCTCTTTCTCTTCCTCCCTCCCTCCCTCCTTCCCTTCTTTCCTTCCAACATTTAGAGCTACAAGGGGCTACAGATCTGGAACCAGAAGGGACCTTAGAGGCCATCTTCTCTGCCTTCTCATTTAATAACTGAGGACATTTAGGTCCAGGGAAGTTGTGATTTGCCCTGTGCTACACAGAGGCAGGATTTGAACTCAGCAACTTTGACTCCAGAATCAGTGCTTCTTCCACTATCCCACACTGCCTCCATTTTAGGTCTTTTTGTCCAGCCACCTGGTTTTAAAGATGAGGAACCTGAAGTCCATAGAGGGGAAGTGACTTGCTTAATGTCACACAGATGGCAAATTACAAAATTGGGACTGGAGTCCAAATCTGATCCTCTGATTCCAAACCTAGGTTTCTCCTCACTGCCTGAAGCAATGCATCACAGAGACCCTCTGCTGCCTCAAGCAGCCTGGAGTTCACAGACATGGTTCAGCAGGAACATATCAGGGCTCTCAGGAAGGTGATGATGGGTAAGGATTCCTAAGGAGACCCACTGGAGCTGGTCATATTCATCAAAATGCTCGTAAGAGCAAACCCTCCACTTTGTTCTTGTGCCTAGTCTGTCTAGCCAAGACCAAGCACTGGAGAAAAATAGGGAATGTAAATATCCCTTAGCCAGCTGAAATATTGACATAGAAAACGTAATTCAGAATTAGAAATATTGCCTTTGTATCCAGAAGACATGAGTTCTACACTTACTAAAACCCTGCCTTCTATCTGAAACCTTTCCCAATCCCTCTTATTTCTAGTGCCTTCTCTATGTTATTTCTGATTTATCCTGTATGTAGCTTCTTAGCATACATTTGTTTGCAAGCTGTCTCATCCATTCAACTACAATGTCCTCAAGAGCAGGGAATATTTTTTTAATGTTTTATTTTTCCCCTGTTATATGTAAAGATAATTTTAAACATTAATTTCTTTATGAGATTTTGAGTTCAAATTATCTCTTTCCCTCTCTTACCTCCCTCTCTTTCCCCACATAGTGAGCAATTTGGCACAGCTTATACATATTCAATCACATAAAACATATTACTGTATTTGTCATTCAGTGAAAGAAGACACAGGCCCAAAGGGAAAAAATATGAAAAAAAATGAAGAAAGTGGAAAATGGTATGCTTTGATCTGCATTCAGATTCCATCAGTTTTTTCTCTGAAGGTGGATAACATTTTTCATCATGAGTCATTTGGAATTGTCCTGGATTATTGCATTTTTTAGAATAGCTAAGTTATTCACAACTGATCATCCTGCAATATTGTTGTTACTGTGTACAGTGTTCTCCTGCTTCTGCTCACTTCACTTTGCATCAGTTCATAAAAGTCTTTCTAGACTATCCATTCTGCTCTCCATTTCTTATAGCACCGTAAGTAATACAGGGAATATCTTTTGCCTTTCTTTGTATCCACAGTGCCTTGCATATAAACAGGCACTTAAAAAATGCTAATTGCTTGATTGAATGTTATCCATGTGACCTTGGAAAAGATACTTATTCTCACTGGGCCTCAGTTTCCTGATCTGTAATACGAGGAGATGAGACTGGCAGATGTCTAAGACTTCTTTTTGCTATAAATCTATGATTTTAGGAGTCAAGATTCAGAAAACAAGGATCTTTTATGCTGCGAAAACCCCTTCCCTCTCCCCCGGTCCTAGGCACCCTGACTTTTGTAAGGTGCTCAACCTCTTTTACCAGTCCCTGAGTAACAAAACACTCTGGGACCCACAGAGACTTAACTATCAGAGTATGTTACTAGTCGTAGCCTTCTACTCTCCCAAAAGGTTTTTTGGTTTTAAGTTGTTGATGGTTGTGTTTTCACCCTTCTAGTCACTGTTTTCAAAGTAAACCAACTCATCTGACCAGGAGGCGGTGTAATAATGAAGTGGAAAGAGTATTGGATTGTGATCTGGGTCTGGCTCCTAGCCATGCTGCTTGTAGCCTACGTGACCCTGTAAAAACTACTTCACCTCTTGTCCCTCAGTTTCATCTCTGAAATGAGAGGTTTGGACTCTATGGTCTATTCCAGCTTTTAGAGTCTGTGATCCTAAGACCACAGTCAAAATAATAGAAAGATCTAGAAGAATCTGGAGACATGCGTGGGATTTAGCCCAGGCTGTGCCACAAATCAGCAATGTGATCCAGCCCTTCTAGGCTTCTGGTTCTTCATCTATAAAGTGAGTATCCGAGTTAGATTGAAAGACCGTTCCAGCTCCAACTTCCTATGAATCTAAGATGAATCACATTCAATGAAATATAAATAGTTCTCTCTTGGCCTTTTTTTTTCTTTCCAAAGAATGGGCTACCTTTAGCCATACATGCATTAAAATGTTTCATTGAAATGTCATTGGACATGGGACTAAAAGTCTTCATTGGCCTTTCCTGTTTTAAACAAAAGGCGATATCTTAGATGTAATTCAGCAAGTTCATGAGCATTTTGTTTCATAATTTGAACCCTGTATTACAAAATAATGTCTGTTAATTTTTGTATACCACAAAAACGCACAACTCTTTAGGCAATGGGGCTAAAGTTCTGCTTGTCTAATTCTAATTGTATTGAACATATATTAAATGCCTACTATATGCAAGGCAATATTCTATGGACTATGGGAGATACAAACATTAGGAAAACAGAACTCCTGTCCTCCTGGAGCTTTTATGTATTTATTAATTACAGAAACTGATTTGAGTCCTGCAGCTGCTGTGAAGTTACTATGTATTCTGAGCAAGTATTCTACTAGAAGGTAGGGATTGTTGTTGCAGCTTTCATCAGTAGAGTGAATTCCTAGATTAGAAAACTCCCACTGATGTCAATTAGTATCTTCTTCTAAATTTATCATTCTAGAAAATTGCCTAGAACTCTTTTTAATCTTTTTAAAGGCAATTGGGGTTGAGTGACTTACCCAGGGTCACACAACTAGTAAGTATCTGAGGCCAGATTTGAACTCAGGTTCTCCTGATTCCAGGGCTGATGCCATATCCACTATGCCACCTAGCTGCTCATAAATTGCCTAGAACTCTTTAGAGGTTTAGTGACTTGCCCAGGGTCACACAACCAGGATGAGTCAGAGGCAGGATTTGAACCCACATCCTTCTGGTTCTCAGGCAGCTTTCAATGCACTAAGCCACAGTTCCTCTCACCTTCGTCGCTTACATTGTCACTTTGATCCACAAGACAACCTCACAGAGGCAGGTAGCATAATTTTGTTACCTCCATTTTACAGTCCTAAATTACACAGCTATGTAATAAGTGGCAGAAATGGAAAGTAAATCCAAGTCCTCTTTCCCAAATCTAATCTTCTTTTTTTATTATACCACACTGGTTCCTTATATTATACTTTACTTCTTAGGGCTTTTGCTCGCCCATCTATAAAATGAGGACTTTGGACCACATGATGTATAAGGTTTCTTCATTCATTCATTCATTCTTCACATAGCAGTTTCTGTGGTCCTTTTGACAGTGGGTGACTGGGACGTGGGTGGGGGGAGGGGAATGGTAAGGAAGAGGAAAGAAGAAGGAGAAACATGGGAAAGAAAAGGGAGAATTGGGGTTAAAGAGACAAAGCAGAGGCAAGATGGTTAGAACATGAGGTACCTTCTGAATGGCCAGAGGGTAGTGTTTCTTCTGGATCTGCTGCATCATCCCACAATCTGTATCGTTCCGTATAGCCCTGGGAATGTCAACCTCATCTCTTCCAGCCTTATTGAACTGAAGTACCTGGGATCAGAATTAGAAGAGAGAAGGATCCAGAGACAAGTAAGCACATTGTGTATTACGTACCAACAGCACCTTCTAAAAAGATTGCTTAATATTATCCTCCTCTCTAACTTAATATTTACTCCTCTTTTCTTAAACCTAATATTGTAATTAAAAAATAATCACAAACATCTAATATTAATTTTACTTTTGTACTCCTGGGAGATCTTGAGAAAAGTAAGCAAAGTTTATGTTTAGGGCTGCCTCCTATAAACCTAAACCAGTTGTCCAGTCCCTAGAGGTTTGCTCTTTCTGGTCAGCTGCCCAACCTGCTCCCCCCCTCCAAATCTCACCCACACCCCACTGAAGCTCTTGAACCCTCAGCATTCACACTTATCCAGTGAAACCCACATGCTTTGATATTCTTCCTGGTAAGGACCCAGAGATCAAGTAACTGATTCGAAAAATTCATTCATTGGCACAATGAATAAATGATTGATATTTTAACCAGGGCCTTTTGGGGGATCTACATTAGTTGTCTAACATATTAGTGACTTCAATAACAAAAATTTCCAGGCTCTAGAAGACAGGGGCATGGAGCTTTTTCACTTCAGGGGGAGACATTTAATGGGTCTCCAACAAGAATGTGCTGGAGCCAACTTCAACAGGAGAGAGACAATTGTTAAATTTTCAGTGTGAGCTTTTATACCATAGAAATCAACAAAACTATAAAGCAGGCCTTGGTTTATTGTTTTGTTGATCATTTAAACTTAAGGAAATGATGGAAAAATATTAATAATGCAAATTAAACTTAAAAGTATGTTGTGTGTACATTTTCTTTGAGATGGTTGTTAAACATTTGCTAGCACACTCTTGCCCTCAAATCACACTTTATAGACTTTGGCCCCCTACTTTTTGCAGCGGGGTTGGTCCTGCTCCCCTCCCCTTAGATTCATTTTCCTTGTTCAACAAAAGAAACACTCCCCTTGAAGAGCTACTGCTTCCTCACTGGAATCAGAATTCTCTTGGGTCACATGGAAAGTAGATTAAGAAAAGTACCTGGATGATCAGAAAATACTAGATCATCCATAGGGGAGCTGGCCCCTGGCCCATCACAAGGCCCCAAACCTAAAAGAACAGACTTTTCTTGCCCTCTTCTCTTCCTCCACTGTTTCCATAAAGTTGTATATTCAGTGGGATTTTATAATAACTCACTTTCTCTCTTTTGTAAAGAATAAATAAGACAAATAATGTTCAAATGTAAAAATTGCTCTTTTTTGGAAATTTAAAATGCCTATCTCACAGAGTTTGTTCCAAAGATCTCAAAACCTTTTTTGTAATCACTGACTAACTGTAAGACAGAGAGGTTGTGCCTTGCCCAAGTTGAACCTATGCTAGAGGCTTACTTAGCAACAAAATCTTTTTTTCATTTTAGTCACTAGATTATTTCCTTCAGTCTTCTCTCTGCCCTTCTTAAAACTTCTTCTGATTGAATGAAGACTAAAGAACCAAGAAAAAGACACATGAATACAATAATGTAAATGATAACACTAAAAAGCATGTAAACATTGATAAATTATAATGAACAATCTGTGTCCTAGAGACCCAAGAGGGAAATTCACTTTTTTTCTCAAATAGAAAGATGGCAGCTATGAATGTAGAGAAGGGTACACCAATGCACCAAAAACATTTAAGCAAACGAAACAGTTTACACGTCTGACACTTACACAGAAAATACTCTCTTGTGTGTGACAGAGCTTAAGGAAAAAAAGAATGGTAAAAAAGTTAACAATAATTTTTTTCAAGATTTTAAAATTGTGCATGTTTTACTGTGATTTTAACATTGAAAATGAAGACCCTGATATTACTTAAACCTACATTATTTTCTGTTGAATTTCCCTTTTTTTTTTTAAGGACAAAAAAGGGCAAAAGGGAAGAAACATTACAAAATGTTAGTGGTATAGGGACATTGTGCAAGTAATCTTTGTGCAATTCCCTGTATTTAATCTATAGCAAACACAAGGAAGGATTAAGTTTCAACATAATTAGATAAGTAGGATCCATTCTAAATGGGTCACTGTATACCAGTGGGCATTTTTTTTCCTCCGAGAGCACTGTGTACTCTAGGAGAGAAGCAAGGCTGAATTGGAAACATATTTGGTATAGATGGAAAATCTGTTCCTTCAGTTGAAAGAGTGAAATAGCAGGTTTCATGGTGCATCTGTAATTATTGATGTGTTAATTAGGTAACCAAATGGGGTAATGAAGAGTCAGACATGACAGAAAAATGACTGAAAAACAACTGAGGTAATGTTCATGCTTGGGTCACTAACCCAGAAAACAGTAGTGTTGATTCTAAATTTGTCCAAGGCATCTAAACTATGCCCTACGGTACGTCACAATTAAGCTGATCATGCCCCTGTTTTCTGTGCCTAGGCCGAGTTTGCTACATAAGCCTGTGTCCACCCACCAAGACAAAGAAACAATGAGCCTGAAACAAAATTATGTCAGAATTTTGCCTAGATTTCACCCGTGTTTCCTTATCAGTAAAGCGGATATAAAGCAACATTCTCTCACTGCTTCCTAAGGTGATGAGAAGGGTCAAATAATGGAATCAAAGAGGAATCTTTGAGAAGCCATCTGTATACCAACTCCTTTTTTTTTCCTTTGGAGGGGGGAAGGCAGGGCAGTTGGGGTTAAGTAACTTGCCCAAGGTCACACAGCTAGTAAGTGTTAAGTGTCTGAGGCTGGATTTGAACTCAGGTCCTCCTGACTCCAGGGCTGGTACTCTATTCACTGTGCCATCTAGCTGCCTCTGCCAACTCCTTTTAATGATAAGGAAGCTGAGGTCCAGGGAGGTTGTGATTTGCCTACGGTCTCATCTTAGTACCCAGTGGTGACTTGATACCCAGTCTCCTGACTCAAGATCTTGGGCACTTCTCACTACAGTATAATATTAACAGATAATAAAAGAAATTTACCCAAAATAAAGTGCTACAAAATAGAAAATATTATTATATTACTGGACCCAAGCAGCAGGATGAAAAGATATGGATGAAAAGCCTTCAATCAGCATTGCATGCAGCTTTGGATGGAGTGCCTGAACTGAGAAGATCAGAGGAGCGTAGACTGAGAGCTGGCAGAGACCCTACAAGCCAGGTAGTTCAGCCCCTTCATTTTAGAGAGAAGGCACCTGAAGACCAGGGAAGAGGAATAACTGGTCCACAGTCACAGTGCTAGGATCTGAAATCAGGTCCTCTGACTCCAGATGGAGCGTTCTTGACACCAGCATTCCGCTTCTCAATGGATCTCACATTAGTTGAAATATTTAATTATTAAAGAAATATTTTTTAAGGAACATTTATGGGCTAACTGTTCAATGTCAGGCTTTTCTTGTATTGGTTGACATGTTTCAGGGAACATGTCTATAGCTAGGGATGTGATGGTAAATGTTTGACAATTAGTTCTTTGAATAAGAAGTTAACAACATCCTTTTAAAATTTAATCTGCATTATTAATGTTTTTCCCTTCACCTTCTTAAGTACATAGAATCAACAAAACAGGACATGAAGCCCTGATTTACAGTGTTTGACAAAATCTGAGGTGCAAATGCTCACACTGAAAATTTAACAATTGTTTCTCCCAAGCAGGTTTGAGCTGGTCCCAGCACATCTCTGGATATAGCTGAATATTTGTAATAATAGGGAAATTAATGATAGTATTCTACTTAATTTCTATTTTATGATCACTGGCTTTATTTCATTCAGTCTAACCTTCTTGCAAGGTGATGGTGGCGTTGTCTTTGCATAGGGATAATTTTTTATAGCTATGAGAAAACAATGACAGTCAAACCTACCTCTGCCATCTGGTCAGCCGTATTACCCTCAGCACCCATATAGACCATGGCTAAGGTAGAGGAGATGCTCCAAGGGCAAAAGAAGACATTCTGATTACGATTTGTTTGATTCAGATGCTTGAAAAAGTTGAGGGCAAATTCTGCGTTTGCTGACTGCACGTTCTCCATTTTTTCAACCTAGGAAGGAAATGAGAGAGAAGAAAAACTTAAGAGGTGATTTTTTCTTTATTGGTGCTGGCAATATCCACATGCTACAAGTACCAGACAGGGTCATGATGCCATCTTTACTGCTGGTGCAGTCATAGGATAAGCACTGTAAGGGGTCTTGGGGTTCATTTAGTTTAGCTCCCCATTTAATAGGTTAGAAAACCAAGTTCCAGAGAAATGAAATGAGGTCTCAATGGTGGTAAATAGTTACTAGCAGAACCAGACTTTGAGTCCTATCTGACTCCAACTTCTCTTTCCAGGTTCGTTTTACATGACTCCTCTCATGCACTCTGGAATCCAGTCAAACTTCTTAGTTTCCTTTCTCAGAACTCTGAGTTCCCCGCAGGATTCAGCTCCAATGCTAACTCCCATAAGAGGCCTTTCCTGATTCCTCCCAGTTACTAATCTATAGCCTCCAAATTACTTCCTATTTACTTTGTACAAATCCTGTATTTACTTAGTTGCACACATGTCAACTGTATACACGAAAACTCTGACCCTGAATGATAGTTAGCCTATAAAGTCGTGGTTCTCAACCTTCCTAATGCTGCGACCCTTTAATACTTGTATGTGGGCGTATCTGCATGTGGACGGACCTGCCTGGAGAGGGATAGAGGAGCCATGTCTCGGTTCCTAAGACCATCAGAAATATGTGTTTTCCAGTGGTCTTAGGCAACCCCTGTGAAAGGGTCGTTCAACCTCCAAAGGGGTCGTGACCCACAGGTTGAGAACCGCTGCTATAAAGGATGGTCATCTGATTCCAAAGCCAGGATTTTTTCCATCCCACCCCAGTTCCTGGGCAAAATTTTCAAGGTTGGATGTGAGTCACCTGTGCCCCATCAGGATCAGAAGAGGCAGCATTGCGTGCGTGAACGATGTGCTACTTCATATTTGACAAATACTTATCATGAGCCTGTTACAGGCCAGACGCTGCGCTAAGTGCCAGAGACACAATGACAAAAGAGAAACAATATTTGCCATTGAGAAACTTAAAAGTTCACTCAGGTAGTCACTAGTGACATTGGGATTTGGAATCAGGTCCTCTGACTGAATTGAGCTCTCTTGATACTGTACCACGTCGCCTTTCAATGGGTCTCATATTCGTTGAAGTATTCAAATATTAAAGAAATATTTCTAAAAACCACCCTTTATAGACTTATTATCATTCAGAGTCAGGATTTTCATGCATAGAGTTGACATGTATATATCAAAGAAAATACAAAATATATGCAAAATACACTGGAAGAAAAAAAATCAGGGTGGGGGATAGGATATATTAGGAACTAAAGAATCAAGAAAGGCCTCATAGGAGGTAGCATTGGGGCTGAACCCTGAAGTGGGATCAGGGTTCCAAGAAAGGAAGGTGAGGTGGGAGGGTGTTTCAATCCTGGGGGCCAGAAAATAAGCCTGGCTGATCAGATTGTGAGTGTGGGACAATGCTTGAGAGGAAGTCAGGTGTAATGAATCTGGAAAGAGAAGCTGGAGTCAGATGGGGAAGGGCTTTAAATGCTCAACAGAGGAGTTGGTATTGTCTCCCTAGTAGCACTGGAGGGCCACCAACACTTCTGATCAGGTAAGTGGCATGGTCAAAGAAAAACAACAGGATGTGCACACCTGAAGTAGAATTGAATCAGTTTGTAAATCGAGGGAACTGGTAGAACACACACTGATCCCCAGATGTGGAAGTAAACACAAGAGCTCTGGACATGATGGCCTCCCTGGCACCTGCATGCTCCCCATTAGCCCCATGACGTGGTGTTCCCAAAAGGATCCGGGTCCACACAGAGTGCAGATAACGATGCAATGCCACTCCAGGTAGCCCTCCCTCGTCACCCTCCATGACTAGGAAGGCTTGGGGGAGGTGTGTCCTCCATTTCACAGGATTATGTAGTTAGCAGGCATCTAATGCTTATGTAGAAAATGCTCTGATCAGACCTTTGATAATAATCATACTTCATTATAATTATGAAGCATTTCTTAATAAATAAATAAATACATGCTTATGTATACAATTTCTCCATCATTATGAAACCTCCAGTAGGTTGTTTCAGATATATAATACTCCCTCCTCTCAACATACCTTTCACTTTCAAAGGATTTAAGGACTGGACTCATGATTTCATTGATTCTGGGAATTTCTTTGGGAGAAAATTCCCTTCAGCAATGCAAGTCATGCCAACTAACTGCTCCTTGGCAACTGATAGTCTTACAGAGAGTTGCCTAGAGGGGTTAGGTGACTTGCCTAGGGCCATACAACTAGTATGGGTGGGATAGGAACCCAGCCCTTCATGGCTTTATAGATAATGCTAATCTCTCTTGTCACACCACCTGTCTCTCACCTGCAAATTCAAACTCAATGCTTTCATTCTCTTTCCACTTGTCTTGGAATTATGTCTTATCCCAGTTTACCAGGCAAGTGGTACTGTAGAACACAGGATTTGGAGTCAGGAAGACCTGAGTTCAAATCCTTCCTCACACACTTACTAGCTGTGTGACCCTGGACAAGTCACTTAGCATCATTCATTTTCATTTTCCTCATCTGCAAAATGGAGAGAACAATAGCCTCTACATCACTGAGTTGTTGTGAGGATCAACCGAGAGATAATACATACAAATGCTTTTCAAACCTTAAAGTGCTCCATGTCAGTGGTCGTTCTTGTTATTATTAATGTATTAGCTTAATCCTAACTAAAGGTACTGGCTGCTTGCGTCTGGTCTCCCCTCTATTCTCATCCACTTATTTCAGATCTTGGCCTTCCCTGCTACATCTCCTTTTGTTACTGAATCAAACCTGTTCCCAAACCTGCCTTCTGACTGACCCTTCCTCCACTTCAACCTTTTCTCAAACCCTTTCTTTGAGGTTCTTTCCATGTCAGACTGACTGCTCTGCAGTGAGGTACAAACTTGGCCAGAAGAAGCGTTGCATTTGGAATCAGAGGTTCTCAGTCTCTGCTGCTTAGTGGGTGATTTTGGTTGGGTCACTTAATCTCTCTGAGACTCAATTTCCTTACCTGGAAAATGAGGGGATTGGACTACCTGACCTCTAAGGCCCCTCTCTAGCTCTAAATCTATGATCCTATGTGGATAATTATGGAATGTGGTTGCAGGGCACTCATCTATTTATAGAACCAGGAAGATTTTTCTGTTGTATTCAACGAGTAAATGAAATGGAAGTTTTACAGGTATGGGTCTTTATGGAAAACCTTTCTTTCTCCCCAATCCCTTTCCCTCCTGCTCTCCTCTTCCTCCTCTGTGTGTGTGTGCGTGTATGTGTGTGTGTGTGTGTGTGTGTGTGTGTGTGTGTGCATGTGTGAACACACAAGTGGGAGAGAGAGAAAAGGAGAGGTATAGGGAAAAGAAGAGTGAAAGGGAAAGAGAAAGACAGAAACTGAGAGAGAGATCCATAAACACATACTTGGAATTTTATCTAACTATACATACATATGCACAAACATACACATATGGCATAACATATGTAAATATAAAACATATATACTTTATTCTCTTCTAACAATATGTGCGTATATGTATATATCTATGTGTAGGTACCTACATAGACATAAGCATATTTATGTTTTTTTCTCCTCTCCTACACCGCAGAGCTGTAACTAGAGCAGAATGATAGGGGTTTTGACCCAGGGTGCCAACACATAGCATGTTCCTTCTTGCATTGCCTCTTCAGCCCCCTCTCTCTTGGCCTTACAGCTAGGTGGCGCAGTAGATAAGGTGCTGGACCTGGAGCAAAGGAAGACTCATCTTCCTGAGTTTCAAATCCAGCCTTAGATACTTCCTAGCCTTGTGAGGCTAAGCAAGCCATTTAGCTCTATCTGCCCCAATTTTTCATCTATAAAATGAACTGGAGAAAGGAAATGGCAAATCATTCCAGCATCTGTGCCCAGAAAGCCCCAAATGGGGTCACAGAGAGTCAGATGTGATTGAACCAACTCAACAACAACATGTGCCATTCACTGAGCAAAGCCTCAAAAGCACTTGAAAAGGTTTCCTTTCTCACATTGTTTTAACTATAGCCTAGTTCTA
The DNA here is from genome assembly GCA_028627135.1 of Pseudochirops cupreus. Classification (NCBI taxonomy): domain Eukaryota; kingdom Metazoa; phylum Chordata; class Mammalia; order Diprotodontia; family Pseudocheiridae; genus Pseudochirops; species Pseudochirops cupreus. The sequence goes on along the minus strand of CM053580.1, from coordinate 355,056,738 downwards.
CAGCATGGACCCCAAGGCCAGATCTGTGGAGGGCATCTAGTGCCTCTATGATATAAATACACCTACTCACATTTCAGAAACTAACAAACGACAGACAATTCATTCATCAACTGACATAGACACGCCTTGGGTGTGTCTATGGCTCAAGGTGTGGCTGAATGCTTCCACACACCCAAGGAGTGTGTCTCTATATTGGCTGGTGAACATATCTAGATCATCTACATAGCATGGGAGGCTTACATAATGGCTTTTTTTAAAAAGCCACCCTACAATTACTAAAGAACACAAATACACCAAGTGAAATGAAATCTTTCCAAAAGAAATATTTCTCCAGTGACAATTTTCACAGAGCTTGGGTGAATTTTCACAGAGCTTGGGTGGGGAAAAAATGCCCCAGCAATGCAGAAGGTCTTGCAAATTTCCCAGCCCTGACAGTTGCTATGTGTGTGACTGTGACCTCAACCTCTTAAGCCTAAGCTTCCAGGTCTATAAAATAGGGTTACTATGAAGAAAATGTGATGTAACCTTTCAAGCAATAAATAAAAGTGAATTGTCATCATTCAAGCTCTTTGCTAGGAGGCAACGTGGCATATTAGACTAGTCTAGTCGTGTCCAAATCTTGGTGACCCCATTTGGGTTTTCTTGGTAAAGATACTGAAATGATTTGCCATTTCCTTTTCCAGTTCATTTTACAGATGAGAAAACTGAGGCAAGCAGAGATGAAAAACTGGCCATGAAGCCAGGCAAACCTGGACTCAAGTGAGGCTGGTGACTTTGAATAGCCCTTTCTCACTTCAAACCACTTGTAAGTCTTGACATCACCTTCCTCTTTGAGAATGAAGAACAAACAAAAACAGCAATTATATACCCAGCCTTTGTGTATTTCTCAGTGTTCTAGGCAGCTCTGAGACTCTAAGTTTCAGAGAAAGTGCTGACCTGGATTGGTAGAGGGAATTTCCTTATTCAGGGGTACCTTATACCAAGGGAATCATAGGTCTAGTTCCTCTCCCTCCCTTCACTAACAGATTGTCTCTCTGCCACTCTTCTCTGTAATCAGGAAGTAATTTCTCTGATCTTTTTCTTTTAATTTCCAAGGTGGGAAGTTATTTCTGATTCTAAAATAAGGAATAAAGTCCTCCTAAGTAGAGTTATTCCCTCAGGAGGGAGTGAGTCTGTTGATTGAGAAGTTCAACAGAGACTAGATCTTGCTATCCTTGTCCTTGGTCCTTCATTTTCAAGGAGAACCAATTACCCATTGGATATGATCTTGCACTACAAGACAACTCAGGTTCATTTCAATCCTGTGATTCTTTAAATACTTCTTTGTGTGGGTCTCTATTTCCCACAAATTTTATTAAAATGTCATGTCATTAGTATTCCTCCTTACTAATTAGTCAGAATATCTTTGTCTCAGTTATCACTTGGCCGAACCATGAAATAGACTGTTTATTTCCAGAGCCTGCCCACTTCCCTTTTCTGCATCTCTCTTTTCCCTTATTCTACTACCTGACCCTCAGGGTCCCATTGTCCCCACCATGGCACGTTGTACTGGCCAGTCTTCTCCAGCAACTCCTCCCTCCTTTCTATCCCACCAAAATGCCAAATTTCTCAGTGGTTCCCTACTCTTAACCAGCTTCCACAATCATAAATAATCTAATTCATAAGCATGTGTTTTAACATTTTTAAAAAGGATATTGTTTAATGTGGAAAAGATTGGCTCTCCAATGGTGGGATTTCAGAGAAGCTGAGTAGGGGAGCTGGTCCTGGGGATGGTCACACCTCCCCTTGCCCTTCCATTGCCATAATGTAAGTGGCCATTTACTCCATCTACACAATCGTACATCCCTGGCTCTTACAAATTCTCATGTGAAAACCAACTACAATTAATTCAACTGTCACAAACAGTGTAGTCATCATGATACTCACAAACCTGTTTAAAAATGGAATCCCATTAAATTTTTTTAAATTAAAGACCAATACGAAAGGAATTTCTTATCCTATCTTGTGTGAAATATGACCTTAAGATACTCAAGAATTACTTTATTCCAAGGAAAACTATAATCTCTCAGGCCAGTTTAGAAGTCTATGTGTGAGTGCACTGCAGAGCAGCATAGATATTGGTTTCTATGGAGGTGGGTCACTGTATAGTGAACAGGGCGATAGGGCAAGCTTCAGGTGACTGATGGAGGGGTTTTGCACATCAGGAAGATTTAGATTTATTAAGAATCTAATTTTCGTAAAGTTCTTAGTTGGTTCATTCCAGTGTAGGGAATTCTTAAGTTTTACTTAATCTCAAGGGCTTAGTTTTGGCCCTTTTTTTAAACCTTTTATACTTCATGGTAATATTTGGTTTTTTACTCTAGGAGTCAAACTGATAAGGAAAAAAGTATTTGAATTCACAGTAACTATAATTAAGTCAAGTAAAGGGCAGCTAGGTAGTGTAGTATGGAATGCTGAACCTGGAGGCAGGAAGATCTGAGTTCAAATCTGGTCTCAGACACTTACTAATTCTGTGATCCTGAGTAAGTCGCTTAACTCTGTTTGCCTCAGTTTCCCCATCTGTAAAATGAGCTGGAGAAGAAAATGTTAAACCACTCCAGTATCTCTGGAAGAAAACCCCAAATGGGGTCATGAAGAGTCAGACATGATGGAAGCGAATGAATAGCAAATCAAGCAAAATCTCTGTTTAAAAAGAATCTCTTTATAAATCTTTTTCACAGTGTTATTTTTGGAACAAGGGCTATCCTCCCTTTTGTGGAGGTGGGGACAGTTGAAGCTACTCTCAGAATCACAGAATCTAAGTTGGAAGGTCAGAGGTCAGAGGTCACTTAGCCTAGCTGTTACCTTTACAGAATCTGTTCCACATTGGACTTTTAGGCAGCAAGGTGGTACAGAACAAAAAGCACCGATCCTGAAGGAAGGTAGACCTGAGTTTGAATCCAGTCCTAGGTACTTGCTAACTTTGTGACCCCTGGGAAGTTATTTAAACTGCCCCCCTCAGTTTTCCCATTTGCAAACTGGGAATAAAGCACCTACTTGCAAGGCTTGTTTGTGAGAATAAAATGAGATATATTCTTAAAGTGTTTTGTAAGGTGCTTAAAGTCCTATATAAATACTATTAATGACTTGGACAAGTGGTCACACAGGCCCCACTTGAAGAAGCAGAAATACTGAGCCTAGAGTCAGGAAGATCTGAGTTCAAATTTGACCTCAGAAATTTATTACTTGTGTGACCTTGGGCAAGACACTTCTCTCTGCCTCAGTTTCTTCAACCTTAAAATGGGAGCAATGACAGCCTCTACCTCCTGGGGTTATTGTGAGCATCAGATGAAGTAATGGCAAAATGCTTAGAACAGTGCCTGGCCCATAGCAGGCATTATATAAATGTTTGTTCCCTTCTCCTGTTCCCCATCCTATGACCCTAGATGTAGAGCTGGAAGAAATATTAGAGGCCATCAGGTATAATGCCTTCATTTTATGATGAGGGAACTGGAAGCGAAGGGATTTGCCCAAGGTCATACAAGGAATATGCATCCGAGCCCAAGTTCTCTGACTCCCCAACCCACTGCACCCCACTGAATCCCCATCTCATTCCTATTTTGGAGGCCACATTTCATGAGAGGGAGTGAGAGATTGTAATACGATGTCCAAAGATGGTGGCCAAGATGGGCGAGGGACTTGACATCAAGTCTGATGAGAATTTGTAAGAGGAGATGAGGACATTTTGCCTGGAGACATGGAGGGGTCAGGGAATGGGACATGGGACATGATAGGCTTCTCAAACTCAACAAGTCCAAAATAGAACTGATGTTTTCCCCTAAGATCACTCTTCCTCCCAACATCCCTGTTTCCTTCTGGGACACTACCATCCTTGAAGTCATTCAGGTTTGAAAGCCAGAAGTCCTACCTTGACTCATCCCTCTTGTCCATCCCATGTACCACTTCAGTTGCCAAGTCTATCAGATTTTACTTCCATGTCTTGTCCTTCTGTGCTCTTCTCTTCACTCATACCACAACTATTCTAGTTCAGGCCCTCAGAGCTCTCTTTTGGACTATTAAAAAAGCTTCCTGTCTGGTCTGTTGTATCCAGCCTTTCTGCTCTCTATCTCATCCTCCACTCAGATCTTCCTAATGCACAGGTTTAACCACATCACTTCCCTTCTCATGAAGCTTCAGGGGCTTCCTGTTGTTTAGAGGATGAAACACAAGTACTTCTGTTTGGTGTTTAAGCCTTTCTCAGTCCGGGTCCAATCTCTCTTTCTAGGATGATTACTCATGCACACAAACCAACCTCTCTATGTGGTGGGATTCCCATACAGGAAAGGGAAACATTCATACAGCACCTACTATGTGTCAGGAACCATGCTTTGTAAATATTATCTTTTTTGATCCTCAACATCTCTGGGAGCCCTGTTTTTCATTTGAGGAACCTGAGGCAAACAGAAGCACAGGTTCATACAACTACTAAATGACTGAGGTCAAATTTGAACTCAAGTCCATTAGATTGTAAGTAAATTATCTTTCTCCTCCTTTTTGTGTCCCTAGCACTTGGCACAATGTCTGGCACATAGTAGGTGCTTAATAAATGTTTATTGAATGAATGAATGAAATTCTTCCCTCCTCTACGTCCGACTCTAGGCATGGCATTCGATCTCCTACATATGTGCTTTCGCACAGGCTGTTCTTCTCTCTGCCCTGCCTCCACCCCCTTTTCCACCATGGTCACAATGCTCTTTTCTCCTCAGCTCCAGTTCTTGGAATCTCTAGCTCCCTTCAAGGTTCACTTGAAGGGCCACCTCCTACAAGAGGTCTTTCCTGATTACCTTCATTGTTAAGGCTCACCCCTCTCTCAATAACCACGTCTTTATTTTTGTACTTTGTACTTTTCAGGGCTCATGCTGTTTTTTTCTGCAGGTAGAATCTCTGTGGTTAGGGATTGACTGTTTGGTTTTTGTCTTTCTATCTCCAACCTTTAGCATGGTGCCCAGCCCATAGTAGGTGCTTAATTAATCTTTGTTGAATTGAACAGAATGGAACCCTTTCAACCCATAATTGATTGATTGACCTATATCCAAATCTCAGGTCTGCGACTTAATATGCATGTGAACTCCAGTAAGAGAAGCTAGGTGCCACAGTGGATGGAATCCTGGGCCTGGAATCAGGAAGACCTGAGTTAAATTTGTCCTCAGACACTTCCTAGCTGTGTGACCCTGGGCAAGTCACTTAATCCTGTTTGCCTCAGTTTCCTCATCTGTAAAATGAGCTGGAAAACAAATGGCAAATCACTCTAGTGTCTCTGCCAAGAAAACCCCAAGTGGGGTCTCAAAGAGTGAGATACAACTAAAATGACAGAACAATGAACTTGGGTGAGTCTTGTCACATCCTCGGCCTCAGCTTTCATCTATAAAACAAAAGGATTGAACTGAATGTTCTCTAATGTCCTTTCTGCCTATAAACCCTACCACCTCCTATGAGCTGCAGTCGTCATACAAATTGTATTAATACAAAGATCTATTTCACATAAATACAGTGTCAAAAGCTAATCATTACACACTTTTAGGAGCTTGAACCCAGAGGTCCCTCGTAATCCCATACAAAGCATACCCCTTCTTAGTTGGGCCCAGCTGTCCAAGTCACTGCTGCCACTGTAAGCTCAGAATATTGAGGTTTTGTTTGCTTTTTGTGGGACTTTTTGGCTTAACTGCTAATGCCATAGTTACTTATAAAGGGACAGCAAATGACATCAAAACAGAAAACGCCTGTTGTTAATTTCTCAGTGATGTAATAAATGATAATACTTCCGTCCTTAGATGACAAACAATTGGTTCTTAATTAATGTTATCCTTGGAAAAGACATTATTATGGAATAAATATTATCCTTGGAAATAATGAGAAGAAATAGTTTGCAAGTAGCTTGAACTTGTTGCTACTCCTGCTGGTTCTCACACATGAGAAAAGGTCCCTTAGGCCTTGGCAAGGCTGTCAGATATCAGAATTTGTCAAACCCTAGAAACTACAAACTCTGCCTATTGCTCCACTCCCTTTAACCTAGATCCATATTGGTCATGGGAAGGTTTCTGTATCTTTTGCTACTATATGGTAGCAACACATAGAGAATGAAACCAAAATAAAGAACTGTAAAACAAGATAGACAGGCTTGTTTTTTTAAAATAAATCTTCTCCCAAATAATCATCACATCTCATCCACACCCAAAAGGAAAAAAGAAAAGCAGTTATGCAGATTTGGTACTTTGGGTGACGGAGAATAATTTATGTATCAATATGGAGCCATAGTTTGGAAATGAATGGTCAACTCGGCCAGTCAAATAACTGTTCAGTGCTGTCAAATGACTAGTAAGAATATTTTCCCCATCAACATTATTTGAGGAAAACAGCTCCTTGAATGAATCAACATATTTGGAAATCTTGTTGACAGCACCATTCCTCAAGAAAATTCCCTGAGTTCTCCACATTGTGGTCACCAATTAATAATGAACGTAATAAAGCTTCACTCATGAAAGTTACTGATGGAAGTTACTCTCTATTCAAATCACCTTCAGTTATTCAAATTTGTTTAAAAGTGAAGAGTCAAGTGAAAATGAAAACATCCTTATTCATAGTTTTGTTGCTTTATCTTAAAATATATCTTCTCAAGAAAAAGGCAGTTTTATTTGGGTAGTATTCATAAGAATAAAGATTCACATCTAGATTTTAAATATCATCAAATCCAACTCTCTAATTTTACAGAAAGGAAAATTGAAGCCCAGGGAGGTGAAATAATGTGTGCAAAGCCACAGAGGCAGTAAGTGCCTAAGCAGAGACTTGAACCCGAGTCCTATGACTTGAAATTTAGTACTTTCTGTCCCAGTTCGTATTATTTATAGTCATTAAATAGAGAACCACAAGCAGATGCTATTCCAAGATATACTCCTAATTTGTCCCATGGAATTAATTCAACATATTGAATATGAATACAATCTAAAAATTCATAGGAATGCATTCTGGTTCTTAACGATTTAGCAGCAAATGTTTTAATCTGGAGTCTATGCATCTAGGTTTTTTTAATTGATAATTACATCTTAATATAGTTTGTTCCCTTCAAAATCCTATGTGTTATATTTGATATAGTCTGAGAACAGGTTTCTCCAGACTGCCAAAGGAGTCTATAACACAAAAAAGTGAAATCTTGACCCTAAAACTTGTTAAAATATCAAACTAAAATATTTTCTTTTCTTTCAAAAGCCTTTTATACTTGTCCTTTGATTTCCCATTAAATCTTCTCCTACATTTCTATCTTCAAAATATTAGGAATACTAGTAAGAAACCATAGTGAAAATGAAGCCCCACTTCCCACAAAAATAGTCACAGGAAAAGTTACCATACCTTTGAGATTGAGGTGCTGTTCCCTTGATAGCTAGGGTTTCTCTCTGGCTTACTCCAGTTTACATGCAGGGATGACTGACTGGTTATTTATAGTCCCTTCTTGCCACTCCCAAGCCACTTTTCCATTTTTTTTTCTTTATCATTCAGAGTGATTCAACATTTTACTCAGAAAGTCATCAGTAGAATAGTAATGCTTATCTGTGTAGAAGCAGAAACTTGAGAAAGCTATTGGGAAAGTGACATCATGTAGAAACTTTGGAGTTTGGTAATAACTATACAAATTAATCAAAAGAGACTGGAGCTTTTCAGCAGCAGAGGCTTTCTCATTCTAGGGTACCCCTTTCAACCTCTCTTCCATTATCTCCCTTATCTGTTCACCACAGTAAACATATTTGGTTGTTCTGTACTTTTTAGAAACAATGGGCTCATTTCTCTCTTATTTGGGGGTGGGAGGAAGGAGCCTAACCATCCTTGTAAGTTGGAAATAGAAGGGGAGACAGTCTGTCTCATTTCTTCTTGAGTTCTGTGTGGAACTCCCAAAGATCCAAGTAAAATTATTTTAATTCATAGTTTTATCTTAAGCTTAGTTTGTATCTTCTCAACTAAAAATATGTCTTAAGGCCAAGCAGTATTTCAGTAACATTATTCACTGGCATCTCATATAGGTGGACCTTGAATGCTTTTAAAAATTTTTCCTCACTGAAGCTAGACTTTAATTACTAATGAGCTGTGCTGTTCAAAAGGTAATCTGTAGTCCTAGATGACTGGAGGAAGAATTTAAGAAGCACTTCATACTAACCAGAAATTAACATCTCCAAATTTGACTCACAGTTCCCTAGATATGCGTTCATGGATCCTTTAATGTATTTTAAAGCAAAAAAAATTGGCCAGGTATGGCAAAAATGCAACAGGAAACGTTTGAATTTCTTCTTGCTTAGGGACATCATTGTTCAGATAGTTTTGTCAGGCTCTCCTTTGTTCTACAGACCAGCTTTCTTTTATCTTCACTAAAGGACCGCCATGATTGATACTGTTATGACAGAAGGGATATCTCAAAAGCCAAAAACAGAGTAAGGCATGAACATGGAGGGCTTGAGATAAAATAGACACCAGTTTGACTTGAACAGGATGTATACCCTTGTCTAGGAGTAATGGGAGGTTAAGGTTGCATAAGTAAAGCAAAGCTTAGTACAGAGGCCCATGAATGCCAGGATGAGCATAGTACTTGGGGTGACTCTATATGTTGTTGAACAAGAATGTCATTATGGAAGTGGTATTTTAGGAAATTAATCTAGCAAATTCCTCAAGGGAAATTATTCCAATCTTATTTTGCTTCTTTTCCCCACTCCTTACCTAGGACGATCATAAACATTAAGTGCTTAAAAATGTTTGTTGACTAAATGAATAAGGGCAATTCAATTTGATTATAGGATTTAAACTTCTATGTGCAATGAACTGTGCTAGGTAGGTCCTGAAGACAGAAAAAAAAAAGACAAAACAGTCCCTGCCCTCAAAAAACTTACATTTTGAGGATTCATCTGTACATTGATGAGTAAATTTAAGAGAACTTGATAGAAAATGGTGCATAAATGGGGAAAGGGGTGCAATCAGAAAAGGCTCCATAGAGAAGGAGATTCCCAGCTACAGCCTTGAAGGAAGATACAGATTCTGAGCAAGGAAGAAGAAACAAGGAAAGAGTTCATTACAAACATGTAGGTCAACCTGTGTGAGGGACAGGGAATGCTTAAAGTCAGGGCAAAGCTTTACTGGAAAGTCAAATGGATAAAGGGGAATAATGTGAGATAAGGCTGAAAAAACAAGTCGAAGTCAGATCATAGAGGGCCTCAAATGTCAGTGTGGGAAATTTGCATTTCCTCTACTTAAAGGTTTTGTTGTTTGCTTTTTTTTTTTAATCAGGGGTGACAGAGAGATTTTGGGGGGGGGTTTGTTTTGCGTGTTTGTTTTCTTTTTTGTTCTTTTTGTTTTTTGGAAACTGTGTGGAGGGTAGATTAGATTTGGCAACATGAAAGGAGGGAAAACAGTTGGGAAGTTATTAAAGTAGGTTAGAGGAGAAGTAATGGAGGTTTGATTGAGGCTGGTGGTTATATGAGTAGAAATAAGAGAATTTTAAAGAAGTATAATTGGAAGAATTTGCCAGGTTGGATATGAGGGGTGAAAGAGGGAGAAGAGTAACAGTTGACTCTGAGATCACTAACCTGGGTGACTTGGAAGATGGAGGAGTTGTGGTTTTAGGAGGAAAGTTGATATGTTCTACTCTGGATATGTTGAGTTTGCAGGTGAGATATTCTGATGGGATGTATAGTTGGAGCTATTTTATAGGCAGCTTGTCATTTCAGGACTGGAGCTCAGGTGAGAGATCAAGGTTCAATATCTAGATTTGGGAGTCACAAATGATACTTGGACCCTTCAGGGATCCAAGCTCACCAAATAAGTTCGCCAAAGGAAAGAACATATAGAGGGAAGAAAATAGAGCTCAAAGCATAGCCATGGGGGACACTTACTTTTAGCAGATTAGCTGATAGAGAGAAACTAGCTAAGGAGATTGAAAAGAGGCCATTTGACGATTAAGAGGAGAGAACAGTGTCATGGAAATCAAGGAAGGGGAAAGGATCCAGGAGAGAGAGGTGGTCAACAGTGTGCAAAGCTGATGAAAGTTCAAGGAGAATGAGGACCGCAAAAAGGGCAATGACTTTAGCAATGAAGGGAACGCTGGTACTCTTTTAAGATTTTCAGTAGAATAATGAACTTGGAAGCATGATTGCAAGGGTTGAGGAGTGGAAGGTGAGAAAGTAGAAGTAGCAGGTGATTTTTTTTTCTAAGAGTTTGATAGTAAGAGAGCAGAGTTATAGGAAAAGAATTTGAGGGGATGACAATGTCAAATGAAGGTTTTTTTTTTTCATGTAAAAATTTGCTTCCTTTAGACCTCAGCAAAGCAGAAAGCCAAAAGAAGTGAAAGCAGAGAAAGTGAATTATTAAAGGAAAAGCCCTTTCAGATGCAAGGGGTAGTTAGGTGGCACAGTGTACAGACACTGGACCTGAAATTAGGAAGACTCATCTTGCTGAGTTCAAATCTGACCTCAGACACTAACTGTGTGACCTGGGCAAGTCACTTAACCCTCAGTTTGCCTCAGTTTCCTCATCTGTGAAACGATCTGGAAAAGGAAATAGCAAATCATTCCAGCATCTTTGCCAAGAAAATCCCCAATGGGCTCAAGAAGAATCCTATACAACTGAAATGACTGATCAATGACAATCTTTCAGATGTCAAGGAAGTACTCTGCCTCTTGGAAAGAGCCTGAAACTTGAACAGTTCAACTACATAAGAAAAGACTACAGAGACAATAAAGTAGGACATAGATGGCCATTATTCCCAATCACTCATCTATATGAGACCTCAATAGGAATCTGGAAAAGTGTAACTGATGGGTCACCATAATTAGAGTACCTCACCGAGGTAACTTACTATGAACCAGCAAAGAATTGTCAACAATTAGAAGCTAGACTTCTCTCATCACCTGCTTGGAGGTGACAAAGCTTACTGCTGACATTAAAAAAAAAAAGGAAAGGTGTCTGTCACATACACACACATATATGCAGATATACACAGATGTATTTATGTATGTATATGTGTGTATACATATATATACACATACAGGTACATATTTAAATATACATATACACATGTGTGTATACACACACACACATTTATATCCTCAAAAATAATTTGCCAGAGTAGAAAATTTTAGCAATAAGATTAAGCTGTTAGCACTCTAAGGACTAGGACACACACACATACACACACACACACACACACACACACACACATAAATGGATAGCTGCCAAAATATTTCAAAATTGGACATAGCAGTTTCAAGTATGTTTCAGAAATAAGGTCTCAATAGATTTGGATTAAAGGTTTTACATGTAAAATTGCACTGATAATTGTAAAGAATTTTAAGATCATATCTTTTTTATTGTATGTTGAAGTATCTGTACGATAATATTAAGAGGTAGAAGTGCTCATTTCCCAAGTAAGGACCTCATGGATCCCTTTCAGGAACAAGATTAGATTCATAAAGTCTGAACAGGTTTTTAACCACACAACTAGTTACTGAAAAACCAATCTTATTAGATTTTGTTTCAGTTTACTAAAATATACAGTTTTATTACTAGCAGGACTTAGCAGCATTATCTAGAAAATCTCCACAAGTGACATGGAACCTGGAAATGTCAGAGGAAATACCTTCACAGACCTGCCCTGATCCACTTGCAGCTGTTTGAGAGATGCACAGGAAGTATTTATTTGCCACGCTACTGAAAATCAGGAATGTGCCAAAAGGACCTGGCACCCCAATAGCTGCCACCATATTGGGTTTCTCTATTCATCTGTTGTAACTTTGCTCCTTAGGTTAGTCTTGTGTGTGTTATGGAATTGGAAGCTGCTTATTATTTCTGCTTAGACTGATGCCAATGTAGGAACTGAGGCCCTCGTACTTCACATTTGCCAGTCAAGATTTGCCCATTGTGTTTATGTAGAGGCCCTTCATTAGGAGCCAGTGAGGTTTGGTGGAAAGAGCTCAGGGGTATGCAATATTAAAGACAGAACATCTGAGTGTGTTTGTAGACAGCACAGAAGGAAAAATAAAATAATAGACTAGAACAGAACAAATGAAGTTGAGGGAGTGAATCACTAATGGGAAAGGCTAGAGGAATCTGAGGAGGGGATGAGGTCTGGGACATCAGTAGTGGGGTTGAAAAACAGTTCAATGTGGCCATTAGAAAAGATGGTATGCCCTTATTGTAAAAATTGATTGGAGGGAGGTGGTTATAGGGAAGGAAGAGTCAAGGATGATGAAGTCCCAAATCTGTGGGTCTGGTTGGATAGTGGTTCCCTTACTAGAAATAGGAGAGATCAGAAGAGAAGTGGGTTTAGGGGGGAAAACAATGAATTTCTTTAAGTCACTTTTATTTTGATATGCATATGGGATACCTAGTTTGAATTATCCAACAGGCAGTTGGTTGTATGTTACTACAACACAAGATAGAGACTAGGGGTGAGTATATAGATCTGGGAGCCATCTCTGTAGAGATGATAATTAAAGTCATGGGAGCTGACAAGTTCACTATGTGATAAAGTATAGAAATATAAGAAGGGTTGGGATACCTCCTTCAAGGGAACATGATGGAAAATAAAGATGAAGACTGAGAGAGAATTGTGAGACAGGGTAAGAGGTGAATCATAGAAGGAGCAATGCCATGAAAACCCAAAGAGAAGAAAATATTTGGGAGAAAGAGTTGTTCAACAGTTTCAAAAGCTGCAGAGGGTTTAAGAAGGATGAAGACTGAGAAAAAGACCGCTCAATTTTTCCAGACTCTAGTGAGGGGATTAAATAAATCACTTCCAGCTCATCTCGAGACTTCACTATTTGCTTCACTATGGGCATGTCAAGGCAATGGACATATTTTCAATTCAGAGTCTTGCTCATATTCAGCATTTTCGAGGAGCATGATAGCCTGCAAACATTTGGATGATATCCAAGAAGAACTTCCCTATTGATTCATTTCATGTGTGGTAGCTCACAGAATGCCCAGGAAATGTTGTAGCAATCCCTGCTTAGTGAAAGGAGAACTCCTCTACATCAGCATATACATCATCATTGAAATAATCCACACATAATACACTTATCTGTGGGCTGATAACCACATCCTGCTTTTGCTTGCCTGTAAGGAAATAATTTTTCTTCCAAGTTTTTTATCCCCAAAAGAAAGACTTTGGAAAGCAAATGAGTATACTACAGTAATTTGGAAACAGGCTTTTCAATACAGTTATTTACTAAGTAGGCTCTGTGCTAAGCCCTAGAGATACAATCTCTCAAAAAGTTCATAGTCTAATGTATAAGGTAACATGCAAACAAATATGTACAAAGAAACTACCCACAAGACAGACTGGAAATAATTAAGAGATGGAAGGCATTAAGGATTAGGAAAGGCTTAATGTAGAAAGTGGAATTTTAGGGAGAATTGAGGGAAGCCAGGGAAGTCAGGAGGTAGAGATAAGAAGGGAGAAAATTCTAGGCATGGGGGATAAACAGAGAGAATGCCTGGAATCAGGAGATGGAGGGGCCTTGTTCGTAGAAAAGCCTGGAGGCCAGGGTCACTGAATCGAAGAATACGTGAGGGAATTGTAGCAAGACTGGTAAGGGGGTCATTAACTACCTGTTGCAATCACAGGCATGACAAACAGGACTCACGCCATTCCAGGCTCTCCCCTAGGCTTGTCTTTGAGGGATAGCAAGAGGGGAGACTGAAGAGAGGAGCTTTGGGGTGAAGCCCTGGAGGCAAGAAAGGGGATAGCCTGGAGGCTATCGTGATCTACATTTTAACACTTCTATACTGATTTTGCTTTAATGCATTTTTTTCTTTTACCTTTTTACCTTCATTTAAAAAAAAAACAAAAGCCTTAACTTTTCTTTTGAATTAAAGAGAAAGAGGGTTCATCAGCACTCCACCTACCTTCCAGAATCATGATTGGGGGAAGGGGGTGTGATCCTGGCTGTGACATTTAAAAACTATAATTCTATAAAAAACAGGTTGAGCTTCGTTTTAAGCAGTGGGTGCTTCGGATTTAGATGTGAAAGTCATTCCAATACTCCTATTATTTTTTTTTCATCCTGCATTCTTTTTCCCTCCAACTTCCTTCCAAAACCTCTTATTCTTGCATGATTTTTTTTTGTTTATTTCTAGAATGGGACTAACTTTATACTGAGTACCCAGGCTTGAAACATCAGTCATGTGTGACTCTCTCTGTCTCTGTCTCTGTCTCTCTCTCTTCCCCACAGTCAATTACTCACCAAATCCTATTGGTTATACCTCCAAGAACATCTCCGGCATCTATCCTTTCCATTATCAGGGCTACCACTGTCATGATTTAAGGCCCTCAATACCACACCTGGATGACTATGGAAGCCTTCTAGCTGGTATCTCTACCCCACGTTTTCCTTCCTCCTCTTGTACCTACATATTTCTGCTAGAATATGTATATACAGAATGCAAAATTCTGATCATGACCCATACTAAAAAAAAAAAATCAATGGATCCCATTGGCTGGTGGATAAAGTCCAAACACCTTAATTTGGCATTCAAAGCCCTCCATAATCTGCTTTAAACCCATCTATTCAGTCCTATTGGACACTATAGTGTTTCACTTACCCTAAGACCAGACAAACTAATCCATGGTCTCCAAATGTGACTTGTTATTTCTTAAATATGACCCATATTTTCCCACCTTTCTGCTTTTGCTAAAAACAGTCTCCTGCAATATGGAATTCCACCTTTACCCCTATCCAGCCCCACATAATACATATGTTTACCTGGTGAAAAATTATCCATCCTTCCAGACCTAACCAAAAAAAAAGTCTTTTCTAGTGCACTGAGCTGGAAGTGATCTTGCTTTCTTCTGAACATTCCTAGAATTTCATACCTTTATCATGACCTTATTAAATTTAATCCTATTATTATTTATGAAGATATATTTTCTTCTCTAATTGACTGTGAAATTACTGGAAATAGCTTACTCATTTTTCTACTCCCCCACACTATTTGGCATATAGTAGGGCTTTAATAAATACTTGTTAAAATGTTCTATAAATGATTTATTACTTCACAATGAAAAAGTCCTTATCTGATTAAGGACTTTAATATAATAAATAAGAGAGTTAATGCTTCTTTATTTTTATATGGTATATTTTACTTAAGAAATATAGCATGTCATGGTTTTTTTGTAAGGAACAAAATAACTTTTCCAAAATATTTTCCCCATACCTTTAATGACGCGTTCAAAAAAATTTTTTTTTCCTGGAGGACACTATAAGACAAGACCTTAATAACTCTAGAGTTTGTGAAATACTGATTTCAGGACAAGGTATAAACTACTGATCTCAGAGGAGGAACAAGGAGGAACAAAGCTTGCAGGAACAAGCTTTGATAGAGGAGGCAGTATTGGGTTCCTGAAAGACTGAGAGGAAGGAAAAGAAAGCCAGGATACGGCTCTAATTGAATTTTATTTGCTTTAGGATTTTGCCCCAGAACGCTCACAGCTATGTGAAAGTTTGCAAGTGAAAAAAAAGAGCATTGTCAGGGGGAGCCAAAACCTCGGCTGTGTAGTATTTATCCTGTTGCCAAGTCCAAACACTAACAGAGATCCCACACCCTGTTTTTTGGAGGGACAAAGATTCAGTGTTCTATGATTCAGGTTTTGGGGAGAGCCTAGAGCATTCACACTAAGACCTTTCATGCCAAAAATTTCACTATGAGAAACCTGCATGTTCCCAGTGATGTCAGGATGCTGGTGAGTCATGGGATGCAGTCTATATATAGCCCACATAATCTCCAAGTGTATTTATCCCAACTCTCACTCTCACTGGCAAGTCAGGCCGCCCCTGCTGCCTCCCTCCCCCAGCTCAGTCAGGTTAAGTCTCCTGACTCAGAGCTTTAGGGGTAACCCTAAGGGTGGAGTGATTCTTCTAATGCTATCAGCTGGAACCCCCAATCCAGTGCGCTCTTCCCCTCCCGCATATTGATCACCAGTACAGTGCCAATTAGTATCATCTGTATATAAATGGTTGACCCAGTGATTAGCAAACCCACTATCAATTTAACCAATTAACACCAATTAGTAAAGGGATATTTATGGAGGAGGCAAGGAAGAGAAGTACAAACACAACTCCTTGAGACGGGCACAGTCTTATGTTGCTGGGAATAGTGAGTTCAAATTTAAAGTAGCCACTAAAAAAACCACCAAGTTCATTTCTGAACATGCGAAGTTATGAAGTGGCAAAGGGTGTGGCACCTCAAATATTGCTAAGCTACTTCCTGTAGGTAATTCCTCAGAGCTTTGCTGGCACTTCATCTGACTTGGCTTTCAAAAGCTTCTGATATGGACTTCTCGGGCAGCTAGGTGACTGAGTGTAAAGAGGCCTGGAGTCAGGGAGACCTGAATTCAAATGTGACTTGATGCTTACTAACTGGGTGACCCTGGGCAAGTCACTTAACTCTGTTTGCCTCATTTTCCCCATGCATAAAATGAGACAGAAAAGAAAATGACAAATTACTCTAGTATCTTTGCCAAGAAAATCCCAAATGGAGTCACAAAAAGTAGGACATGGATGGAACCACTGAACAACAACATGGACCTTTTAATATTGCCCAAAGCCCTGTACAAAAGGAAAGACGACCCAAACAAGAGGTAGCTCCATCACAGACTTGGGCTTGTCTAGGAAGCTGTGTGCTCACAAGCTTTGCAAAGTCTACTAGTGAAAGAGGATTTAAGATAATTCCCACACCCAGAAGCCTACAGAAGTTTATCCTCCTAACTCAGGGAAGAAATGGAACTCGATTTGGACGATTAGTGTTTTGTTTTGTTTTGCTCCCCTGGTTCTAGTTTAGCATCCAATTGAAAGGCCCCTCTTTGCTACACAATAACCACACAGGAAGTAGTCAGACTATCTGCTCATGCTCCAAAGTGAAAGCAGCACCCTCCATTACACATGCCTGGAAGAAGGGTCCCTTCCACGTGGGGCACTGCATCAGGCAGAACATAATTGTATATATATGTATATGGATGTATATGTGTGTATATGTGTGTGTGTGTATATATATATATAAAGAGAGAGAGAGAGAGAGAGAGAGAGAGACATATATATTACTACAAATACACTAAGTGTAACTGTGCTTATCAGGCAAACCATTTCTCTCAGGTCTAATGGAAGAATGTTGGGCTCATAGGAGCTCAGTTGCCTCTACCTATCAACTGTTGATTGTCCATTATATGCTTTTGAATTCTCTACAACCATTAAAAAATCATAGTTCATTTTCTTTCTGTGGCTCAGTACATTCCCACAAAATGCTCAAAAGTGCTCAGTTAGCGTGACTCTGGAGAATACAAACTCATTTTATTATTAAGCTCTATAAAAATATCTTGTGAAACAAATGTCCAGCAAAAGTAGTTACAGAATTGTCCCCAAAGCCAAGTGTAAATTTACTTTGAATTCTCCAGGTTTGTGGTTATTTGTACCTTTCACCCTCTCTTGCTCTGAGCATCGGAGAAACCGTATGTATAACTGAGACAGAAGAGGAAGGCACTGAGTATTCTCTCTGTGATGGCAAGTGGTGTTGAGACTTTATAATGTTTTGGAGTGTTCATGGAGACAAGGAGAGAGATACAATGCGAGAAAATTCCTTCCAATGCCAAAAAGCACCTGGAAACTTGAGGAAACTCTGGATAATGAGTGCATGCCAGTGTATGGACACTGCCAACCTCACCAAGCCTCCAATACAATGGCTCATGTGGGAGAGGCTACAAGATGGGTGACATGAGAACTACAAAACAAATAATAGTATTGGGACTAAAGTAGTCATAAACCTCAGGACTGGGAAAATATTTTCATGGGGGTTATCCACAGCACAGACGTAAACCATAGTTTTGATAGGAGCAACACTCTTCCTTTTTTCCTGAGAAGCCCAACCAAGGAGTTTAAAGTGGTAGATAATAATCAGTAATAAGGGATGAAGAGAAAAGAAAAGTCTAAAGTGCATGGGAAGTGGGAGAAAGAGGAAGAAAAGTGATAACATTTTAATTGATCAATCCAGAAGTATTTATTATGGTCCTACCCTGCTCCAGGTACTCTACTAATCCCAGGAGATGCATCTGCAAATAAAAAAAAATCCCTCCTGTTGAGG
>CM053580.1:355001189-355038097 GCA_028627135.1 Pseudochirops cupreus | reverse complement strand
GCACCCTGAACTCCAGAAAACAGAAATAGGTGCATGATCTAGGTACAAAGGCTGATACTGTAAGCAATCTGGAGAAGCAAGGAATAGTTTACCTGTCAGATTTACGGAATAGGGAAGACTTTATGGCCAAATAAGAGTTAGAGAACATTGTAAAATGCAAAATGGATAATCTTGATTACATTAAATTGAAAAGTTTCTGTACAAACAAAGCCAATGTAACCAAGATTAAGAAGGAAGTGGGAAATTGGGAAAGAATATTTACAACCAGTGTCTCTGATAAAGGCCTTATTTCTCAAATATACAGGGAATTGAGACAAATCTATAAGAATACAAGTCATTCCCCAATTGATAAATGGTCAAAGGATGTGAACAGGCCATTTTCAGAGGCAGAAACTAAAGATATCTATAAGCATATGAAAAAAATGCTCTAAATCACTATTGATTTGAGAAATGCAAATCAAAACAACTCTGAGGTACCACATCTCACCAGTCAGATTGGCTAAGATGACAAAACAGGAAAATGACAAATGCTAGAGAGGATGTGGAAAAATTGGAACACTAATACATTGTTGGTGGAGGTGGGAACTGATTCAACCATTCTGGAGAGTAATCTGGAACTATACCCAAAGGGCTATAAATAATTGCCTACCCTTTGACCCAGTAATACCTCTTCTAGGGTTGTATCCCAAAGAGATCATAGAAATGGGAGGAAGACCCATATGTACAAAAATATTTATTGCAGCTCTTTTTGTGGTGGCAAAAAAATTAAAAATTAAGGGGATGCCCATCAATTAGGGAATGGCTAAACAAGTTGTGGTATACAAATGCAACGCAATACTATTATGCTATAAGAAACGAGGAGCAGATGGACTTCATATTTACCTGGAGAGGCTTATACAAACTGATGCTAAGTGAGGAGAGCAGAACCAGAGAACATCACAACCCTCATGCCCCACAAAGTAACAAAAGGTGGGCCTTCCTAAAAAGCAAGCCTCCCCAAACAAGCTTCTCTTGTTGGGCTCTAAGTGTGGCCCATTAAGGCTCAGGGAAGATTTTCAAATTCCCTTACCATTACACACACACACATACACACACACACATATATATATATATATATATGTATACACATATATACATATGCATATATGCTTATACACACACAAACTTATATAACTATGAATCTAGCATATAAATAAATACAAGGGAATACAAAATAGTAAAATGGAAGGTAGTTTGGGAGGGAAGGCACTCCTAATTGGAGTTCATCAGGAAAGACCAGCAGAAAATGGTGCTGGAACTGGGGTTTAAGGGAAGAGAGGGCCCCTATGAGATGTAGGTAAGGACCCTATGAGGTGAAGGTAAGGACTCTATGAGATGGAGGTAAAGACCTTGTTCCTAGTATGTGGGAGGATATATTCAAAGGCAGAGACCCTGGAGATAGAATGTTGTGTGAGGAACAAAGAGAAAGTTTGGTCAACTGTATCACAAAGCAGAAAAGGGGCTTAATATCTAATGAGGCTGGGAAAGGAAAATTGGGACCAGGCTGTAAAGGGCTTTAGAATCTAAACAGAGGCCATCAGAAACCGCTGGAGTTGATTGAGTAGAGGAATTATATAGTCAAATCTATGCTTAAGGAAAATTACTTTAGATAGCATTACAGTAGACAGCATGTTATAACTGACCAGGTCTCTTGTTTAAAATTTTTCTTAAAGATGCTTGGAATTCTCAATGCCAGCCGTGTGTAGGATAGGTTGTAGTGATAAGACTTGAGATAGGTGGACCAATTAAGAGATTGTTGCAATAATGTAGGTGAGAGGCAATGAAGGCCTGAACTAATAGGGGGGACTATAGGAGTAGAGAGAGAGACAGACAGACAGACAGAGAGAGAGAGAGACAGAGAGAGAGAGAATGTCAGATTAGGAGATGCCATTGAAGTAGAAATGGCAAGAATTGAGAAATTATTAGATATGTAGGATGAAGGAGGAGGAGGAGTCTAGGACAGATAATGCTGAGGCTATGAATCTGAGGAAAGATGGTAGTGCCTTTAACAGAAATTGTAATGTTTGGAATAGAAGAAAAAAAGTTCTCTTTGTAAGCAAGAAGAATTTATCCTCAGATTTCACTAGTACTAAATATTCATTGCTACTTGACCTTCATAGATGTGGGCATTCATTAGCTGTGTGGAGACATGAAGACTCATCACAGGTGGTTCTATTCTAATTCTATTATCTTGAGATCCGGCCAGTTGTGAGAAAGAAAATTTAATAAATTCAATTTGGATACATACATTATGTGATGGATTCTGCTTTCCTTTCTGAGTGTCACAGTGATAAGTATGTGTTTATCACATTACCATCCATTTAGAAAAAATGTGTTGTTAACTGTTGGAGAATGAGCAGGGGATACAGCATCTTGATCACCTCTCCAACCTCTGAATTACCATTAATATACAAGCTAAAAAGGGAAAGTAATGACAGAAAATAGATGTAGAGATGAACAATTGAAATCATAAATTTAGTTAAAATGTATTCTTAAAAGACCAACAAAATTGATGAGAAATTAGTAAATTTAATCAAAAGAAAGAGACACAAAGGTCAGGTCATTTTACCAAAATCAGAAATGGGAAGTGGGGTAGGGTTGGATACATTTACTTTTAAAATAACTTAATACTTCCAGAGACTACTATGTACAACTACATTACAATAAAATCGAGAATTTAAAAGAAATGGGATAATTACAAAAACGTGAAATATTCAGGCAGATAAAATAGAAAAGCAAAATAAACCAGCCTCAAGAAAAATAAAATAGGTAATTAATGAACTGTCATATAAAAATGAATCAGAGTCAGATAGATTCACACGTGAACATACAAAGGATGCATAATCCTTAACTACTTAAATTAAAATCAGATACAAAGATGTGCTGCATTTGAGATTAATACGGTTTTGATAAATAAACTCAACAAAATAAAACAGAAAAAGAACACTAATGTAGAAATAATAAATAAAATACTGGTAAACAAAAGAATAATCAAAATTTACTCATTATAGTCAACTAGGATTTGTACCTAGAATACAAGAATTATTTATTATTAGAACCATTAGTATAATAAATTATACATCCATGACTGGCATTTTTTGGCAAGGTGGCAACTTCTTCCACCTGTCAAAACACAATTAATGAATAATTTAACATTGTAGAGAGTTCCTTGAGGCTCAGGGAAGTTAAGTGGCAGGTCCATAATCATATAGCTACAAAGTCTCAAAAGAGAGATTTGAACCTAAAGCTTCCTTGAACTTTAAGTCCAATTTTCTGTCCATTTCACCATAACCCATGCCCCACCACGTCCTTCTCGGCAAGGGGGCGGATGGGGTGGTATGTGATTACTACCCTGCAGCCTCATTCTGGCCCCACCACATCCTGCCTTTCCCTTCCCTCAGCCTGACCTACAACTCTGCTGTTCACGTGTACTCCCTGCATGCTGTCACGAAGGCTCCTATTCTTTGCTATCTGTTTCTACTGTTCCACTGCACCCTTTGGAAATATACCCTCTGCTGTTAAACTCCTCTTTGTTTTAAATCTTTTCCTTTCAAATTCCTTCCATCTTCTGATTCTAACTGAATTCTGTCATTCTGCTTTGAGACCCCACAGCTCTCAGTACCCTGTCCAAGGCTGGCTGCTTCTCAACCCTTGACATATAAGGTCAAGAAAAGGTTTGCCATATTCCTTGTTTCCCACTGCCACTGTCGGACCCTGCTTATGATAGCATTGCTCAGCAACCACTTCTAGTTTCTTTAAAATTCAATCTATCCTGTCCAATTCAATTCAATAAGAATTTATCTTCTAGATGCTATTGTTCTCAGCTGGGGACCTCCAGGTCTGCTGTCCCTTTTCTCCAATGAGGCCAATGTGCCCTTCTGGGCCATTGCGGGTACAGCTCACTTCATACTTTTAGTAGTACTCCCCCAAAAGAAAGTTTGATGAAGTTTGGTAGCATACCACAAACCAGTAAGTCCTAAATGACTGTAATTTGCAGGTAGGGTGACCAAACAGACAATGTTTGTGTCTGGCTGGTTCTGTGAAAGAACATTCTTTTCCATGAAATCACTGAAATTAAAGCTGAGTGCCACCATTGACAATGTAAGCTTGGAGTCAGAATAAGTGTGGACCTTGACTGGATAAACTGTTCTCAAGAATAATTCAGTCTGTTAAATGATGACATTCTCATTGATGATCAACATTCATCCACAGCAAACACTAGGCCTCTAACATTGTACTTTTGTAGGAATAAAGTTGAAGTTGTTTTTTAGATGACTTTTTTATTACTGTGTTACTATTTTGCATTATTTGGCACAGTGTCCAGCACTAGATAAGCATTTATTAAATTCTTTTTATTCATTCATGTTGCTAAAATAAACACTTCAGTATCTGAATAGAGAATGGTTTTACTATTATTACAAAATTTTTAATTGTATAGTTCATATATACATGTTTCTGATCACCTTACGTCTATCTCTGTCTCTCCCTCCATAGAATAAAGTTGGATGTCCTTAGCCTTGTGGTTTTGACATTATAATGCCACCCCAAAACACACAGCCTTGCCTCCTCAGGAACCTTACCCGCTTCTAAGGAAAGACAGGAAGCTCTATTCCTTCAAACTTGACTTTCCTATTTCCCAGATATTTACAGCGACAATTCACGGCCATCACTACGTGACCTCTTGCAACATGTGGCAAATCAGCAGAGTAACCATCCTTGCAACATTTCAGGAGCGTGGCCAAAAGCAGAAGCTTAGTGCTGCCATGCTTTGTCTTTCTAAGGGGAGATGTGCTTTTAAGCAGCACGGTTTAGAAAAAATTCTAATAAAACTTTATTTCAATTTTTGTTTCATTTATTAAACTTCTATAAATTTATTTTATTTATTTTTATTTGACCAAGACATTCTATGACAACGCGATATGGAACAGAGACCCACAGTATCATGGATTTAGGATTGGGAAGGACCACAGGAGTCATTAGCTTCAACTCTTTCATTTTAACACATGAGGATATTGAGATTTAAGGAGTGACTTCACACATCACACTGCTATTGAGAGAATTGGGGTCTGTACCAAGGTTCTCTGTTTCCTAATACAGGACTTATTCCATTAAACCACACCGCTTATCAAGCTCATAGAATGAGCAATAATTCTCAAGAGAGAATTTAATCATCTATGGTGAAATAAAGAGGTTAAAAAGGGGAAATTTCTGGGAAAAATTTGCAATAAAGTCACAAATTTGGAAATACAGAATATTATCAGGGTGATGTGTTAAAAATTGAGGGGCATTCTGGGAATAATTTTACATATACATACATACATAAATGTGTGTGTACATATACATACAGACACATGTATCTATACCTACATATATATATGTATATACCTATGCATATACATATATGCATATGTATACTTATACATACATATATACATATATCTACACACACATACACATATATATACACATACCTATTTGTGTCTAATGGTAACTATCTCAACGGGGAGGTGGGGGAAAGGATTAAAAAAAAAGAAATTTACATGATGACCTTCTTGTATATTGGAGGGAATAGCAAGTTGTACATGGTGGATTTGCAGTTTTATGTACAATCATCTTTTTATTGTACTGTGTTACGAAAATGCTTGTTATGTTGTATGAACTGAAATATTTCCTCATTAGAACGCAAGAAAAAAAGATTTGAGGAGTTTGGCATCTCATTATTGAGTTAAAAGAGATGAATCTTTACTGTTTACTCAAAATATCCTCTCCTGTATTCTGCCATAGTAAATGAGATGCTTTCTTTTTTCGCCTTGCCTACTGGGCCTCTGTCACTTCTTATCATAGCCCATTTTATCATTTGATTAGTTTTGAGAAATATTTGATCCCCTCAAGTTTGACCAGTTGAACTTATTGAATGGATAAATGAAAAAAAAACCAAAAAGAATTATTGAGAGATTATGATGTGCTGAGAAGTGTGCCAAGTTCTGGGGATAGAAATAGAAAACTAAGACTGCCTTTGCTTTCAAGGGGCTCCCATTCTAAAGGGGGGGACCAACACATATGGAAGATTTCAGGTACAAGACTCAACCATGGCATTTGGGGTATCATAGCATGTCGGCAAGACTTCTTTTTTAATGTCATTTCCACTAATAAAATCATATCCATTTAGATGTTCAACCATTAGATAGTGCCAAGAGTTCGGGTGGCAATAACCTTCTGAGCTACTGAATTTTCAGTGGCTGTGGGTGTAGCACCTTCAGGAGTAGTTGCCAGGCTATAGGGGACTGTTTCCCAGATTGATGGCTGTGAACATTGGACTGGAAGCATTGCTTTTCCAAAAGCCTTTGGAATCCAGGTCCTGGGCTGTCTCCATCAGGGTCTATGGGGAGGTGCTAGTCAGGGTGATAAGAGTTAATCTGACTTCCTTACACATATCTATGATGCTTTCTATCTCTCTCCCAGGGTCCTTTGCTGTTTCAGCTAAATTGGCTTGCCTAATCTGTGTGTAGCAAGTTGGTTGGCAGTTGGTGGGGTTGGCTAGACTCTTCTTCCCTGGAGCTGTTTCCTGAATGATGGCTGGGGAGGAGGGGTGACCTGGAAGCAGGACTGATGGTCTGGGGGATGCTGCCTTTCCCAGGGTGATGTGGATACAAATGGCACCCTAGGGGTTAAGAAGAATATTAAAGGTTGCTTTTCCAATACTTTGTGAGGCCCCTCCTGGGGGGTGGCAGGCGAGCAGCTCATCCTGTAACTTGAAAGCATCCTTAAGTTCTCTCTTATCTTGAAATACCATAAAACTTCTCCTTAACTTGTAAAAAAAGCAAAAAAATTGCTTTTGTCTCCCTTCTCCTATGTCCCTCTTGTCCTTAATCCTTAACCTGTGTCTCCCCTCACCCATCCTGAAGCATAAAATTCCTTGTCTCCCTTATTCTGTGTCATAAAATTTCCCCTGTCTCCATTTTCCTGTTTTTAATCTTTAACCATCATAAAACCCTAAAGCTATATGAACAGGCTGTTTAGCTTTGTGTCTATGCACACCTAGTCTCCCAAATATCAGTACCTTTTACTCAGCCTCATGGCTACATGTGCTTTTCATGTAAATAAAAGCTCTGGATGGCTAAAGAGAACATCACTAGCAAATTCTTTCACATTTGAACCACTCTCCCAAATCTTACCTCAACAAGTGCTCCAGCACTTACTGTGCTCCATATTCGTAATAAACTTTAAAATATAAACCCCCACATATACAAGCCGTATCATAATATGTGCTGCTCAAAGGAAACTTAGAAGTCCTCTAGTCCCACCTACTCATTTTATAGATGAGGACAATAAGGTTGAGAGAAAGGCTGTGATTTGCCCAGCATTACACAGATACCAATCACCAGAGTTAGGTTTCGAACCCTCAGAAACACAGAATCTCAGAAATCGTAGAGTCAGGGGCGGCTAGGTGGTGCAGTGAATAGAGCACGGGCTCTGGAGTCAGGAGGACTTGAGTTCAAATCCAGCCTCAGACACTTAACACAAAAAACTAGCCATGTGACCTTGGACAAGTCACTTAACCTCAATTGCCCTACCTTCCCCCCTTCAAAAGCAAAAAAAAAAAAAAGAAAAAAAACTTAAAAAAAATTAAAGAGTGTAGCAATACCTTTCAATTCATATGTGAAGAGAAACCATCCCAGAGAAGTGGTCATACCAGCCTTCCTTCACTTGAAGATTTCTAGTGAATGAAATAGTTATAGAAGTATCACTTCCCTAGGCAGCCCATTCCAATTTGGGGTAGCTATAATTGTTAGGAAGTTGTTTTTGTTCTGCCGCCCCTCCACCCCTTACTTCAAGTCTCAACTACAGCCTCTCCTGATGCAGAAAGCCTTCCCGCATCCTCCTTAATCTTACTGCCTTCCCTCTGAGAATAGCACCCACCCAAAATTCATCTCACACGTGTCTTGTTTAAATGGAGTTGTTTGTATATTGTTTCCCCCTTAGACCGTGAGCTCTTTAAGGGCAGCTACTATTTTTTGCCTAGCACAATGCCTTATGGATAATAAGAGCTTAATAACTGATAGTTGACTGACATCAAGCCTAAACAGGGTGCTATTTCTCCTAGTTCCGCCCTGAATAAGCAGAATAAACTTATCTCTCTCCTCTACATGAAAAAATTCTCAAATACTTGAGTATATCATGTGCCACCTAAGCTTTCTCCAAAGTAGTTCTAAGTTCCTTTATTTGCTACTCATGGCATGGTCTCCATCTCCCTTGGCATCATCACATTCACCATCTCCTCAATGCTCTCCAGTTTGCCAGTGTCCTTCCTAAATTGTAGCATTCACAGGTGGACCTGAGATTGACGATGTTTTCTGATCGGAATTAAGGGGAAACATGAAGATTAATGTCATGGTCCCTTTCTTCAAAGAGATTACAATATAGAAGAAATAAACTCTATACACAGAGATCCAATAATAATTCAAAGCAGAAGGTACTGTATTGGAGAATAAACGTATAGGCGAAATATAAAGTATTATACTGGATCCACAGAGGGAAAGATTCTACAGACATACACTCTGTGTGCTATAGCAAAAAGCATATTTGATCTGGAGCCAGAGGATAATAGATACAAAAGGATATAACAGAAAAATTAAAGTAAATTAAATATCTTTGGGAAAGAGAAAACTCAAGGGAGGACTAAGACAACTCTTTGGCATGAAAAGGACAGTGGTAATAGATGAAGAAAGGTGGGGAGAACCACTCAACTCTCATTTGAATTATGCTTTCTCTGCCAAGTGGAATAATCTTCAGAATAGAAGAATAGGAAAAAGTAGGTATTAGGAGCTTGAAACCCATAATAGGCAAAGAGATATGAGCTTCTAGCTGATCTTGGTGAAATCAAGGACAAGACATCTTTAGGTTCTAAAAGATCTAAGAGTATGTTTTCTGAGCCATCATTGGTGATTTTTAAAAGAATAGAGAGCATGTCCTGTAGGAAAGAAGCTGTAGGACTGGAGGAAGACAAATGGTCCATATTTTCAAAAAAGAATGGTACCTTCAAATTATAGACCGCTAAACTCAACTTTGATTCCTGTTGCATCTAGATAAATTTTAAAAGGATGGCCTCTGGACACTTAGAACAGGAAGTAGTGATCATAAAGAGCCAGTACGATTTCATCAAGAATGAATCAAGCTAGACTAATTTTATTTCCTTTATTGACTGACCTGCTAGCTTGGTAAATAAGAAGAATGATTTAGACATAGTATGCCTAGATTTCAGCAAAGTTTTTGATGACATTCTCATGCTAATCTTGTGAACAAGATGTATAGATATAGGCTATGAGACAGAACTGTTAGATAAATTTGGGACTGATGAAATGAGTGAACCCGGAAGAGTCATTAATGGGTCTTTAACAATCTGCAGAGAATTCCTTCTCTCCCAAACAGGCTCAGAGAAATAGTTGTAGCAAGAATGGCTAGTGATCTGAGAAATAAAACAAGTATTATTATGTTATTGACACTCAATTCAATAAGCATTTATTAATTACCTGCAATGTGACCAGCACCATGCCAGACACTCTGGATATAAGGACAAAAACAAAATATCCCTGCCTTCAAAACGTTTACATGCTACCAGAAATGCGTGCGTTCTTCTACATGAAAAGCAGAACTTAATACTGGGAAACAGGTGGCAAAAGCACACGATGCTCCTTCTCTTCTCATTATTATTTAACCACCCCAACATTTAACACAGCACATAAGTGTGACCAGAGCAGTGGACAGTGGCAGCACCCGGAGTTGGGAAAACTGCTCATCCTGAATTCAAATCTGTCCTTAGACACTTATCAGCTGTGTGATCCTGATCATGTCACTTAACCCTGTTTGCCTCCATTTCCTCCTCTATAAAATGAGTTTGAAAAGGAAATGGCAAACCACTCTAGTTTCTTTGGCATCTAGATGTCCCAGTGAATAGAGTGCTGGGCCTAGAGTCAGAAAGACTCATTTTCCTGAGTTCAAATCCTGTCCTCAGACACTCACTCGCTTTGTGACTAACAAGTTATTATCTATAAAATGAGCTGGAGAAGAAAATGGCAAAAAAAGAAAAAGAAACCCCTCTAGTGTCTTTGCCTAGAAAAATCACAAATGGGGTCACCAAGATTTGGACATGACTGAACAACAACAACAAATGAATGTTACCAGTGAACCATGGTCTACACAAGGACTCAGGGATGATGATGGTGGTGGTGGTGGTGGTAGTAGTGGTGGTAATAATAACTAACATTTATGTAATGCCTCCTATTTGCCAAGAACTCTGCTAAGAGCTTTGTCTCGTTTGATTCTCTGACACAAACTGCGTCTCATCCTACGGGCCGTATCCCAATGGGCAAGTTTCTCTATTTGGCCAGTTGCCACAGAGGAAAACTCCTGGGAAATCTATGTAAAGCTTAGGAATGGTTTATTTCTAGGTTTCCTCAAATGTAAATACCAGGATCCCCAACTTATACACCAGAACTCAATGTACAATATAAGTATTGGGGATGGGATAGCCTTTATTTCACCCACCATGGAAAATACTTAAGGCCCAAAGATTCCCCCTGACCAATTGTAGATATGTAAAGTACTCAAAGTATTAGGTTGTTCCTGAAGTAAGAAAGATACTTGGTATGGTTAGACTTTTGAACAAATATTCCCATTCACCTGGACCTGTATCACCTGAGCAACTGACAGCAGTATCATGGAAAGTTAGCAAGGTCAAGATCTCCTGACCCCTCATGGCATCATGTATTCTTTCAGTTGCCAAGAAACCTTTTCTAGAAGATTCTCTCTCTTTCCAGGAAGTGTGCGTGCAAAAAATCTTTCTTCAGGAGTCCAGAGCTTAACTTTTAAGCTTAGAAACTATCACTGTCTTGAGAGTGAGAATGACCCAAGAAACAATCTCAAGGCTGGAAATATCCACAGAATCGCAAGTTTAGGATTTATGCTAACAAAGGAAAGTAGAAAGGTAGAAAGGGGCAACTGGCAACTAGGCATTGGGAAACTTTCAGAATTACTTGGGCAAGCATAGACCCCTGACTATACGCTTCTTGCACAAGCCACCATTTTCTTGCTTGGGTGAGGTTGAGGAAGAAATCTCTTTTCAATAACTTCTATCCAAAATGAAGCAAGGGTAGGAGTATGGGAAGAATTCTCTCTCCTTCTACTTCCTACCTTATACACACAAACATGTACACAAGGTACATGTAAACATACACACACAAAAACACACAAGTACACACACTTACACACAACACACAGACTCATACACATATATACTCACACAAAAACACTCAAACATACGTGAACAGGGGATTGGGGATACGGGAGGAAGGAGATGGGGAAGAGCCACCCATATAGTGTGTGGAGGCAGAGGACCCCAATTGTGGAAGTAAAAGAACTTAAAAGGACTTTCCCTAACTTTAATCCTGGTAGTTGTATGATACCAGGGACTTGCCTAGAGCATTCTACTGGCTCATGTTAGTTCTCTGTCTTTCTTTGGTGGATAGCAGCTTAAGCTATGCATTAAAAAGGTATTGGCTTGTCTGTTATGGACAGACTTTCTAATCACTCTACTTTAGCTGATTGGAACAGAGGACTGGAAATCAGCAGGGAGGTTAAGTCTGGCTAAGTAGATTTGAGAATCATCAGCATGGAAATAGTAGTTAAATCCTTGGGAGTTTAGAGATCACCAAATGAAGTAGTAGAGAGGCAGAAGAGAAGAGGGCCCAGGATGGAGCACCTATGAGTTAGAGAATGTGAGCTAGATGAAGATCCAACCAAGAAGACTGAAAAGTGCTCTGGTTAGTAGAAGGAGAACCAGGAAAGAGTGGTGACCCAAAAACCTAAAGATAAGAGAATATAAAGAAGAGAGTGATCAACAGTGTCAAAAGCTACAGAGGGGTCAAAGAGAATGAGAATTGAAAAAAGACCATTGAATTTGGCAATTAAGATATCATCGAAATTTGGAGAGAACAGTTTTTTGGTGAGCTGATGAGATCATTAGATGGATTGTAAGGATCCAAGAAGAGAATGCTACTGGTGATGGTCTTTTTGAAGACTTTAGCTAAAAAGGTCAGAAGAAATATGGAGTGATGATAGTGGAAATAGAATGATCAAATAAGGGTTTCTTGAAGATGGGGGAAATATGGATACGCTTATAGGCCATAGGGAAGGATCTGATAAGGAAAGACTGAAAATAAGTAATAAGGTGGGGGCTCAATATATTGGAGGAGAGGAGATGAGATGGAATGGGATTGCTTGTGCAGGTAGAGGAATTAGCCATGGTGAGGAACAAGACCACCTCTTCATGTGAGACAAAGGTGAAATAGGAGATATGTCAGAAGGCTTACAAGTAATGTGAAATGAGGAAGAAGGGAGAAGAAGGAGCTCACAATCAATGACCACAATGTTTTCTGTAAAATACGAGGCAAGGTTCTTAACCATGAGATAGGGGAGGGCAAACCACGGGAAGTTTGAGGAAGGATGAAAAGACCTGGAAGAATCATTGTGGAGAGTGGGACAGTGAGCTGATGAGGGAGGTATAATAGGATCGCTTAGCAGTGGTGAGGGCCCAGTTAAGGTTGTACAGCATAAATCTACAGAGGACCTAATCAGAATGGTTGCATAATTGTCTCCACCTTCGTTCAGCAATACTTACATAGAAGTGAAGGTAAGAGTGATCCAAGACCAAGGCTTGGCAGGGCACAATAATCCATATCAGTGGGCTAGGGACTCCAGAGAAAAGGGCAGTGTAGGCTTCAATTGGTTTACCAAGGGGTCAAGATGGTAAAAAGAGGAGAATGACAAATGTAGGGGAAATGACCTGGGAGAGAACCAAGTGCTCAAGGAATTAGAAGTCATCGTGTGGAGGAAAATAAGAATTTGGTAAGGGAAGATAGAGGGACAAGTAGGAAGCTAATAGATTATGATCAAATAAGAGGATTTTGGAATTGTCGAACAAGGAGATGGCACATTGTGGGTGATGGTAAGATTGAGAATATGACCATCTTTGTGTTTGACTGGGGTGAGGTGGAAAAATATGTCATGGAAAGTGAGTAGATTGAGAAAATGGGAGGTCAAGATGTTTGTCAATGTGTATGTTGAAGTCCCTTAACATGAAGGCAGCAGTTGGGGAAGAAACTGTAAGCCAGGTACCTGCCTCATTGAGGAAGGAAAGGAAGTGACGTGGGGGTGTGTAGACAAGAAGTACCAGAATTTTGACTGGCTGCCTGGCAGCTGAGACATAATGCCCAGCACAGAAATGTGGCACCTCAGCAGGGATGATATGCCCAATGGAGAACATAGAAAAGATGTTTGCAAATGGCAACAAAGAGCAGTGTGGTGAGATCACTTCAAAATATTATCATCTTTGTAGTGTCAGAAGGGTATGACTCCAGCCCTCCTTGTGCACTGGCTACATATATCCCTATTTCTGTGTCCTTCATGGCTGCTGATCATGTGTGTTCTCCATGTGTACTTTTTCCACTGATGATACGATAGTCTGTGGGAGGGCGTACCTCATGTGCATGAGAGATCTTTTCTTATTATTTAATTTGCTATGCCATTTAATTAAATTACAAGGCAGCATAGTAGGGTGACTAAAACACTGGACTTGGAATCAAGAAGACTGGGCTTTTTTTTTTTTTTTTGCTTTTTGGTGGGCAATTGGGATTAAGTGACTTGCCCAAGGTCACATGGCTAGTTTTTGTGTTAAGCTTCTGAGGCTGGATTTGAACTCAGATCTTCCTGACTGCAGGGTGGGTGCTCTATTCACTGCACCACCTAGCCATCCCTGAAGACTGGGCTTTAAATCCCACCTTGCGTACTTTCTTTGTGACCTCTATGAAGTCACTTAACTTCTCCATGGCCCGGTTTCCTCATCTCTAAAATTAAGGGGTCAGAATCAATGGCCTTTAAGGTCCCTTCTAGCCATAAATCTATTGTGCTATGAAATATCTTTAATTTTAAATTAATATGTTCTCTAACTAGATAGTAATAAGTGAGCACCTTGATGAAGGCTCATGAGTTATGGTTTTAAGTGAGAGCCGACCCACAGAGTGCTTCAAACTTAGGGAAGCTTCTCTGCGGTTCATGGTTAAGGGAAATTGCTAGTGCTACAAATAACTTTAACTGCTCAGATTCCAGACACAGACATCAAATACAGTTTGCTGTTCAAACACCAGACTTATGAATTTAAAATATTCATCTTCTGTAGCCTAATAAGTAGAAGATTAGCTCTTTGGGTGTCATGACTCATGAAAGAAAAATACAAAATGATTAATATATTTTCTTCATCCCTCTCAAAGGAGCATGATAGCAGAGTTACACAAAGGAGAACAATTGGTGCTAAGATTACACAGTTTTTAGATATTATCTGGGCAGCTGGGAGTCACAGCAGATAGTGCCAGGCCTAGAGTCAGGAGGACTCATCTTCCTGAGTTCAAATCTGGTCTTAGATACTTACTTAGCTGTGTGACCCTGGGCAAGTCACTTAACCATTTGCTTCAGTTTCCTCATCTGTAAAATGAGCTGAAGAAGGAAATGGCCAACCACTCCAGGATCTTTGTCAAGACAGCCCCAAGTGGGATCACAAATTGTTAGACACGACAAAAACAACTAAGCAACAACAAAAGTTACTAGTGACCCACAGCCTCCACAAGGACTCCGGGATGATGATGATGATGATGATAACTGGTGTTCATATAGTGCCTAGTACTTTACAAGTATTGCCTCATTTGATCTTGACTGAAAAACAACTCAGTAGCAACAACAGATATTAAACGGGCACAATAAATATTGGTCCTTATTCAGAGAACAAAGATTCCTCAGATTGCTGGAGAATTGAAGCATATCAAGATGACATCTCTAGATAGGAAGCAAATTCAATCTAATCCAACTCAGTAAGCATTTACTAAAAAACCTACTGCGTGTAAGGGATTGAGCTGGGAGCTGGGAAGACAAATTGAAAAAGGAAATTGCTGGGGTGGCTAGGTGGTGCAGTGAATAGAGCACCGGCCCTGAAGTCAGGAGGACCTGAGTTCAAATCCGGCCTCAGATACTTAACACAAAAACTAGCTGTGTGGCCTTGGGCAAGTCACTTAACCCCAACTGCCCTCCAAAAAAAAGGAAATTGCATTCTACTAGAGGATATGGTACATAAAGAGATAAATATGTGCTTGACCATTTGAGAAAGGGGAGCCCACTCATAACTAAGGAGACCAAGAAAGGCTTCTGAGAAGAGGATTTGCATGAGCTGAGCCTTGAAGGAAGCTACTATTTTAAAAAGTAGACTTAAGGAAGGAGTGCATTTTAGAAATAAAGCAATAACCCGTGCAAAGGTATGGAGGCTGAGTTTGGGGACTAAACAACAGGAGAGTTTGTCTGGAACATGAAGGGGTTGAAAGAAAATAATGCACATGCACAGACATAAACACAAAGATCAGGACTGGAGTATGTTTGGGAAAGTGTGTGTCTACATGTATATGTATATGTGTATGTATGTATTTATAGCTACAAAGGAACATATCTAAACTTTATTGTAGCCTTCTGGGGAGTGGCTGGAGGGAGGGGGGAAAAGCAAAAAAGTGCACAGCAAAGAACAAAAGAAAACTCACAAGGAAGCAAAGCAAAGATGGACAATTCTTAACAATGAGTACTATGTATCATACAGGCTTTCTTGAAAAGAGAAGTTATTGTTACATATTTAGAATCCTCTCTTACGGTCTGCTATGTACACAACATGCTTTTTTTTTCTTTCTAACTCTCAATATTTAAGTTTATAATATGTTTTTGTTTCTTTTGTCTATTCTGTATTTGTGTTCTGGCATTTGAGTCCAAAATAAAATTAAAAAAAGAAAAGAAAAGAATGTGCAGAAAGCCCGGAAAGGTCATTTGGAGCCAAATAGTGAAGGGCTTTAAATGTGAAGTGGAAAAACATATTTATTATTACTGAAGTTTCTTACTTAGAAATGGGATTTTGTCAAATGTGCTTTAGGAAAATTATTTGGGTGGTTTATGTGGAGGCTGGAGTGGGGAATGCAAACACTGAAAGGCAGAGGTTCAATTGGAAGCTGCTGCAATAGTCCAGGAGAAATGCAATGAGG
The DNA here is from genome assembly GCA_028627135.1 of Pseudochirops cupreus. Taxonomy (NCBI): domain Eukaryota; kingdom Metazoa; phylum Chordata; class Mammalia; order Diprotodontia; family Pseudocheiridae; genus Pseudochirops; species Pseudochirops cupreus. The sequence continues at coordinate 355,021,937 of CM053580.1, read as the reverse complement.
ACTAGGGTGGTGATCCAGAAACAGGGCTAGGTTTAAGTAAAGGAAGGGTAGGGAAAAGGAAAGGGAAAAAACATTTATATGGCACCTGTTGTGTGTCAGGCATTGTGCTAAGCAATTCACAAATATTACTTCATTTAATCCTCACAACTCTGTGAGATAGGTACTGTTTTATCCCCATTTTACAGTTAAGGATACTAAGGCAAACAGGTTAAGTGACTTGCCCAGGGTCACACAGCTACTATGTGCCAGATTTAAACTCAGATCTTCCTGACTCCAGGCCCAGTGCCCCACCCACTGTGCCACCTAGCTGCTCATAAGAGAAGAAGGGGCTGATCAAAGAGATTTTGTGGAGGTGGAATTGACAAGACTCGGCAAATCAGATGGGGGCTTGAGGAGAGATGAGAGAATAAGTTGAATAGTCTAAATATCAGATCAGGTTATGGAGACCCTGTTTGAGAGTCAATCATAAAAGAATAAAAGGATTGTCACAACTTTGAGAGCCCTAGTTGAGACCAGATAACATGAATTTGTAGTAGACCTACTAAGCGTAGTGATGGATCTTTTACTCCTGCCTTTTCCTCAATATCTAGCCCAGAATTTTTCACTTGAAAAGCATATGTGTTGTTGTAGAACAGGGAGGTTGGTCTAAGAGCAATGGATTTAAAATCAAGAGCCTGGGATTCAAATATTGACTTTTCTACTTTCTAGCTGTGTGACCTTGGGCAAGTTGCTCCCTTTCTTTGGTCTCAGTTTCCTCATCTGTAAAACAGGAAGGTTCTGATAGGTGGTCTCTATTTATTATTTTTTGTTATTGTCATTCTGGGAACATGTTTTCTTATTCTGACACCGATAAGTGTTCAATGAATTATTTATTCAATATTCAACAATAGAAGTTCAATGAATGATGAATCGTAAATTCTGAAAGTCTGAGAACTACTGAATCTTGCTCTTTGACAAATGTAAAGAGCTAAAATTTAAGGTTTAAATGGCATGCTGAAGAATGGTTGCTTGCATGAGAAGGTCAGGAAGTGAATCTCCTGTAAGTTAGCCATTTATTATTAATCATCTTCCAAACTATAGGAAAGTCACGCATTCAGGATGAGGCAAGAAGACAAAGAATGATGAAAAAGCTTACGCTGAATTTTTTGGATATCTATTGGCATGTGTATATACTTCTGAAAAAAGGCTGGGGGGCATTACTCATACTAGTGCATGTCAAATTCTAAAGCAGATATGAATATCTAAGGAATTTCCCTTACCAGAGACGACTGAAGCAATAACTGTGGACAAAATGCCCATATTTAGCATTCATTAAATAAAGCTTCATTTCACTTCAACAGGCATTTCTTAATCACCTACTCTGTTTAAGGAACTGTGCTGGTGAAATGAAAGCAATCCTTTCCCTTCTGGGGCTTATATCCTACTAAACTAATAGCTCTTTTTTTTCTCTCCAGGTAATCCTTGATAATCTATACCTCTATGCCCTCAAATGTTTTCTCACTCCTCTGTGCATACTTTATCTAGTCAGGCTGCTTTTCATATCTTTGTTTTTTCCAGTAACATTCCCACTCCTTCTATAAGAATATTTAATAGTATGATATTAGAGTACAAATGTAAAGAAGTACTGTTCTTGATGTCAAAAAGACTTTCTTATAAAAATAAATCTTTGCAAATTTCATCTTTTTTATCTTTGATCTGTTATTGTCTTCTAGTTTCATTCATGACAGCTAGGTGGTAGAGTAAATAGAAAGCTGGGCCAGCAGCCAGGAAGACTTGAGTTCAAATCTAGCCACAGACACTTCCTAGCTTTGTGACCCTGGACAAGACACATTTTCTGTTTGCTTCAGTTTTTACTCAAAAGATTATTGTGATGGGTTGGCTAGGTGGCACAATGAATAGAGCACTGGCCCTGGAGTCAGGAGGACCTGAGTTCAAATCCAGCCTCAGACACAACACAAAACTAGCCGTGTGACTTGGGCAAGTCACTTAACCCCAATTGCCCTACCTTCTACCCTCGAAAAAAAAAAGGAAAAAACCAAAAAAGATTATTATAAGGATCAAAGTAGGTAATATTTGTAAAGTGCTTAGCACAGTGTCTGGCATATAACAAATGCCATATGATGGTTGTTATCGTCATCATTTTTGTCAACATTATTATTAGTAGTAGTAGTAGTAATAGCAATATTACCCTTAAATACTCTCAGGATGACTTTGTATAGTGGCATTTCTTAACAATCTTCTTTTAATCCAGTTTTTTCCCCCTTTCATTACCTCTTACTATATCATGAGAAAATATCTCTAATAATCTGCCATCATTCTTCACCATAAGATTTTAGAAATAAGCTTACATTCTAAGCAAGTGTTACCCTAATTTGATAATACTTCTCTACTAGGCAGGAGGGTGAGATGTTTTCTAAGGCAGATTTTGGGTTCTATTTGTCTGCTGACTATGTCACCTGATTCAGAATTAAAATTCTGTATGGAATTATTAAAAATCACTGTCAGTATTTATTCATGTATTTATTTCCAATTTTTCCACCAATTACTTACTTAACTTGATCAGATTGGAACTGATTTAATTAGATGCCATTTCTTTTTGCTCAACTTTATTCTCTATTTTAGATTTGTATAAATTTTCAGAAAACATAATGATTTTCTCTTAAACACTTCACTTCTCAGTTCATTGACTTTCTCAGCTTCCAAGACCTATACCTTAACTCTACCTCAGCCATGCTATACATAGGGATGACCACATCTTTGACCTCACTGTCACATGAAATTATTCCACTTCCATGATCAAGAATTCTGCAGTTCTTCTGATTATAAATTGCAATCCTTCCAATATTCCTGTGCTCTATTCCTCCTAAATCTATTCTTTATCCTTAGCAAGACCTCTTATTCTTCTATCTATCAGTGGTTTCTAAGGTCATCAACCCTGTTCTAGTTTCACTCTTCTCCCTTCCTATTTTTGACTCTATAATTATTTAGAATCTATACGAACTGTCCTTTACCCTGTAATCACTTCCTTGACCACTCAGATCTTGCAAAACACCCACCCTTCATCCATTTCCTTCACTTCCACTCATGTGCTACTGAACACAGCTATAGGAAATTACCCAATGGTATTAAGTGTATCTTTTACAAAGTTATGTAATTTTATTTCAAATAGGCCATGATGACCATGAGGAAATATTTTTACTCTTCCCTAAATGCCTATTTATCATACTCTTCTGTATAGATGAAATGATCTCGTCAAGCATTCTACATCTCAATCTTTCTACTCAATGGAGAACTTTACTGAGAAATTACGGAGCATTCACTATCCACTCCCTCTTCTCCCCTACTCTACATTTCAAAATCCCCTGTCATTGTCCTCCATACTCTTCTCCTTTACTTCCATGTCTATTAAAGAGATGACCCTTTTTATTGCCAAGGCCAACTCTTATACTCATTGAATTTCACATGATTAGATTTAACTCAATGTCCTTTTGGGTACCAACTTTGCCATGTATCTTATTAACTATTCCTTCCAAACACTGTGTCATTTACAAATTTTGTTGATCATTCCATCTTTTTTCAGTCATGTCCAACTCTTCATGAGCCCATTTGGAGTTTTCTTGGCAAAGATAGTGGAGTAGTTTGTCATTTCCTTCTCCAGCTCATTTTACAGATGAGAAAACTAAGGCAAACAAGGTTACCTAGGGTCACACAGCTAATAAGCGTCTAAGGCCAGATTTGAACTCAAAATGATGAGTCTTCCTGACTCCAGGCCCAACTCTATATCTATTTTGCATCATCTGCAAATTTGATGAGCATTTCATCTACACCTTTATCCAAATGAATGTTCAAAAATGTTAAATATCCCCAAGCCAAGCTTCAATACCTGCAGTATTTCACTTGAAACTTCCTGCCATGCTGACATTAAAACATTAACAATTACTCTTTGAATCTAGTAATCCAACCAATTCTGAATCTATTTGACCGTATTATCATTTAATCTAAGTCTCTTCGTCTTCCCACCAGAATAACATGGGATACTTTATAGAAAATTTTGCTAACATATATGTAAACCTTAACTATAACATTCCTCTCATCTACTACTTTACTAACCTTGTTGAAAAACAAAATGAGGGGAACAGCTAGGTGGTGCAGTGAATAGAGCACAAACCCTGGTGTCAGGAGGACCTGAGTTCAAATCCAGATTCAGACACTTGACATTTACTAACTGTGTAACCTTGGGCAAGTCAGTTAACCCTAATTGTCTTGGCTTCTCTCCTCTACCTGCATCAAAAAAAAGAGAGAAAAGAAAATGAAATGGCATGACATATTTTTGATGAAGCCCTAATGGCTCTTTGTAGTCACCATTTTTTTTCTACATACTTAACTAATCATCTCTTTAATATGATCCATCCTAAAATTTTCCCAGCAATCAAAGCCAAGATCAACAGTCTAAAATTAGTAGATGCCATTGTTTCCTTTTTTTTTTTAAGATGGGTCATTATTTGTCCTACCTCAATCTCATGAGTTAGCTCCCATACTTTCCATGACCTTTCAAATATCCCTGACCATGCTTCTACAACTGTATCTTCCCATGCTTTCATCATCCAGGGAGGATGGACTTCAGCTAGTCCAAGGGACTTAAATTCTCCAAGAGTAGCTAGGTGCTCTGTTATTGTTTTCTTGCTTGGATACCAACTCGCTGTTAGATATTCCTGTCCTGTAATTTCCAATGTAAAGGCTATTTTCTATTGCAGGTAAAACAGAATCAAAATTGTAATTGAGCAGCTCTGCCTCATCTCTGTATAATCTGTAATGGGAGACTGACCAGTGAACACAGGCTTTATGATCATGCATGGTGTGTTTTTTGTTGAGACAATCCGCACATGTACTTCAGAACACGTGCAGGTGATTGTCTTTGTCTGCTGTCCATGTGAAGAAGAAAAGCCCTTGGAGGGGTTGCTAAAGTGAAACTGAGAATTCATGTAAAAGGCCAAAGTGTTTTCTCTTTCCTGCCTGGCTGTGTTCTAATGAAGAAGCAAGGATTGTTGTAAGACGCCATGTAGGGACAAGAAGAATCGGGCCTCTATCTCCCACATTTGGCCCTGTGAACTCCTGGCCATGTTTGTGCATCTGGCTTTAGTTGTTCATGTTTGTTCATGCCCTTAGGTGAAGCAATATTGGACTGGGCTACAAACATGTGAGTTATGGAAGACTGGGAAAGTGAGCAGAATCTACACTCCAGACTAGATGTTGGATCTGCCAACACTACACTATAGAGCAACTGGGTTCCAGTGTAACAGTGCATTGACATACATCTATATGCATATACATATATGTGTATATACACACATATGTGTATGAGTGTATATATGTGTGTGTATGTACACACACACACACACACAGAGTCTAGTCGAGTGTCATCCTGACAAGGTTCATTGATACCACAGAGGTAAAATTTGTTTCATGTATTAAGACTCCTAATTTACTTTAAGTTGTTGAGAAATTATATAGAGACCCTCGAGGCCACAGGTTTTACAACCGGCTCTTTTCCCCCATTTTTTCTCTTGTGAATTACTGTCTCAGATCATATTCTTTCACATCTTTTTTTGCATCTACTCTCTATAGTATCTAACATGTCACCCTTTTCAAAGCTTATTGGTACAGGACTCCATCCTTATTGGTGGTGATCAATGTCCTGTACCCCTGTAAGGGGCAGGGTGGAGTTGGTGAGAGCAAGAGCTCTTCAGACTTCTTTGAATTGTCTTCAAGTCACTGAATCTTTTCAGACTTTGGACACTTCCAGCTTCCAGAGAGAAGACAGAAGATGCCATCCTAAATTCAGGTTGCGGAAGGAAACACTTCAGGAAGACATGAGGGGAGTAAGCAATCTCCATTATGTCCCTATCCCCAGCTTGCTATGTAAGTGATCTCAGGGAACTTACTTCTGTGTAAGATCTAAGACACTCTCTCTTGATTAATCTAAGTTACCTCACTCCTAAGAGGGCTCTATCATTCTGTTTTGTTTGGTATACATACATACATACATGCATGCATGTCATATATGTATATGTAATTTTTCTGATTTCTGTTTTGCTACTTATTTGGATAAATGAGTTTCTTGGCCAAGTGCTATGTGTGTTCATTGTAGAACTGGTAGTTGGTGAGAAAGGGGTCAAGCTTTGGATATGGAATTTGAGGTCCTGCTTCCCCCCAATAAGGAACATTGATCGAAACTTTGAACCTCAAAAATCACACTCTCTAGACCAGTGGTTCTCAACCTGTGGGTTGTGACCCCTTTGGGGACTGAACTACCCTTTCACAGGAGTCACCTAAGACCATCAGAAAACACATATTTCTGACGGTCTTAGGAACTGAGACACTGCTCCTCTATCCATCTCCAGGCAGATCTGCATCCACATTCATCCTTCATCTGCATCCACATGCAGATACACCCACATACGAGTATTAAAGGTTCTAGGAAGGTTGAGAAGAAGCACTGCCCTAGACTAACAACATTTAAGGGAGCATATAGTTATAATTCTAGCCTGATGCCCCCTCTCCCTCCTCTGGCCCCTGCCCTCCTACTCACTCTCTTGTCAGGAATTAAAGTCTGGAGAAGGGGGAGAGTGAAAAGACTAGAAATGTCTGTTCTGCCTCCTTTTAAGCTACACTATGATACACACACTCCCCCATGCTACATGTGGGGGACAGTCTCCTCAACACATGGCCTTGAGGCATACATTGGAGCTCTGCCTATAAGAATATAATTTGTGGTCGCATATTTTTGTGAGAAATTATGGGTTTTGGTAGATTCTTCTAAATCTTAGACAAGTTTTTCCCTCTCTCCATTCTGTGGTTATTCAATTAATTTTCTCGTGATCAGCCAGCCAGAGGTGGGGAGCCTGCAGCCAAGAGACCACATGTGGCTCTCTAGATCTTCAAGTATGGCCCTTTGAATCCAAGCTTCATGGACCAAATTCTCTTAATAAAAGGATTTGTTCTGTAAAATGTCTACTTAGTCAAAAGGCCACATCCAAAAACCTAAGCCTTGAGGCCACAGGTTCCCTAGCCTTGAGTCAACCTATTATATTCTGAATGGGGTTACTTAAATCCAAATTGTCTCAGGTTAGTTTAGCCTTTGCAGACATTATTGAAGGAAGGTTAGCCTTTGAGGAGAAGAAACCCACTATCCCTGCCACTACCAACACCAACCTTCAATCACCAACCACCAATCAACTTTCACCTACAAGTAAGAATCCCAGCTACATAAGTTCCCCTCAGACCACTGATGCTGCTTCCATCCCGTAATGGTAAGGAAATCTGAAGGTCTTCCCTGTGCCTTAATAAGCCTAAGGGAATTTGAGGGCCTTCTCTGATTTGAAAATATGCTCTGACCCCTAATAGGCTGAATGTGATCACATGGAGCCTGCCTAGGAAGAGTTTGCTGAAGGGTGGAGCAGAGCCCACAGGAGGCTTGTTTTTCAGGAAGCTCCATACCTTGTTACTTTATAATTGGGCAGTAGGTCATGAAGGTTGTGATGTTCTCTGACCCTGGAGAGGGCTATATATACCTCTGAGATAAGGTTTTGCTTTGGGGCTCCCTTTGGGAAGAGTTGTGTGATTTGGCCAGATGAGACTCTGGGCAGCCGCGGAGCTCCCAGCTTTGAAAACCCAGATGTTGATGCTTCTCTCTCTGGTGATTAACTAATGATGGTCAGACAGCTAGAAGCCCTGTTTGTCTGTTGAATTGAGTTGTTTTCTCTGTCTGTATTTTTTGTCGGCTTATAACTTCTGTTTGTATTTTCTGAAGTTCAGGGTGCTGACTTTATCCCCTGAACTAGGTAAATGATATATGTTTGATTAAAGTAAAATTGTTAACCCTTTTTGAGTTGCTTTCCTTTAGAAAAGCAGATCAAAGAACCTGTGCCAACATCCATCCTGAGTATTCTAGGGTGCTTGCTCCTACACATCCTAGTACCAGAATCTACCTCCAATGGTAGCAACCCTTCTAGGAGTCTACTATCCCCATGTTAAGGAGCCCTCTGAACTTATCTTCTTGAGCTGCTATATTTTTCAGACACACTGGAACCAAAGTATGCTGGAGACCCTGAATGTGTCAATGACAAAGCCCCTCCTGGACTGACATAATTTGTTGTTTGCACCTCAAGCTGGACTCCCTATGTCCTGGGGAGTCAAGACAGGCACTAGTCTGTCTGTACCAGCCTGAGAAACTGGTTGGACCCTTGGGGATAAACATACCATCATAGCTTCAGCATTGCAGTTCCCAAAGAAGGCTGCTTTTGCCATCCTATTGTATTATGTTCCCCCTCCCTTTATTTTGTCTTTCTCTTCTCCTTCAGGAGAAGATTAATCCTTTCCCTAGCCCTACTGCTCTTTTCCTCCTCCCACGTCACTCCCATTTGGGAGGGAGTTGCTGTCCACTCCTTCCCCCTCACTTGTAATTTTATAAATAATGCAGATAAGCTTCTCTTTGGATTATAAACTTCTTCTTCCTGTCTAGGAGTTCCACATGCATGCTCATTTCTCTTGTAATAAATCCAGTTGCAACATATTTCTCATAGACTTGTAATTTTGTTGTTGTTAACACCCATCACAATGAAATGTCACCAATGTGCAGGTAAGCTTAAAAGTCCTAGAAATAGCAGCATTCCTCTGCTTCTAGTATGTCAAATGATTCAACATTAGAAACCTACATGGTTTTATCAATAGAAATGGCATTAATTAAGCAACAATACCGTTTACTTTGCTGTTGTACCATAAGCACCAAGGGACTTTTCAATATTACTTGTAGCTGAAGTTCCCTGTATGAGTTTGCTCTTTCTATTAGAATGCGAATTCCTTCAGAACAGAGACTGTTTTGCTTCTCTCTTTTGTAACCCTGGCATTTAGCACTATGCATTGCATGAATTAAGCATTTAGTAAGTACTTTTTTATTCATTCATTATTTCATCCATTCATCAGTATGGATAAGTCTTAGGAGATTGTTATGCCCCAAAAGACAATAGATCTCTCCATATTGTTCTCAATCTGAAAAGATAACTGCCTCAATATCCCCAAAGAAGAAATCAAAAATTATATAATCTTCTGTTCTGCCTCAGACCCTTATTAGATGATTCCTCACTTTTATGCCTCTGTTATGTCACTCTTAGAAGAACAAATGGTTCTTCCTCCTAAGAACATGCTCTTTTTGAAGAGATTCACAGCCATTGTTATGCTCCAAATGCAAGACTGTCATTTTTCTTCCCTTTTCTCTACTATGTAACACTTTTCCATTCTACATTACTCTGGCAAGGGTCAAATCTTCTCTCTTCTACCTCAAATTCTTTTATATTTCCAGTTGAATCATTGCTTTTGTTTCCTCTAGGAACCCTTCATTTCACTCAACAATTTGCACTTTGGAGAGACAGTCTTCAAATTCTTTCACCTTCTCCTATCTGAAGATCAGCCTACATAAGTGTAGGTCCAAGGAACACAGATCACAGTCACTTCACTGTGACCAAAATATAAACACCTCACACTCGGTGTAAGTCTCTGCACCATTTCCCCTACTTTCCATAATGGTTGAAAGAAATCAAGTAAGCTGATTGTCTGGCTTCACTATAAATGTGTGATTTCTAACTTCATCCAGATCTTCACTGCCATCTTACTGCCTAACTTTTAATTAGGACTTAATTCATAACCCAGCAGAAACCAGGGAGTTATGAGGTTTGAAGAGCTCTGTGTGCATTTCTGAAAAGTAATGGCGTCAGCCTCTGATAGAAAATCTGGCAAACTTTTCAGTGCCTTCAGTGTTAGGCCTTCACAATGGGATTGGATTATTTTACCTAAAATATTATAAAGATCTCACATATCATTACACAATTAAATGAAATTAGAGTGAGTATTCTAAAAGCTAACAATGAACACTTTTTACTGTCTAACCTTTGGAGTTAGGTGTCTATCAGCATTCAGATCACAAGGGAAGACAATTAAAAGCTGATGGTATTTGTCGTTTTGTTCTCGAAGAGGATCATGACATCAGAAAGGTGATACCATGACTTGCAAGTGAATTGACTTTAAATGAGGGCTGTGCAAAGTCACCAGCGTCATGTTCTCCTTTGGAGTCATTTGGGTCCAGTGGCCAGATACAGTGAGGAAGACTGCAGATGACCCTGGATGCAATGGGAGACCTTGACTTTTTTAAGCTAAAGTCTTTCCCAGGTCTCAGTTTTACTGAAGCGGTTCAGTGATTAAGGCAAGGTGAGAAATGAGGTTGGTATTTAATACATTGTACAAAGAGATGAAGGAATATTCTTGCTTTTTCTTGATGATACAGTGACACCTTGTGGCAACATTCATCTATTACAATAATTTTCTTCCGGCTTAGTTTCATATTGATTGATATGTATTCTTTATAGAAAATGATCAGAGGTTAAACAACTAGGTATATTCCGGCCAAAGGAAAAAAATATTACAGAAAAAAGGGAAATTCAACAGAGAGTTCTAGTGACTACACTTTTCAAGAAATTAGGACATGTTTGAGACAGTTAGCTATTCCACTATATTGCAATATTCTATAACAATGAATAAATCTAATTCTAAATATCTTTATGGATTTTTCTTTTAGTAAAATATCTAGATAAATACTTCCTATGTGTTAAGTCTAGAGCAGCCTCAATGGATGATTTAAGGAGAGACAGACAAACTTCCTAGAGGCTGAGAAAGGAGACAGTGTAGCATAGTAGTAAAAGTCAATGAGCAATTATTAAATGCCTACTGTATGGCAAGCACTCTGCTAAGTGTTGGGAAGAGGTTCTGTCTCTGGAGTACAACCTGTATGACCTTGAACAAGCCACTTAACCTCCTGGCACCTCAGTTTCCTCATCTGTACAATTGAGTGGGTAGCCCTAGATGGCCTTTGAGTTCCATGCCAGTTCTAGGTCTCTGATCCCAAGGTCACAAGATCGCTGAAATAATTTTTGACAAAAACTAAATGTTGCAAAATTAGAAAGTAAAGAGATGATACTTATGATGTCTCAAAGTCCAGAAGACCAAGGTTCAATTCCGGTCTGTGAAAACGTTTTCTATGACTTTGGGCAAGTCATTTCACTTCCTGCTGTTCTAAACGATACTGTAAGTTGTAGAGAAGTTATCACCCTGCACTGGTAGAGTACTGTTTCCTCTTCTGGAAGTTCCATAAACCAGATGTTCTTAAAATTATTATACTTAGCCTGCTGGGGGTCCCCAAGACCATTTTGAGGGGTGGCGTAGTTCAAACAATTTTCAGAATAAAACTAAGACCTCATTTGACTATTAAAATACTCCTCACTTTTCCATGTATTTATCTGTGTGAGGTCAGATTTTCTTTGTATACTTCAACTAAAACAACATTTCACAACAAATGGAATGCAGAAGCAGATGAGAAAATCCAGCTGTTTTCTATTGAACCAAACATTAAAGAATTTGCAAAAATATGTAAAATAATACCCCTTTTCTCACGAATTTTTTTTGTTTGGAAACTTTTTTCCATAAAAATATACTCATGTAATAATATGTAATGGATTTAGTATGGTTATCTTAAATGAATTAATATTTTAAAATTTATTCATTTCAAATTTCTAATATGGTCAATGTTAATAATTATACCCCATACAAACCAAAACTATTTGGGGTCCTCAGTAATTTTTAAGAGTGTAAGGGGGTCCTGACATCTAAAAGTTTGAGAACATATGCCCTATTCCAATGAAATCACAGATCCCCAGTCCCAACACTTATCCCTTAGAACTCTAGAATTCTCTAATCCTATTCTTTCTTTTTTTTTCTTTTTTTTTTTTTGGAGGGGGGAAGGCAGGGCAATTGGGGTTAAGTGACTTGCCCAAGGTCACACAGCTAGTAAGTGTTAAGTGTCTGAGGCTGGATTTGAACTCAGATCCTCCTGACTCCAGGGCCGGTGCTCTATTTACTGTGCCACCTAGCCTCCCCTAATCCTATTATTTCTCAAGTGATCTTCTAGCCAATTCAATATTTCACCACAATCATTGAATGTGAAATAATGATAGTGTTTTGAGAAAAATCCTCATTTTTATTTTTTAGTGAGGAATCTAATTTATTTTAAGTGTTAACATACAATTTTTAAATATCAAAAATAAATTAATTACAAACATACAAAGAGCAAAGTCTAGGCTTCCTGAAGCTTAATTCTGATACTTTGATCCTCAGATATGAAAGCTGTTAGGGTGAACTTCTGTATTGGTTCCTAGCTGACTTAGATATCCGTGAAGGCAGTATTGTAATGTTTCCTCAGATCCTTCTAGAACAGTCTGTCAGAAAAAGGGGTAGCAATGTTAAAAGAGTAGAATTTCACACTGTAAAATTGACTTGTTCCTTAAAAAGAAATGCTAAAAGATATGTTTGTCAGTTAGAAAGAAGTTAATTACCTGAAGAGTGTCTAGACCAGAAGTAGTGGGAGGCATGAAAAGACACACAACTTCAGATCTTGCCTTCAATGCAGCTCTCACTTCTGTGGGCTCTCTGTGAGAGGAAGCAGCTTCACTTGGCAGCAGAACACCCGGATACAACATTTCTCTCTTTGGGAGGCTGGATGGCCTCCTATGAAGGTACCTCTAATGAGGCTGGGCACGTAGAATAATTTGTAATCTGAATCTGCCCACTGATGTGATGTTCAGGAATGCTTTGTGGATGGATGTTTAGGGATGGTTTTTAGGAATAATTATCTTAAAATTACAGAAACAATTTTGGTAGATTTACATATTTTCAATAATCCATAAATTTCTCTCTAAGTTCATTGACAACTAAATCTATACTAAATATATTTCCTCTTTTTAATCCTTTAAAATAATAAATGTTATAAATGCTTTGTGTCCCAGTCATTTCCAGGTACAGCTTGTACATTATACCTTTGTCTTTTGTGTAGCGCTTTTGACAAAGAAAAGCCACTAAGTAGAACCAAATGATACATTGACAACATTTAACAACGTAAACAACATTCTGCATATACAGTCCCCCAACTCTCCAATGAAGGGAGGAGCTGCGTTTTCTCATTTCTCCTCTGCAACGAAGATGGGTCATCACAGTGACTCAGTATTCAGCTTTGATTTAGTATTATCTCAGTTTATGTTACTAGACTTATAGATGTTGTTCCTACATCACTGAATAGTTCATAAATGCCTTCTAATGTTTCTCTGAATCTCTCACATTTGTTTTTTCTTGCGGTGCAATAATATTCCATGACATTCATATAACCCAATTTGTTCAACCGTTCCCTGATCAGTGGGCATCTGCTTTTCCCCCAGTTTTTCTTTTTCTACCAAAAAGCTGATAATAAATATTTTTGTATTAAGAGATATCTTATTTCTGTCTTTGATCTCTTTAGGGCAAATGACCAGTGAAATGGCATTGAAAGCAAAGGTTATGAAGAATTTAGTGTTGTTTTTTTTCTCGCTCAATCCCAAATTACTTTCTAGAATGGTTGGAGTAGTTCACAATTCAGTAGAGAAATGTTCTTCCCATAGTCCTTTGAACACTGAAAATTTCTTTGCTAATTTGCATGGTATGCGATGAAATTTCAGAGTTAATTAAATGTCCATTTCCTTTATTAATGGTGACAGATTGTGTTTCTAAATGTTCATTTCTTTTTGTAAATTTTTTGACCAATTATCTATTAAAGAATTTTTCTTGCTCATATATTTGCATTAATTTCCTATATATACTGGCTATTAGACTTTACAAGGTGTTTGGTGCAGAAATTTTTCCCTAATTAATAATCTCTACTCCTACCCCATTGGTTTTGTACATGCAAAAATATTCCTGTCTTTTTGTGGTCAGAATTGTTTATTTTCTATTTATGATAATTCATCCCTTGTTTTACTAAAACTTTATTTATTGCACCACATGGTTTTTGTTTTATATATGATTAATAATACTAATTTTTCCTGAAGTTGGACTATCCATGTAGAGAGCCTCTGATTGTTTAGACTGAATATTATAAGATATATTGTTCTAGCATTTTTGCTACAATTTTATTTAATTTCATGCGTCAAAATATGTTAGTGACATTGATCTATAACTCTGCTCTTTTTATTTATTTTTCTTTTTATTTGTTAGGATAATTTTTGTCACAGAAAAAGAGTAAAGCAGAGAGCTTTATTCATTATTGAAAATAATTTTTTGTAACATGGATTTAATTACTTTTAAAATATTTGATCAAATCTACTTATAGATCTGTTTGGTTCCCCTTCCCTACTTTGTTAGTTAATTTATGCCAATTTCCCTTTCTGAGATTAAATAAAGAGTTTTACTTTCAGCTTTATTAATTTGGGTGTATATACATATATATGTTATATGCGTGTGAGATGAAAGAGTTCAGAGTCTGAATCTGAGGTCAGAAAAGGTCTTTCTTCTTTCTTATGAGAAAGGACTCTGCCGCTGTCACTCAAATGGCATCCGCCAGGGAGAGAGCCACAGGGAGAAGCAAGCCCATGGTTATATAACCTTCTAATGAAGAAACCCATTCACCCAACTGGCCTTCACTCTCATTGGTAGGGAGATGGGAGGGAGCAGGAATCTGTCTCTGGGACAAAGGACCCAGAAACATGTGGGTGCTCAATGAAAGGCCAGGAAAGCAGTCTTTTCCTTATTTGGTGTATCTTGTGCTGAGGTGGCACTGGGGAGGGTCCCCATTGCTCTGAGTCCCAGATTCCTGTAAGAGGTCAGGTGACCTCTAAACTTAGGCCTAGTGAATACTGAAGCCATTCTAGATTTGATTTTTCAGAATGGAGAAACTTCACTATAAATTATCCCTCACACTATTGTGCTGAAAGAAGCGAGAAAGAGACCCCCAGAGCAATTTAGGAAGTGGATTTTATTTAGCACGCGCCGTTCGGGGCTGCATCTTACCTTGCCCAAATCAAACAGGCCTGACCAAGGGCAGATCAGTGATATATATATATATATATCTCTGAAGCTGTACTCCCCCCACTCTTAATGGTCAGGGATTGCGTAATAAGAGGTTTACAGCAGGAATTGGGTAGTACACATTTTGATTTTCCGGGGCACAGGCAAACCTTTGGTCCTGCAGCCAACTAGTCTATTTCCATGAAAAAGAACAGGAAGAAGATAGCTGGCTACAGCAGAATGGGGGAAGGGGAAGGGATCAGGGGAGGCAGGGGAGGCCAAGTACAACAACATATGTATTGCATGTGTTAGGTAAAAATCCATTTCCTGCAAGTTTTGTTGGTCTACAATGTAATATAGTCATAGTTTCTGAGAAATCTTTGTATTTCCTTGTTTTCGTGAATTCATTTTATTTTGCTTAAAGACATCATTATTTAGCATCCATTTATGTCTGTATATTTTGTTTCTGATCCCAGTATGATTGTTAGGATCCTAGATTTGGAGTGGAATGTTAAAGGCCATGTAACATCCTCATAGGTGAAGGATAAGGCCTTCATTTTATATATGAGATAACTGAGGCCCTAAAAGATTAAATAATTCACCAGTTGAGTAAGAGAGGATGGGTTTCATTTTAGCTTTTCCAATTCCAAATTCATGGCTTTTCATTGACTACTAAATCTGTATTAAATATCTTTCCTCTTTTTAATTCTTTAAAATAATAAATTTTCTGAATGCTTTGTGTCCCAGTCATTCCCAGATAGAGCTTGTACATTTTACCTTTGTCCTTTGTGTAGCACCTTTGACAAAGAAAAACCACTAAGAAAAATCACTTTAGCAGTTGTATGAAAGATGAATAGGAAGTGGGAGGCACTTGGGGCAAAGTAAGAAAGTCATTGTAATAGTCTAGGCAAGGAGTGATGGGGTGGGATGGGGAGAGGAAGGAAGTGTGATGAATGCCTTTTTATCCATTTATTTCTTTTGTATTCCTTTCCCCTTTTATTCTCTTATGAGTGAATATTTCATCTCTATGATTACTTTTGCTTACACTAATTAAACCTAGGCTTTCCCCACATGTCCTCATCTACACTCCTGTCACCAATTCCTGTTGAACTGCTATATATTCCAAGTTCCCAGAGTTGTTTAAATTGTTGGCTTCTCTTTCTTTTCATTTACTTATTTATTGTGCCTTTTTACATCTTCTTCCCTCTCCTTTAAGAATGCAATTCAAAATCCTCTCTGTCCCCTTCAATTGTTCTCTATTCAACTTTCATTAAAATAGAATTTGTTTTTGGCACTCTTTTCTGAGAAGTATTCATTTACATGATCTGCTTCCTTATTTAATTCTCCACCTATAAGGGTTTTAATAATAGGTTTAAACAAAACAAATCTAACCTCTTCTGAAGTCTCTCTTCCTATTCATGGGTAGCAGGATTGCATGTTGCTTCCATTAACACACCTCATAAAAAGTTAGGGAGTGCTTTGAGAAGACAAGAGTTGAGCTACCTGCTTTATCTCATTCCTGTATTGCTACATTCATAGATCTCAAACCAAGTCCTTCCTCCCTATTTTTTTTTAACCCTTGGTGGAATGACTTTTCTGTTGTTCCTCTCTCAAAGAAATATCCATTCATGAAAAAGACAATGTAGTGTGATTAAGTACTCTCCAGGTGACTCCCTACCTTTATCATTACTACTCACCCATCCTAATTTCATTATATCCTACCTCTGAAGCTGTACTCCCTCTGCCAATCCCATTAAACAGGTTTATTTACCCTCTCTTCTAGGGTGGGATTTGGTCCTAGAAAACATAGAACAGTCTAAAAAGCTGTTTGCTAAAGCCTTTATGCCTCCACATTAGAGCTATTATGAGCTCCTTGTTTCCTCTGTTCTGCAGCCCTTCCTCCTACCACTGAGTATATGTTTCAATGATCTCGTTTCCTTGTCCAAGGTAAGACCAGAGTCTGCTATTGGTCTCTCACAAGAGCAGCTCTAGAGTTCTTCATTCCTACGCTTCTATCCTACTATCTGACATGCTTTCATTCTTGTTGAGAGAATGAACGAATTACTATCCCTTTTCCACTCACATCCAGGTGTGTGTGTGTGTGTGTGTGTGTGTGTGTGTGTGTGTGTGAGACAGAGAGACAGAGAGACAGAGAGAGAGACAGACAGACAGACAGAGACAGAGAAAGAGACCATTTCCAGTGTCAGTGGAAGACTATGAAAGAGAAAGAGAAGAAAGAAGGTCTTGAAGAGAAGGAAAAAAGGAATTCAGATAAATGACCTTAAAGGAGTTTAGACTACACAATAGGTCTGAATTTGCATCTGAGGAGGAGAAATTGAGAAACTGTGCAGAAGGAGGTTAATCTCCTGGCCTAGATACTGACTGGTCCAGATATTACTCCTGGGTTGAAAGGGGAACTGGATCAAGCACTACTAAGGAGGACATAAAAGGAATAGAGGGGATTAAGGAGGATCATAGATGATTAAGAAATAGAACCCTTCAGGAGATTCAAGAGAGAAGGGAAGAAGATAGCGTGGGGAAAAAATAAAGTAAATAAGAAAAAGTAAATGGAGCAATCAGGGAGTAAAAGCAGATTGAAACAGAAGGTCGTTGCAAGGTTGAAGGGAGATCAGTGTGGTTGCAGGATTATTGAGGAAGAAAGTTTGAGATTGGTTACAAAACCAATTAAGGTGTATTCGCAAGACCTTTATGGTGAGTAGGAGATATCATGGTATATTTGTATTTCTGCCTCAGTCAAGTGACTTTTATCAGTGTCATAAGTATAAGCTGGTGTACTTCCTGGAGGAAAAGATAAAAGGACTCAAAGAATCTCTCTCCATACTACCTGTTGCTAAGAGAAATGAAGTGTTCCTTTTTATAAAATACACACACACATATACATAAATATTTAATTTCTGGAATATTAAACACATATTTCCATAAAATAGAATTTTTTTAAAAAGTGATTGCACAAGAAATTACAAATTTATTGTATACAACTGCTATTCCTTTTAAATGGACAATAAAATTTTCATGTAAATTCCTTTTTTGCCCTTTTTTCTTCCCTTCCCCACCCACTGCCCTAGAGATGGCTACCATTAGATACAAATGTGTGTGTATGTGTATGTGTAGAAATCACTCTATACATACTTCTATCTATCAGTTCTTTTTCTGGATGCAGATTGTGTCTTCCTTCATAGGTCCTTTGTTGTTAATTTGGGTATTTAAATGACTTGATTAATCAAAATTGTTCTTAAAACACTATTGTTACCGTATACAACATTCTCCTGGTTCATCTTGATGAGGTGTAGGCTCTGGGACCCCCCTTGAGTTCTCCTTGAATCTTTGAGGTACAGGCTCTGGGAAATCCCTTAAAGTCTGATTGAATCTTCCCACTTGATGAGGCATTTACAGAAGCCATAAGTATTTCATTGTGGCTGGGCCCAAACCTCTGTTACTAGTCTGGCCCTCCCTTGTCCATCTGCTTCCCACCCTTGAGCCTATCAAAATATCAATCCACTCTTGCATTGACCTCATTAACTCCTCCGGAAGATCCTTCCCCAAACTCCTCCTCTAAACCACCTCTAGATTCCTCTGTATATAAGAATCCCATCTCCCTTCCATGTGGAATGGAATGCCCTAGCACAGACTTATTCTGTGACAGACTTACTCTGTCCTGCTTGCCCAATGCAAACATCACAGATACCTAGGCTCCATAACAGTCTACTCAATATGGCGAATTTTCAATAAACTTTACTTTTCTTTGGCTGAGAAGACTTGAGTGGAATTCTTTCTGCAGGACCCACCCAGCATGTTGGTATTTTGGGGTCTCAGGCAACCCTAACCCTCTTTGGGTAAACCTCTTTAATCATCTTGCCCTTCATTATTTTGCGCAAGTCTATCCATGTTTTTCTAAAATCAGCAAGTTCATTGTTTCTTATTGGCATAGCAGTATTCCATCATCATCACATACCACGATTTGTTCAGGTGTTCCCCAATTGAATGAAGTGCTCCTAAAAGAAAAAAAAAACCCGAGGTTTCCATAAGGTAGAGGGCATGGGGAGCATGTGAAGAGACAATTAAAGACAGTCTTGATTAGAGTGCTGGAGAGAAAAATGCTACACAAAAGAGAAAAGGAAGTGTTTGGGATGAAAAACCCCATTCAAAATTTAATCAAGAACATCAAGGTTTCTCAGGATAAAAACAGGAAATTTTTATTCTCCTCCCCTGGGGAAAGAGGGCGGTCCTCTCCACCACAGATCAGGGAGAGGAGGCATGTAATATGGGGCAAACACAGTTTTTAAACCCTAATACAGCAGGGTCATATTTCCCCCATTCTCCCTCACTTCCATTGGTTGGAGGGGGGGAAGGGGTGAGCTGAGGCTGTCCCTGGCTCCCATTGGCCAGGAGGAGGGGCCTGAAAAGGTTGGGGAAAAAAGACAAAGAACTGAGCTAGGTGGGGGTCAAAAGACTCCTAAAAGGGCTTGCTACTGATTGAAAGTAGCAATGAAGGGGGGGTAAAGCAAACACTCAAACCCGACACTAAATTCCAAGACCCATTCTGAGAAGTTTTCACATTTACACTATTGTAAAATAAAATTCAGAAAGAGAGTCAAGGTTCTTTCTGATGAGGAAGTAGCGGGGCGCTCTGAGGATAAAGGAGTCCCCCAAGATCAACATAGTAGAGCCATAGAAGCTATCAGATAAAAGAGGACCCAAGAAAAGCAGTCATAGCTGGTGGTTCCTTATTTAGCAGTAATAAGCCATCTATTTGTCAACATAAGACAACCAGAGAGGTCTGTTATCTTCCTTGGGCATATATCAAAGACATAGCAGAGAACCCCCCCACACCCGAGATTTAGGAAAATGAATGGCAACTACCCACTTCTGTGACTCACTTAGGCAGAAATGAAAATGGTAAAACAAATGTAAAATAATGAAAAACCTTGACACATGAATTGTGCATTTCTACCTGTTGTTTGTTGCAGGCATTGAATGCAGAAGAGAAATAATTGATTTTAGAAAGGGATAGAGGGTTAAGAAGTAAGATAAAACAAGATAAATTTTAAAAAGGTAAATAGAGTAATAAGAAAATGAAGCTAATTGAAACAGAATGTTGTTGCAAGATTAAAGGGCAGTAGGTGTGATTAGGGAATTATTTATAAATAATTGATAATGTTAATTTTTTTAATGTTGGAGTATTCATATATCCCTGCTTATTTATAACATGGGGACTTGGAAGGTATTTGAACTTCAGCATCAGGATTTAAAATATAAGGATGAAAAGAAGTATACTTCAAAGGCTGACAAGAATGTTGTATTTGCCTTATACCTTGCAAATCTAATGATACTAGCTACCATAAAGAAAAAAGGACAACTGAAACATGCAGAAGTTCATAGGAGATAAAATTCAAGGAAGGAACCAAGAGTAAGATACATGACTTCAAATTTCTACCATAGAGAAAAAGCTTGGGATAGGACTTCAGACATACCAGCAAAATGAAATCAGTTCAAAAGACAGACTAAATAATGACAGATTCTCATTATCGAGTTGGCTTGTCTATGTTCCAAAAGAATTTAATCCTTAGGGTTAAGACTGACAGCTGATAGATTCCTTACTGCAAAAAGCTGCTTTTACCTAATCTGATGATCGGTTTTGTGCCAAGGTTTGTTATTCTCTTGAAAACTGTGAACTGAGTGAACTGTGAACTGTGAACTGTGAACCTCTGGGCAAAAAAACTTTATTAAAAAAGAAGGAAGTTATCTATTCTCTTACAGACAAGAGTTAACACCACAGTTGAAGATTACATTTGATGTCCAGTAGGTGAGGTCCAG
>CM053580.1:354944290-355000689 GCA_028627135.1 Pseudochirops cupreus | reverse complement strand
CCCCCCCCCCCCGTCCCCTGGGAAGTTCATGTATTCTTTGTCACAGAGGAAGCCACAGTGTTGTTGTCGTTTCCTTTGGTGGGGGTGTAAGGTAGTTCTATTGCTAATTTTCTTATTGTGTTATTTCACTAAATGCCTTTTTAAAGAACACAACTAGCTTTATTTTATTTTATTTTATTTTATTTTATTTTATTTTTACCTCCAGTTGACTAGAAAAAGTCCCATTGATTGGGGCTTGTAAACTGATGTTTGGTGGATGTGTACTCAGAGTCCTTGCTTTTCTATGAGGAAGCACCTGTGAAAGGTGTGCCCAACATACTCAGTAAGAACGCCGTCCCACCTCTTCAGATGGTGTTTTTATTTTTCTTGTTTTAGATATAGAAGAGTAAATATGTATTATACATATCACATAAGAACACATTATATTAATCACATTAATAAAGTATACAATGTATATTAAAAGTCCTCCAACTTTAAAAGTCCAAATGAACCAACACATTCCTACAATCTTTCACTGTCTTGAGTCTCCATTCTTTTTATTCTTACTTTGTTTAACCAATAACAATGTACTTATTCAGTCTCTTAGGTCATTCCCTCTGTCAATATTTTAGCTACAATCTTCGGAGCGCAGGCGTCCAATATACACCAAAATAATTGGTGTGTTTGACTTGAAGCAATTAAAATCTAGATTTTGAGGTGGAAGTTTTGAGAACTAGACTGATTATGCAGAATAGATATTTACTTACATTTACAAAGGTAAGAAAGCTAACAACTGTTTAGCAAGTTTAGTGCCTAAAATGAAACAAATATAAATATACTTTAATAGTCAGTGGAGCTCAGGTGTCTGTCACTCATTGAATAAAATATAATACAAATTCTATGACTGTTATTAAAGTATACATAACCATGTTATATAAGGAACACAGTATTATTGCATGAAGAAGACTATGGACATCTAATAAAGCTTGATAATAACATACTCAAGCATCCATAATTTTATCTCTTTAGGTATTCCCTCTACTTATATAGATCACAATCCTTGTCTATTCCTTTGTCTATTTCTCAAGTTGCTGTACCCAGAAAATTTAACATTGGAAGACCAAAATTCAAGCCAGGAGAGTGAGCAGGAATGAGGAGTTAAAAACTCAAGGTGCCACAGTGGGAGACCTAGGGCAAAATGGGGGGTTTGGAAGCTTGGAACATTAGGGCGCTAGTTAGTTGGAGAAACATACAGGAAAAGGGAGGTGGAGTGGCTCCTTATATAGGCTTTATCAATTATTTTCTAATTGCCTGGGGCTAACTCCAGGCTCAACAAAAGGCAGGAAATTCACTTTTATCTCCTGTAGTGAATGTCCTGCTGTTTCCTGGATCCAGAACTCAAATTAGGGTTAAAGAGACAATGTGGATGAACCAAGAATCTAATAATTTATAACATATTTCTATACAAAACTGCTCCAAGTGTCAAACTGAGTTAGGAATGAAATTTAGGAAGAACATTTATTTGCACCTTAGGGACTTGCTGTATTGTTAACTTTATAAAGATGGAAGACATGAAAAATGTATTAATTATGAAATCATTTGATCTTAATTTTTATGAAGTGTATGGATGTATATGGTTGTTGTTTATGTCATTTATCCTTCATTCTCAAAGAGGACCATGGCATCAGGAAGGTGACATAATGACATGCAAGTGAATTGGATTTAGGTGAGAGCAGATGGTGCAAATTCTCCAACCTCACTTTCTCCTCCAGAGCTATATGGGTCCAGTAGCAAGAAATGAATCACTATGACTGGATTTGGCCCCCTGTAAACATGGTATGTTTTATTTGACCATACTATGTGAACTTCTGTAAGAACATAGAGTCATACAAAAAGATTGCAAAATTAAGACTTATGGGTTTGACTTAACCGTTTTTCAGTTGCATATATGCTGTATGTAAATAATGCAACATCATAAATGTCAAGTTTTTAAATGAATTAGACAATTATTTTGTTCTCAGTGTTTATTAGGCAGTTAGATGGCACAGTGAATGGAGCACTGGGCCTGGAGTTAGAAAGCCTGAGTTCAAATTCAGCTTCAGACACTTACTGGTTGAGTGACCCTGGACAATTTTGGAAATTTCTTATTAATTATGAATCTTAGGGGCTCTGTTGGATCTTTCTGCATTTCTGCCATCTACATAACTCTCTGCTTAGCTCGAGAAGTGAACATTACTCTGTGCTGAGATGGTGTGTTCTGGATCTACTGAGCTGGAGCTAGCTTATCTACAGCACAAACCAGCTACACTAACCTTGCTTCAATTTCCTCATCTGTCAATGGGGATTGTTGTCAGGACCAAAGGAGATAATATTTGTAAAGCACTTAGCACAGTACTTAGTACACAGTAGACATTATATAAATGTTTATTCCCTTCCCTATAAGGGACAGGACATTTGCCACACACACAAAAAATCATGCCAGTTTTCACAATTCATTCCTGTGGTTGTTTCATAAAGGGGAGGGGAGAGGTGTGTGTGTGAGTGAAGTGGGGAGGGAGGACCGGCACTTGGTGACACTAAATTGCTTTCATTAATTTCCAACAATGTCTTGTGAATTATTTTGGAGACAGCCCAACCACTTCCTGCAATAATGCCTGAGAAGTCAACCTGTGAGTAGTCAAAGACATCAGTCATCCCCAGAGCTGCCAGAATTGAGGTGAGATCTTCAGAGGTGGGGCAAATACAAACCTACAGCAGTGTCCTTCATGTTGGCTGAAATGATCTAGTATCTTAATTTCTCCTAAGTGATTTCCTTTATAACCTACAAGGATAGAAGTGGAAGAAAAAAAAAATATATATATATGTATGTATGTATGTATATACACGAGTTTAATTTAAAGACACAATAAAAGCAAATGCTAAAATATCATTCCAAGAAAACTGGACAAAAGCACATAAATAAAATAATTCCTCAGATATTATTAGGGGAAATACTGCAAACCATTCCATATACCATCAGCTAAACGAGCAATTACCTGCTTAAACAGGGAGCAATATTGTTCTGGTTTTTTTTAAGATTAAATATTTTAATTAATAAGTATTTGCTTTCTATTCCTCCCAACTCCATCCCATAACAGAAAAGAAAAAAAAAAGAAAAGAAAAACCATTGTACTTAATATGCATAATCAAGCAAAACAAATTCCCACATTTGCTATTGTCCAAAAATGCGTCTCACTCTGAATAGTTTGTGTATCCCTTCTCTGGTAGGAGGTGGGTAGCACTCTTCATCACTGCATCTCTTGAATCCTGGTTTGTTATTACACTGATCAAAGGTCTTAAGTCTTTACAATGATGTTGTTAGTGTATACATTGTTCTCCTGGTTCTGCTGACTTCACTCCATGTCACTTTATTCAAGTCTTCTTCAGTTTCTCTAAAATTGTCACCCTTGTCATTTTTTTAATCAAAAGCCGTTTATTAAGCATCTACTGAGTGCCGATCACTGTGCTAAGCACCACAGACACAAAGAAAAGCAAAACAGTCCCCTCTCACAGAGGCAACAATAGTAGTGGGAACAACACACACAACCATGTGCAAACGAGGTATATAGGATAAATTGAAAATACTATGAGAGGAAAGACACTACTATTAAGGACAGGGAAGGGCTTCTTTTTTTTTTCTTTTTCTTCCCTACCCATCACCCTGCCCTACATACGGCTGCCATTAGACACAAATTTTATATATATAAATATGTGTGTGTGTGTATGTGTCCATATGTATGTATGTACACACACACACATATATGTATAATTCTATACATCTATTTATCAGTTCTTTCTCTGGGTGCAGATAGCATCTTTCTTCATTTGTCCTTAATAGTTAATTTGGGTATTTATAATAGTCAAAATGACTTATTTGCTCAAAGTCATTCCTAAAACAATATTGCTGTTATTGTATACAATATTCTCTTGGTTCTGCTTATTTTGCTCTTCATTATTTTGTGCAAGTCTTTCCATGTTTTTCTAAGACCATTGAGTTCATCATTTCTTATAGCACAGTAGTATTCCATTACAATCATATACCACAACTTGTTCAGCCATTCCCCAATTGATGGGCATCCCTACAATTTCTAGTTCTTTACCACCACAAGAGCTGCTATAAATATTTTAGAACATATAGGTTCTTTTCCTTTTTCATCTTTGTCGTTTCTTATAGCATAATAGTGATCTATTAAATGACTATGTCATAATTTGTTAAGACTTTCCCTTAATTAATGGGCATTTTCTTTCTTTCCACTTCCTCACAAAAAGAACTTCCATAAATATTTTTGTACACATAGGTCTTTTTCCTCTTCTGTTGATCTCTTTGGAGTATCAGACTAATTAATGACGCCATCAGGTCAAAGTATTAAGACAATTTTAGTGAATTTTTGAGCATAGTTCCAAATTATTTTCTAGAATGGTTGGACTGATTCATAGCTCCACTAAAGCACATCAGTGTACCTATTTTCCTGCAGATACTCCAGCACTTGACAATTTTGCTGACTCGAAGCATGGAAGACGATGCCTCAGATATTAGCTAGGTAGCACAGTGAAAAGCACCAGACCTGGAGTCAGGAAGACTCATCTTTGCGAGTTCAAATCTGGCCTCAGGCACTTACTAGCTGTGTGACCCTGGGCAAATCACTTTACCCTGCTTGCCTCAGTTTCCTCATCTATAAAATTATTTGGAGAAGGAATGGCAAGTCACTCCAGTATCTCTGCCAAAAAAACCTCAAAGGGGCCATGCAACTGAAAGGGACTGAATGACAACAAAAAACAAGGATATCAGTGCTTGTATAAGCATATTCATGATTGTCATAAGATTAAGAATTTTACAAGAGGGGTGGCTAGGTGGCACAGTGAATTTAGTGCACTGGCCCTGGAGTCAGGAGAATCTGAGTTCAAATCTAGCCTCAGAGACTTAACACTTACTAGCCATGTGACCTTGGGCAAGTCACTTAATCCCAATTGCCCTGCCCTCCCCCCTCCAAAAAGCGAAAAAAAAAAATTTTTTTACAAGATCAGAGAATCATACCCCTCATCTGGAAGTATTTGAGGTGCAGGGAGGAGGCTAGAATCTTTCTTATTCCCTACACTCACTGTTAACTGAAGGACTAGTTAACTATACCATATCCTTTAATATTTCTCACTGGAATATGCTTATGATATGGATTTGATTTTGCTTTCACCCTTTTAATAGTATGACAATAGCATTTACCACACAGACATTTAGAAAGCATTTACTTCTAAATGTTGAATGCATGTGAGAAACTGATCACTTTTCCAATGCTTGTGATTAGCCACACAAACCAAACACAACTTCATATCACAAAATATTTGAGCTAAATTAACTGGCTAAATATAAAATTCACACTGGAAGAAGAATAAGAATAAGAAGAAGAGCAAGAGCAAGAACAAGAACAAGAAAAGAAGAAGAAGCTTATGTCTTTCATAATCATGGATAAGGGAAAAATTTGTATGTGTGAGATCATAAAAGACCAATAGAGATGCATAATTACATGAAATTTAAAACCTTTTGCATGGATAAAATCAATGCAGCAAAATAAGATGAAATATGTATAAAAGAAAATCTTTGTATTAAACAAAATTACAAAACACTTCACATAAGTAAAGCCAGATCTAAATTATTGGAAAAATAATAATTACTCATGGGTAAGGCAAGCCAATATAATAAAAATGAAAATTCTATTTAAATTAATCTCCTTATTCAGTGTCACTAATCAAACTACCAAAAATATTTTACAGAATTAGAAAAAATAATAACAAAATTCATCTGGAAAAGCAATAGGTCAATTATATCAAGGGAATCAATGAGAAAAAATGTGAAGGAAGGTGGCCCAGCCATATCAGATCTCAAAATGTTTTATAAAGCAGCAATTTTCAAAACAGACTGGTACTGAACAAGAAATTAGGTGTTGGATGAGTGGAATATTTTAGGTACACTATACATTGTAGTAAATGACCATGCTAATTTAGTGTTTAATAAAAAACCAAAGATCCAAGCTTTTGGGACAAAAACTCATTATTTGACAAAAACTGTTGGGAAAACTTGAAAGCAGTATGGCAGAATTCGATATAGATTAACATCTCATAACCATATACCAAGATAAAAATCTAAATAGGTACACAATTTAGAGATAAAGGGTGATACCATAAGCAAATCAGGGGAGCATGGAATACTTTACCTGTCTGACCTATGAATAAGGGAAAAATTTAGGACCAAACAAGACACACAGAGGAATATAAAATGGATAATGCTGATTATATAAAATTTAAAAGTTTTTGCACAAACAAAATCAATGCAACCAAGATTAGTAGGAAAGCAGTAAACTGGAGGAAAAATTTTACACCAAATATTTCTGATAAAAGACTCATTCCTCAAATATGTAGAGACCTAAGTCAATTTTATAAGACTATAAGTCATTCCAGATTAATAATTGGTCAAAGGATATGAACAGGCAATTTTCAGATGAAGAAATCAATGATATTTATAGACATGAAAAATGCTCTAAATCACTGTTGATTCAAGAAATGTAAATTAAAACAGCTCTGAGGAACCACCTCATACTCATTAGATTGACTAATATGAGGGAAATGATAAATGTTGGAGGGGATGTAGGAAAATTGGGACACTAACACACTGTTGGTGGAGTTGTAAACTGATCCAGCCATTTTGGAGACCAATTTAGAGCTATGCCCAAAGGGCCATAAAGTTACACATACCTTTTGATTCAGCAATACTACTAGTAGATCTGTATTGCAAAGAGATCAAAAAAAGGGAAAAGAACTTATTTGTACAAAAGTATTTATAGCCACTGTTTTTGTGGCGGCTATGAATTAGAAATTGAGAGGATACCCATCAATTAAGGAATAATTGAACAAATTGTGGTATATGGTTAGAATGGAATATTATTGTACTGAAAGAAATGACAAGAATGATTTCAGAAAGAAAAACCTGGAAAGACGTAGATGAACTGAATGAATGTGAGTGAAGTAAGCAGAATCAGGAGAATATTGTAGACAATAAGAGTAACACTGTATCATGATTAACTGTGAATGATTTATCTATTCCCAGCAATACAATGATCCAAGACAATCCCAAAGGGCTCATGATGAAAGTGCTACCTGCCTCCAGGGGAAGAGCTGATGTCATCTGAATAGAAACTGAAGCACTATTTTTCTTTCTTCTTTTCTTCCTTTCTTCCTTTTTTCTTTCTTTCTTTCTTTTCTTTGCTTCCTTCTATCTTTTTTTCCTCTCTTCTTTATTTGTATTCTTACCCAAAATGATTAATATGGAAATGTTTTACATGAATGCACATGTATAACCTATATCAGATTACTTATCATCACAGGGAGGGGAAGGAGGGAGAGATAAAATTTGGAACTCAAAACTTTTTTTAAAAAATTGTTTTTATATGTAATTTGGGGAAATAAAATATTATATAAAACTAAAAAAAAAGAAAGTCTTTGCAATAAATGTCTCTCATAAAAGACTGATGCTCAAAATCTATAGGGAATTGATACAAAAATACAAGATTAAGAACCATTCCCCAATAGATAGGTAGTCAAAGGATTTGAACTATTTTTGAAATGGAAAATATGAACTCTCAATCACCAGTTGGGGGAAAAAAAACATATTCAGAATCATTAATAATCAGACAGATGAAATTAAAACGACTCTGTAGTATTACCTGATACTCATTAATTTAGCCTCATACTTCTTGAATATCATCAGTGTTCTGACTCTTTTCCCATTCTCCATGATTTCAAAAAGATTATTACTCCCTTGTATCCTGCTGACTCATTGTTGGTGAATGTTCTGCTTCCATAAATATATATGTGTGTGTATATATATATATATATATATATATACATATATATACACATACATAGGCACACCCTTTTGGCAATGGACTTTCCAAGACTATGTTTAATAGCTTGGTTTTGATTTCAACTCAAGTGGTCCTGCAGCAACTTCCACAACTTTGTTCAATGCCCCCCAAACCTATCTCTTCCAAACTTCCCTGTCTCTGTTGAGATCCATCCTTACATTCACTCTGATTCGTGACCTGTGTGTAATCCTTGGCTCCTCACTTACTCACTTCATGTATCAAATCAGTTGCCAAATCCTGTTATTTCTCCCTTCACAACATAATTTGCATTCACTCCCTTCTCCCCACCCACACAGTCAGCACTTTAGTTCAGGCCTTCATCACTTCTTGCCTGGAATATTGCAATAGTCCCTTTAATATCCTCCCTGCCTCAAGTCACTCCCAGCTTCAATCCATCCTCCATATGGGGTGCAGGTGGTTTTCCTAAAGTATAAGTCTGACTATATCGTTCCCTTTCCCAATAAACTTCAGTGGCTCCCTATTACATCTAGGAGGTCGTATAAACATTTCTGCTTAGTATTTAAAATACTTCATAAGTTGATCCCTACCTACTTGTATTGGTTTATTTCCTATTCCTTCTCTTGTCACATTCTATGGTCTAGTCAAACTGGTCTTCTTACTTTTCCTCAAACGTGGCACTACATTTCCCATTCCTGTGCCTTTGTGCTGGTTGACTCCCATGCCTGGAATGTACTTCCTCTTCACCTCTGCCTCCCAAAATCCCCAATCTCCTCCAACATTGAGTTCAACCACCATTTTCCTTCTTCCTTTTTTTCTTTTTGTATTTTTTTTTCCAAGCACCATTTTCTGAGACCTTTCACCATCATCCTTCCTAACACCCCCCCCCCACTGCTGCCAAAATAACAACTTGGGCCCTTGTATTTATTTTGTAAATAATTATCTTTGTACATGATTTTTCCCCTCATAGAATGTAAGTTCCTTAAAGACAGGAACTATTTCATTTTACCTCTGTATCCTTATTACATAACAAAGTGCCTGGAACGCAGTGGGTGTTTAATAAGTGATTTTTTGATTGACTGATTGCCCTGGGATATATTTCATCTGGGCTTGGCAATTTGATCTCATTTAAATTGGCTAGGTACTATTTGCAATGTCTTTCTGGTTATAGGGAGGCATAGGGTATCCAGGAATCTTTTAAGATACCAGCAGAAAGCTTGATAGTTTGCAGTGATGTTAGAGCTGAGAACAAGGCAGGAAAACAAAACTGGCCAGGAGACTGGCCAATATTCTTTAAAGAATAAGAGACAGAGATTTTATCTATATTGTAAAAAGTTGAACATGTAGCAGCTTGTCAAAGACCAGGTTATTAAAAACAGCCTGGCAAGGGTCAGAACCAAAAGGATTCATTTGGGGACAAAAGAGAGGGTAGTGCCCCAAACTTCAGTTCAGTAAAATGATCCAGTGGGCATAAGATCTTGTAAATTGGGACAACCCCAGTCTCTTTATCCTAGTTATAGCTCTCCCTCCATCTTCCATTTAAGGATAATGTGAACAGTTCTTCTTTGCCTTCTGCTCTCTACATCTGCCTCCTGAATAGGAAACAATCACCTCTGGATTGTTCTAAATAGCTACTTTCATGTCTTGGGCTTCAATTTCCTCTTATCTTTATTCTTTATTCTACCTTTTCTAATTTGAAAATCACTCCTACTTGTTGGGGGGAAAAAACATAAAAAAATAAAATTGAATAGTCCCTCCTGTGATATGTTACTGTTACACTATCTGCCTCAAGCAACTATCACTTACTTTATCATTTGCTCCCCCAAAAACTAAAAAAAACTTTAGGATCTTTTTTAAATAAGTGTTAGTACATTCTGGAATTTTCCCTTCCTGACACTTACAAAGGCATACCATTATTTGGTATTAATCCTTGGTTATGGGCTTCCTTCCTATCCTAATATTTCTACATCCTGACTCAGACATTTACTGGCTACGTGGCCCTGTATAAATCACTTAACCTTTGTCTACCTCAGTTTCCACCTCTATAAAATGGAGACAATAATAGACCCTATTTCCCAGCATTGTCATGAGGTTAAAATGAGATAAGATTTTATAAAGTGCTTCTCAAATCTTAAAGTGGTTATATAAAATGCAAGCTATTTTGATAATGACGGTGGTTGGTGTTGATGTCATTTTAAATCTGGAGTTATTTGAGAGTTCTTTGGGTGTTCACTTCAGTTTCTCTAGCTATCTCTTCCCTCCCTGGAACTATTAAAAATTTTATAGTCAGAATTATATTTTGAGAGTTTCGAGCCCCATACCTTTTTTGGGTCTAACATGCTGACCTCGTGCATCCTGGCAGGGATGCAAGTGCTTGGGCATACATTCAGCCTAAACAGCCATGACTACTCCCTTCCCCCTTCCATGGACCTGCTGCCTCACCGGTCCCACTGTGTTAATAGTTAAGAATGTCAAATTCACTTTCTTTACTGTCCATTCTGTGCACTCCCACATAAACAACCAACTGCCCAGCTCTTTGCCTCCTGAGAATCACGAGGCATGTGATTTACAATGATCTTTCTTCATCTGTCTTCATTGTTGCTCACCTTAGTATCTAATTTCATCAGTTCCTCCCTCCCTTCCAAAAAAAGATTAGTCCTTATAGATCAGGTCAATTGGTCTCCTGCAAAATGTATACTTCCTTTTCTTCAGCAGTTTTCAGTTGTGTTTTATTCTTCATCTCCTCATTTAGAGATTTCTTGGCAAAGGTACTGGGGTGGTTTGCCATTTCTTTCTTCGGCTCATTTTACAGATGAGGAACTGAGGCAAATAAGGTTAAGTGACTTTCCCAAGATCATACATCTAGTAAGAATCTGAGGCCAGATTTGAACTAAGGAAGATAAGTATTCCTGGTTCTCAATCCAGTGCTCTATCCATTGTACCACCTGGATACCCTGTATACTTCCCATTCTTCCTTAAATTGATTTTGCCTTTTTCCATGAAGTCATCATTATGACATTTTAAGTGAGATCCAAAAATCAAATCTTTTTATTCAGCACCATTTATGTAAAAAGACATGAATTTCTTGTGCCCCTTCCTCTTCTAAAGTAATAATCTTTGATTTAAAAAAAGATCACTGAATCCTTTAGTTTTCTACCCGAGACTTCAAGGTGAGTAAAGAGACATTTCTGATTTCTTCCACCTGTATCCTTTCTCTCACATGAGTCTGCAACAATGGGAAGAAAAAACATGGGTCTGGTGAATTCTGGCAGATTTTTTGTTACATTTCAGATACAGATATCCAGAAGATATCTATGAATTAGATGAGATCTGCACATAGCTACTGTTGCTTTCCTCAAGAGGGGGTCTGAAACCACCCTTCTGTGTCATTTCCTTTTGGGATCAGTTTGAAGAGTCTTCTTTTTTTGCTGGGGCCTGCCTGTTCCTCTAAGAGTTTCAATAATTACAGGCAGCAACTGCTTTCTTCCAGTGAGAACCTACTACCGTTGGTATAGTTCCAAGGGTTCAGAACATACATCCAATGCTATTATGCTTTATAAATACTTGATAATTACAGAATACTGTTCAGATGAACTGCCAAAATAAATTTCAACTAGCTCATGATCCTTGATGGTATTATAATCATTTCAGCTTTTACAGTACCCTACAATAGGAAGAAAAATATTATATCTAATGTTGGCATTCAGTAAATGATGATGAGTAATCATTTAATTTGTTCTACAACTCCTGTGATGAAATTATTCGGGTGTTTTAATAGAGAGAGGTTACTACATGAAAAAGCAAAGGTTGATCCTAAAGCCATCATATACCTATTAACCTTCAAGTTCAACTCCACCTCAGAATTTACATCAGAAACCTTTAAATTTACTTACAATATTTTCCTCACTTTCATTATGAAATAAGTTTGTGGTTTTCAATTAAAGAACACTAGTCTATGTGATCAAGTGATTCATGAAATTCTACAGCATATGTCCTTTAGAAATTCAGGTACATCCCAGCCCTCCATGTCCCAACTCTGCCTATTCATTGGAGAAACCAAGAATACATGTGTAAGAAGGAATTTGCTTCAAGATATGAGGAAACCCTTGGGATGGTTTGAGGATGCTGTGCTGTATGTAGGAAGATGTTGAGAGGCCTGTATGTTCATAATGTGGAAGTTTGAGGCTTAAAGGTGCTCGAGACCCCAAAATACCAACACGCCAGGTCCTGCTGAACGAATTCGACTCAATCCTTCTTTCAGCCAAAGTAAAATAAAGTTTATTAAAGATGCATCGTAATGGGCAGACTCTTAGGGAGCCTAAGTATTTGTGATGCCTGTACTGACAAGCTTCCCAGAACAATCTGACACAGACTGAGTCTGAGCTAGGTTAAATCTTGGCACCTTCACGGAGGCACGATGGATCTTATATACAGAGCGATTGTGGGAAGGATCTAGGGGTGGCGTAGAGGAGGAGTTTGGGGAGGGTCTTGAGGAAGAATCTAAAGAGGATCTTGATGGGACTGAGGTTATACTCCATGAACCCAGAGAATGGGATTTTGATGGCATCAAGGGTGGGAAACAGCCAGACATAGCAAACAATGGAGGACTAGGCTAGTTTGTGGGTAACAGATTTGATCGTAGATATTTTGATAGGATCAAGGGTGGGAAGTAGCTGAAGGCTACCTGGAGATAACAGACAATGGAGGGCTTTTGACCTCTGGGGAACCCCAGATCAAGTGGGAAGATTCAAGGGGGTTCCCAGAGACTACACCCCAGCAATAAGACACTAAGAATGGAATAGAGACAAAACAATAACAGATAAGAGCAAAGTCACAGAATATGGTCTTGCTGACGCTAGAGAGATCAGTGTATCAGGAAACTATGTGGCGCAGTAATAAGTGTGTTGGATCTGCAATCCCAGGGCATAAATTAAGATTTTAGGTCTCCCACTTACTACTTGTGTGACATTAAGCAAGTTGCTTAACCTCACTAATTCTCAGCTTCTCAACTTTAAAATGAGGAACTCTGAATCTAGCTTTTTCTGAACAACTTGGACCTATATCTCTCTGGTGGACACAGGGTATCACACCCCTACCTGTGGGTACTCTGCTCAAAAGGAAAATAAATTTTAGTTTCTGAAACTGTTTTTTTCTAAAAGACCAGCCTTTACCCCAAATCACTCTGGTCCTAGACCAAGCCCTACCTAGCCACTGTTTGGGTCCTGATCGGCTCAGAATGAGAGTAAATAACAATTGTTTCTGTTTTCACCAGAAACTCCCCAAAGGTCTTCCCTTCCCAGATCTATTTTTTTTAAGAAGTCATTCTTTGTCTCATTTTATTAAGTCTTAATCAATGAATGGGCACTGCCTCAGTCAAACTAAGACTTGTCAAAGATCTTAGCTTGAAAAGGTCAAGGTCTCCCACTGCATCCAGGGTCATCTCTAGTTGTTTTGATCCATATCTGGCCACTGGACCCAGAGGGCACCAGAGGAAAAAGTGAGGCTGGTGACTTCGCACAGCACCCCCCTCACTTAAATCCAACTCACTTGAATGTCATGGCATCACCTCCCAGATGTCATGGTCCTGTTGGAGAACAAAGGACAAACAGCAGCAGTAGCATTCCTCTCTGGTACCATGAGTCATCTTGACTATGTAGAAAGACTCATAAGAGAAGAGGACTGTTTGATTAAAAAAAAAACACGTGGGGGTGGCTAAGTGGCACAGTGAATAGAGCACCTGGCCCTGAAGTCAAGAGGACCTGAGTTCAACTCCAACCTCAGACACTTGACACACTAGACATGTGACTTTGGGCAAGTCACTTAATCCCAATTGCCCTCCAAAAAGCAAAAAAACAAAAACAAAACATGTAGAACAGGCTGATGTTCCAGCCACTGGACCATCTTTTGAAAATGATATAATAATGCCCCCAATATTCCACTGACACCCCAAGCTTAGTATGTCTGAAATCAAGTACGTTGTTTTCCTCCTAAATTTGCTTTTCATTGTTACTTCACTATTTGTTTGGGGCACCACTATTCCTTGTGTCTTCCATGTTTAAAACACTAGAGTTATTCTTTATTCTTCTGTAGTTATTTCTCAAATCTCATTGAAACAAGGCTTATTAATTCAACCTTCAAAACATCTCTCCATCTATTCCCTCTCCCTTCCTATTCCCTCTAACATCACATTATTGCAAGCCACCATTACCACTGACCGGTTTTATGCCTTTTTTAAAAAATTAATTTAATTTTTTTTATTGTCACATTTTGAGTTTTGAATTGTCTCCCTCCCTCCTGATGCTTCACTAGAGAAGGTCACCATTTCACACACACACACACACACACACACACACACACACACACATACATACTAGACATATTTCTAATTATCAGTTCTTTCTCTAGAGATGGATAGCTCTTCCTTCATAGGTCCTTTGTAGTTGATTTGAATGTTCATAATATCCAGAACAGTTTAGTTGTTCCCAGTTATTCTTCAACAATATTGCTATTACTATATCCACATTCTCTCTCGATTCTACTCATTCCGCTCTTCACTATTTCACACAAGTCTTTCCATGTTTTCCTAAAATCAACCTGCTCACTATTTGTTACAGCACAGTATTATTCCACAGGACTACTCCTATAGCCTACTAACAGATCTCCACTATTCTAGAATTGTTAGGTGGAGTGAATACAGCTTTTGAAATCAAAAGGCCAGGATCTGAAGCCTAGTATTAATTACCTGTTTGACCACAGTCAAGTCACTTCATTTCTCTGGCTCTCAATATCATCACCACAAAACAATAGAGTTGTTCTATAGGATATCTAAGGATCCTTCTATATGTAAATCCCTGAACATCACAGTCAGTTCCTATGTGAGAAAATTGTGGAAGAAAGATGGGAAGTTAAAAAAAAGAATTTGATTTCAGTAAGGATGAAGTCGTGAAGGTGACATATAGGGTATGAAGAGTAGACATTGAATCTGGGGGTGAGAAAAATGGGAAAATTTCAAGAATATTTGAAGGAAAATTGTCTCTATATTCAGATTCTACTTGAAACTTCAGTGGGAAAAAATATGAAAGGAGGAGTAGGATTAAAGAGTATCAACTGAAGAGACTTTGAGAAAAGAAAAAGGGGAAGATAGCTGGCAAGCAAGGTAAGTTAGAAAAAATAAGTTAACAGTTGATAAGTAAAGCAAATTTGTGTGACAAATAAAAAGTCCAAGAGATATGATTTCTGGGCAATTAACAATTATTTTATTAATTATGGCTAGTGAATAATTAATAAAAGAGATCAGTGGCACTCTCAGAAGCCAAAGACCAACTTTGGGAGCCTTGAACTCTTATATAGCCTTGGAAGAGTGGGTGTTCCTAACAGATTGAAATCCACTCAGATTGGTCAACAATCAGTGAGAGAATGAATATTATAATGAGAAGTGGGCCTATTCTAATGAGGCACTGGGTATGTTACTCTGATCAAGTCATTAATGGACAAAGAGAGACTGATCTCAAGCCAGACCACTCCCAACTCAGGCAATCTATATAAAAGAATCTATCCTCCACCCAATCAATAAACAATGAACAATGATGGGGTAAGAATTCCACCTAGGTAAGTTGATCTGGGTGGGGTGAATTCTTTGGGCAGGGTCAGAAATGTCCTTGAGAGGTTGGCTTTTGAACAAAGAAATAGAAAGGAAAAAATCCAGCTCTCCCTCTATATTAATTGGTTATTAATATATGAGAGAAATAATCATTTCTCTCACTTGTCATATAAATTGATTAGAAAAATAGTGAAACAGATAAAAGCTTTGTCTGGTAAGGGAAAAAAAACATGAGGCAAATAAAAGGAAGTTGGTTGTGACTATTAAGTTATTAAGAGACACTAAAATACTATAAAGGTCTCAGAGGCAACTAGATTGCTTAGGAGATAGAATACTGGGCCTGAAGTCAGAAAAACATGAGTTCAAATCTAGCCTTAGATACTTACTAGCTGTGTGATGCTGGGGAAGTCATTTAACCTTTGTTTGCCTTGGAGGCAGGTAGGTGGCTTAATGAATAGCACACTGGGTGTGGAGTCAGCAAGATCTGAGTTCAGATATGGCCTCAGACATTCACTAGTTATGTGACCCTAGACAAATCACTTAATCTCTGTTTGCCTTCATCCGCTGGAGAAGAAAATGGCAAACCACTTCAATATCTTTTTAATAAACCCCATACAGGGTCACAAAGAGTCAGATACCACTCAACAAAAACCTTGAGAAGTGTTTATTAGATGAGATACAAACATCCACAAGTATTTTTTTTTAATAAGGCCAAAAATCTAAATCATTGTGTAGAACAGGGGTAATTTTATAGGAATTTGAATTGATTTTGTGATGGTTGTATTTCAGCCACAGTCAAGGAAATACTATCCTTATTCTAAAGATTGGTTAGTTTCCTTCCTACAGTGAAAAAACACTTAAGTAATAACAACACTCTGCAATCCAGTTTGAAAGGGACAGGGCACTACTTTTTTTTAAAGTAATGGAAGTGGAATTTAAATTGGGAAAAAAAATAGAATCTCAAGTGGCAGAGAGAAAATAACATTCAGCATGAAGTTTGAGAGCAAAAGAATGTAATAGAGGAGGAACAGATTGATCACGGTACTCTGAGAACTAAAAAGCAAATTTGAGTCTCCTCTTGAAACACAGAAAACTGGACACTCTAAGGAGAAAGCAACTATTTACCTTCCAAGAAATGAGAAAATAAAGCCACCTCAACTGTCAGGTGAAAGGTCCTCATACAATTGGAGTCAGAGGAAGGAGAGAAGACTAGTGGTGGTTGATGCTCAGAGGTAAAGAGGCAGCTATTCATTGCCCTGATCACAATAATGGAGAAGTCTGTTGTCTTTTTGGAGCATGTATCCAAGACATAGGGAAATGTGGCATAGAAAAGCATATGACTATTACACATGTCTAGTGATTCACACAGGCAAAATGATACCACCAAAAGGAACTTTGAAAGTTTAAAAGTTACAAAATCTTGGCCAAAAAAAAATGAAACCAAGTGGGTATGTTATGTTTTCATCCCTGTTGCTCATTGAAGCCAATGGATACAGAAGAAATTTGGGAAAGGCACAGTTGGCTAAGAAGTCACGTCTGAGATTTAGAAATCTAGAGCACGGCTTGAAATACAGGAATGACATACTCTTGGCAGGGAGTGAAGTGCATTTCTGGTATCTAAGAAAAATACAAAATGACCTAAATAGGCTAGACCAACAGTATAAAATTCTGTGGGTCACAAATTGACTCAGGAAACCACAAATGAACATTTTCTACATGGTATTTTATTTTTATTCATTTTGTTAAATATTTCCTAATTACATTTTAGAAGTTTCGTAGGCTACTTGTGAATTTAACACCTCTGATCTATATCACTGGATTGAATCTAATGAGACGAAATTCAACATGGGTAAATGTAAAGTCATATACTTGACACAAAAACGGAACTTCACAAGTAAAGGATATGTAGGACTTTGTTAGATATCAGCCCAAAATTCAAAATACCTACTATGAGCTCAACATGAGTCCACATCCATACTGTGATGTGGCAGTCAAAAAAGTGAATTTGATTTTGGTCTGAATTAAGATGAGCATAATTTCTAAGAATAAGAAGATAATCATCCCTATATTCTCTTCCTTGTTAAGAACATATCTGGAATAATCTATTCAACTGTAGGTACCACAATTTATGAAGGGTATTCATAGCTGGAGAGCATCCATAATAGGTCAATCAAGATGGTATATGGAACAAACAAGATATTTAGCTTGGAAAAGAACAGAATGAAGAGAGACATGATAGCTGTACTCAAGTATTTGTGGGACTGTTAAGTTCAGGGCTGAGGGAGGGGATATTCTGTTGATCTCAGAGGGTAGAAACACAGATAGTTGGTAGAAGTTATAAAGAGAAAGATTTAGGCTGGAGGACTTGAAAATCTTTATTACAAATAGAGTTCTTCAGAGATGAAATGAGCTGCCTTGGGCAGTGGTGGATTCCCTCTCCTTGGAGGTTTTCAGCTAGAAGCAGAGTCACCACTTATAGAGTATATTATAGAGGGGGTTTCTTTTTTAAACATGAGTTAGTCTATATGGTCACTGATATCCCTTCTAATTCCAAAATTCTGTAAATCTGTGATCTATCCTTTACCTCCTGGCCAGAATAATTTCATGCATAATAGTGATCATATCATTCTTTTGCTCAAACATCTTCAGTAGCTCCCTATTGTCTACTGAATAAAAGTTCAATCTCCTTTGTCTGGTATTTAAAGTGCTCCATAATCTGGCATTGATTATTTTCATCTCTTTCATACAATGAAGTAGCCCAAGAGAGCAAGTTGAGCTTGCATAGTTAGAGTGTCAATGATTAGCCTCTAATTCTAAACATCTCTTTCAATTTTTTCTTTTTCCTGTTATTAAAGAGAATGAACATTGTTTGGCAATGATTCTTGCAAGGTAGAGACCAGAAATTCTTACTCCAACCCTGCCTGGATAGAAAACCTGAACTAAGAGTAAGGAGATACGAGTTCTAGTCCTGGTTCTGCTACTGGGATAAATAATGATGATGATGATAATTAATAATTACAATAATAATAATATCATCCATTTAATTCTTCAGTCTAATGGAGATAATAATCTGCCCTCCTTGTTTCATAGGATTGTTGTCAGGAGTCCTCCAATCAGAGAAAATACAGGAAACCAATTATAAAATACAGAATTATAGAAGCATACAAGACAGAGAAATAGAGGACAGGAAATTTATATAGAAACCAAGATGAGGAAAGAGTTAAATAACAAGTTGGGAAAAAGCCATGAAGGGCATGAAGAGATTAGACTTGTTCAGCTAGGCCAGTGGTTCTCAACCTTCCTAATGCTGCGACCCTTTAATTCTCATATGTGGGAGCATCTGCATGTGGGTGGATCTGCCTGGAGACAGATAGAGGAGCAGTGTCTCAGTTCCTAAGACCATCAGAAATATGTGTTTTCCAATGGTCTTAGGTGACCCCTGTGAAAGGGTTGTTCGACCCCAAAGGGGTCATGACCCACAGATTGAGAACCACTGAGCTAGGCTCTCAAGGGCAGAATTAGGACATGTGGATAGAAGTTGCAAAAAGCCTAATTTATAATTGATAAGGGGAATCCCTCCACCTTTTTTAGGCAATCAGGGTTAAGTGACTTGCCAAGGTCATACAGCTAGTAAGTGTCTGAGGCCACAGTTGAACTCAAGACCTCTTGACTCCAGAGCCAATGCTCAACCCTGATAATCATTTAATATCATATTTTGACCAAAGTTTGAATTAATCAAACAGACTGCTATGCTTCATTTTACAAAAAAAGGCTCTCTTTCTATCTCAGCCACTTCAGAGACCAGATAAGGCTAGGAGTAGGATTTAACACAGGCATCCAGAGATCATAAGAACAGATCCAGCTTTGTCTCACTCTCAGAGAACCCTTCTCCTTATGTCAACCAGAAGAGGCCTACTTTATGGCCCTTAAGGACGAGACCCTCAACTCAAGACATTAACTTGAGTAATGGGATTTTTCTTATCTTAAGATTTTTTGAACATATACCATGTTATGGAATGTTAATGGTAAAGAAAACACAGATATTCTGGATCATAATTTCAATTGACACTTTGTCATCTCTCTTGTTTTATTGTATTTACCATTTATCCAATTATGAAAATTCTTTTCTCATACAATGATTAAACCATTTTGGGAATCATAAATTTGTGTAACTTAGCCACCCCTAATTGGGAAGGTCCTAAAATGTACTAAAGCTCTCTCATTCTTTTGTTCGTCAGTCAGGACTCTAATCCTGCACTCCTTGTACAAGTAATGCTAGCTTTCAGGAAATAATGAATAACTAATGTAATTTTATATTATTATTTGTTTGTCTCCTTTAACCAAACCTTTGAAACAGGTTGACAATATCAGAAAAAACTTCTTAGCCAGTATAAGTATCCAAAAAGTGGATCATAGATGCAAGAGAGAGAGAATTCTCCTTAATTGGAGATCTTCAAACAAAGATTAGATGACAATTGTCAGGTACATTATAAGGGAGATTACTGCTCCACTATGGTAGATTAGATGGCCTCAATGGGCCCCTGGGTCTCAGAGATTCTGTGACAGATACTATTCCATTCAAATATTACAAAAAACATTGCTGAAAATATAAGCACGTCTCTGAGGGAAGAGGCTAAATTAGCAGAATATTTGACTGCTTGCTGAAATCTTTTTGTGTGGGTGTGTTGTTTGCTTGACTGCAAATGAGGTACAAACATATGGTATGTTAAAAAAATTTTATAGTTTAAAAAATAGTAGCCCTATGAAAAGTAATTGAGATAGCAAGGTGGAATGAAGCCAGGTCTATGATATCCACAGTGGAAGGAAGCACTCCCTCTAAAACAGCAGGTTGGACCAATTGAAAGAGTTGCCTGTGGTAGAAAAAGGTTAAAAGACTTGTCTAAATCATGCAGCTAGACATGGCGGAGATAGGAGTTGACTGAGGTTTTCTCAGCTTTTCAGTGGATATAAACCACCTTTTGGTGAGCCAAAGGTCTATATAAATCCACATATACTTTGTGTTTGTGATAAGTTATTTACCCACCCTTTCCTGAGTTACTCTTTCTCCTAAAAAAAAAATAAAAATAAAGTGATTACCAAAAACCCACATGATCACAAGGATAATAAATGTGCCCCGAGTTTGTATAGTGTTTTAAGATTTACAAAGCACTTTACAACTACTGTCTCTCCTGGATACCTTCGTTGTGGCAGAGGGGCTTGTGTAGCTCAATGAAACTAGGAGAAGTTCCATGTAGGGTTACCCAAGATGGACAGGTCATAGCAGAGAGTTCTGACAAAACATGGTCCGCTGGAGAAGGAAATGGCAAACTACGCCATGATCTTTGCCAAGAATATCACTTGGATAATATGTAAATATTAAAGGAATATGACATCCGAAGATGAGTCACTTAGGCTGGAAAGTGTCCAAGTGGAGGACAGAAGGGCCTGGTGGGGTATGATCTATGGGGTCACAGAGTCAGACACTCCTACATAATTAAACAGCAAAAACAATAATTACAAATATTGTTTCATTTTATTGTCACAATTACCACTATAATTCCCATCTTACAGATGAGGAAATCATGACAAATGGAGATCAAGAGACTTTGCCCACAGTCACAAAACCAATAAGTGTCTGAGGTCAAAAATTTTAACTCAGGTTTTGTTGATTCCAGGCTCAGTGCTCTATCAACTGTGCCATCCATCCCCCTCAATTACCCTCTTTTCTGTGTGTCTTGAAAAATACAACATAAACATTTTTCAAGAGAACCTCCTTCATATCCTTGTTCTCAATATTAGAAGCAAAGATGAGTTTGTTTACCTGTCCCAAGCTGGGATTTTCACCAGGCAATAATACTGTCATTCTGAGATTCTCTTCAATATCAGCATCTTCAGGATTTGAATCCATGACTCCTTTACAGAAGCCAGTTTAAAGTGCCCTTGACAATGCTTCATCTGTACAGGTTTCATCTGGTAATGAATGAAAATGAACATGATGGAGGAAAAAAATCAAATACATGTGTATAATCCCTGGGAAAATCCCTGTTTGCCTCAGTTTCTCATCTATAAAATAAACTGGAAAAGGAAACAGCAATGGACATACCATTATGGCCATTTTCTGCAATAAATTGTTGTGAATGCTATATTTTGTTTTCTGTGATAAGCTGTAACATTGTGAATGCTGTACTTTGATTTACTGTGAATGTTTTGCTTTGACTTGTTATGGAATAAATAGAGTGTTTACTATATTGTGTAATCAGAACCTTAAAAGCAGTTCACAGCAGCATTCTTCTGAAAAGCTGCTCATGCTTGGCTTTACACCAAGGAAAGGGAAGGGAAGATGATTCTTCTTATCCTATCTGTGACAATGTTGGTAATGGTATGTAAAACAGCAAGTGCCTTATTTTATCTTTAAACTATTTATTTATTGAGGAGCAATACTACCATCTACTAAGTAATTAAAATAATGTTTTAAAATATATGCATGTCCCTTGGGAGAATATGCTTTTTAACCCACAATAGAATAATGAAAACTGGGAGCTGGAAGGGATCTTAACAATCATCCAGTCCAGTGTTCCCCAGCCATCTCTCTGAGGACATTCCACAATCTACAGAAGCATTTAGCCAGTCCATGAATTTCTATCATCAGAACCTTTACTTCTCATAATCTATAGACTTGATGGAAAAGAGGACAGTTTCTGAAAAAAATCTGAGGACACTTGTATGAACTGATACAGAGTTAAATGGGCAGAACCAGCAGAATCATTTATATGGTAACAAATATTTTAAAAACAACTTTGAAAGACTGGAGAACTCTGATAAATGCAATGAGCAAGCATGATTCCTGAAAACCAATGGTGAAGAATATTACTCACCTCCTGAAAGCCTAATTTTATTTTGAGATTTCAATGAAAGGGAAGAATTTCCAAAAGCCTGCATTTTTTTCATAGGGACGTATGGTAGAAGAGAAGTCAAGAGAAAGAAGGAGTGATGGAAATAATAAATAAAAAAGGACAATTTGTCTTGGGCTAAGTGACAGAAGCAATCTGGAGGTATCTGGGAATGGACTAGGGGACTGAGTACTGGAAAGAGGCAAAGAGATAGAAGAAAAAGGAAAAGGAACAATATGTCATATATGTGTGTGTATACACACATGCATACATACATATGTACATACATAAATACATACATCAAAAAAAGTATTTGTTATAGCTTTTTTCAGTAGTAAAGAATTGGAAACTGAGGGGGTACCGTTAGTTTGAACATGTCATGGTACAAGAATTCGACAGAACACTATTGTTTTGTAAGAAATGATGAAAGAGGCAGTTTCAGAGGAACTGATTCAGAGCAAAGTGAGCTAAATCAGAAGATCAGTCCATAAAATAATAATATTTCAAAAAAAAACAACTCTGAAAGCATTAGGAACTGTGGTCAACACAATGAAACTCTTCTCAACATACTGACCAAGCATGATTTCAGAAGACTCATGGTGAAACATACTACCCATCTCTGGATACAGAAGTGCTAGACTTGGATTAAATAAATTTAGTTTTTGGACATGGGCAATGTAGGAACTTGTTTTGTTTGACTATACAGGTTTGTAACAGGGGTTTTGGATTTTATTTTGTTTTATTTTCTCAGTTCTGGGAGGGGCAAAAGAGGTTAGAAGGAAAAAAAGGTAGAGTTTTGTTGATTTTTGAAAAAGAAAACTTAAAAAAGAAAACACTGGCAAGAGGCTCCTTATGGCACAGAACACTGAAAGTCCTTTATATATAATAAAAAGAAGTTAAAACTTGAATTTAAAGAGTGTTTGCCTTCTCTTTAGAGATGGTTAATGGTCATCTGGATTAGTCTACCTGCCTGTCCCTCACTCAGCAGAAATGTGAAGCATTTCACCCTCCCACAATCCTCTTAAAATTCCAACCCACAAGAAATTATATAATTTTTTGTATTGTGCTTGAAAGGAATTACTCCAAGGGCTAAGGAATGAGCTATAGACATACACATGGTCAGAATTTCTATGAATCACATCACCAAAAGCTATAGCAAATATTTGAGTAACTACTTAGCAACCTTGATTTTGTATCATAACTGTTACTTTATAAGTACAAAATTGTGCTAGATATTTAAACATTTTTAAAAACTTGCATAACACTCCTCTGCCTGTCCTCTAGCTATCCTGATGGATTATTAGTCTCTAAAGACCAATTACAGCCACCCAGTCTCACAGACTAAACATACAGGACTTTCTCTGATTTCTGGGATGAGTCCTGATGGGTAAGAGGCCACTCTCTGGGAGTGGTAACCGAGAGTAGGGTGTCTCTTTTGGACAAGGATATCATGAACACCTTAAGGCAAAGAGGCAGCTTCCCAAACAGCATTAAGATGTGTATACCAGCTGTGGCCGGGAACCAGAAGACAAAATCAGCATTGTAAACACAATATGTCAGAGCTGGTAAGGGCTGCAGAAACCATCTAATCTAACTTTTGTTTTATAGATAAGGAAAATGTAATTTGGAGACCTGTCCAAGGCTATTTAATATGTGTCCAGCATCAGCATTTTCTATTTTATTAGCATGCAGATAGCATCTGTAGTCAGGAACATGGCCTCTCAATGTGAGAAGTACATGAATCTGTGTGTATATATGTGATGTATCACATATCATATCTTACATACATTCAGCAGTGGACAAAATAATTTCATTTTTAAACACAAGCTAATTTATCTCATTTGGCATGAGGC
This sequence comes from Pseudochirops cupreus, assembly GCA_028627135.1. Classification (NCBI taxonomy): domain Eukaryota; kingdom Metazoa; phylum Chordata; class Mammalia; order Diprotodontia; family Pseudocheiridae; genus Pseudochirops; species Pseudochirops cupreus. The sequence goes on along the minus strand of CM053580.1, from coordinate 354,976,457 downwards.
ACCTGGTGGTGTACTTGATAGAGTGCTGGGCTTGAATTCAGGAAGTCCTGAGTTCAAATTTGCCCACAGACACTTACTTAGGTGGGTGATTGTGGGCAAGTCACTGTTTGCCTCAGTTTCCTGACGTGTGAGGAAATGGCAAACCATTCTAGTAGCTTTGCCAAGAAAACCCCAAATAGGGTCATGAAGAGTTAGATGTGATTGAAATGACTGAGCAACAAGCTGATGGTAAGATTTTTTTTCCTTACATTGAATTGAAACCTACCACTCTGCTAAACAAAAGAGATGTATTTTTTAAAAATATGAATCCTTTAAATACTTGACAGTTAACACATCCCTCTAAATCTTCCCTTCCCTAGGCTAAATATTTACTTAATACATACTAGTTTAAATATATATATTTAAATTTGTACTGGTTTGATCAAAAGGTCCTTTACCATCCTGCTTTCCCACCTCTGAGTGTTTTCTAGTTTATCAATGTACTTCTATCAATAGGGTGCTCAGAACAGAAGACAGTGCACTCCATGTGTTCTGATGAGGTCAGAGTGTAGAACTATCACCTCTTTCACGCCTCTTTTAATCTAGTATGAGTTAGATTAGCTCTTTTGCTATAATATCACAATGTTGATGAACAACATTCTTGAGTACTAAAAGACCCAGCAGTCATGCTTGCTGAACTGCTGAAAAGTAATTTGAAAGATCATGCACACTAATTAGAACTATGCACATTTGTCACAAGAGTTATATTTTCTCTTTTTTTCTTTCATGGTTAGAGGTATGAAAAGAGGGTGAAGTGAGGAGAGAAAATAAATTCTGGTGAATTGGAATTATGGAAAATAGGAGAGGTACCGCACAATGGAAAACTATGTATGTTCCTATTTTCAAAAAAGGGAAGGAAAAAAAAAATTGCAAACTGTAGGCCAGTGAATTTGACTTTGGAAAATTCTAAAATGGATCATGAAAGACATGGCCAGTGAATATCCAGAAAGAGAAACTGACTTCTAGGCAAGATATCTACCTGAAAGGAAGCAGCCTGCTCATCATCCCTCCACCTATTTCTGTAAAAATCTGAAATTTGTACCAGACCAAATAAGATTCAAGAAGTATAATGAAAAACTATAGTAAATGATTTCTTCCATCCCAGAACTACAAAAAAAATTCAGGCAGTAGCTGAATGAGAAAGAGGATCTCCAGAAAAAACAGCACCAGCCCAGCAAACAAGTCTGAAGCCTATCAGTGAGACCAACCCAAAAAGAATCAGAATACATGTTGCCTGGAGGACATTCTCACCCACCCCTCCATCTCATTCTCTCTGTCTCTCTTTGTCTGTGTCTCTGTCTGTCCCTGTCTCTCTGTCTCTCTCAGCAAGTGAACAAGAGGCATAAAAAAAGGCTCAGTGTACTTCTAAACCCACAGCAAGGACCCTTGGAAGCTCAGAAAAACAATTGTCTGTCAGCAAGTCGAATGAGCGTGACTCAAACTGGAAACTCTAGTGCTCCAAAGTCCTTACAATTCTGTCCTGAGATATTAGAGAGAGCTCTGAAGATCCAGCAGTCTGGTCCTTAAAGAACCAGGGGGTTCTAACCTGGGAGGGGGAAGTCAGCCTAGGAACCCCGGGAACCAACAGTGAGAAGAAGCATGGTAAACTTACCACATCCAGAAGTGAGGCAGAAGGCTGAACGTGGCCCCTAGCACTAAGTCCTAATTCAAGAATTGTATCAAATATTATTGTGGATCTAGAAATCATCCAAAGGAAATAATGCCCCTAAAAGAAGTACAGGCAGAGACTCTAAGATTTTTCTGGTTAATCAGTCAGCAAGCATTAAGTATCTACCATGTACTAAGCACTATACTAAATGCTATGGGTACGAAGAAAGGCAAAGAGTTCCTTCTCTCAAGGAGCTCAGAGTCTTATGGGGGAGTCAACTTGCAAACAACTATATACAAACTAGAGATACACAGGATAAATCCGAGATAGTCACCAAATAAACTCCAGCATTAAGGAAAATCAGAAAGGGTGGGATTTTAGCAGGAACTTAAAGAAATTCGGGAAGGCTAGCAAATGGAAATGAAGAAGGAGAGCATTTCAGTCACGGGGGAAAGTGATAAAAATTCCCACAGTCAGTATATGGAGTGTTTTTGTTCCAGGAAAAGCAAGGAGGCGTTACCAGAACACATAATGTTTAAGGAGAAGCATAAGAAGACTGGAACTTTAAAAGGCAGCCAAGTTACAAAGCGTTTTAAACCCTCTTTAAAAAATAAGGTGATAGATGAGCCATCTAAATTTATTCAATAGGTATTAGCATGGTCACATTTGTGCTTTAGGAATGTTAATTAGACATTTAGGTAGAGAATGAAATGCAGTAGGGAGAGACTTGAGGCAAGAAGATCCACCAGCAGGTTTTTACAGTAGTCCAAGGGTGAGGAGATGAGGCTTGTACTACAGTGATGGTTGTGTATGAGAGATGTGATTTTTAAAAATTAATTAATTTTTGTAATTTATGGAATAAAACAAACATTTCCATAACATAGTATAATAAAAAAAGATGATTACACATGGAACTGGAAATCCATTATGTACAACTTGCTATTCCTTTTAAATAAATAATCAAGTTATAACGTAAATTTCTTTTTTTTCTTCCATCCTCCCCCCCAATTCTACAGACAGCTGCCATTAGACATAAATATATATATACACATATATATGTGTGTATGAATATACATATATATGTAAATTATTATATACATATTTCTATTTATCAATTCTTTCTCTGGATGCAGATAGCATCTTTCTTCTTATTCCTTTATAATTAATTTGGATATTTATAATAGTCAAAATGACTTATTTGTTCAAAGTTGTTCTTGAAACAATATCACTGTTATCGAATGAAGCATTTTCTTGGTTCTACTCATCTCTTTTCATTATTTTGTGCAAATCTTTCCATATTTTTCTATCATTTCATTTAGCACAGTAGTATTCCATCCATCACAATCATATACCACAACTTGTTCACTCATTCCCCAAATAATGGGAATCCCTGCAATTTCCAGTTCTTTGCCACTACAGAGTTAACATAAACATTTTTAGAACATATAGGTTCATTTCCTAAATGAAGAGTCAGCAGGTCTTGGCAAAAGATTGAATACAGGAGGTGAGAGTAAATGAGAAGCAGAAAATGACATCTAGGAAGCAAGCCTGAGTGACTGGGAGGATGGTGGTACCATTGACATTATTAAGAAAATTAAGGAAAAGGAAAAAAAAATAATGAGTTAAGTTTTAGACACATTTAGTTTAAGATGCCTATGGAACATCCAGTTCAATAGGCAGTTGGAGAGATGAGGCTGGAAATCAAGAGAGAGATCAGAAGTGGGTAACTAAATTGGAATCATCGACTGGGACGACATTATTAACTAAATAAAGCAAGAGATTTAAAACTAAATACAAATTGTTGGGGAAAGGTATGGAAGGAAAATAAATAATTTAGTAAAGAAAGTGACAAAACTTACCCAAATAACTGACTCCCTGAAAATTAGAAATACACCAAACAGACTCCATTAAAAGCAATAAATGCCAGAACAAGATCAAAAGTTAAAAAAGGAAGTAGATATAAACTGTCTTATATAAAAAACTGACCTGGAAACCAGTTCAAGGATAGAGACTGTAATAAGTTCTCTGGAAAACATGATTAAATATTGAAGCCTGAACACTGTATTTCAAGAAATCATTAATGAAAACTGCCAAGATGTATTTGAACAAAGTAAAGATTCACCAATCGCCCTCTGAATGCAACCCCAAAACAAAAATTCACAAAAATACCATAGCCAAAATCCAGAGCTTTCACTTCAAAGAAAAAATACTGCAGGCATCCAAAAAAGCAGGGTAAGTACCAAATTGAATCAGGAACCACAGCTAGGATCACACAAGATCTGGCCGTTTCTATCGACTATGAGAGCTGGTCTTGTAATACACTATTCCAAAAGGCAAAATATATAGACCTTACAAACAAGAATAATTTACCCTTCAAAGTTGAGTATAATCCCATAAAAAATGAGGCGGGGGAGGAACAGACCTTTACTGGAATAGAAAATTTTCAAGCATTTCTAATGAAAAGACTAGATCTAAGTAGAGACTTTGAAATGCAAACATGAATCAAGAGAAACCTGGAAAAGTAAATTTGAGTAATTAAAGGGGCTATATGATGATGTAGGGCTAATATTCTATTAGGGGAAAAATAAGCCTTAATTTTTCAATGGATATCGAGGGAATTAAAGAAGTAAAAAATGTAAGGATCTGGAAATGGATGGGTTCTCTTCTGAGGATTTTTAAGAGGAAAAAAGCAACAAATATACTGGTGTTGAAAGAGGGAGCAATGGGAGTGGATCTAGCTATTTCTCATAATTGAGGCTAATGAGAACGGTATCTAAACCTGGAGAAAGGAGTGGGGGGAGCAGATAGTAAATGAACCTCACTCATCTGAAAGTCAAAGGAGGGCTTAAGATATGCACGCGCACACATACACACACACACACACACACAGAGTTTGGTGTAAAAATACAGCAAACACAAGACATAAATAGTCAAGGATAGGGAGGGTGGATTAAGATGGCAGATAATAAAAAGAATAGTCACAAGTAAAACGTACCTGGGTCATGCCACTATACTTTCCTGGGCCTCATTTTCCACATCTGTAAAATGAGGGGATTAGATGTTTATAACATTTGGAGCCCCTTCTGGCTCCAGAGCTATGATCCTATTTATGTCTTATTCCACTTATTTAAAGCTTTAAACTGACATGGGGAGACAAGAGACACCTTGCCTGTTTCTGGGTAGATAGTTATATACAAAATCAACAAGTTACTCGGAAGACAGCTATTCAGAAGCAGAAAACTGGCTGTGGTTCAAAACAGTGCTGTGGTGCTTTTTTAACCACAGTTTTGGAACAAAAAAGTCTCTGGCAGCTTTCTTTGACGTGAGAAAAATTGTATAAATCCTATAATCATGATCCAGGCTGAGGAGCCGTGCTTCCTCTTCTATTGGACTGGACAGCCTTTATGAAAGATTAAAGACACAGATGGCATTATACCATCACCACCTGGGCCCCTAAGGCCTACTGAGATGGCACACTCCAGTCATTAATGCTACCCGTGTTCTTACCCCCACGGAAAGAGAGGGCTCCTGGTTTCTTTAACTTATATAAAGAGCCATCCCACTCATTCATAAGGGCGTTGTGTCCTATCCCCTACTTCCACAAAGGACAGCAGGTGACATCACCTCACAGGAACCTGGAGCAAAGATAGTGGATTCATGGATTCTGGAGCTAAAAATATGAAATCTGCCATACCTAATATCTATCTTTTGATTTGGAAGCTGAAGCTGCCCCTTTTCTCAAAGGCATGCTAGCAACATGAACCTTTGCAGAGAAATATTGAAACAAATCTGTGACTTTCTCCCAGGTTTTACCACAACCAAAAATTATCTCTTGAGTTCCATCTCCAGGTATATCAGCCCTCACTGACTCAGGGACCATGTGTCCTATTCATCATTGTGCTTTGTGTCAATCAACAGTCACCAAGCACAGAAGGTGAATTCAGTATTGATTGAAATGGCCTCTCAATTCACGAAATATTTACTGAGCACCTACTATGTTTGGGACATTTGTTCTAGGCTAGACCTAGAGAGGGTACAAACACATAGAACACAATTCCTCCCCTCAAGGAGCTTACAATCTAATTACAAACTACCAAGAAGTAATTTGATAGCAGATGAGAGTTCTTTCTTTTGAACAAAGGAAAGAGATTGGTAAAATGCTCAGCTTAACTTTTTCTTTATTTACTTGTCGAGGGTCATAAGTTGGCATTTATATTTAAGTCGAAGAACAGGTTATGAAGGAGGTGGGGAGGGCCCAGGGGAGAGGGAAGAAGGGAGGAGACAGGGAGACAAGAGCCTCTCATCCATGCCTGCTCTAGACAGGGTTGATTCTGTTTTCTGAGCCTTGGTCCAGAGCACACAAGGAAGCACACGATAAGATGGGCTTCCAGGGGTAAAGGTTTAGGAAAACATCTGGGGGTGGCCAGAGTGATACATCCAACCAGAATGGGGGCCAGGATTCTCCTTGGATCAGCAGCCCCCACTTCCTTTTAGGAACCAAAGCATAGTAATAAGTTTTATCCCACTTATTTCAGCTCTTATAAAACATTCTTGTAGTTAAAGTCTTTGTGCTAAAGAATCTCTCATCACCTTTCTAACTCCTGGTACTTTGCTTCTAGTTTCTTCGAATATGCATCCAACTTGTAAGCTGCCTGCTCAAGAGCTGCTACTTGCTCCTCAAGGAATATTAGGCATGTGATTTCATTGACCTGGTAAATTTAGAATGAGAAATATAAAGTCCATTTCCAAATTATTAGGCTGTCTCAGTCAACAGTCGGATCCCACTGTATTGTACGAGCTTCGTAATATGTGTGTGTATTTATACATGTATGTGTGTCTGAATGAATATGTACATGTGTATACTTGTCTTACATACACCATCTACATATATGTATATACATATTTATACTTTATAGCTATTGAGATACGGATATAGAGATAGATGGTATAGAGATGTATCTTTAGAGATAGACAGATAGCTTACTGTATTTCAATATTATTTGTTTCCCTTGTAACGCCATTCTTTTTATTTTATTCATTTGATACTTCTATTCTTGGAAAGGTTCCATAGCTTTCACCAAACTGTCAAATGGGTCCATAACACACACAAAAAAATGTAGATCCCTTAATTCCCTTATGTAGATTTGCTAACCAGCTCCAAGTTAAGAAGTTAATCATTCACTGGGAAGATGGACCTACAACCATTTTCTTGATTATGTTTGCATCTAGTATATGCTAAGGTACTGTGTCACTGGAGATATAAAGAAAAAACACTCAATACCTGCTCTAATGGAGTTTATAATCTGATAGGTGGAGGACATGAATAAAAATAAGAATGTTACAAGGTGAAAGTGAAAAGAATTGATCCAAATTATAGCATAATTATAAGGGGGTTTGGTGCGTGCCCAGACCACCTAAAATGGTGTCAATCACATGAGAGATGTTTGGGACCCAATTCTGGGAGACAGGAAAACATATAAACATGGACATTCAGTATTGGCCTACCACATAGTTAAGTACAACTTTTCCCCATTGGCTAAATAGCCAAAACTATTCCTTTAAAACTATGAGTAATCACAGCATTCTCCTGCATTCATATCTAGAAATGAAGGACTCACATACTCATATCAGGTAGTACCATAGGGTAAAGAGGGAAGACTTGAAGTCCGCTTCCCTGCTGTTTCTTAGACCATGTGGCCCAAAGAAATAGACTTGCTTGTTTTTTTTTTTCCATCTTATTTTATTTGTCCTTTTCAGTCCTAGGTGAAAGGGGTAAAGTTTTGACCCAGGAGCTCAGACAAGGGCATCTGGAAGTCCAGGAATATTGGCAGCCAGTCCAGCAGAGAAGCCCTAGGAAAGGCAAGGAATCTCCTCCTTTTAAGAGTCCAGATAAGAAGTAATGAGAATCTGGAGAGAATGGATATGAGGAATATTGTGGTGGGAAAATCAAGAGGATTTGGCTACGGAGGAAAAAAAGGAGAAGAAAAAGATAATGGTGGTAAGCAAGAGGGAAGACCCAAAGATAGCTCTGAAGCTTCCATATTGGGTAATAAATGACTATGATGACAGCAAGAATGGAGAAGTTGATAGGAAGAGTAGATTTGGGGAGTAAAGGCTATGAGTTCAGTTATTGTGCATGTTCCTTAAAGGTCTTGAGAGACATCTTGGAGGAGATTTAAGAAGGAAGTTAATAATCATAGAAGCATAATGGATCTCTATGGATTTAGACTCAAAAGGACATTAGAAACTATTTAGTCCAAGCCTGTAATTTAATAGATGAGAAAATGAGGTAAAGTTAAATGACTTGACCAGCGTCATAAAGAATATTTAAGGCAGGACTTGAATCCAGGTTGTCTTAACTTTCAGTTCACACTCTACCATATGGCCTCTCAGTGATACAGGCCTGGAATTTGGGAGAGAGATTAGGGCTGGGTGTATAATTTTGGGAGTCGTCTGCATAAGGTAATAATTGAAATATGGAAGACTGCCAAGAGAAGCAGTGGGGTGAGAAGAGAGAAAAGAAGATGGCCAAGAACAATACCTTTAGGAACACCCATGCTTAGGGAATGGACAAATCCCACCCACCAAAGTCTCTAAAGGTCAGAGGAGTAAAATAAAAGCCAGAAAGCGCACCATAGTTATGTCAAGACTTATAAGAGTTAAGACCTACTTGTCTTAAGACTATCAAAAGTTTCTTTAAACTCTACATAGGTCATGAAGAAATAGTGTCAGTGCTGCACACTTTGATTCAATCCAACAAACAGTGAGTGGGGCAGGACCAACGTGAATTAAGAAATGCTTGCCTTAATTGTTCCTTCAGTCTCTTTTTTTTTTTGCCCTTTTTTTCTTTTTTGAAGGGCAATTGGGGTTAAGTGACTTGCCCAAAGTCACACGGCTAGTTTTTGTATTAAGTGTTTGAGGCCGGATTTGAACTCAGGTCCTCCTGACTCCAGGGCCAGTGCTCTATTCACTGTGCCACCTAGCCACACCCTTCAGTCTTTCTTTTGAAACTACTTCCCCTTTTAGGCACCCACTCTCAAATCCCAGGTGTTTTCATACTTCCACTCGGCTAGTCAGAGAAAGCCACCTTGGGATTGTCAGGCTCACAGAAATAAAGCATCTCAGAGTTGGAAGGGACCTCAGAAATCATCTCTTCATCAAACAAGAATTACCTCTAATACATACCTAATGTATGGTCTTCTAACCTCTTTTGGACAATCTCTAGCAAGTGGGAACCCCACAACCACCTGAAATGATCCATCTACTTTTGGACAGCTCTAAGAAAGTATAAAAAATTATTTTCTCTCCATAAAGTCAAAATATGCCTCTGTGACAGCATGACATGTGGCACACATTATCCCTAGTTAGGATTTACGTCTCCAAAGACAACAAATTTCATCCCTCTTAATACTAATAATAACCAGAATTTATACAGCTCATTAAGGTTTGCAACGTACCTTACAAATATTTCTTTTGTTCATCACAAAAACTCTCAGAAGTAGGTGCTATTGTCACTCCCAATTTATATATGAGGAGGCTCTGGCCCAGAGAGGTTGCTGGAATGAGTTGTCTCACACAGGAAGTCTGAGACTGGATTTGAACTCAGACCCTCTTGAGTCTAGGTCTAGCACTCTATCCACTGCTCCACTTAGCTCCCTCTTTCATGTGATAAATCTTCAGATACCTGAAGACAGCTCTCATGTCCCTATCCAGCATCCTGTATCCCTAAATCTTCTCTCCTGCAGGCTAATATCTCCAGTTCTTCTTCTAAACTCACTCCACTTTACCTTCTTCAAAATGTGGTACCCAGATCTGAATGCAGTACTGCAGATGTGACCTGACAGGGGCTGATTATGGCAAAACTTCTGTCTGTATCCCTCTTCCTCAACACCACTCTTCTCTTGAGAAAGGACCAGATCCTTCATTTATATCAATTGACACAATAACTTTTTTATAATTTTATTATAATTTTCTCTATCTGTATAGATATACTTTATAGCTATACAAGACTATATCATCATTTTACTTTAAAATAAAAATTTTCATCCTACTTAGTTGAATATGTGTTAATGTACTGCATCTATTGAGGCCACTCAGTCCTTCATGGAACCAGTTTTTTAAGTGTAATTGATGATCATATTTGCTTTTGTGACTGTTATGTCATGTGATTCACTCATATTGAGCTGCCAGTCCATTCCAGATTTTGTTTCATGTTAACTGTGATCTGGTTACATCTTCCCCAATGTATAATTGAAACAGTTTGGTTTTTAACCTAAGTATAAAACTTCAGGCAGCTAGATGGTGCAGTGGATAGAACACCAGGCCTGGAGTCAGGAACACTTATCGTCCTGAGTTCAAATCTGATCTTAGACACCTACTTACTAGCTGTGTGACCCTGGGCAAGCCACTTAACCCTTTTTGCCTCAGTTTCCTCATCTGTAAAAAAGAGCTGGAGTAGGAAACAGCAAACCATTCAAGTATCTTTGCTAAGAAAACCCCACATGGGATCATGAAGACATGACTGAAAAAAAATGAGTGAAATAAAACTTTATCTTTATCTCTATTCAATTTCACTACATTGTAATAAATACCTCTCTACATCGTAATGCTTTTTTTTTAATCTAAAATATTCATGATCCTGCTTAGCTTCATAACAGTTGAAAATCTGACAAACAAGCCATCTATGACTTCACCCAAGTCATTAAAAAGATATTGGATAGTGAAGAGCCAAGGAGACGTCCCTTGGGTACTTCATTAGAGCATTCCCTCCGTGTTGACATTGACCCATTAATGACTATTCTTTTGGGGTCCAGTCATTCAGCAAATTCCAAATCTGCCTAATTGTATTGTCTGGACCATCTCTATTCAACTCACCTACAGGAGTAGCCTGAGAGACTTTGTTAAATGCTTCTCTTTGCTTTGCAATGTTGTCGTCTGCTATATCTAGCAGCCTCCCCCAATTTACTCTTATCAAGAAAAGAATCGAGGTTAGTCTCGCATGACTCACTCTTGATGAAATTACCCTTTCTTTTGGCGATCATTGGTTCCTACAATGTTCAACTGTCAGAAGACATGGATTTATGACAGACATGCCCTGGGGATGAGAGAATGATTCAGCAGGGGTTTTCATGTAAGTAACTGTTGCTAACTTGGTGACATAGATTCACCACCATTTGATCCTTTTGAGGTGTTGTCCTCCTCAGATCTTAAGAATTGCAGAAGCGGGGCGGCTAGGTAGCACAGTGAATAGAGCACCAGCCCTGGAGTCAGGAGGACCTGAGTTCAAATCTGACCTCAGCCACTTAACATTTACTAGCCATATGACCCTGGGCAAGTCAATTGCTTCAATTGCCCTGCCTTTCCTCCTCCAAAATGCAAAACAAAACAAAACAAAAAAAAGAAGTACAGAAACATCACTTTGTCCACAGGAATCACCCAGGCACACACACTCAGCTTAGTGACAATGCACCCACTGATATTGAGAGAAAAATACTCAAGAATACTTGGGTCCTTAACTGCATGCTATCCTCCTTGTCTCTTTCCTTCCTCCACTACTATAATGCTCTACAATGTAAGGGGTATCAAGAGGATTTGTCTGAAATGCCAAGGGTGAAGTTAATGCTCAGCATAAAAAAGAGTTGGTGCCCTCCTCAGCACCATTGATTACAGATGCTCCATTACTTCTTCCATAGATCAATTGCCCTCTCTCTCTCTCTCTTTGTGCTAACAGCATCTGAATGCTTTATCTGTTTGGAAATTCTTTGAGTTCACCAACTGTCTGGTACTTAGCATAGCACCTTGTATGTTGTAAGTGCTTTTTAAAAAGTTTGTTGAATTGGCTGAGTATGACATGGCACTGAATGTTGTGTTCGCTGACTTCTCCCACAATGAAAGTTTGTTGTCTCCTAATCCCTCAGGATCTTGCTTTATTAGGTGTCAAAATTTGTTAATTAATCAGAAAAATAACAAGCCGTACTAATTGTTAACTCTTCCAAGGGTTCTCAACCCAGTTAAAATACGTAACTACTTAAAGGACATTGAAAGAGTGCTAGAAATTCTGGAACGTGCGTGGCTGATGGTTAGATGTTTAAGGCTGGAAAGATGATAGCGTCTTTTGACTTCTCTCAAATAATAAAATATCATGTGTTTCCTTCCACTGTAGAGACACCTTTCCTGTAAAATTAATAATTATGTGTATCTGTGATTTCTCCAATTCTTTTCCTATCAGCAATCGCTGTTGTTGTTGTTCTGCCCTTTCAGTTGTATTTGACTCTTTGTGACTCTATTTGACCAAAGTGGTTTGCCATTTTCCCTCATTCACTTTATAGATAAGGAAATTGAAGCAAACAGGTTAAGTAACTTGCTGTGGGGGGTGTGGGGGGGCAACACGGTCAGTAATTGTCTGAGGCTGGGTTTGAACTCTTCTGACTCCAGGCCCAGCACTCTATCCACTGTACCACCTAGCTACCCCAACGATGAATACTTACGAGATAAAAACTTGATATAATATTACTTTACATTTAATTAGAAATAGGATCAAATCTCTTTCCACTAATTCTTAAATTAATTTTTGTACTGATGTCTAATGTAAATAAATCCTGTGGTTTATTATGGTTAAATTAGAAACAAATTAAAAGGTCCATCAATTCTCAAATTTTTAAATTATTCAGACTGCATGATTCCCTTTGAAAAATATGCTACAATATGCAATGAGTTGTGGTCAATGCCTGACATAATTAAATGAGATTATATTTTCTTATCAGAAGAAGCTATGTTTTCATTTTCAATGTCATTGTCTGCTTACCCTAGAACCAGAATGGGGAAGTCAATAATGGGTTATGTTGCCATGGAGAAAGTCTTTACTTAAGTGGTCTCAGGGATGTCTTTTACCCCAGACTGTTTGACTTATTTTCTCAATGACTTGAATGAAAATATAGATATCGCATTTATAATGTTTGCATATTGTAGAAATCTGTAAGAGATAGCTTTTATGTTAAATGTCAAATGGTCACAAGCTAATGCTATATAAGAATTGTTTGTAAAGACTGGAGATATTTCATCTTGATAAGAGAAAATGTAGCAGGGATATAATGGCTCCCTTCAAGTATTCGAAGGGCTACTGTCTTGTCGAAGGCAGTTTGATTTGCTCAGCCCCAGAGTATAAAACCCGAAGGAATAGGTGGTGGTTGCAGAGTAGCACAAACAAATTCAGTGTAGAAAGTGGAACTGGCTGCCTGAGGAGATAGTGGGCTCCACCCCACTTAGAAATCTTTAAGCAAAGATGGCTACTTGGTAGGGATGTTGCAGAGACAATTCTGGGTCAGGTACCAGTTGGATTAGATGGTTTAGGGGTTCCTTACCACTGGGACATTTATGATTCTATGAAAATTCAGAAAGCAAGTTTATTCCATGAAATACTATTACCCCTTCACCCAGACAAGAAAGTCCAATGATTCTTTATTTTGGTAAATGAAGCAAGATCTTATTAACTAGAGAATATATCAAAGAAGACATTCTGAAAATATCAACTAGTCATATACTGAATGAAACAAGAAAAGTAACACAATTTAATTAATGAGCATGAGTACTAGGAAAAAAAGAAAACAAAAGAATATATACAAGTTAAGTCCTCCACATGTTTCATCTAGTAAGAAGAGACAGAGAGCCATCACCTTAAATATATTTATGTATGGGAATTTCTTTTTGTTCCCATTTTTTTAAAAAAAGCTATAATCTGATAAATTTCCATTTACACTTTACAACTATGAACTAGAGTAGCTATGTTAAAGAAAATTCTGTCATAATCTCAGGTTAGCAGAATAAAAGTTGTACCTTAGACTTATTTAAAGTCACATGCATTGGTTTTCTAGAATATTTATAATCCAATTAGAATGTCTATAGCTTTGAGGCAGCTAGGTGGCACAGTGAATAGAGCACAGGTTCTTGGAGTCAAGAGGATCTGAGTTCAAATCTGACCTCAGACACTTAACACTAGTCATGTGACCTTGGGCAAGTCACTTAACCCCAACTACTAAACCTTCCCCCTGCCAAAAAGCAAAAAAAAAAAAAAAAAGAATGCCTATAGCATGTACAAAGTTTAGGAAAATAACTTAAAGAATGTAGCTTCTCCTTTACTGCCTAGAAATTTACTTTGAACATTCCCATTACACTGATACATGATCCATTTTGGGAGGCTAGAAAGATACAGTGCATGGATGTGCATGGAGGTAAGAAAAATAGTTGCCATTAGGGAGGCTACCAATGAAATGGACGGGTCAGAAAGAGTTCTGGGCAGTAATGAATCAGTTTGTGTGCCTGCCAATTTTTTTTATTAAGTAATGAAACTAATGTTAGAAGAAAAGTAAAATAAGGAAAACATTGGACCCTTCCATGTGATTGTAATTCTATCCACTTATGGTTCTTCCCTCACGAACCAAGGACAATTTAAACAGGCACACACACACACACACGCACACCACCCCCTAGATTTCAAGGGCATAAGACTTTGCCAGCGAACAAAATGATGTCATTCTTTCTGATGATAAACAGGAATGGGTGATCAGCCCTAAATAAAGCAGATTCTGGGAGCTCCTTCTCTACAATGACATCTCCAGTGGCAGATGCTGCCTCAGTACCATCTTCATTAATGTCTATGTAGGATTTGTGCAGCATTTTTGATAAATATAAACGTCCTCCTGAGGCAATTCCAGAAAGATCTGCTTTTGATTCATCAAAGGCATATGTCATTCCCAGAGCTTTTAAATGTCTCTTGATTTGATAAGTTTCTTCAATCCTGATACGAGGAATAAACACTTCCACAGACTGCCACTTCATTCTTTTGGGGTTGGTCCAGTTCATTAAATTCTGATAGTTCAGTTTATTTTCAACCTGGAGAGAATTCATAGGCCATTTAAATTAGGTACTGTATGAAACAACCAATTTCAAGACATAGTCATCACTGTGATTTAGAGCACTAAAAATTATTTCTAGAGTGATAGAATTCAGGACAGATAAGGATCTGGTCATTTTCAAGAAAATTTTGACCTATGAGAGAGAAGCTGATATGTAAAACCCTAAAAAAAACCATCTAAAGCAATGCCTTATGATGAACTGAATACTAGATTTGAAGTCAGGAAGATGGGTTTAAATCTTGCCTCTGATACTTAGTGACTGTGTCCTTCATACCTTTGGGTAAGTCACTTGGCTTCTCTGACTCTTAGATATAAAATGTGTGCCTGGGATGGCAGGAAGGGGAGAGGATGTGAGTAAAAACAAGGGTTACTCATTCTCCTGCTCCCAAAATTTTATTAGCATTACTAATTTACAGTAAAACTGATATAAGAATTTCATCTCCTCTTCTTTCGCTGGTCCAGCCATAGAAATATAGCCCAAACCTGGGAAGAGGAGGAGGAGAAACAAAAGACAGGATAATTTAGAAACAAAAGCTGTCATCCTCAAGATAATTGAAGGATGCTTACAATTTTTTGTCAGGTGTAAAGAAGGAAGAATGTGTGAATTTTTTCCCGTATATTTTGAATCAGATATTGCATACATACTTTCTTTATATTATCTTGTTTCTTAATGGAATTTTATACTTCTTGCATTTCACTAGATTTCATGTCAAAGAAGTAATATTTATGTTACCACATGCAGTCTACATTTTAATAATAATTGTTGTTCTTCAGTCATGTCTGACTCTTTGTGATCCCATTTGAGGTTTTCTTGGCAAAGATACTGGAGTAGTTTGCCATTTCCTCTTCCAGCTCATTTTACAGATGAGGAAACTGAGGCAAATAGGGTTAAGTGATTTGTCAAGGGTCACACAGCTAGTAAATGTCTTAGGCCAGATTTGAACTTAGGAAGATTTGAACTCAGGTCTTGCTGAATTCAGACCTAGTGCTTTATCCACTGTACCATCTAGCTGCCCTTAATGTTAGGTGCTATAAAAATCACAACTATAAGGGGGGGGGGGGGATCCTTGGAGGCAGGGTAGATTAAGTCATAGGAGGGCAAGGTAATGGGTAGCCATAAAGTAGAGGAGTGAGGAAGGATAGGAAATAGGAGATATGTATAAATATAAAAATAAAGATTAAGAGTAGAATCTGTTAGGGAAAGCATATGTTTATATATATATATATATACATATATATATATACATGCATGTATGTGAATATGTATATATCTATGTCTATATAGAAACATATCTATTCTTAATTGTAGCCTGGAGGGGGAGAGAGGGAAAAAAACCAAGACAAAAAGTGCACAGCAGAGAACAAAAGAAAATCTACAAGGAAGCAGAGAAAAGACGGACAGCCCACACACAACATGCAGCATTTATTATATAAGCTTTTTTGAAATGGAAACGTATTGTTATATATTTTGAATCCTCGATTGTGTTCTGCTGTGCGTGTGAAATGTTTTTTCTTTCCTTATATATAAAATAAGTGTTAGTGTTGAAGTTTACAATGTGTTTCTTTTTTCTTTTTACATTATATAGTTAAGTTTTAGGGTTTGAGTCTAAAATAAAAAAGATTTTAAAAATTAAGAAAAAATATTTAATATTAATTTAATATTTAATTTAATTTAATATTCATTTAATATTAAATGAATCTGATGCTACTGATGGGATCAAATCTTTTGATGAATCCAAGACTAATAACAAATACCTTCTAGATTGTCTGCTTTTCTGGCTTTCTGGTGCCAGTTTCTGACTCCATGAATGCAGATAATTGAGACCTGGCTACACATACACACACACACACACACACACACACACAATTCAAATATATATTATATAATAAATGTTCAAAGTATATTATTGAGCCCAAATATTGTGACAAAATATTTTTTCAAATATTCCCATTCCTCCTTGATTAAGAAGTAGACTATAAAAACTAATCCACTTGGAGCCAGAAGATAGTGCAGACCTGGGTTCAGTCACCAGCTTTGCTGCTTACTACCCCTAAACCTCTCTTCCACCTATCTAGAAAGGGAAAAAAAACCTTGCACTAACTACTGCATTCTACTGTTATGGAAAAAATCACTTTTCAAACTGGGGACCACTACATAAATGTGAACTACTCTTAGTATGACCAAAGACTCTGCAATTTTACCTTTACCTCCATTTTTTATTCTGTTTGGGCCAAGTAAGTTATTAAAATCAAACTGGATAAAAATGGGACACTTCACAATACAGTGATTTTTGCATAGACATTACCTACATTCCAAGTTTGAAAGTCAGGGACCTAAGTAGGAATCATATTATGAAATAGCAGCTCTCAAAGTAGCTGATGAACCATTGGGGATCCTCAGGACCTTTTTCAGGGAGTCTACAAGATCAAAACTTTTTTATAATAATAGCAAGGTGTTGTGATTTCTAATTTGTTAAATATTAATAGCCCTACCTCACATAAATAAAAGTTTTCTTGGAATCCTCACTGTTGTTCAAGAGTGTAAAATGGTCAGGAAATCAAAAAGCTGGAGAACCAATGGTATCTAGCAATCAGCTAAAGGGTTAAAAGGGTTGGGTTTAAATCCTGCCTCTGACACTCCCTGTGTCACCTTGAGCAAGTTACTCCATATCCCTGGACCACAATTTCTTCATCTTTAAGAGGTAGGGATTGGACTTGATGGCCTCTGAAGTCCTTTCCAATTTCAGACGTATATAATTGTTTCTAAGTGAAAATAATTTGTTGTGTCCCCAAAGAAGTCACTAGTCACCGATTTTCCTTGTATGTTCCACATTCAGCATAGCTTACCTCTGATAGACTGTTTTCAGGTAGTAGTATGTACATGCTTATTCCACCAACATATTTGAGCTCAAGGACCTGCATATCTGGGTCATTAATGATAGTCATGTTAAACT
This sequence comes from Pseudochirops cupreus, assembly GCA_028627135.1. Classification (NCBI taxonomy): domain Eukaryota; kingdom Metazoa; phylum Chordata; class Mammalia; order Diprotodontia; family Pseudocheiridae; genus Pseudochirops; species Pseudochirops cupreus. The sequence goes on along the minus strand of CM053580.1, from coordinate 354,958,944 downwards.
TGCGCTCTTGGTGCATGAGGTTGACTGTTTTCCCTGGGCACTGTAAAAAAAAATAAATTATATGGTTGAAACCTTCTCTCTCTTAATCTTGGCAGAGTATAGTTAGAACACCTGAAATATTTGCTCGGTTTTTGGTCCTTAAAGGACTTCTGCCATAAAATGACTGTGGAACAAAGAAACAAAAGTGTTGTATCGTGCCATTATTTCTGTGATTCACTTCAATTTGACTAATGTCTATGTACACCACGGATGGTCCACTAGACATACAAAGATAAGAACAATCATCCCCACTGTTTCAACATCAAGATGTTTATGTTCTACTTGGAAGAAGAAACATACAGACAATTGAGCCAATACAAAATATATAAAAAATAAAATCAAAATAATTGGGTGGGGGAGAGGACGAATAATTGGCATAATTAGAAAGGTGTATTGTGGTTATGCATTTGTCATAAGCCTAGAAGGGAGAAAGGAATTCCAAGAGAAGGAAATGAGGAGGGAGGGGAATTCTGGGTATGGAGGACAGCCTGTACAAAGGGACAGAGGCAAGAAATGGAATGTCCTGTACAGGGAATACAGGAAACAAGGCAGTTTGGCTGGAATGCCGAGTATGTGAGGAGGACTGTGAACTTGGTGCATAAAGATAGGCTAGAATGGCAAGGAAGATGACTGGATTTGGCAATTAGGAGATTGCTAATGACCTTGGAAAGGGCAATTTCACTCTACAGGTAGGACTGGAAGCCAAATCATAAAGAGTTGAGAATTGAGTTGGAAGTGAAACAATGAAGTCAAGAAATATAGACAGGTGTTTTTTATTTTTCCCTAAGAGTTTGATTATGAAAGGAAGGAGAGGCATACGAAGAAAGTCTGAGGGGATGATGGAGTTAAGAGAAGAATTGGGTTTTTTTGTTTGGTTTTTGGTTGGTTTCTTTTTTTGCTTTTTTTATGGGCAATTGGGGTTAAGTGACTTGCCCAAGGTCACATGGCTAGTAAGTGTTAAGTGTCTGAGGCCAGATTTGAATTCAGGTCCTCCTGACTCCAGGGCCAGTGCTCTATTCACTGTGCCACCTAGCTGCCCCAAGAATTGTTTTTTTAAGAATGGGAGAGGGTTGTACATACTTGGAGACAGCACAGAAAGAGGATGTGGAAAACAAGAAACAGAATGGGAGAGGGAAGGAGGGAGGGAGAGACAGACAGACAGAGAGACAGAGAGAAAGAGAGAGAGAGAATACTTCCGTATTCTAACTCCTTTAAAATATAACCAAATGCCTTGAAGAACTATAGTTTTCATTCTTTGCTGCACAGAGTATAAGTTCAATTAGAAAAAAAGGGTATATTTTAATCTAAGTTTCAATATTTCTCTTTCCAAATGCCCCAGAACCTTGTAGAGTGGTCAATTCAGTATAAATGATCAGTAAATTTGGAGGGGGGGGTATTGTTGCCTTGTTCTTAAATTTAATATTTTCAATGAAAAAAAGATATTTTCCCTGTTTTCTATCACTTGTAAATTTTTGCTAAATGAATAAACATTATAGGGTACAAACTTGTATAATTTGACACTACAAACACATGACTTTCTGATTTGGGTAATGCAGAGAAAATGTGAGTTTTCATTGACTGTTTGAACTTGTGTGCTTGTATAATCACAGTTTTTCACTAAGGATAAATATCCAAAGGCATCATACATATAATAGAAATTCACATACCTGGGAGGACTTGAAATGGCAAGTTATGGTTTCACTTTTCTTGAATGCCCCATCCCATTTCCCTTTGAAGTACACAGCGTTCACCAGCACCATTACTGATGAAGAGCTAATGCTACCCGCTGGACAGATATCCTTGATTTTGCCTTTTGAAAAACATTGAGGAAAAAGTAAATATTTTGTTTTTAATAAGATAATAATACTAAACACAATAAGACTTTTTCAATAAGATAATGGAACTTTTCAGGAAGTCTCCCCAGATCTCATCTTAGTGCACCTCATCATCATTACAATATCTGAAATTTCAGCTGGTTCCACTCAGCTGAAAAAATGGTGAGATATTTCTTGGGTTATCCGGAACCTTCTGAAATGTTCACAATCTCAAATTCTTAATTTAACAGCTTAATAAATGCAATGAGTCACAGTTGTCTATCATTACAAGGATATTTCACACATCTGATCTCTTTTGAACTTCAGAGTCACTTTATGACATAGAGAGAAAGACTATTATACTCATTTGTCACAGGCTGACCAAGCTTGGTAGATACTTGGCTGAAGGGTGGAGTAGAGCAGGGTTAAATCCCAAACCAGGAATCAGTCCCTGCTAGGAATCAGTCAACAGAAGGAACATTATAAGAAGACACAAAAGATACAAGCAGTAGTGCTCATCAGTTTTAGATTCATGAATAGGTAGAAAGAGGCAATATATTCCACAAACATTAACAGGACACTACTATGTGCTGAATACCATACCTAGGCTGGAGAAGATAAGATTGAGAAAACAAATTTCTTACCCCACTAGGATCTTGCAAGCTAAGATTCATTTATTAAATGCCTGTGCTAAATTCATAGACTTATCAAGACCCAAACCAATTCCTAATATTTGCATGAGTAGTAAAGTAATAAATACAGAGTTCGTAAGTTGGGCTGCACCAAATCTAAGAAACCGCAGGCTACTTTTAATGACCTTGGGTAACTCCTTGAAACAAAGGCCTGTCTTTTTAGCATCAATAATCTTCCAGTGATGTTGTGCGGCTATGAGTCATGGAACACAATCCTTTCTAAAGAAGTATGGTTGTGAGTCATTCAAAGAGAAATGGAGAAGCACACATTGGGTCCAATTCATTACCAAAAAAGAATTTCTCTGCAGTAGTGAAAGGGTATCATCAGTGAGTTATACAATCAAGAAAAAGATGTGGGTTGTTCATAGAGGGAGAGCCAGTAATGGCTGCTGGACAGCTCCCATGTTCCACCGGTACCCAGAAAATGTCAAGACATTTAGAAGAAGCCCTCTCTTATGTTAGTGAACCTTCTATGGAGGTTAAGAGTCAAAATCTTAAGGCTTTTAAGAGTCACGGGCCTAAGAGTCACAGAGAATGAGGAAACATAGATGGGTTGAGATCTACATTACTTAAGAGATTATCCACATGAGTGAGATCATAGATCCATCAAATCTTAAAAATATGTTATAAGGAACTGAGAATCTAGTACTCTTTTATTTAACTATGAACTCCAGTCTTTAGCTAACTGTGAATCAATAACCAGATGTTTCCTGGGAGAAAAACAACCTTATATCCTGTCCATCTTTTTTATTTTTGTGAAGAGAGTATATTGAAGCTATCCCATAGCTAATGACCAAATTCTAGTTAATGCCCAAAAGAGGCAAGGAGGGTAAGCAAGTTAATTCATTCTACCTTTCTTCCCAGGGCCAATTTTATATTTGTGCTTTACAAATTTGTTTTCAAGGAATACATGCAATATTTCTTATTACAGTTTCAACCACACTTACTTTGCCAAGGCCCAAATTAAACTAAAACACTTTGCTTAATTAAAGGAATGAAGAACTTTTAGAATATATTGCGTAATGTACAGAATGTCTAACCAATCTTCTCTTCCAAATAAATTGAAAATATCTGAAATGAAGACAAAACCTTCCAGATAAAGTGCTTAAGATCCCTTTTCTGAGACATCTTCCTTGAGACATTTCTATCATGGCTAATAGTTGAATTTTTGGTAAAGTGCAAGATTAAGGTCCTTTTAAAAACTGTACCACATGACTAGGAGGCATCAGTTCAGAAGGAGATACAGGACAAACAGGACAGCTTTAAAAGTAGAAAGTTGAATTTATGGTACACGTGTATGTCAGTGCATCCTATTTTGTTTGTACATAGTTATTTTCATGTTGTCTCCCTCATTGTCTTTTCCATTAGACTGTGATCTCCTTAAGAGCAGGGACTTTTTTTTTTTGTATCTCTAGCACTTAGCACATATAAGTGCTTACTAACTCCTAACTGACTGATTAAAAGGAAGCCATACATAGGCAAGATTTGTAGCTTCATATTAAATTATATTTCACTATTTTAATTTATATGGAAATGCTTTGGGGAGAATATTTATTAAACGCGTATTTTAAAAAATGTGAGTTCTTTTGTTTACAGATATAAAAATAAAAGAAAGTAATTTTGGGTGTTTTGCAAGAGCACAATCTCTTGGTTGATACTATATTGGTAATGGAATTTGGAGATGCCCCTGTATTGGCGTGGTTTTTGGGTTGAGTGTTAAAACCCAGAGCTTGTGAATCCCACTTGTGGGATGGACTTGTTGACGTGAAGACAGAGGGCTGAACTGGGAGGAGCCGTGAATTGAGAGAGAGGCCCGAGCCTAGAGAAGTCCAGAAGGACTTTGGGAGAGCAGTATCCAGTATCATGGAGCCTGAGTTGCTGAGAGAAAGACTGCTGAGAGCCCATTAGAACTGCCGAGGACTTTTGAGAACTGTCACCTGGAACTACCAAGAACTGAGGAGGCGTGACTATGATGCCGGTATTTTGGTTCAGAAGCCCTGAAGGAGGATTTTCTTGTGGTACTTGTGCAGGAATCCTGGAAGAGAGCCTTGCTGATGTTTTCAGGGGTTCTGAGACTGTTCTACAGTCAGAGAGTGACTTGATGAGGACACTGGCTATGGCTTTGTAGAGCCTTGTCTCCCCAGGAACTGAGATTGCTGAGGGCTTGCCTCAAGTGAAGATGAAAGAAGACCCTTTCCTTGGGTATTCAATGCTGAGCTTAACCTTGCTAACTTAAGGGAAGATGGCCTTTTGTGTTCTCCTACCCCTTTTGAGATTCAAGGGTGAGAAGCCTTTGAGTTTTTTGTGCTCTGTGATCGAAATGAATGTACTTTGTTTATGGTTGGAGACTAATCTCCATTTGAGAAGAGACTTTTGACTGACTAAATGAATGTACTGTCTAGGGGTGAAGTAGTACCTGGATTGAATTGGGAACTTACTTGCTAAAGGAACAAGTTACACTGTATTTTGACTTTCTCTGTTCTGTGAATGTTTGCTGAATAAATGGGGTTTACTGTGCTGGTAGTCTGAACCTTGGAAGGTACCTTTGCTTGGCATTACAGATACATGGGTTCATTTCTCTAAGAAATGGAGTTCACATACTCAATCATAAATTAATCCCCGGTTCTTCCTTGGTGTAAGCAAGGCAGAATATCGTAGCAGATAGGAACATAGGTGTGCACACTCCTGCTCTGACATCTATCAGTCTTGTGACTCTCAGCAAGTCACTTAATCTCTTTAAGTCTCATGAACGTCCCTGAGTTCAAAACAGAGCCCAATTAAAGTCAGATGAAGTTTTTTCCAGTCGTCACGGTTTTATAAGCACCTACTATGTGCAAGGCACTGTGCTAAGCACTAAGGAAACAAAGAAAGATGGTTCAGTGATGCTGAATGACAGTGTTTACTGCGGATAAGAAGGGGGTTTCTCTTATCATGAAAGAAACTTCTTGGTTTAATTCAGATCTTAATATTTATATGGAACTTTGACAAGTATTGTATTTTTAAAAATGTTTTACACTTACCATTTGTTTGATTCTCTGTCCATTGGTTAATTTTAGTCCTGGTCTCTTCTACATAAGTTGTGAAGTCTACATGATCTATTTTGGCATTATATAAGCTTCCAGCACATTTTAAAAAATTCTAAAATAAAAAATATCTCATATTAACAGAATAATTGCCACCTATATATAGTACAAACATGAGCATAGATGTTCATAGATGGTTATGCTAGGCACTCCTTCATGGAAAAAAGTGGTATTTTGTCTCATTTTATATTTTTATTTTAAGCAAAATTTAGTTGTAATTTTCTCTAAATATCTAGTTAAGTTTTCATGAGTGTCCTTTATCACTGAGTATTCAATAACTTCACCTTTAAAAAATAAAAACAGAAATCTTTTGGAGTGTCCCTAGCAAAATGTATCATATGCTGTTACATGCATTAAGTACAATAAAGCCTGGGTATTTAATCTGAAAAAACAAAAGCTAATAATTCTTCTCAGACAGACCTACCTCTCTTCCCTGTCACACTCTCCACTTTCTTAGAGAAAACAAAACAAGTACATTTCCAGAAATGGACACAGAATATTTGCAAATGTGAATCATACAATGGCAGCATATATTTAAGGAAGAAGCAATGTGCCATAGTGGGGCAAAACCTGGTCTTGAAGACTGCAAAACCCGAGTTCAACTCCTGCCTCTGACATATGCTGGCTAGGTGAGCTGGACAAGTCACTTAACCCTTCTCATATTACTATGCCAGAACAGCTGTAGATCAACATTGGTAGCAGGAACTACCTATACCGAGGGAATAACAATTCACTCCAAAAAAGGATTTTTCTTTTCCCCAAGGAAAATGTGTGGGATTTTTCTACCTCATTAATCAATAATCAGACAGGAAAATTAACTGGAAATTCCTTACATTATCTCTAGCATTAGATTAGCTCTATTCAGGGATATTGGGGAAATTCTCACTCAGGTGTTTAACACAGATATTCTTGCAAACTCCCTAACCTCCCAATTCCTCAACCTCCTCACATTCCACAACGCGCTCCTTCCCTCCATGTCAGCCAAACATAGGGATAGTTTATAGACTAGATTTTACCATAACCCATGAAAGTCCTACTTTCTTCATTAGAGAGCCTGTCACTGCTCTACCTGACCTAAACTTCCTACATACTACCTCTCCTAAATCTATTCTTCCTTCTTGTTGAAACCTCTAATACCTCTACTAACCAGTTATTTCCCAGGCTATCAGCCTTGCTCTGACTTCACTTGCTTTTCTTCCCTTTCCCATCTAGATCCTAGTTAGCCATTTCAACTATGATCGGTTATAACTGACATTTTGTGTATTTGGAAAATATTGTAATCACTACGACTTTAACTCTGTTGCACAACAGATGAAACATGTACGAACAGGTTTTCAGAATTTTCTTATTTTCTTCTTCTTTCTTTATGCTTCTACCAGCCCCTTATTTTTATTCTATCCCCACGAATGCACTTGAGGCTATTACCATCCCTCTGGATCATTCCAGCACCCCCCAGCATCATCCACTTGAGGCAGAGGAATTCATAAAAACCTGGTGACTAAAAACATTAAAATTCATCTGACTCTCTACAGCACGGCAGTCCTTTTATTCCTCTCTAAATGATTCTCTATCTCACTCCTTTCTCACCCTAGAAACTATTCTAGACTTTCTCTTCATTACTATAAACTACTGTACCCTCCCTTCCTAATTTAATGAGAAAACTGAGGTTTATTCAATGTGAGCTCTGTCCTCCCACCCTCTCCATCTCAAAATCCCTTGACATCATCCCTCACTTCTCCAAGCCTCTGATAATGAAGCACACCTTAAACTTGCCAAAATCAACATGTCTACATGAGCATTTCTTGACCTCCTGTCCTCATGTCTTTTTCAACAGATTGCAAATTTAATCATCCCTTGATCTCAAAACTTCAACCTTTTCCAGTCGAATAGTTCTTTCCCTACTACCTTTAAACATGCCCCCAAACTCCCTCATTCTTGAAAAATATTCACTAGACCTTCATATCCTACTAAGCTATCATTACATATCTTTCCTCCCTTTATCAGAAGTTCTAGAAAAAGTGGTCTACACTCATTATATTTATTCCTTCTCCTCACCCTCACTCCTCAACCCTCACCAATCTAGCCTCCAACTTCATCAATCAATTGAAACTGCTCTCTCCAAAGTCTCCATCAAAATTGACAAGTCTGATGATCTTTTTTCAATCTGTGTTTTCTTTGACCTTTGTGCTGTTTTCTACACTGTTGACTACCATCTCCTCCTAGATACTCTCTCCTCTGTGGGTTTTGAGACACTATACTCTGCTGGTTCTTTTTATTTATTTGATCTTATCTTTGTCTATATATGTATATATATGTGTGTATATATATATAAATACACATACCTATATCATGCCCTTAATATAGGTATTCCCTACAGTCTCTTCTGGTATTTTTTCTTCTCTTTTTTCTTTCTTTTGTCTTTCTTTCTCTTCTTTTTTCTCTTCTCTGCACTCCTCTCTTCTTCCCTTCTCTCTTCTCCTTTCCTCTTCTCTCCCAGTAACTTCATTAGCTCCTTCCAGTTTAATTAAAATCTTTATACAGATGACTCACAGACCTATCTAGCCCCACTTTCCCTGTCCTGAGCTTCAGTCCTGTATTACCAATTATCTTATTACACATTTCAAACTAGACATTTACAAGGCATCTCAAATTCAACTCATCCAAAATTGAACCCAGGATATTTTTTAAAATCCTCCTTCTCTTCCAAACTTGACTGTTTCTGTTTAAGGCACCACCATTTTTCTAGTCTTCCAGGTCCATAACTTTGGCATTGTCCTTAATTCTTCACATCCCTCACATATCCAGTTTTTAAATCTTGCCATTTGTCCATCTTAAATATCTCCCACATCTGACTATTCTCTGTTCACTATTTACATAGTGTCAGGTCCTCATTTCCTTTCACTGAGATTATTGCAACAACCATGCAGTGTGCTCCCGCACCTCAAGTCTCTCTCTACTCCACTGAGTCCCCCATACTGACTTTCCTTAAAAAGCAAATTTAATATACCACTCTTCTATTTAAGCAATAGCTCAATATTGTCTATAGGGTAAAATATAAGCTCCTCTGTTTACCTTTTTATATAACATACCCTGGCCACGCTCTGTGATCCCACCAAAGTGGCCTTCTCTATGTCCCTCACACACGACACTACATCTCCCATCTTTGTGACCTTGCTTGGGTTATCCTCCAAACCTGGAATGTGCTCCTAATTGATTCCCCCATCTCACTCCTTAACTCTGCTTCATAAAACCACTCTTTTCTTCTCAGATGCCACTCAAGCATCGCTTTCCATGCAAAGCCATTGTTGATCTGTCTTCCCTCTGAAATGACTTTGTTTTTAACTAGTGTGTTGTATTTACTTATTCTCCTTAAATTTTTTCTATAAATACTTATTTGTGTCTTTTATCCTTGAGATATATAAATAATTAGAATGTAGGCACTTTAAGAGCAGGGATTGTTTCATTTTTGTTTTTCTGTCTCCAGCTCCTAGCACACCACCTGGAACACAGGAAATGCTTCATAAATAGTTATTGATGGATAACTGTAGATCCATGGATCTACATACATGATGGCCTAGATTTTCCAGGACAATCCCAATTTCAATAAAAGTAAATATACTTTTAACAAGGTTTTTCAAAAGGAATATCATTTGTCAGTTTATGTGGCCTGATCTGGGGATTAGAAAATCTGGTCCCTCCACCCATTGGCACAGGAAGGAGAAACTCTGTGCTTTTATATGACTTCTGGAGATCATCCGATTAAGAAATGCCATAGCCCAGGCCTAGATCCCCAGACTCCCAGGTTTGGGAGGGTTCAATTCAAAGAGGAAAAGATGGAAGAATTCTCTAAATATGCCTTTAGAATGTTGCCTAATCTAGAAATGGTGTTTATTGTTGTGTAAATTCAGTTATCAAACAATTCTGGGTACTGAGGCTTGCTGTGATGGTGCTTTGCTAAGTGAAATACTAGACAATTTCATGCTGATCTGTTGGATTGTAGCTATATTCAAAAAATGTGGCTTGTTTTCAGAGACTTCATTCCTACTCCTTCTATCCAGAAAAAGGCATTCATTTAGGTTTAGCACTTAATTTTTGAGATCACGCGCTTTCTTAAATAAGTAGATAATAACCAGTCAGTTCGTTTTTTAAAACTTATCACTATCTTCAAACCACATTCCTATGATTCTTTCAGAGATATTTGTGCTGCTTCATCTCCCATCTCCTGTTTGTCTATTATCAGATCCTGAGATGTGATTGACTGTGGCAAATTACTATTTTCATTACCAAGTAAAGTTTTCTAAAACCAAAGTCATTACCTCCCATGCCCTCAGGAAAGGTGTGTCTCTTAGACAATAAACTTAGACTTAACCCAAGTGGTTGCAGAGAGGGAAGCTTGAAGATTGGCACCTTATTTTTATTAGCAGGGTGTATAGGGGATTTATCTCCCTCCTCTCCCACCCACCCTCCATGTCCCCATCATGGATCCAAAGCTGAAAGAAAAAGTTATCCCCGTGGAGAAAAGAAGAAAGCCACAAATCCACTTTTAAAACTGTCATTAAAATGTCACTGGATCTCAAATTCTCAGTTTATGATTCAGTAACCTTCTTTCCTCAGGACTCTTTCCCACATCAAACCTAGCGAGCAGGCAGAAAAGGACGTGACAAAAGATTATGTTCGTGGTACAAGTAGTAATGAGACCAATGATCAGGTTATGTATCTCCTCCTAGTTCCATTCTATCTCCTGTCTCCATCCTTTTACCCAGAGGGTCCCCTGTGCATGCTTAAAATACACTCTTTCCTCACCTCTTCATCTCAGATTCCTTCAAAGCCATAGTTCAGACCCCATTTGCTAAATAAGGCTTTTCCTTATCACTCTTCTTGTTTCTGCTTTTTTCCTTGTGAAATTACTTTTTTATACGTTGGAATATAATTTAATATTGACTCACCTGTAAACGTGATGTACCCTCCCCATACCCTCAATGGAATGAAAGTTCCTTGAAATCAGGTCCTGTTTTTCTTTTTTGTTTGTTTTCCAACCATGCCTGGAAATCCATCTTTAGTGTTCCTTTAGAGTACACTAAATTACCTTTCCCCTTCCATATGGCTCAGCTGTTTTGCCTTATTAAGCATTAATAAATGCTTGTTGAATTGAGTAAATCTTCAAAGCTCCCTTGTTTTGCATGGAAGGAATTTGTAGAGAATCAGACAGGTTTTAAATGAAAAGCAAATATAAAAACAACAGTTCCCTTTAAAGTCAAATTTAATTGTTTGAATGTTTTCCATGTCACTGTTCTGCTCCAGAGAAATGAAGAATTGACTTGCTGAATTAAAAAAAAAAAAAGCACTAATGGGGCAGCTAGATAGAGCACCTGCTTGGAGTTAGGAGGACTTGAGTTCAAGTCCAACCTCAGACACTTAACACTTGCTGGTGTGTGACCTTGGGCAAGTCACTTAACCCCAATTGCCCTGCCTTCCTGTCTTCAAAAAAAAGCACTAGTTCTTTTTAAATGTGTAGATTGAGTAGATGCTATATTTATTAAGTAGCTTAGGAAGAAAGTATGGGTGTGGGCTTCCTATTTTCCTGTCCATGGCTGAGCATTAACCACGTCTATGTGTCTGTCCACTGTGATATCTTTTGTATTTAGTCAACTTCCTATTTCAAGGAGTTCTATATAGCTCTGTATCATTAATCAGAGTTGTGGTAGGAAGTGGTTCCCGAAATTCCTTCCTGGGCCTCTTTTAGGAGACCTGAAAGAAGCAGCTTAGTCTTCAGTCATTTGGCAGCTACCTCAAGAAGAGAAAGCGATGCTGAGTCAGAGTACCGACCCTTGAGTGCCAAAGGCAGCAGTAACAGTTGGGTGGGTTAAAGGGGATTGGGGCAAAGCAGGTATTTATTAAGCACCTAGTGTGTGCTAGGCATGGATAGTTAGGTGGTGCTGTGGAGGCCTGGAGTCAGGAAGACCTGAACTCAAATCCAGCCTCAAACACTTACTAGGCTGTGTGATTCTGGGCAAGTCACTTAACACTGTTTGCCTCAATTACCTCATTTGCAAAATAAGCTAGAGAAGGAAATGGCAAACCAGTCCAGTATCTTTGCCAAGAAAAACCCAAAATTGGGTCATGAAGAATCAGACAAGACTAAAAACAACACCAACAAAAATGTTCCAGGCGCTGTGCTAAGCACTTTAGAAATATAATCTCATTTAATTCTCACAATAGCCCTGGCAGATATGTGTTATTATCATGCCCATTTTATAGTTGAGGAACATGAGGCTTACAGAGATTAAGTCACTTGCCCAGAATCACAGAGTTAGTAACTGTCTGAGACAGGATGTGAACTTGGGTCTTCCTGATTCCAGACCCAGTACTTAAGTAGATGTGAAAACAAAGGTCAAGAAAGAGGCAAGGTAGAATTTTGGAGGTACCTGAGAAATTAACTGGAGAATTTGAAAATGAATATTAAGGTGCTGCAAAGTCTAACCAACTATAGTCACTATATTTTTATTCAGGTAGACATTACTTATCAAATCATTTTTAGCTATCGAAGAAACAAATGTTGTTCAATAAGCTTCCATTGCTGGCACCCTGTTATTCCATTCTCTTCTGGGCCTCATAGCAAGAAAATATCGCCATGCCAGAGGGGTTAGAGAAACCTTAGGGGCTAGATTAACAATGCTCCTGATAGTCAAGTCTGTGCTGGGGTGATGGGAAGAGCAACTTGGAGAACCGCACCTGCAAGCCCATCTTCGAGTGTTTTTTTAGACTTCACTAAATTACCTTTACCTTTCCATATGACTCGGAGAGCGAGTAGAATCCTTAGAATTGTGCCCTGAATAATAAATGATAAGTAAGTAAATTACTTATCTATAGGGTATCTTAAAACTCTTAGTGGAATTTTAAGCCTGAATAGCTTAAGCTTTAACATACTGTTAACAGTGTTCCAAAAGTCTTAGTGTAACTTAATAGTTGTTAAAGTTTATAAAGTATTTTTTTTCCACAATTTTGTGAGGTATGTAGTACAGATGTTACTATCCCCATTTTGCAGATGAGAAAAGAGAAACTCCAAGAAGTTAAATGGAATACCCAGGCTCATACAACTCAAACTCCTGTTTTCTGGCTTCAAAGAGCTAGATCAGGGGCAGAGAACCTGTGACCTCGAGGTCACATGTGGCCTTCTAGGTCCTTGGGTGTGGCCTTTTGATCGAGTCCATGTTTTACAAAGCAAATCCTTTTATTAAGGGGATTTGTTCTGTGAAGTTTGGATTCAGTGAAAGGGTCGCACTTGAGGACCTAAAGAACCACATGTGGCCTCGAGGCCTCAGTTCCCCACCCCTGAGCTAGGTAGTACAAGTATGATTCTTCCCATTTTACTGATACAGAGTCTGAGATTGAGAGCACTTAACTGACTTGCCCATGGTCCCAAAGTTCCAAGCCACTTCTTTTGTTTCAAGCTCCAGAGCTCTTTCCATGTAAATTTGCTAGAACTAACTATGAAGTACCCAAATTATCACACAAATAACCTGTTAGGCAAAATCATGTAATGATGATGATGATGATGATAATGTAATAATAATGTGTTAAAGTGAGAACAGCTCAGCTTACCTTTTGAAAATCAAATATCTTTTCTGCAAACAGACCGTTGGCTATTTTGAGTTCATATTCATCTCTTGATGCGTTTATTTCTGAGAGAAGTGTTTTCATCTGAGATTGGAATCCCTGGGTGTTGTCAGATTGTCATTAAAAAGATAAAGACAAGTAGTTAATTCTTTCCTGGAATTGGAAGATACACTTATGCAAATAACCACATATATTTATAGGATGCTACTAAAGGGTGGAAACACTTTCATGGAATTATTAGGCAATATGACCTCACATACATACATACATTCATACATACATACATACACACACAAATATATATGTGTGTGTATATATATATATATATAAAATCATTAAAAATTAATATTGAATTCAACATGAATAAAGTTTAGGTTGCAATCAGCAGTTTGGATACAATTGCTGTGCCCAAATTTACCAAAACCCCAAAATACTGAAATAGTTCATTTTTCCTTTACTACGAAGAATTTTGCATTTTGTATAATCTTATTTGATCCTCACTTATGACAAGTCTGTCAATTAGTGATTTTCAAACTTAATTTGAAAGATTTTTTAAAAAAAACCTCAGTAGAGGCTTTATCATTTAGCTTAGAGAATTGAGAAGCAAACAAACAAAAAAGTCAGCCACATGGAACAAAAATTTCTGGCTGGGGATAGAGAAGGAGGAAGCAGATTTCTTCCAATTTAGTCACTCATTGCATAACATACTTTGCTTCTTCCAATGGAAAACTTTTTTAAAATGCCAGATGTTTACCTGAGAATTTGAAGATCCAGGGTCATTCTGTAGATTAAGCACCTGCAATTAGAGATGCAAAGATTGAAACAGTATTTCCTTAAAAGATGCTACTAACTCAGGGTGGCTAGGTGGCGCAGTGAATAGAGCACTGGCTCTGGAGTCAGGAGGACCTGAGTTCAAATCTGACCTCAGACACTTGACACACTTACTAGCCCTGTGACTTTGGGCAAATCACTTAACCCCAATTGTCCTCCAATAAGGGGGAATAAATATGCTAATAACTCTCTTGGGAGTGATACATATTACTGCAGACTGCCAAGAGGCTTTTTAAAACCAAAAATAAAAATCACCCTTTTCCAATTAAAAGGTGCATCAGAATCATAAGACCGTTAGAGCCAGAAGTCCTTCCCAAGGTTAATAGCATCCTAGGGATCATTTAAGTTTTACTTATGTATTTTTCCAAGGCATTCTTTGGGAGAAGACAGGGTGGAGGAGAGAAGGACACTGGGAAATTGCTCTGCTACTGTCCGTTTTATTAGGGGAGGATCTCAATATAATGTATGGGCTTTGTTTTTTTGTATCACTTTAGGACTGTCTTTACCACCAATCCTACCTTCTACAACATCATTTCCTCAGCCTCATTTCTTCATGTGTAAAATAATGGAGTTGGACC
>CM053580.1:354925004-354943790 GCA_028627135.1 Pseudochirops cupreus | reverse complement strand
GCCTCTGAACAATCGCTTAGCCCCCCTGCTGTCTGCAGGCCGCGGGCACAGAAGCTGCAACGCAGAGGCAGGTGCAAAACCTCTGCCTTTTGCTTTCCCACCTTGGAGGCATTTTGGCGGACGCTTTTCTCCCCCGATTTCGCAAGTCCTACTGATCTAGTTCTGAATGCTGCTCGCAGCTGCCACTAATCCGCTCACCAGAGAGGCTCCTCCAATCCTCTTGTCCAGCCGCCCCTGGGGCACAGCCACGGCTTCAGGCCAGGCTGGTTTTGGTTCACGGTGCTGATATGGTTCCTTGTAGCCGAGCTGACTTTAGTGGAAAGTATATTTGTGTGCATTTTGGAGTTCTAGGATTAGTTTAGAGTCATATTTTATGGGTATTTTGGGGTGGCTGTGTGAGAGCTGCAATATGTTGCTGCTGCTACGCTGCCGTCTTGGCTCTGCCCCCTCCCCCCCCCCCAGTTACTTCATTTTCAAAGTCCAGTTTTCTCACTATTGGTTTTATGGCGTTTTAGTGAAGTCATTTTAGTTTTAAAATAAATAGATACAAAGCAGTTTTAGGAAGAGGAAAAGAACCATAAACTTCAGGAAAAGGTCATTTAGTAATGCTGAGGAACTAAGGAATTCTTCATCTAGCCAAATTGTTTTGTGTTGTATCCATACTAACATCACAACTTTTGCATTTATTTATTTTGCCTGAACATGCATTTCACATTACAATGATCCTTATAGGAACAAGCTAGGGTATTATGAATCTGCTACCACATTCGAAAGTGTAAGAAAGAATCAGTAGACAGATGGAGTAATTAAGTTCCTACTTGTTCAGAGAAGATAAAAGCAAGTCAGGGAAAATGGGTAAATTTTCAGATTTAACTTCAACAAAGAGGAGGGGGAAAAGACTTTTTGCTACTTCTACATCTAATAGTTTTTTCATAGTCCTTCTATGTTTGTTGTAGCAGAAATCATTATAGTAAAGTGACTCTGTGCCTCATTACCACCCAGCAAGAAGATACAAAATGTTTGCATTGCAAGATCTAACCAGTATCATCCAATGGTTGGAGGTCATTTTTCCTGGTTCTGAACAATAGGCATATGTCATAGCATGGCATAGCATGGTCTCAAAATAACATCATTTGTCCTCTTAATCCACAATAATCAATTTAATCTGTAGGTATCAATGTAATTAAATGAACCATTTAATTCTTTTTCCTGTTGTAACTCATGTTTTATGACCAAATAAATTGGGATTGAGAAATAAAGAAGAATCTAGAAGGTATTGCCTATGGTGGTGAAATGTGTCTGTCATCAAAATAAATTCATGAATATCCCCAAGTATCTGTCTATGCAAATTTAATGTTCAGTAAAACTCAAAAAACAAAGTAACGCCTATTTGGAGAACATCATAAAAGTCAGGTACAAGAAAGTTAATTAGAGCTTATCAAAAGCAAATACTGAAATCATGAATATCTATGCATATGTTGAGATAGTTGGAACATGCCAATAGACTTAGCCCACTTTTGACTTGATATGTTAAAAAAAAAATTCTATTCCCCTATACAAATACTTCTATCATTTTAATAAAATATTCAGAATGAAGTGAAATGTTATCATCAGCAAAATACTCCCCTTCTGTTGGTTTATTCTGCCGAAACTCGAAGCTAATTGTTAACAACAGTATAATCTACAATACTTGAACTGACAAGCAGACTCATGCCACAATTTAAGTCAGTGCCAGAGAAAATCATGCAGATTGGCTCCTTGGCACAAAGAAAATATTTAGAGAATGCCTGAAGCTAGGCTTATGAATGTACAATCAAAGTACAATCCTTTCTCACTTCTTCTTAGCCCACAAACATATCTACAAAAACTCCACGTCTCCTGGAGCCTACTACAGAGACTAATCTATACAATTTAACCTTGGTCATAATGCATGTCAGGCAGGTATAGTCTTAAAATACGGGGTGGGGGGGGATAAACTGTGGTGTACTTACTGAATAACAATAAATAATAATGTCACATTCCTATTCCATGTGGGAACCTGATGACCAGTTCCAAAGATGTGGCATATGAGCATCTAGTTTGTGAATGGATAGAGCATTGGGTCTAGAGGTGGGAAGACCTGAATTCAATTCCAGCCTGAGAAAGTGTGTGATCCTGGGCAAGTCACTTAACCTCTATTTGCCTCAGTTTCCTCATCTGTAAAAAGGGGATAGTAATAACACCTACCTCCCAATTATGAAGACCAAATGAGATAATAATTGTAAAACACTTAACGTAGTACCTGGAACACAGTAAGAACTGTATCAATGTTAGTTATTCTTAGTTATTATTACTATTGGCATGCTGCACAATGTTGCTGAAGAAAACTATGGAATCACAAAATTTAAGAGCTAGAAGAGCCGTTAGCGGGCGTCATTATCAACAAGCATTTATTAAGCACATATTATATATCAGACATCCCTTTTCCCAGGGAGTGATAGCATGTAAACTACTCTGTGTATACAAGATATATGCCAGATAAAATAGCAGGTGATCTCAGAGGGAAGGCTCTGGGAGTTGGGGGTGGGGGGAAGATAGCAAAGACTTCTTGCCAAGAATAAGATTTGAGCCATGAAGAAAGCCAGGAAGCTAGAAGGTAGGGGTGAGAGAGAGGAACTTTCCAAGTATGAGGGACTAGTCGATGAAAATGCATAGAGTCAAGAGATATGGTATTATGTGCTAGGGATAGCAATATTTTAGTGCATAGAGATGTAAAGTGTAAGAAAACTGGAAAGGTAAGAAGGGATCCAGGTGTGATGGCTTTAAAAGGTAAACAGAAGATTTTATGTTTGATGCTGAATGTAATGAGAACAACTGGACGTTGTTGAGTAGGGAGTGAGATAATCAGACATGCACTTTAAGAAGACCATTTTGGCAGCTGAATGAAGATTGTACTGGGATGGAGAGAGACTTGAGGCAGAAAGATCAACCAGTGGATTATTGCACTAGTTCAGTGATAAAAGCCCATATGAGGGTGTAGCTGTGTGAGAAGATAGAAGGGGAAGTATAGGAGAAAGATTGTGAAGGTAGTAGACACAATGAGATGTGCCAATAGATTGGATGAAGGGATGAATACATGTGAGGAGTCTTACGACATCAAGGTTGTGAGCCTAGGAGATAAGAGAGGGGTAGTGCCCCACTCATAATAGGGAGGTTTAGAAGTAACAAAAATTAGTCCTGTTTTGGACATGTTAAAACAATCAATCGATCAATTGACAAACATTTATTAAGTACCTACTATGTTTCAGGCACCATTCTAAGTGCTGGGCCTTTTGAGATGTCTATGGGACATCACATTCAAGATACTGAGTATACAGTTGGAGATGCAAGAATGGAAGTCAGGAGAGAGATTAGGACTGGATAAGTAGGTCTAAAAATCATCTACATAGAGGTGATAATTAAATCTATAGGAAATTATGAGATACCCAAGCAAGATAATATAGAAGAAAAGAAGAGGGACAAAGATTGACTCTTGGAAGACATCTATAGTTAGTGGACATGACTAGGATGAAGATCCATCATTGAATGCTGAGAATAATTAGTCAGAGAGGTAGGAGGAGATCCAGGAGAGACCAATGCCATGAAAACCTAGAGTGGGAAAAGTATTCAGGAGAAAGGGGTAATCAACAGTGTCAAAGGCTGTAGAAATGTCCAGAAGGATGAAGAGTAAGGAAAGACCACTGGGAACTTTGGAGAGGTCATTTTTCTTTGAACAGTGAGGTCAGAAGCTAGACTGTCAAAGGTTTAGGAGAGAAAAAGTAGAGGGAAAGTGGAGGAACTGATTGTAGATGACTTTGTCAATGAATTTAGCCACAAAAGAGAAGAAAGATATAGGCCATTTAGTCCCACCCATAACTGAAAGGAATCTCCTCTATAACATACCTAACAAGGGCTCACCCCATGCTTCCTTTGATTGAAGATATCTAGTGAGGGGGGACATGCCACATCAAGAAGTGGGCTATTCAATATATTCTATAAAAGAATGATATAGGCAATAAAGGAGAACTGGAACTAGAAGTTTGCTTTTCAGATTCTTAATTGACACATCAGTCAATGAGTATTTATTAAAACTTACATCCTGTTCCTATGCACTGTGCTTGGATCTAGGATACAAATAAGAGAAAAGCAATTCGTACCCTCAAAGAGCTTACACTCAAAATTGAGGGATATAATATTGACAGGAATAAGTATATGCAATTTGAATATAAAGTGAATACCAGGGGATTTTGATCATGACTAGCAAATGGGAGAAGAATATCAGAAAAGGTCTCATTTAAGATGGGGCATGAGTTCAGTTTTGAAGGAGAATAGGGATTCTAGAAGATAAAATCATTAGGATGCTTCATGAAGCCATAGGGCAGTGGTTCTCAACCTTCCTAATGCCGTGACCCTTTAATACTCCTATGTGGGCATATCTGCATGCGGACAGACCCGCCTGGAGACGGACAGAGGAGCGGTGTCTTGGTTCCTAAGACTATCAGAAATATGTGTTTTCTGATGGTCTTAGGTGACCCCTGTGACCCCTGTGAAAGAGAGTTGTTCGACCCCCCCCCCCAAAGGGGCCGCAACCCACAGGTTGAGAACCACTGCCATAGGGAAATAGATTTGCACATTCTTTTCAGGGACAGTGTAGTACTAATTTCGTTGGGTGTGGTTCCAGAGCTAGAAAGGAAGTGGCATAAGAAGATGACCTATGTAATAATATTAATACTAGTAATAGCTAGCACTTATATTGTGCTTTAAGGTTTTCAATGAATTGTACATGTTATCTCATTTGATTCTTACAAGAGCCTTTTGAGGTAGGTGCTTTTATTATCCCCGTTTTACAGATGAGGAACCTGAAACTAAGAGAGGCTAAGTGACTGTCCAAGGTCCCACAGCTCATAACTGTCTGAGGTGGAATTTGAATTCTGGTTTTTCCAAATTGAAACAAAGCATATTCTCTACTATACCACCTTTGCTGTTGTTGAGTTGTTCCAGTTGTGTCTGACTCTGCATGACCCCATTTGGGGCTTTCTTGGCAAAGACTGGTTTTCCATTTTCTTCTCCAGCTCATTTTACAGATGAAGAAACTAAGGCAACAGGATTAAGTGACTTGCCCAGAGTTACCCAGCTAGTAGGTGTCTGAGACTGGATTGGAACTCAGAAAGATGAGTCTTCCTGACACCAGACCTGGCACTCTATCCACTGTGCCTCCTAACTGCTCCCTCCTTAGCTTAAGAAAAAAAGGGTTAATAAAGTTGAACCAGAAATTCTTCTGTCATTAACTTGAGAGGCAAGTTCCAGCTAGTGATTTGGTTTGCTGTCACAAGCAAATGTCACAAGCAATACTAAAATTGTCTTACAACCCAAGCAAATTTTCTTTCTGAGATTTAATAGACTGGGATTCATGATTGGAACATGGCTCTGAATGGATAGGAGATATTCAAAGTAAATAAGTTTTAAACCAGTTAGTTTCCAAAGCCCAACTCAATGATACCATTACCTACCTATAGGGGGCTTGGCCTTTTATTAGGTCAAGTGTCTATGACAAGGTATTTGTTATTGAGAAATGGATGTTACTTTCTAAATCGGCCTTTGATAGTTGGAAGAATTTACAAGTAATAGTTCAGTCCCCCAGAAGTCCTGTTCCATGATGAAGCCAAGAAAAAACCCAGGTTGCCCACTCCATACTCCTTCCTATTCTAGTGTTCTTGTCCTTAAAGAGAAGAGTTACAAAATTCTTATCATTCATTACCTTAGATTTTCTGAGGTTGACTTTCAAAAGTTAGGCATCATCCTGAAGCAAATTTCAAGCAGAGTGGGATTAATTTATCATCAGTGCATAGCACAAGCTCTATTGGAGATTATTTAAAATAACCTCTCCTCTTTCACATGAGATAATTCAGGCCATTAAGACTTGTCCAGATTCACAGTCAGTTAATAGCTGTAATGAGAATGCAGAACTCTAATGTCAAATTGCATGCCCTTCCCAGTATATCAAGAAATTCTCTAGGCATTAGTACCTTGAGTGAAAATTAAAAGGTAGGACATAGGTATCAATTAAATTCAAGCAAAGAAGCATTAATGAAGTGAGTATTTTGTACAAGGTGTTATACTAGGTCTTGGGGATACAAAGGCAAAAAAGAAATATTCTCTGGCCTCAAGGAATTTACACTCTATTTAAAGGAGTATAATATGTACACAGAACAAACATATACAAAGCGACTTGGGGGTAGGGGGGGAGGTGTGCAGGAAGATAAGGAGATGCCTTATTTAAGGAATGACACACAAATCAAACCTTGAAAGGGGCAATGGATTCCAAGAGTTCAAGGTCCAAAAGCTAGAGAGAGAGGGAACATTCTTGACTGGAAAATAAACAAAGGTACCAAAGAAGGAAGCAGAATGACTCCTGCAGGGAACCTCAAGTAGTCTAATTTGGCTAGAACGTGGACTGTGGAATAATGTGAAATACATCTAGAATACTAAGGTGAGGCCAAATTGTTAAGATTTTAAATGCCAAAATGAACACAAAAGGCCTTTGAATTTCCTTCTAGAGGCAACAGGCAGCCACTAAAGCTATTACAGTTTTCCTATGTACACCAAGTCACTCGCTGATTCCTTCATACAGTTATTAAGCACTTAGAATGGGAAATACTGTGTTCTAGGCACTGATTGAGGTATAAAGACAAATAAGATGGAAGTAGATGCCTCATTATTCTGAGATTCAAATTAAGTACATTAAATAAACAGGAAGAATAATTCAAATTTAATCCAAGATGGGAAGGACTTTTGAAGTCCAGCCCTTTCATTTTACAGAGAAGGAAACAGACTCATCAAGGTGAAGTGACTTGACTCGTAAAGTGATTCTCCATTGGAATCATTTGGTTTCCAGTTGCTAGTGACAGAAAAAAGGAGGCTTAATTGGGCGATAGTTTTACTAGGTTGTTTATATTTATAACTAGTTTCTATACAATGTCTTCATGCAATAGGATGTTTAAGATACCAATTAGTGGTTCCCATCCTTAGTTCTTATAAATTATGCTTTGTATGCAATTATGACTTTAATTTTACTGAAAAGATAGGTGTTACCTGCTAGTTTTCAACAACCTGATATCCATAAAGATACATACATGCATGCACACATCTGTATATGCATATACACATGTGTGTCATATATCCGTGGAGTATCAGGCTCTAGGTATATTCTAGACACTGCTGAAAAATACCTAGGCTGGGTATTTAAGCATCCAGAATTAGCATATTTCTTAAAGAACAAATTAATTTGTGCTATTGTTGTTTGACATGTAGATTAAGATAAGAAACAGTAGCTAGGGAGTGAGTGAAGAGGGAAGGTTGGGTGGCATAGCGATGCTATGCTAGATATAGAAAAAATGTTTATGGAAATGTGAGAACATCATAAGCCTGTGAGAAAGTTAGGTGTCTTTGTTTGAACTGTATGAACTGTGCAGGGGAAAAAAATGAGCAAGGATACATAGCATTTTCCTCTGGGTTACTTGCTTAACTCTCACTGCATTGACAGAGGACAGACTTCTCCAAAGGTTCTAGGGATAACCCTGAGTAGCTTCTAAGACTGTCTCTCTCAAGCCTCCACCCAGTGTGTCCTCCAATATCATTCAACCAGTTGATCTCTATAAGCTTTCACAAGAGGGTATTTACTGAGATATGAGAAGACTAGTTATGAAACATTCCGCACAACCCAGAAACACACTCTCCCCCTACACATAAATCTAACATTATAAAAATATAAATAACTCTCCCTCAAAATAAAATTCCTCAAGAAGGAATGAACTGTTGTTGCTTGGAGTAAATGGCAGAGAAATTCTCTGAAGCCAGGCAGAGATTTTATTTCTTCAGGACCCCACTAAAGCTCCAAATCACTACTCTAAACAACAGAGATAGAGTGGGAGCTTGAGGACATCACACAGTGAGTTAATGACAGACTTCCTCAAATCTAGTACCATTATATTTACAACCATTTCACTCTGGATCAGAGACACAACACTCAAAGCCATCTAAATAGTTTTGAATGGGAATAGTAGGGGTGTTTTCTTTGCCACCTTCCAAGAAATATTATGGGAACAATTTACATAATGACACTTAAAATAGCACTCTAAGTATTATAAGCCAATTTCCACACAACCATACTGTGAGGTAGGTAGTATAAAAGTAGATAGTACAGTATGTCCCCATTTTATATATGAGGGAACTGAGGTTGTCCACAGTCACACAAATACTTATCTAGGGCTTGAACCAAAGTCTTCCTACTCCAATCAAGTGCTTTCTCAATTAAATTCTATTGCTTCTCTTAACGTCGGTGTATTCTTCACTAACATCATCAGATCCAGACATTACATTATATAAGATATAAAAGTAGATGGCTAAAAACTCACATTTGAAGAGAATGGGTAGGGAAATATGTACTTCAAAGGGAACTCTCTCTGTCTCTGTATCTCTCCATCTATCTGTCTGTCTCTCCTCTCATTGTCCTTCCCTTTGTCTCTTCTCTTTACTCTCTTCCTCTACTCTTTCCCATTCTTGTCCTTTCTTCTACTTTTCTACAGAAGACAAACATTCCACAGTTGGGCAGTTCTAATTGGGGTGATTTGTAACTCTGGCCTGCACAAAGAATATTTGCTGGGTTGCCAGGGGGCCTAGCTCCACATCTGTGGATGAAGGCAACACACTATGATAATACTTTCTTTGCTGTTTCATGTGGTTCACATACTTGATCTGACTATAAGAGACACTAAGAACAGAAATGATTCACCAACTGGTACAACATGTCATATGGATTGCAATAGCAAATCACAGAATTATGTCTCATAAATAAAAAGACATTTAAATTAAATTACATGTTCTTTTCTTCTGTTTACAAAGCATAAAAACTTAATGAGTCCAAGTATAAGGTGGTGTTGGCAATCTGATGCCTCAAAACAAATAACTATTTGTCAGAGAGGGAAAAAAATTGCTTCCCATTTCCTATTCAGTAATACGTGTGCTCATTACATAAATGACCTGCAATCAGAAGAGTATGTAAGCTTTGCAAACTTGGAGTTGCCTGGGTGTGAGAAGCACAAACCTGCTTTTGATGCTTGTTTCCACCATAAGTTTTCATGTGCACCCCCTAGGGTGAGGTGGAGCATCTAACCACTAGCGACTGACCCTGTTTGGTCCTTATTGTTGAACAGCATCAGGGACCAAATATCCAGTAGCATCCCCTGGTGGTAGAACATAGACTTTTACCCCTATTGTATGAGTGAGAAAATCAAAGAATTTACTCATTCTCCTTTGCAGACATTTTTCTCATTACTCCCCTTAACACACCACACACTCCTCATTCAAGTCAAACTGATCAGCTTGATGACCGCATTCCCTCCTCCCACTTCAATGCCTTTACATTGTCTGGTTGTTCCTCTACGCCAAAAATGGAAGTCTTCTCACCTTCCCCTCCTAAAATCCTTCATTCCTTCCAAGGCTTAATTCCTGCACCACTTCAAATACAAAGCCTTTCTGTACACACTGTTGTTGTGGTTGTTGTTGTTGCTGTTGTTGTTCAATTGCGGCCAACTCTCCATGCTCTGCTTTGGGTTTTCTTGGCAAAGATAGTAGAGCAGTTTGCCATTTCCTTCTCTAGTTCATTTTATAGATGAAGAAACTGAGGCAGAAATGGTTAAGTGACTCACCCAGATTCACAGAACTAGTAAGTATCTGAACTTGGATTTGAACTCTGGTCTTCCTAACTTCAGGCCTGGCACTCCACCCACAGCGAAATCTAGTTGCCCCTCTTTATATTTACTCCTATTCAATTCCTTAGTGCTTTCTCCATCAATTTATCATGTATTTACTTCTCAGTAGGTGTATCATAGTTCCCTAAAATGCCCCTAAGGCAGTGAAAGGTTTTCATTATGTCTTTGTATTCCCTGAGTTTAACACAGATTATGCCAAATAAAACTAATGCTACTTAAAAAATAAATCTTTGTTTGAGAGAGGTGAACTGATTTGTCACAATCAGTCAGTAACCAGAATTTATTCATCATTGACTACGTGCCAGGTGCCGTGCTGGAACACACAGTTTATACATTGGATTCAGACCTAAGTCTCCAGATTTTAATACAGTGGCTTTCCACGTCACTAAATTAAGCTAGATGTGGCATTTTAGCCACAGAGGAAGCAGAGTACCCAGTTGGTAGAGATGCTGAGTAATGACCCTTATAGGGCTAAGTCACTCCAAAGTTTCATTTAGAAAGTTGTGTTGATGTTCCACAAGTAAAGAGTATCCCCTTGATTTCCTGGGAAGGATCAAGTCAGATTTGTCCATCTTAATGTTCGGTAGTTCTTAAAAGTGTCCTTTTTTTAATCTCTTTTTCCTACCACTTGATTCCATGCTATTATAGGCATGTTTTCCCTCAATCTAGCTATCCAAGAAATATTTTTTCTTCGTTGTGCCAAGACAATGTTCAAGCTACCGTCCACTCCTGAAATTCTCTCCATGACTGAGGAAACACGTGATTTCTCCTAGATCCACACAGTTTCTCGCCACAATGACAATTTTTTACTGTTCTCCACTCTTACCAAAGACTTATAATGCCCAACACTTTTAATATCTAGCCAAGCTATTCCTCTTCTTCTTGTACGTTTGTTCTTTTATTGTACAAATACCTGGATTTTATGGTGAACAGAATCTAATCTAACAAGAATTATTAAGTGCTGAGCACTAGGCATTCAAAAACAAAACAAAACAAAATAATAGTCCCTATCCTCTAGGCACTTGTGCTGTACTGGGAAGATACCCTAAGTAAGCAAGCAGATAAATATAATGGATATAAATACACACACATACACATATGTATGTTAGGTTTTAAAAGTATGTCATTAATACCTTTTGTTTTTACATCTCAGTTTTTTCTGAATATTCTTCACCTCCTGAATCTCTTCCCAGCCCCTCTGTGAGCCTACCCCTATAACAAAGGAAAACACAGCTAAGCAAATCTACTAAAAGCCTATGCGATGTTCCATATGCCAACAGTCCCCCACTTCTCCATCCATGGGAAGACACAAAGTGCATTTCTTTGTTTATATTCATTGTCATTTATATTCATTGTCATACCCTAGGACATATCCCCCCCTTTAGAGAAGGATACATTCTAGGGGGTCAGATTGATATTTATGATAACATAATACTTGGCTTTGTTTCAGTGTTCTTTTCATTCACATTATTGTAGTTGTATGTGTATTATTTTTCTGGTTCTGCTTACTTCATTCTGCATCAGTGCAAGTGTCTTCCTATGCTTCTCTGAATTCCTCACATTTCTTATTTCCTTTTCTATAGCAATATTCCATTATACTATATTCTAAATTTCCTTAGACATTTCCTAATTAATGGCTACCCACTTTGTTTATAGTTCTTTGCCACTACAAGTCCTGTTCTAAATATTACAGTATATATTGGACCTTTCTTTCTTTCTTTGACCTTTCTGGGATGTATTTCCAGCAGGAAAATACCTGGATCAAAGGATACAAATAGATTCATAATTTTTCCTATTTAAATTCTAATTGTTTTCCAAAATAGGTGAACCAATTCACAGCTCCACCAACAATGCCTTAATGTGCCTTTTTTTTCCCCACAGTTTCTTCAATGTTGGCTTTTCCCATCTTTTGACCTCATTGTTGAGTATGAAATGACACCTCAGAATTCTTTTGAATATAAATTTCTTTGGTATCTTTTTTTATTTTAAACAAATTTCCATTCATATCCTTTGCTTTTTTTCATCTCATATTTTTCAATGAATGCCTGGGCTTTGCTCCCAGACCCATAGAACCATTCCTTATTACAATGAATAAAAAAAGAGTAAGAAAAAAAGTTCATCAAAGCTAACCAACATATCAGAAAAATCTGACACTATCTGAAGTGTTAACACTCTCCTTCCTTAGTCTTCCACCTTTTTACAAAGAAATAGGGGAGATAAATTCCCATATCTCTTTTGGGGGTCAAGCTTTGTCATCATAATTTCACAGCATTCAGTTTCTATTTTCATTATTGTTTTGTGGTTTCCATTTATAGTATTTTGGTCATTGTCTATATTTTCCCCGATTCTACTTACTTCATTTTGCATCAGTTCACACATCTTCTTGTGTTTTTCTATTGTCATCTTTGTCATTTCATTTCTTATAGCTCGGTAATATTCTGTAGCTATTTCCCAACTGATGAAACTCTAATTTTACAGGTCTGTGCTGTATAAATATTTTGGCATATGTGAGGGAATTTTGTTTTATCATGGATTTCCTTGAGGTACATGCCAACCAGAGGAATCTGTGGGTCAAAGGTTACAGGCATCTTAGTCACTTAACATAATTTCAAATTGCCTTCCAAAATGGTTGAATTAATTCATAGCTCCACCAGTAGTACATTTGCATTCCTTTCTTTACAAAATCCTCTCAGCATTAACTATGCTCATCTTCCTCATCATTGTCCTCATTGTCAGTTTTCTAGGTATGAAGTAAAACTGTTCTAATTGTGTTCTTAATCATCTGGAGCAATCTTAAATAAAGTTGTTTAATGGTTTGCAATTCTTTTGAGAACTGTTCATTCTTATCCTTTGATCACTTGTCTACTGAGGATTGACTCTTGGTCTTATAATATTTATTTGTGTTAACTGCCTATATGTCTTGGATTTTGGAATTTTATTAGAGATATTTCTTTCATTTTTTTTAATCATTGACAGTTCTCTTCTCTAGTTGTATGATTTTGCTCATGCAAAAGAATTTCAATTTCATTTAAAGTGTCTTTGTGTATGTGTGTATACCTCTCTATACATAACTTGACAAACATATTTAAATGGAAACCTGAAAACCTTTAACCTACTCTAATGCTGTCTATGATCTGTTATCAGTGCTCTACAGCTTGTTTTCAACTCAATTATCAGATAAAAGCAGACAAATATACATGTATCTACCATCTTCTTCTCATTCTTACTATCATCATCTTTTGCTTGAACTATAGCAAGAACCTCCTGGTAGATCTCTCTGTTTCTGTCTCTCCCACCTGAACAGCCTTGCCATCCATTCCATCTACCATTGTCTCATTAACTTTTCTAATGCACAAGTTTAATCACATCATTATCCCATTCAAACTTGCCATTGCTTACCTTAAAAAATCCAAATTCCTTAGCCTGGCATTCAGAGTCATTCACAATCTGACTCAAACTTATTTTTTCCACCCTTATCAATTCAAGAAATAGTTATCATTCAGCCTCTATAGACAAGGTACTGTGTTATCTCTCCTTTACTTATCCTTCTCTTCAGTTAAACCAATCTACTCACCCTTTCCCAAGTACATTCTGTCTTTTGTCATACTTGTTTTTGTTTGTGGAGTTTCCTATGCCTAAAATGCTCTCTCAACCCACCTTATATTTACTATCCTACTCAATCAATTGAAATACTTTCTATTTTCTAACATCTAGGGCTCAAGTTCAGCTTTCTCTAAAAAGCCTTCTCGAATTCCCTCCCCCGTCCCTGAAACAGCATCTCTGTCTTGTGAACTCTGATAAGACTTTATATTGCTTATTTCCTTTCATTCTTTGTATCCTTTATCCAAATGAGTTCTTCTCTTATTGGACTGTAAGTTCCTTGAGAACAGAAACAGGTTTTATTATAGATACTAGAAGAGTGCTTACACACACACACACACACACACACACATATCCAATACTTTCACCTATTATATTTACTATGTATGCAAATGTGTACAGATATATATATATATATATATATATATATATATATATATACACACACACACGTGTGTACATATCAAAAGGGCTATTCCAATATCCATATCCACTTGAGAAGATTTTTCCTTGTCACTAACATTGTTTATTTCCATCTTCCTTTCATTTTTAACACCTCTCTTTCCTCCCAATCCCCTTGGACGGCAATAGTTCAAGTTCTTTGCCATTGATACCTGCTTGAACACAAAGAGATGGGGGAAGGGGGAGAAGGATGGAGAGAAGAAGAAAGGAAGGAAGGAAAAAAGAAAGAAGGAAGGAATGAAGGAACGAAGGAAGGAAGAAGGCAATAAAATAGCTTGAAGAAGGAGAAAGAAAGAAAGAAGGAAAGAAAGAAAGAAAGAAAGAAAGAAAGATGGAAAGAAAGAAGGAAGGAAGGAAGGAAGGAAGGAAGGAAGGAAGGAAGGAAGGAAGGAAAAGATATAAAGAGACAGAGACAGAAGGTAACGAGAGAATGCCAAATGTGAAGACACTTATTTTCAGGAAAGAGTTACCCTGCTTGCTGATGTCAGTATTCCTAAGGTAGAAATTGAATTGAGATTTAAAAGGTTTGCTCCTTCCCAAAAGTTAAGGAGATTTAGCCAAATATGTGGAAATGAGTGACCATTTACCGTTGTAATTGAAAGAAATTCCATGGGCACAGGAACATGACTTTACACAAAGCCTGTATGAGATCTTTCAAGAAACACTGGTAGAACTTGTTATAGTGTCTACCCGTTTGCATTTTTTCCTTATCTGCAGAAAATATTCGAAACTGAATTTTGAAGATTTAAATACCTTATTTGGTTTAACTTACCTATTACCAGTAAAGGCCCAAGGGGGAATGTTGCCTTCCCTTATATATCACTAAGGCTATCAACCATGCATTCATTCCTTTGTAGCATTATATGCATTTGTAGCACTAATGTGTTTACTTTTTCAAGTCTCAGCCGCAGGACAGAATGCATTTAAAGAAAAAACTGGCAATAAAATAGCATGAGTAAAAAAAAAGCAACAATAAAACGTTTCCCTCAGACAGTTAGGACACCGTCTCCCACAATACCCATGCCATCAGTGGCACACTCAACATACATAAGGAACGTGTGGAGCATAATACACATAAAGAATGCAGTTGGTAGAACACATATGTGGAATGTCACACACCTAAGGAGCACGTACTACCAAGACTCAAGCATGGAGGGATAACTAACACTGACAGTGCTGTGAAGGCATCAGGGTTTTCCAGTAACGCCATCATTTTGCTCTTTCTTGGACTTACTTCTTGCTGGGACGCTAGCCCAGAGCTTTAACTAAGCTATACTGAGTTTAGGTGGTGTGTTATCTCTGGAAATACATAGTCTATGTCTGCCAGATGTATGATTGTCATGTCTCTGCTGGGAATATAGGCATGGCCAGTGGTGTCTGCTGGATGTTGCTTAACATTCCTCTACAAGTCCAGTGATTTCTGCTGGTCAGTGCAAGTCACAGCTCTAGTGGGTATGAGATGCTGGAACTTCTCTGAGCTTCCAGCTTTTGACTTCAGCTGGAGGCCTCAGTAATGGAACTGAATTCTTCCAAATAAGGAAAAGAGTTGGGATGTGCCTGCTTTGTTTTGTTTTTAGCTGAAAGCTCAGGAAATAAACTATAGATGTTTTTATAAAGTCAAAGTCCCAACATAGTCATCAGACTTGGGAAAAGCAATGGGCTAGGGGGCCATAGGCAGATGTAAGCCCAGGAAGCAGTTGGCAGGGGGACAATGGGCAAAGATATAGGCCCCAAGTGGCAACAGAATAGAGACATGGGTCCCACAGATAGCAGACAGAAACAGAGATGCAGGCAATGCTTTAATCATGTTTAGTCATTTTTCAGTCATATCTGACTCTTCATGACCCAATTTGAGGTTTTCTAAGCAAAGATACTAGGGTAGTTTGCCATTTCCTTCTCTAGCTCATTTTATAACTTCAAAAAAAATTTTTTTGGCTTTTTTTTTTGGAGGGGGGAAGGCAGGGCAATTGGGGTTGAGTGACTGACCCAAGGTCATACAACTAGTAAGTATTAAGTGTATGAGGCCAGATTTGAATTCAGGTCCTCCTGACTACAGGGCCGGTGCTCTATTCACTGTGCCACCTAGCCACCCCATCTGGGGCAAATAGTGTTAAGTGACTTGCTGGTCACCCAGCTAATAAGTGTCTGAGGCCAGATTTGATCCCAGGAAAATGAACATTCCTCACTAGCCAACATGCTATCTACTGCACCACCCAGCTGTCTACTCTAGCCAGAATGAATTACAAAGGTTTGGCATCATTCACCACAGAGATTTGTTCCATTAGATTCAGGACTCAGTCCTTCCTGGCATTCTTATAGATTCACATGGTCCATCGGAGAATTGTCACCCTGTTCCTTTTGGGGGTTTTTGTTTGTTTCTATTTTAACTTTTCTCCTCTTCCTTTAGTGTTGCCTATACTAGACTTTCTGATTAACAGAAGTCAGAGTTGGTCAGTCACAACTCCAAAGTTGCTTAAGAGATTAAAAGCCTTTTGGAAAACCTTAAGGACGTTAATAGCCAAGGGATGAAAGGTGGTAAAAAGCAATGTCCCACCACCTCCCCTAATGCAGTTTTTCCTTAAAAGGTACTTTTTGGTTAATTGACAAGCATTTATGAAGCAGTACTGTAATGGTTATAGTAGTAGCAGCAGCAGTAGTAGTCTTAGTTACAGCAATTATAGTAGCAGTGGTAATAGTAGTAGTGGTGGTGGTAGTGGTAGTATTGTAGTGGTAGTTGTAGCACTGGTCATTATGGTGGTGGTAGTAGTAACAGCAACAGCAGCAGCAGCAGCAGTAATAGTAGTAGTAGTAGTAGTAGTAGTAGTAGTAGTAGTAGTAGTAAAGTAGGCCAACAGTTCGAGATTTCAATTGGGAATTATGCAGGAAACTTCACTAAACTATCCTTATCCTGTAACTCAACAATTCCACTAGTGGGCATGTACGTGCAAGGAAATCAACAATGGAAACAAGGGTTGCATATACATATGTATGCACACACATTTGTTATATATGTCTATATATGTATTCATAGAAGCGCCTGTCTAACAAAGAACCAGAAACAGCGTAGGCATCCATTGTTTAGGAACAGCTACAGAAAAGTGTGATGTATAGATGTAATGGAATTTTATGATAGATAAGAATTCAGAGTCATTTCTGAAGATGTCTAAGAATTGATCTAGAGCGGCGGTTCTCAAGCTGTGGGTTATGTTCAATTTATAACAACGAAAATACATCCTGCATATCAGATAGATTCATAACAGTAGCAAAATTACAGTTAGGAAGTAGCAATGAAAATAATTTTATGGTTGGGGGTCACCACAACATGAGGAACTGTATTAAAGGGCCACAGCATTGGGAAGGTTGAGAACCACCGATCTAGAGTAAACTAAGTAAAACCAACAAAACTATATAAATAATGACTAAAATAATACAAAAGAAAACTAAAAAAAAGTTGCACTCTGAGAAATGGAAAAAAGCAGAGATTCTGGAGGAGAGAAAATATGCCTCTTCTCTTTAAGATAGGACTGTTGGTACAAATATTGCGTACAGCATCAGACAAAGCTTTTGTATCAGATGTTTGTGCTTAATTGTTTTTCCTTGTCACAAAAGAGTGCTTAGTCTGGAGGGGCAAAATGACTGCAATACAAAGACAAAAGATCCAAAAAACGTATTCTTAACCAAATACTGTACTTGGAACTGTGGCTTTCAAGGCTGACTGTTTTGATGTTCCACCCACTCTCTATGCCTTGCAATGCAGGACAGGTTGGAAGCGTTTTTGATGTAGGAGAATGGACACTACATTGAGATCTGATTTCTAAGTCCTGGTTCTAACCACTAACTAGTTATTTGGCCACAGGGAAACCATGTCACCTCTCTTGGCCTAAGCTTCCTCTTTAATTGATAGACTGATTGATCTGCAAAATAAAGAGGTTAGGCTAAAGACAACATTACACAGTAGACATTCTGCTGGCTTGCAGGGACTTAGATTCTAAACCTAACTCTGCTATTAATTGTCTGGCATTCAGAAAGTCTCTCTGGGCTTTGTATCCTACAAAATATGGTGGCTGGACTAGATAGTCTTTCCGGTTCCTTTTGGCTTTAAAATTCTTTGATTCTAAGAATAACTGATTTCTGATGTTCCTTCTAGGCATCTAGGTAGCACAGTGGATAGTGTGTTAAGCCTAAAGTCAGGAAGACTCATCTTCATGAGCTCAAACCTAGCCTCAGACATTGGCTAGCTGTGTGACCCTGGGCAAGTCACATAATCCTGTTTGCCTCAATTCCTCATCTGTAAAATGATCTGGAGAAGAAAATGAATAAGAGTGCAGTATAAGAACTGGAATCCTTCATGCTGACCAGGAACCTCCTTCTCATGCTCCTTCCTTATTCACTCACCCTTGGTTTACTGATTCTTTTTGTTTGTTTCTTTGTTTTTGTCTTTTGGAGGGGGGAAGGCAGGGCAATTGGGGTTAAGTGACTTGCCTAAGGTCACACAGCTAGTAAGTGTTAAGTGTCTGAGGCTGGATTTGAACTCAGGTCCTCCTGACTCCAGGGTCAGTGCTTCTATTCACTGTGCCACCTAGCTGCCCTAGTTTACTGATTCTTAAAAAGAGTGGGTATGAGAGATGACTATAGTTTTTTTCAGTGTTTACAAAAAAAGTACATAGTGCACATTTTACAAAATAAAATAAACTTCATTTGCCACCATAAATCTTTTCTTTTTAGAAAAAATCTTTTGGGGGTGGAGCCAAGATGGCGGCGTAGAAGCAGCAACATATCGCAGCTCTCACATAGCCACCCCAAAATACCCATAAAATAGGACTCTAAACCAATCCTGGAACTCCAAAACGCACACAAAGATACTTCCCACTAAAGTCAGCTTGGCTACGAGGAACCATATCAGCACTGCGAACCGAAACCAGCCTGGCCTGAAGCC
>CM053580.1:354909016-354924504 GCA_028627135.1 Pseudochirops cupreus | reverse complement strand
TGTGTGTGTGTGTGTATATATATATATGCAATTATTATTATTATTATTGACTACATCCAACTGGAACTTGAGATACACAGGCACTGCAGTTGGGAGATCCATCCTGCCCTACCAAAAAGTGACATAAGAGAGAATAGACTGGGGGAGGGGGGAAATACTGGGATGGCTGTTTTGGGGTGGTGGGAGGGGGAAAGACGGGGAGAAAAGATGTAACTCAAAAAAATTTAATTAATAAAGAATCTCATATCAAAAAAAAAAAATCTTTTGCAGCCAGCCTAGATGGCCCAGTAGATAGAGCACCAAGTCTGTAGTGAGGAAGATTCATCTTCCTGAGTTCAAATCAGGCCTCAACTGTGTGACCCTGGGCAAGTCACTTAACCCTGTTTGCCTCAGTTTTCTCATCTATAAAATGAGTTGGAGAGGAAATGATAAACCAGTCCAGTATTTCTTCCAAGAAAACCCCAAATAGGGTCACGAAGAGTCAAACGTGACTGAATGATGACATACCATTCTGCCATCTAGTGAGAAGAAGGGGAACTGCTTTCCAGAATTCAGCATACTTCATACACTTAGAGCTGAAAAGAATCTAAGACCTCACCTAGTGTAATCCCCTTATTTTTCAGATAAAGAAACCAACAATCAGTCACAGGGTTAAGTGACTCTTCTTGGATCACACAGGGAGTGAAGAGTGGTCAGGATTCTAACCCAAGTCCTCTGACTTCCAATCCAGCCTTCTTCCCACTGGCACCTCCGCAATGGGTAGAAATTGCATAGAAACAGATTCACAAAAAGAGCTGAGGCAGACCATGAAGTTGAAACTGGACTTAGGTTGCTAGGGGACATGAAGCCTGCAAATCACCCCAGTGTCCAGAGACCACCAATTTCTTCCCCCTGCACCAGAGATGAAGATGGAGAGACAAGAGCAGAGCTCTGTTGCCCAAGAGACAGCAATACCCAAGGGTAATGTTGGAGTAGCAGGAGCTCCTGGGATTTAAGTAATTGTTCACAACTATGGAGGGACATTAGAAGAACTTCTCAGCCCTAGGAATAGCCACCATACATAGGCAAATCACATAGTGGGCCAGACTTCTAGAAGAGTGGTCAGTACTACTGAACTCTGGCATTTTGAAGAAATATCGAGTTTCTGGACTCATAATCAAGCACATGGCCCGAAAGATGGAGCAGCCATGGTTGACTGTGCCATAATGTGGGGGGACAATCTGACCTTGTCCAGGCAATAGGGATGGGAAGTTTCCCCTCCAGCAGTTCCAAGTTCTTTTCCATTTTTAGAAGAATACACTTTACTCTAAGGTTGAAGCCCTCTTTAGGCAGGAGTAAAAGTGGGTCTCCTCCAAATGAGAAGGGTTACCCCTCTAGCAATTGCACAGACAGCTCTCTTCCAGAGAGTCCAAATTCTTAGGTAGTACTGTAAACACAGAGACCCAGACTAGATTGGAGTAGAAAATTGGACTCACCACAACATTGACAGTTGATTAGGAATTACAAGGAACATTCAGATTCCAGGGTCTTTTGTGTTATTTAAAATTTTCTTTAATGAAATAAAAGTTGCCCTATAGCTGAGGTGATGAACTATGTGCTTACACTGAAACTGAGATTCTTACCAAGACTAAAGTGGAGGGAGATTTGGTGCATGACTTTTTGTTCACAGATGATTATGCATTCAATGCAACCTCTGATGATGCAACAGAATACGGATTGATTCTCTGCCTCTTTTGCTAATTTTGGCCTGACAATTGACACCAAGAAAACAGATGTTCTCCACCAGTCAGTACCATACCATCCATTCATGGAACCATTGGTTACACCAAATGGAGAAATATTGAATGCTGTAGATAAGTTCACTTACCTTGGTAATATATGCACTCTGTAGCTGAGTTTGCAACTCCAATGGGCTGGCCACTTCGTTCAAATGCCAGATGTATGTTTGCCTAAAAGACTATTTTATGGAGAGCTCCCACAAGGCAAGCAATCCCATAACGGTCAAAAGAAGTGGTAAAAAGACAGTCATGGTCTCCCTGAAGAGATTTGGAATCAACTGTCAGACATGGGAGACACTGGCACAGGACCACCCAGCATGGCATGTCCACATCAAAGAAGGCACTGTTTTCTATAAGCAAAGCAAAATTGCAGTAGCTCAAAAGAAATGTGAGAGGCATGAACTTAGAGACATTTCTGTTCCAAATGTTCATGCAAATTGTTTTTGCTCGACCTGTGGTAGACCCTTCTGAGCTCATATTGGTCTGATCAGCCACAGTCAGATCCACTGCACCTTGACCCCAACATAGAGATGTCATTTTAGTCCTCTTTGAACATGAAAGACAACAACCAAGGTAGTCCAATAAATGTTTAACATCCTACTCTCCAGGAAAAGTAAAATGTAGACACAATATATTTTAGAGTTTAATCTGAATTAACATTTTCTCCATTTCTTTCTTAAGTCTAAACAATCAACAAAACAATAAATCAAGCCCTGATTTTCAGTATTTCCAAGATGTGAAATGCTCAGAATTCAGGTTTGACCTGGCCTATCACTGTAGAGTCCAAGATAGAAGTCACCTTCTGAAATTTCCAGAGGAAAGGGACAAAATAAGCCAAAATGATAGTATTTTTTGGAGGACACCATGATGGAATCCAATCAATGTCAACATAAGAGTTTGGGACCCTGAAATACCACTTGCACTAAAATTTAGGAAACCAATTTCCTATTTCCTTGACTTGCCAGCCTTGTAACTATGTCAGAACAGTAAATAGAGTTAGTCAGATGTGCTAAAGCCATCCTGGCTCGGTGTGATTATTGCTTCTTTTTCTAGAAATTCAGATCCACGGCGGTGTCTTCTTCCTCTGAATTCCTAAAGCATTTACTGTCAGTGACACTTATTTGGCATGTATATTCTGCCTTGTATTATTATTCATCTTCATAGGATCATAAAGCTGGAAAGGACCTTAAAAGTCACCTAATCCAATTCCACTGTTTTACAGGCAACAAAACTAAGACAGAGATAAGGTGAGTGACTTGCTCAAGATCTCATGGGTATTTAGGGAAAGGAGTGGATATAATCATTCAGGTCAGCTTAAACATTTATTAAGCGCCTACTATTGGTACTATACTAAGCCCTGGGTACAAAAAAAAGGCAATAAATGGTCACTGCTCTCAAGGAACTCACAATCTAACAGGAGAGACAACATACAAACAAGCTTTATATGTGATAAGTTAGAAATAATCAAAAGAAGGAAGATATTGGAATTAAGGGGGGATCAGGAAAGGCTTTCTTGGGGAAGATGGCATTTTAGCTAGAACTTGAAGTCATGGAAGGCAGGAGGTAGAGAGGAGGAGAGAGAGATTTCCAGGGATGGGGAACAGCTGGTAAAAATGATCAGAGTCTGGATATGAAGAGTCTTGTTCCAGGAACAGCAAGGAGGTCAGTGTTACTGGGTCACAGAGTATTAATAGACCAGAAGAGTGAAGGTAGATGATTAGAAAAATATCAAGGGACCAGGTTATAAGGGCCTTTGGATGCTACATAGAGGATTTTGAATGTGATCCTCAAGGTGATAGAGAGTCACTAAGTTTATTGAGTAGGAGGGTGACATGGTCAGACCTGTGCTTTAGGAAGATTACTTTGATATCTGAGTAAAGCATAGATTGGAGTAAGGAGTGTCCTGTGGCAGGATGACCAAATAGTAGACTATTGCAATAGCCAAGGCATGAGATGATGAAGGCTTTCACCAGAGTAGTGACATTGTAATTTGGCAGAAGGGAGCATATGAGAGATGTTATGAAGGTGAAACTAATAGACCTTGGCAATAGATTGGATTGGCAGAGAGGGGGAAGTGGTAAGAGGGTGTATGGAGAGAAAAATGGCATCTACATTACAAGTCTTGATGAACAGGAGAGTGGTGGTACCCTAGAGAGTAATAGGGAAATTTAGAGGAGGGGTTCAGTTTTGGACATGTTGGGATTAAGAAGGCTATAGGACAACTAGTTCTAGATGTCCAATAGGTAGGTGGACATGTGAGACAAGAGGTCAACAGTGAGGTTAGGGTTGGCTAAGTAGATTAGAGAATCATCAACATAGAGATGAAAGTTGAATCAATGAGAGCTGGTGAGATCTCCAAATGTAACCCTATAAAGGGAGAAGAGAAAATAGCCTGGGACAGAGCCCTTGGTTAGTAGACATCATCTGGATGAAGATATCCAGCAAAGGAGATTTAGAAGGTGTGGTCAAATAGGTAGGAAAACAAGGAGAGAATAATATCCCAAAAATCTAGAGAGAGAAGAGAGTACAAAAAAGAAGAGGGTGATCAACAGTGTCAAAGGCTATACACAGGTCAAGAAGGATGAAGATTAAGAAAAGGCAACTAGATTTGGCAGTTAAGGAATCACTAATAACTTTGGAGATAGCAATTTCTATTGAATGATGGAGTCAGAAGCCAGAGTATAGAGAATTAAGAAGAGAGTAAGAGAAAAAGAAGTGGAAGGATCTATTGTAGTTGACCCTCTTAAGGAGATTAACCACAAAAGAGAAGAGAAAAATGTTAAGATACCTAGAGGGAATGGATAGATTAAGTGAGGATGTTTTGATTTTGTTTTGTTTTGTTTTTTAGGTTCAGGGAAATACAGGTATGCTTGCAATCAGTATAGAAGCAGCCAGTAGATAGAGAGAGATTGAAGAAAAGTGAGAGAGTGAGAATAAGAAAGGAAGAAATCTTTTGGGCAAGACAAAGTGGAATGGAATCATTTATGCATGTAGAGATATTAGCCTTGGCAAGGAGAAGGGCCACCTCATTATGGGAAATGGGTGGAAGACATAGGGCCAGAAGGAATCTGAGTGATGTGAAATGTGGAGGAGGGAAGAAAAAGAGTCTCTTGGTGAACAGCCTCAGTTTTTTACAGCAAAATATTAGGCAATATTGAGAGGCTGAGAGGGAGCTTGAGAGGTTGAAAATGTGTAAAAAGGTTTGGAAAAGCCACTGTAGTGAATAAGATAGTAAGTTAATTAGGGAAGTATAAATGGATTAAGGGCATCCAAGTGGCAGAGTATATAGAGTGCTGGGCTTGAAGTCAGAAAGACTCATCTTTCTGAGTTCAAAGAAAGCCTTAGACACTTACTAGCTATGTGACCTTGGGAGAATCAATTCATCCTGTTTGCCTCAGTTTCCTCATCTCTAAAATGATCTGTGGAAGGAAATGGCAAACCACTCCATTATCTTTGCCAATAAAATCCCAAATTGGGTCATTAAGAGTTAAACACAACTGAAAAATGAATGAACAACATAAATAGATTGCCTTGCAGCATTGAGGGCCCAGTTCAGGTTATTTAGCATAAGTTTTTAGTGGATCCAGTCAGCACAGTTCAATGATTTTTCTCTAGCCTTTGTTCACTTGTATGTGCTAGACTTGGACTCAGGAAAACTTGGGCTCAAGTCCCAACACTGACTCTAATCAAATCACTCTACCTTTATGAGCCTAATCTTTCTCATCTCTAAAATGAACTAGACATCTTCTAAGTTTCCTTCCAGTTCTAACTCTATCATCCAATGGTCCAATGATTGTACATGGCAGAACAAGAATTTAAGCCCAACACTGTCAACTAGTCATTGTTATCCCTTATGCAATCCTACAAATATTTATTAAATACCCACTGTGAGCAAGGCACCATGTCAGGAGCTCGGTATGCAAAGATGAAATGAAATTCAGTTCCTGCTCTAGTGCTTACAATCCAATGTGAGAGTGGGGTGAAGGGAAGGTGAGAGTAGGTAACCTAAGGATAGGAGGCTGACCAGAATAAATATAAAGGAAAGGTCTAGGGACTAGATCCTAGGAAATGGTGTTAAAGCGATTTCATCTGGTCATTCAATAAATCTTTATTAAGAACCTATTACGCCCCAGGCACTGTGCTAAACACTGGGTATTCCAAGAAATGTGAAAGACCGTCACTGCTCTCAAGGAGTCCACAGTCTAACGGGGAAGACAACATGCAAGCAACTATATACAAACAAGCTAGACACAGGATAAATTGAAAATAATCCAATCAAGAAAGTCCTCCCTTAGAAGATGAAATTTTAGCTGGGTCTTGATGGAAGCCAAGAGAGTGGGAGGTAGGGATGAGGAGGTATAGGAGACAGCCAGTGAAAACCCCTGGAGTTAGCAGATGGAATGATCTAGGGAAGATCAGAAAAGGCTTCAATAAGGAAGTGAAGTTTTAAAGGAAGGAATTTTACCAGACAAGAAGAGGATTGAGGCAGGAATTTGGAAGGGGTGGAACTTATCTCCCCCAAGAGGCCATAAGTTCCTTAGTATAATTATTTCATAGAACATGAAGGGATCTTCCTATGCCTCCAGACTAACAAATTGAGCAGATTCCACTTTGAGCAGCTCTACATTCTTGCTACCTGATTGGCAAAGGGAATTTCCAACATGAATGTCCAAATCAATAAGACAAAAATGATGTATATCAAATTAAATGAATTATCTCAGCACCTATGTAAAGAGTTGACAGGTATGTCTGTGACTCACAACTACATCACTGGCTTCAATTTAAATGCCCCAGTGGTGCCTTTTATTATAGTTTTCAAGTTGTCTTTTGGGTGGAGATAAAATCTCTATGTGGCCAAAACAAACGAGACAGAAACTCTGTTTCTGCCTCTACAGTGCTAGAGCCTAACAACAAGAGGAATTTTCCGTAAGGTTGTTTTAGGCTAACTGGAAAATAATTTTTCCTTCAGCAGAAGCTATCTTTTTTAAAACTTAAGGATTCCCAGTCTTCAACATTTCATGTCTTTATTCACCTGGTGAATCATATTGAGTCAATTAGGCATTTAGCATGTGCTAATTTAAGATAAACTCATCAAAGTCAGCACCTAGCAACGTATGGAGAAGGTAAAATTTGTCCTCACCTCCTTCCCCCCCTCCCTTACATACATCCCTCTCCTCCTAGGTTCCCAGCATCCTTGTGTTGCCTTTTCTAAAGCTAGGCTCGCCATTCTGGTGCCTTCCCAAATTCTCCATCCTCTCTGTTCCCTCTTCTTGCCTGAAAAAGTCTATACTTCAGATCTTCCCCTTCGTTCACATCAAAATTTGCCTGTGCTATGTCCAATTTCCTCAGCACCCAGAATTGCTAGGCATCAGCTAACTCTATGGACTAATCCATGGGAATGTATTCAATGGAACTAACTGGTTTAATTTTTTAAACCTCACAAATAGTTTAATTCTATTTTAACTAAGGCATCCTTGAGACATACCACACAGTTCCAAGGAGAGACTCTAATGGTGGTAATTTCAAGCACTAGAACAGGCTAAGAGGGAGGGGGGGAATCGGGGATCCGCCAAGCTGGTAAATGATTAATAACCCGCTCTTCATTTTCAAAAAAAGTGTCTTCAGGGGACACTTTAAATCTAATCTGCACCATTAGCATTTTATCCATCACTTTCTTAAGTCTTAGACAGTCAACAAAACAATAAATCAACCCCGATTTATAGAGTTTGCCCTTTCAGGGTATAAATGCTCACACTAAAAATTTGACAGCAGGTCCTCAAACTGGTTTGAGCTGGCGCCCACACCCCCCTGTCTGGGCCCCTTAAAGCCCTTTTGGGAGTTACTTACTTGGCCCACACCCAGAACCAGTCTTAGAAGTGTTTATGCATCTTTCTCCACAATGGTGGAAAATTTTAGGTTATTTAACTTAGACTCTAATCTCCATGGGAAGGTTCATTAATTTCTGATCACTTCATTTTAAAAGTATCTGCTTTTAAATCAACTACCTATAGGCATCAAATTATTTGTATAAAAGAACTTTAAAGAATTCATAGCTTTCACTCTTTTTATGACTTTGGGTTCATGTACTTTTGGCATTGGCTTAAACTGTTTCTCTAAAGAGGTAATGTGGTATGGGGGAAAGAGACTGATGACCTGTAGAATTGTTTCAGCTCTGCTACTTGATAATCTGGTCTTTAGGCAATTAAAAAATGAAACAACCTCTTCAAGCCTCAGTTTCCTCATCTGCAAACTGGGAATAAGAATTTTGACAATGCCTAACTCAGAGGGTTGTCGTGAGGTCAAATGAAGTAATGAATATGAAATTCGTGTGAAATGATACTTACAACAGTGGTATCCCAAGAGATCAATGAACCATGCATAAGGATTCCTGCAGGCCACATATTTTTTAAAATATTTTATGTTTTTCCTCAATTACATGTAAAAACAATTTTTAACATTCTTTTTAAGTTTTGAGTTCCAAATTCTGTGGCTACCTCCCTCTCCTCACACCTCTCTGAGACAGTAAACAATCTGATATAAGTTATACATGTGTAATCATGTAAAACTTTTCCATATTAGTTTTGTGGAGAAAAGAAAGAAAGAAAGAGAAAGAGAGAAAGAAAGAGAAGGAAAGGAGGGAGGGAGGAAGGAAGGAAGAAAGGAAGAAAAGAAGGAAGGAAGGAAGGAAGGAGAGAGAGAAATCACACTGTTTTGGTCTGTATTCAGGTGTCATAAGTTCTTTCTCTGGAGGCTGATAGCATTTTTCATTACAAGTCCTTGGGGAATTTTCAATCCTTTCACTGCTGAGAATTTGCTGGCCACATATTGACTTAGAAAACCATATCTGTGTTATATTGTATTTTTATTAGCTTTGTTAGATAATACTCAATTACATTTTAATCTGGTTTGACTGGGCTTTGGCATGTTGAGGTCAAGTGCTTGACACTTCTGACATACAGAAAAGATATTACATATAAACTCATATGGTAGTCTTCTGGTCAGTAAAGGCATTCCATTTTTTTTTAATGTACCCACTTGTTCCTTCTACTACTCATCTCCCTACAACTCTCTCAAGCTGAAATTTGGAAACTGAGAGTCTAAAAGATGAAGGAAGAAACATACATCGGATTTAGAATCATGATGTAGTGACTGAGGCCTTCTTCTAGATAAAAGAAATGATAATATAGAGCCCTGGAAGAAAGAAGATTAATATTTAGAGACCAATATCTGAGGTATATTACTTTTGTACTACTGAATTAGTAGCTCCACATTTTCTTAACATAAATAGACTTAACAGAGTAAAAGCGATATAGGGAAAAGCACAACAAATTTTTTTTAAAAACGAGAAAGCAGGGAACTATTTCTTTGATTATAATCCCTCCCCTTTGGGGCCAGGCCCAGCCAGTCATGCTTCATTCCCCTTCCGGCTCTGCTTCTGACTTCAGGACTTTGTCACCAAGTCCCTTCCCTGGTACCTTCCCCCAACCCCCATTTTGGCTCCCTTTTGTATGTTGCCCATATTAGAACATAACCTCCTTGAGGTCAGAGGTTTCTTCCTTTTGTTTGTATTTTTATCCCCAGTGCACAGTATCTTAGCGTGGTGGTGGTTGTCCTTCATTCTCAAAGAGGACCAAAATGGCATCAGTATGTTAAAGTCAAGTGACAATGGGTCCAACTGTGTCTGATCAAACCAATATGAGCTCAGAATGCTCTACCACAAGTTGGGCACAAATGTGAACATTTTGGATGGATTCTCTAAATTTGTGCATCTCACATTTCTTTTGAACTGTTTCAATTCTACTTTGCTCATAGCACACAGCACCTTCTCTGATGAAGGCACACCATGCTAGGCAGTCCTGTGCCAGTGTCTCCCACATCACACATTCAATTCCAAAGTTCTTAAGAGAGACCTTGAGAGTATCCTCTTGTCGCTTCTTCTGACCACCTCATGAATACTTGCCCTGTGTGAGTTCTCCATAAAAATAGTCTTTTTGGCAAATGTACATTTTGCATTTGAATA
This sequence comes from Pseudochirops cupreus, assembly GCA_028627135.1. Lineage (NCBI taxonomy): Eukaryota > Metazoa > Chordata > Mammalia > Diprotodontia > Pseudocheiridae > Pseudochirops > Pseudochirops cupreus. The sequence continues at coordinate 354,914,706 of CM053580.1, read as the reverse complement.
ACATGACCAGATTATCAGAGATGGTCTCTCTGCCATAGAGTTTGAATGCTTGACAGTTTGGTCTGAGAAAGGATCTCAGTGTCTGGTTTCTTATCCTACCATGTAATCTTCAGAATCTCCCTAAGACAATTCAAATGGTGCTGGTATACTGTCCAGGTTTCACAGGCATACAACAATGAGGTCAGCACAATGGCTCTATAGACCTTCAGTCTTGTAGTCAGTCTAATACCTATTCTCTCCCACATTTTCCTTTGGAGCCTCCCAAACACTGCTCTGGCAATGTATGCATCAACCTCATTAAATGACTGTTGCCTTGTCTAGATTAGTATGATGTCAAAATCCTTGATCTTTCTGGTCATCCTCCCCTAGACATTCTCCAGCTCATCAGTGTTTGGTCTGGTTGGCTTTGGTTTTTCTTAAAATGTGACTCTAGAACTAAATTCAATCTTTCAGATGTAATCTGATCAGTAAAGATCACAGTAAGACTATCATCTCATTTGGACACTGCACCTCTTTACTATGTGGTCTAATGTTGCATTCACTGTTTTAGCTGCTTTATCACACTCGTGATTCCAACTGAGTCTACAATTCACTAAGATTCACAGATCTTTTTCACATAAGCAAAATATCCTATCCCAATTAACATTCATCAAGTCGATATTTTAACCTAAAGTTATGATATTCTTACCAAATTCTATCTTATTAGACTTACTCAATGCTCTTCCAAGCCATGGTGTTTCAGGATTTTGATTCTGCCATCTGATATATTAAATATTCCTCCAAATTACATGTCACTTAAAAATAAACAAAGCATCTATGCCTTTACCTAAGTCATTGATTAAAGCTTTAAATAACTTGGAGCCAAAGAGAAATCTCTAAGCATTCCACTAGAAATCTCTTTCTAAGTTGGCATTGATCCATAAATGACTGCTTTTTTTATTCAGCCATTAATTGACTAATGCATTTCCCTCCATATCATCTCTAAGAATACCATGAGAAATTTTGCTAAATGCTTTCCAAAAACCTAAATAAACTATATACCCAGAGTTCCACAATCTACTAGTCCAGTAACCCTATCAAAGGAAGACCTGAATTTTGTCTGGTATGACTTGTTCTTGATGAAACCATACTGGTTCTTCACAATCACTCCTCCCTTTCTAGATGTTCATTAATCATCCCTTTATAATATATTTTAGAATTTTGCCAGGAATTGAAACAAAGCTCACTAACTTATAACCTGTACAGTCTACTTTCTTCCTTTTTTGAAAATAGGAATGGCATTTGTCTGGATTGTCCAATCTGGATGTACATTTCTTATTCCCCAGAATCAGTGGTCAGCAATCACATTCCCCTCTTCTTCCATGCTCTTAGGATATCATTTACTAGGAATGTTTTCACTCAGGGCAAAAACATTTTTAGAAGGTATGGGATACCTAAAGGATAGCCCAACCTTAGGAGCAGTAGGGCTGGGAAAGGGGACAGTCTAAATTTCATACTTTCAGAGATTAAGGAAGAAGGTGGACTCTATCACAGGAGTGCCACAGAGATAGATCTCTAGGGTGGAGGATGGCCCTTGTCGGGTATGGGTACACTGCATAGAAACCAAGGCTAATGAGAAGTTTCACCATGAGGAATAAACATGCTATTCAAGGGAAGGAACACAACCCACAGGGAAGAATTACCTCCCTCCTCAATTTGGTACCCATGGCACCCATTCACACCCTCTTATTTATGGCTCTGGTTGAGGATATAATTCACCTAGGTCTGCTGCTTTGAATTCATCAAACACAACGAAGGACTCTCTTACTAATGTCTTACTTATCTTGGTTTTAAATTCCTTATTTGCTAGTTTGGTTCTGTCCCTTACAGACTGTATATAAGGTGGATTTTTGTGTGTGTAAGGTGGATTTTTGTTATACTTTTTTATAGTTTAGTTTCCAGGATCCATAGCCATAAGAATCTCTTGCTCCCAGGTTTTAGATACAGTTCAATCATGATTCAAAGCACCTCCACCACACTTGTGCAGCATTATATAATGATAAATAAATATAAACATTTGACTTAAAATGTAAATGTCCACTGTGATCACACAATGAAACATAGGGATGAGATAACGTAAAATTGTGAGGCCATTGTTGGCAATATGCCTTATAAAGCCTTATAAAGGCTGTTGCCTTTATAAAGCAGGTAGACACTAGTCAGTGAGGGGGAAACCCTTAGATTTGAATGCACGAGCTGGAAGGCATGCATTGAAAGGCCCCCATCAAGGCTTGGGGGGAATCTGTGTTTGCCTCAACTGGCCCCCATTGAGGCTTGAGGGGACTTGGGGGAGTACACAGGCTGTGCTTGTCTCAACTGACCCCATTGAGACATAGGGGTAGTTGCCCCACTTCATGCTGTCCATTGCAAGAAGGATGATTAGGGAATGCTGTAGGAACTAGAGCTCACATTGTCAGCAAACCCTCTTGAAGAAGATTAGACCGAAGTAATATTATTAACCCCTCCAAAACTGTCTTCCTGTCCTTCCTGTCTGAGCAGATCAAGAGTGAGCACATTAGAAACTGGAGTCCAAAACCTCCAGTGCCTCCCATGTGTTATCTGTCTAACAACTGACAACAAGGATGGGATATGTGCTAGAGAGAGGCTGTAAAACACCTGCTAGCAGCCCTCCTGTGTGTTTACCTGTCTTACAGACTATTTTGTAAGATTACTCTCCTTGGCAGAGAAAACAGAAAGCAAACTAAGAGTTGAATACTTCTTTCTCTCTGTTGTGTTATAATCATCTCATCCTACTTACTCTAAATTAGTGCTTCTTGAACTTTTTCCACTTGTGACCCCTTCAGCTCTTCTTAAACTGTGGGTGGCAACCCCATATGAGTTCATGACCCCCAGTTTAAGAAGTGCTGCTCCAATCAGTGGTCCCATCCCTTCTTTGGTCTTCCTATTTTCCCCAATACGACTTTTTTAAACTACCATTTTGTGGTACATAAGTCCAACCTCAGCTATTCTGAGCTTTTAATGCTTCTGGCATTTGGTCTCCAAAAAGCCCTTAACTAAAACACTACCATCTAATTCCTCCCATGATAAAGGATACTGGCCTGAAAACTTTCAAGAAAGAGCCTGACTACAGAGAGGATTTATTTGGGGAATCAAGGAAGGAGCAAAACCTCATTCAATGGGACTTAAATTCCTTGTGGGACCACTACTCAAAAAATGAGTTAACCTTATTATCAAAAGCAAAATGTCATTAAAATTTCCAGATAATTGGATCCAAGGAGTCTCACCTTAAACAGTCACCCCATATGTGAAACCTCCTCCCTAAAGAGGAAAGACACTTCACTGGATAGTTGCCATGGGCTCTGGGAGTCATGATTCCAAGTGATGCTGTCACTCACTATTGATTCATGAATTCCAAGCCTTCCTGTTCATGAAAGGTTTTGTGTGGATGCTGTCAGGAAAATTATGACTCTGTCTGAGTCACAGAGGAATACAATAGTATCTCTGTATATGCTGAAGATTGTCTAGGATCTCAGTATCAGTATGTTTAGAAAAAAGCATGATGTAGGTCTTTTAGGTAATTGAGGGCATTTAGAAAAGTTCAGTTTTATAAGCTAAGTATGTTTCTTCCTCCTTTACTATCAAAGCATATAACCTAATATTCTTGGACAAATTTAGACTTACAAAATAAAGTGTTGAATCCAGACGCTTTTCTAGATGAATGGTTTCCAAAGTTGTGGCCACAATCTTCTGGGAAGCTAAGGTCTGACCCCAAGTGATATATGATTATTGAATTGAGGTTAAAAAGAGAGGTCACATTTCACTGTCTGCATGATTAGATACACCATCAAGGGCTTATTTCCAGCCCAACTATATCATTCTCTTCACCCATTATAGCTCACCAGTCCCCTTCAAACTCACCCCTCCCACTTCTGGCTTCCTGTGACTGAGAGAAATCAGTCTGTTCGGGTAGTTGTAACCTAACTTCACTCAAGCACCAAAAACATTCTAGTCCCCCAAGTTCTCAGATTCCTAATTATCCTTGATTCTTTACTCATGTAAAACTGACCTCTCCTCTCAGAAGTTACTGGTGATCTCTTCTTGCCAAATTTGTTGACCTTTTCTCAATCCTAATCCTTCTTGACCTCTCTTGCAGCGTTCAATATTATTGACCACTCTCTTCCCTGAATATTGACCCCTCTCTGGATTGCTTTGACCAATGTGTGTTAACTGTAAAAAAAAAAAAAAAAACTGAAAGAAAGAAAGAAAAGAAAAAAAGCTCATTTCTGTATACTTTAAAAACAGGGATACTGAATTTTCTAACCCATTTAAAGTCTTCCCAATGAAGAGTTTGGGTGGGTTTTGAGCCTATTTGCTAAATATGTTAAAAACACATCACATCCAGTTGCAAGAGCAACTGATTGTTATAAGGGAAGATAGAAATTTACTAGTTGATTTTTTAAAAATTACATAATTGGTAGATGGGATTTAAAAGGATGTATTATGATTTAGAAAGTTCAAAGATGTACTTCTTTTTGGACCTTTGGGTCTTTGGGTGGTATCTTTTTGAGTTATGAGAGCCCTTGAATCAAGTATCAAAATAAACTGGATTTATAATCAAACCTTTGAATCACTGTTTTAAATCACAAGTTTTAAACCAAGATTTTCCAAAATCAGGAAGCATATCAATCATGCTGCTCTCACTAAAAATATCATTACTGATAATAACTTAGAGAAAAAAGTGTTTTGTATCATAATAAAACATTTTCAAAATAATATTTCATCTTTGTCTCACCCTTTAAATTTTTATGTAAGTTTTATAATGTACATGAGTACACAATTATTAATGTAGTACTGTCAGAGTACTACATGTATGTAATTTATAAATAAGTTACAATGCATTTACTGGAGATGCATACTTAAAAATTAAAAATTTGGAGACAACTGTTTAAGATAATTAAAGCTAGAAAGAAGGAACCTGGATAAATGCTGAGCCCTAGGCAAGGTTTGAAATCAGTAAAAAGAAAGTATAAATATAATTTTATATTTATAAAAGGCGAGTATGTATGATCCTGCCTATTGAAGGCTTTGAGGCTTCTCTGTAGTACAAGGAGGTTTTACTTACCACAAAATAAATGTCTACATCCTATAAAGAATAATATCTTCTGTTGTTAAAAACATTTGAAGTAATCAAAAGAAATCATTAAAAATGTTCCTTTTTTACATGAACAGGCAATTTTCAGAGGCAGAAATTAAAGATATCTATAAGCATATGAAAAATGCTCTAAATCACTACTAATTCAAGAAATGCAAATTAACAACTTTGAGGCACCACTTCTCTCCAGTCAGATTGGCTTAGATGAGAAAACAGGAAAATGACAAATGCTGGAGAGGATGTGGAAAAATTGGAACACTAATGCATTGTTGGTGGAGTTGTGAATTGATACAACCATTCTGGAGAGCAATCTGAAACTATGCCCAAAGGGCTGCATACCCTTTGACCCAGTAACACCACTTCTGGGGTTGTATCCCAAAGAGATCATAGAAGTAGGAGGAAGATCCATATGTACAAAAATATTTATTGCAGCTCTCTTTGTGGTGGCAAAAAAACTGGAAATTAAGGGGATGCCCATCAGTTGGGGAATGACTAAACAAGTTGTGGTATATGAATGTAATGGAATACTATTGTTCTA
>CM053580.1:354896182-354908516 GCA_028627135.1 Pseudochirops cupreus | reverse complement strand
ATAGAGCATTAGGCCTAGAATAAGGAAGACCCAAATTCAAACCCAGACTCAATAACTTACCAGCTCTGGGAACCTGAGCAAGTAACTTGACTCTGTCTACCTCAATTTTTTCAACTGTAAAATGGGAATCAAAATAGGACTTGCCTACCAGGGCTGTTATACTTAACACAGTTCTGGCACGTTAGGTACCATATAAATGCTAGTTATTATCATTATCATTAGTATTATTATTTTGATGATGATGTTTTAAAGCTACTCTTCTTACTATGTCCTTTGAATAATGTCTTTACTAAAAAAAACTTAGTACTGACTGATTGTCAAGGGGAAAAACACTAGTGGGAGCTTGTGAGCTACTGTTAGGAGGCTACTGTGGATACATCCTGCACGGATGTCCAATGAGTAAGCCCAGAGGGGTATAATCTGGTTATTAGAAGTGAAAGCATCCTGAGGCTGAATTACCTAAGTCATAACCTCAAACCAACAGTAATTCTAATACTTTTAAGCTGGGTGACATTCGAAGGATGAAGTGGAAAGAAGAAAGTGAGCTGTTGCTCCATTCTCTCTGCTTAGACTAAGGCTGAAGGAAGGAGACAGCTTCTCTTCTGAAGCTGGCTGGGTTCTGATAACCTTTTTTTCTTTTCCTCCAATTTCCATTTTTTTTTCTAAACTTTAAAAATTTTTTGTGTATGCAGTAGAGCAGGAAAAGAGGATTGTACATGAAACTGTAGAGCTCTATTATGTAAAGTTTGTTTTAATTTTTAAATGTATAATAAATTCAACATGCAACTTTCAAATCAAAACTTGTTTGTGATTCTTTCTGGCATTTTTTCTGTTCCATTTTTTAAAAATATCTGATTTAATGACTTTCTTTTCTTTTTTTCCTCACTTTTTTGCCAATCTTATCCTTATCCCTTTCTCCCTTTTCCACATTCTTCCAAATTGGCAAAAGCAAAGAAAAAAAAAAGCAGTTCTGGCATCTTTTATAAGCTTCTGGAGAGCTCACTGTTTCAGTTCTACTAACACCAAGGTAACAGCCATCCTTCCTTCACGTACTGAGAATTCATAAATTACTCTTTTCTTTACTCTTTCCAAGTGGGAGAAATACAAAGGAACCACTCAGCTTCTATCCTAAGCAATGCTTTTCCTTCAACCATTGCTATTTTTTCAGTTATCACAAGAAAACACACAAATTAAAGTTTTCAAAGTTGCCTTCTATATTTAATTTGTTCAGGAATTAAAAGTTATCAAAGGAGCTAAGACTTAGTTCATTCTTTTATTAATAATCATCATGACATTTTAAATCAAAATAATAATGTTATCTTTATACATAAATGCCAACATCAAAAGATTTCCAAAAAACCTCTAATTTCCTGCTAGCTTTCATTGAAATAAGAATATAAATTGCTTCACCTTTGTAGCCCCAACACCCAGCACAATACCTAGAGAATGATAATTTTTTTTCTAGAAGAGTTGTTTTCGTGGTTCTTTGTGGGAGTGTGGTTTATAATTATTTTGATTTAATGCAGCAGCTCATCAGAATAGCCAGCTAAGAAAGACTAACCCTTTAAATTGTCCTTATTACTTTGACAATGTCACTATGGTAGGCTGGCAGGAAAGGACCAAGAGAAGGAAAGAATGAAAAAAAAGTTGATATATAAATGCTATTTTGTATAATCTAGTGATTCTCTCCCCATATAGTAGAAACATATTAATTACCCTTATGCCTTTTCAACACATCTAGCCCTGACTTACACCACCACCACCCTTGTTTATGGAGAGGAGAATCTGCCACAGAAGAGAATTGTGTTGGTACTAATGTGCTTTATGAAGAAAAGAAAAGTACGATCAGCCACAAATGTGACCCGAACAGGAAGCCTCTTTATAACAACAACATCCCCTGATGCAGCAGATGCCTCTGTGCCCTCTTCATTAACATCTATAAGGGATTCATGGAGAACTTTTGATACACTTAAGGATCTAGTTGGAGACAGTCCAGAAAGATTAGCTTTCATATGGTCAAAAACATCTGTTATCCCTAGTGTTTTTAATAGAGAAGTTAGCTCATATTTAATTCCAAGTTTGAATCGGGGAATTTGAACGTCAACTTCTTTCTCTGTCATGACAGAATTGGTCCACTGTTGGAATGTCTTCAAGTTGAGCTTTTTCTCAATCTAAAAGACAAAATACAGATTAAAAACTGATGTGGGATTTCACATTAAAAATTAGATTTATTTTCATGGTTCTCTGTGTGAGGCTGGCTGTGTTTATTTGCCTTTACATTATAGTCAAGTTGGGTTGGCTAGGTGGCACAGTGAATAGAGAACTGGTCCTGGAGTCAGAAGGACCTGAGTTCAAATCAGACCTCAGACATTTGACACAAAAACTAGCCGTGTGACTTTGGGCAAATCACTTAATCCCAATTGCCCTCCAAAAAGCAAAAAACAAACAAACATTATAGTCAAGTTTCACTGGTTTTAAAAAAAATGTCTTCTATTGAACATGCCCCCTCTATTGCTGTCAAAATCATAATTCTTGGTTGCATTCAACTTCTCAACTGCATAGTTTATAACTCGTTACCTCCAGTTCCTTCCTCACTGTCTTGTACTCTGTTTACATAATCATCATTATATAAAAATCATTGCCTCTAAGAACATTATTGACTACTTTCACAGTCTTTTCTCAGCTCATATCATCCTCAATCTTTCCTCCATTTAATGTTGGCTTTGCATATAACAGCTCCCTAAATAATTCTACCCTCCACTACATTGAAGTTCATGTTTCCCTACAAAGACCAAATTATCTCTTACAAAGATCCTAACTCCACGTTATAATGCTTAAACCTTAACTTTATTCTCCTTCAATATAGGTATATGCTAGGCATGCTTGTACATGCCAATAGTCCCTGCTACTGGATAGATTGTGGCTGGCATATCTTGAGCTCAAAAGTTCTGAGCTGCAGTCAGGTGAAAGTCAGTCAAGAGTCCATAATAAGTCTAGCACCAACATGATGAGCCTTTAAAGGCAAGGGGTCAGGAGGCTGACAAAGGAGGGGCAATCTGGCAGAGATCAAGAAAACAAAGCAGGTCAAAGCTTCTATACTGATTGATTAGTGGTGGAATAAGGCCCATGAATGGTTACTATCAATGCCATCCTTGAGATCACTTAGTCCAAGTGTATTTTGTTCCACATTTCCTTCCCTCTCCCCCTCCCCAGTTGTATAGCCTTTGTTCCCTCAGGGATCAACTCAGTCTTAACTTCTTTCACAGAGCTTCCTCTAACATAATCCACACCCAGTCAGAGGACAGGAATTTTTCAAACATTTTCCCAGGACCTCTCCATGGTATTTAACTCACTCATCTTGTGTCATGGTTGTTTATGCCACTTGTCTTCCTACCTCCATTGATTGTAAACTTCTTAAAAGAAAAGCCTGTATTTTGTCTAGTTATGTATCCCCTAGACCTAGAAGATTTCCTTATAAAAATTAGGAATAGAAATGCTTGCTCCTGAATTGAATAAGGAAACTGAAGCCAAGAGGTTCAATGACTTACCCAATATCATGTAACTCCTTAGTAGCAGAGCTTGAACCTGATCTCAGTTTTTTGTCCAATATGTTTTACACTGCATCACCCTCCTTTATTTGTCTACATGGTACCTTTCTTTTTTTTTTTTCTTTTTGGAGGAGGGAAGGCAGAGCAATTGAGGTTAAGTGACTTGTCCAAAGTCACGTGGCTAGTAAGTGTTAAGTGTCTGAGGCTGACTCCAGGGCCAGTGTTCTATTCATTGCTCCACCTAGCCGCTCCTAAATGGTACCTTTCAATTGTTCTTCAGGTGTTTCATTTAAGCATACTCTACTCTCCCCAAAGCAGACTTACTTCAAGGACTGAGACTATAGCTTCTAATTCCTTTGACTCCTCCACAGAACCCAGGGCTATGCATGTAAAAGTATCCAACAAATTAATGCTGAATGAATAAGACATGAATTAACTATATGTGGCATTCACACAGTATATATGTTTATGAATACATTTTGCAATAGCTTTACCTGTTCTATCTGCTCTGTGTCATTTGGAAGAAGTATAATCATGCTTAGATCTCCACTAGCATATGGAAGCTCAAGGACTTGCATCTGAGGTTCCTTTATGAGGGCCACTTTAAATTTTCCAATTTGACGCATCATCTGTACAGGTACAGTCTGACCCTGTTGGGGGCAGGGAAAAGAAAAATATCAAATATTCTGTGGTATGCAAAATATAAATGTGTATAGGATATGTGTACATATCTTCATGTTTGTACAATATGTGGCCACCATGTATATTGTCCAGACATTGAGTTGGTCCATCAGTCCACATATAATATCTTGGATAGACAACACCACAGATGAACAGAGATCTGGGTTCAAAATGGAGTATGAGGACTAGAGTGAATCAAAATGCACTCAGGAAATTGCCAGCACTTTCAACAATTTCAAACTCCATGACACAAAAACATCTATATTCTTCCAGTGATCAAATCAAAATTGTAGGTGATCCAAGGAAAAATGGAAAAACTGCACAGTGAACACAAAAAGATTGTAATCCAGTACTTAGCACAGTGCCTGGAACATAGTAAGCAGTCAGTAAATGCTTGTTGGGTTGACTTAATTAGCCATGTATTTCAAGTGATGACTTGTACAGTACTTGGTGTACTCAAAAAGACATCATCCAGAAAGTGTTTGATCATCAAAGAGGTGAACTGGCCACATATAAGGGATAATATATAATATGTAATATAACTTGTACATGACCTAGGTAGTATATAATATAACATACAATAAAGGATAATATATGGGTGGCACAAGTGCTACACTGTACCCATTTAATGTTAAAAGATCTAGAGGAAAAGCATTGAGTGCTTTGTGCAGATCCTCCCCAGAGGATAATGAGGAGGAAAAAGACATAAACAAAAGTCACACAAGATTAAAAGGTTGCAAATGTGTCACAATCTGAACTTTTACTGGGAGCTCCTGCATCATTGAGATCATGGATTCATTTAAGTATAAGTACAGTAAATAGGTATATATGCACACACACACACACACACACACACACACACACACACACACACACCATGTCCTAAAAATTTTAGTGTAGTTTTAAGCTATTTGAGCTATTAAAACTTAAAACTGCATTGAGGTGTTGTTTTTTTTGCAGGGGGGAAGGCAAGGCGACTGGAGTTAAGTGACTTGCCCAAGGTCACACAGCTAGTTAAGTGTCAGATGTCTGAAGCTGGATTTGAACTCAGGTCCTCCTGACTCTAGGGCCAGTGCTCTGCTCACTGTACCACCTAGCTGACCCTGCATTGAGTTCTGAGACACTCTGTTTATATGTGTATATATAATACATGTTATGTGTGGATATATGCAAATGTGTGTCTATACATATTTGTATATATCAATATATCAAAAGCATCTGGGTGATGTGAGACAAGGAAGAGAGGAGGAGGAGGAGGAGGAGCTCTCCGAGATCATCCTCAGTGTTTTCAGGTGAAAAAAAATATGAAATTTTTCACAACCCTGGAATAACTGAAGACATGTTAAGGAATCTGTATGGACATGGATTAGATTGTGCATGAACTTTTTCTAGATTGTACCCATAGGATAACTGTATACCTCAAATAAATGTTGATGAATATGGAAATGAGATACATACCTTTCTTAGCTTAAAGGATGTTTTAGTCGTATCTTCTTCCTGAAATTTTCTCTGCCACTGTCCTTTAAAGTAGATAGCATTCACCAGGACTATGACAGCAGAAGTATCAATTGCTCCTTTACCAAACAGGTTCTTGATTTTTCCTTTTAAAATAAAAGGAAACAAAAACAAGAAGAGAGCACTGTTTACCTTTGGTGATTACACAAAGAGGTTTGGGATAATGGACCATGCACAAGAGAATTAGAACTGTTGGGATTCGTTTCCCACACTGATAATCAGTCTGAACTGCTGAAGTTTTGTTTTGTTTTGTTTTTTCTTTATTACATATTCATCTTTCACTTCATATTACCATCAAATCAGAATCCATTCCAAAAAGAAAAAGGTTTCATTGCTCCTAGTCAGACCATGAGACCTTCTGGAAGGTGCTGGGATCTTTGCTCTAATGAAATAATTGCTGTGGTTATTTATGGGCAATGACTTCTCAAACAATAACACCATTTGTTTGGAAATTTTTTCATTAGCTCTTTGTGGTAGCCTTTTCATGTCATGAAGTTCTGTTTTTCACAGCTTGGCTAATACTAACATAACAAATATGGATTGTGCCCACATTTTAAGCAAACAATATAGGAAAATCCATATTAAAAGAAAAAGATTAACCAAAATGGAGTTATACACATGTCAAACAAATTTCATAAGAAGATTCACCAGAATAAAAATGGCTTTTTTTACATTTAAAATGGGTCAATTTACAAAAATTCTACTTATATCCAATTTGGCGAACAACTGCTACATAAAATAAAACAAAGATATTTAATATAGCAATTTTGTACTAAATGGTAACCTAAGCCCCAGTGAGAAGCATCTTCCTCAGCAAATAGGAAGAATTTGATTTAGTAAAGTCTACCCTACAGGTGCCTAAGTAAACAGGCAGCCACTAGCCAGCAATAGCCCTGCCAGACTTCAGCTTAGCTCTAGACAAAGAGGCAGCTTATAGACCACCATGTGCTTTCAGTGTAACCATGGGGAAACACAGAAATGCTCCACCTGGCATCAGCACATGCCAGACACTACAGGTTGGACCCCAGCTCAGCACCAAGTAAGATGCCAGAACCCTACGGAATCCAGGAATGCCAGTCAACCCACACCCCATGCCTTCAGTGCAGCACCAGACATGAGGTCCCCCATGGGCCTCAGAACAACATCAGTGCAGCACCAGGTAAACAGCCTACAGCCCCTGGCACAAGAAGCCTGAGACAGTGCCCCCTTCAACTCCAGGAGCAGAGGTCAAATTTAAAAGAAAGGGAAAAGACCAAAAAAAGGAAAAAGAAAAAAAAATAAGCAAACAACAACAATAACAAAGAATCTGACCATGGAAAGTGATTATGATGACAGTGATTATGATGTACACCAAGACACAAACTCAGAAGAGGACAACTATGTCAAAATACCTATGGGCAAAACTCCAAACAAAAATGGGAAATGGTCTCAAGCACAGAAAGATCTCATAGAAGAGCTCAAAAAAGAGCTTAAAAATAATTTAAGAGAGATAGAAGAAAAATTGAGAAAAGAAATGAGAGTGATGTAAGAGAATTATGGGGAAAAAAGCCCAATAGTCTGGAAAACTGCTTAAAAAGTAGAATTGGTCAAATGGAAAAGAAAGTACAAAAACTATACCTTAAAAATTAGAATTGGGCAAGTGAAAGCTAATGACTCTATGAGACATCGTGAATCAAACAAATTCAAAAGTGAAAAAAATAGAAGAAAATGTAAAATACCTCATGGGGAAAACAACTGACCTGGATAATAAATCCAAGAGAGACAATATCAGAATCACTGGATTACCTGAAAGCCATAATCAAGAGGAGGACCTGGGCAGCATCTTTCAAGAAATTATCAAGGAAAATTGCCCTGATGTTCTGGAACCAGAGGGCAAAATAGACATTCAAAGAATCCACCAATTACTTCATGAAAGAGATCCCAAAATAAAAACCCCAATAAATACTGTAGCCAAATTTCAGAAGTATCAGGTCAAGAAAAAAATGCCACAAGTGGCCAGAGAGAAACTATTCAAATACTGGGGAGTCACAATCAGGATCACACAGACTGGGAGCTGCATCATTAAAGGATTGGAGGTCATGGAACATGATATTCCAGAGGGCAAAGGAACTAGGACTTACAACCAAGAATCACTTACCCAGAAAAATTAAGCTTAATACATCAAGAGGGAAATGGGTCATTTGACAAAACAGAAGGATTTCAAAACTTCATAAAGAGAAGACCAGAATTAAACCAAAAATTTGACTTCTAGTATCAAGAACTAATAGAAGCATAAGCAGGTAAAAAGAGAAAAGAAGGGTGGCTACATGGCACAGTGAATAGAGCACCGGCCCTGGAGTCAGGAGGACCTGAGTTCAAATTTGGCCTCAGACACTTGACACACTCACTAGCCATGTGACCTTGAGCAAGTCACTCAACCCCAATTGCCCTGCCCTCCCCCCCTCCAAAAAGCAAAAAGAGAGAGGACAGAGACAGAGAGAGAGAGAGAGAGAGAGAGAGAGAGAGAAGAAAACATAAGAGATTCAACAGAGCTAGACTGTTTACATCCCTACACAGGAAGACAATATTTGTAACTCTTAAAAATTGTATCACTAACAGTACAGATAAAAAAAAATATACAAGTTTAAGGTGAATTTGAAGGAATGACATAAAAAAATTAAGGGATGAGAAAGAGGAGTACAAAGAGTACAGAAGGAAGAGAGAGTCAGAATGGGGTAAATTATCTCACATGAAAAGGCAAGAAAAGACCTATTATAGTGGAGGGGAAGATGGGAGGATAGGCATGAGCATCACTTGAACATCTCCTCAGCGCTAGCTCAAAGAGGAAATAATATACACCATTAGTTGAATATAGAAATCTATCTTACCCAACAGGGAAGTAGGAGGGGAGGAGATTAAGTAAAGAGAGGGGGGGCTGACATAAGGAGAGGGCAGATCAGAGAAAGTGGTAGAAAGAAGCAAATCACTGGTGAGGTGGGAAAGGGTAAAAGGGAAGAGAGGGCAAATAGGAGGAAGAATAGGATGGAAGGAAATACACAGGCAGTCATCATAACTGTGGATGTGAATGGGAAGAACCCTGATATTAAACAGAAGTGGATAGCAGAGTAGATCAAAAACCAGAATCCTACAATATGTTGCTTACAAGAAACACATTTGAAGCAGAGACACTCAAAGAGTGAAAGTAAAGGGTTGGACCCTATATTATACTTCAGCTGAAGTGGAAAAAAGAACACAGGTATAGCAGTCCTGATCTTAGACAATGTAAAAGCAAAAAGAGGCCTAATTAAAAGAGACAAGGAAGAAAACTACATCTTACTAAAAAGGCACCACCAGACAGTTAAGCAATCAAATTAGAAGAGCGAGGAATAATCTACCTGTCAGTTCCATGGAGAGGGGAAGAATTCATGACCAAACAAGAGAAGAGAGTGCTATGAAATGTAGAATAAGTAATTTTGATCGTATTAAATTGAAAAGCTTTTGTACAAATAAAACCAATGCAACCAAGATTAGAAGGAAAGCATAAAGCTGGGAAACAATCCTCACAGCAAGTGTCTCTGATAAAGACCTAATTTCTCAAATATTTATATAGAACTGAGTCAAATTTATGAGAATACAAGCCATTCCCCAACTGCTAAGAGGTCAAGGTATATGAACAGTCAGTTTTTAGATGAAGAAATAAAAGATGTCTATAGGCATATCTTTACCTCCAACAACATCAACCACTGATCAACTGTCAATAATGGACCAAGAGCCCCAAGCAGTATCTACTTCCATACCAACAGCCTTGCTTCCATCCTGGCCCCCATTGCCTTTAGGCAGGGAAACAACTTCTAAGGAAAAGGTACCTGATATCCCCAACACCAACCACTAACTGCACCCAAGAAGCAAATAATCCTAAAGACCCAGAAATAGCAATGCTCCCAGCTCCTGCAGAAATTATTCAGAGAAATGACCTTTGTGGAGATGTGACCTGGCAACCTGCCTCTAAAGATTCTACAGCTCCTGCCTCCATAATAATCACAGTTCTTAAAGACTCAAAAAAAAAAGTTCTCATCATCAAAAGCCTTAACATTGTCAAAATGATTCAACATCAAAAACTGAGGTGTTTAAATGACAGAAATGACATTAATGAAGATGCATTACCATTAGCAAAGCTCTGTCACTATACCTTAAGGATCATGAGACCTTTCCATCTACCCTGCAGCTGAACCATCCCATGAGACTTCTCTTATCCTATTAAATGTGAGCCCCAGAAGTAGAGACTGTTTTGCTTTCCTATTTATATCCTTACCACCTAGCATAGTGCTTAGCACATAGTAAACATTTAAATAATTTTTTCATTCATTCATTCATTAACATTTTGATTTTCATCCACATTGATTTTAGCTTTTATATTAATTAGCTTGATTCTTCCCACACTATGGGGTGGGATGAAGCAAACCAGTATTTACTAAATGCCTACTTTGTGCCACGCACTGTGCTAAACACTTTACAAATATAATTTCATTTCATCCTCAAAATAACCTTGAGATGTAGGTGCTGTTGTGATCCTTAATTACAGTTGAGGAACCTGAGGCAGAGGTTAAGTGGTTTGTCCAGGGTTACACAGTTAATAAGTGTCTATGGCTAGATTTGAACTCAGGTCTTCCTTATTCCAGGTCCAACACCAGCTCCAACAGTGCCACTTGCCTATGGAGTATGAAAATGAGCTTGTGACATGCACAATTTAACAAAAAGGTAAATTGAGGCAATTCTCTGAGCTAGAATTAACAGTTTGTTAATAGGTTGATGAACCTACTAATAAAGGATGAGTCAAATGTCACTGCCTCCAGTCAAGAGACCCTAAACTGAAGTTTCAACTCATTTTTATAAGCATAAAACAAAGAACAGAACAAAAACCATGTAATTTCCCAGAATTAGAGAAGTGAGGGATCATGATTACTTACATCAAAGAAAGTGGGCATAGCATGCACATGTAATGGAGACCACCTCTATCTATCTCTAAGGAATGTTTTTGTGAATTTTCTGGACCCCTGATATGGGTCCCTGAGGTCACTGATAGGGACCCAGGTTTGCAATTCACTGGCCCCTGCAGGAGTAGAAAAGGCCACCTTTGTAATTGCTAAAGATGGGACAAGGTGAGTTAGTACAACCTCTCAAGGACAACATACAAACTTAGAGGAAATGCTAAGATAATGTTTTATGACAAAACTGAGAGCAGAGTTTTTCTTTAACTAATTCTAACCGTGGAACAGCTTAAGCCTTTGGTATCTAACTTCAGAGAGAAAGAGATGAAACCTTTGAACTCATGAGCTTTTTCACTTGGAGACAGAGAAGAGGCTTAAATTTGTTACTAGAATATAGAATATGATTACAGAATAAAATTATTTACAAAGTAAAAGCAAATGTAAAATACAGGATCAAAAATTAATTCTCAGGGGCTATTCCATGCACTTTCTCCTTCTCCCTTTAATCACAAAGCCATATATTTGGAAGGGGTCTTGGAGGCCATTTGGTCTACTCCCTCTCTCCAATTTTTCATTCTTATTACCTAGAACTCCAGACAAATGAAAGGGAAATTTAACTCCATTATTGGAAGCCACCTATGGATTAAGTGCAGTGCTCAGGAGGAGAGACCTCACTGTGTATTCATGAAAGCCTACAAAGAGCTTGCTTTAGAAAGCAACATGCTCTAAGGTACAAGAACAAACCCATGCCAATCATGCACAAGTTCCTAGGCTCATACATTTAGTGTTAGAAGGGACTTTAAAGATTAATATAATCTATTCATTCTAAAAAGGAGGAAACTAAGACCTAGAGAGAGGTTATGATGGATGAAAATTTATAGGGTCTCATCTTAAAGCCAGATAGTCTGGTTCCAAATGCAGGCTTCTCATCTTTCCCATCACCATTACATCACCTGGCAGAGAATGAGTCTAGTCAATTGATAATTGGCCTCCCATAGTGACCCCTACAAAGTAAAAAATTGGGCAATATTTTGTACATTAGGGTTTAGAGCAGAATACATTTCCCTTTGTTTTATATATATATAATATAATATAATAATACGTTGTACATATTTTATCTATATTTTATCTTCATTTATCTTTAAATTTTGTAAATTTATATAAATTCATGTATAATGTCACACCCTAACTCAAAACCAAATATTTGGTCCAATCCTCCAAAAGGAAGAGGGGCAGTGGTACAAAAAGTATAAGGTCAGGGGAAAAAAACAATATCGTATTGGATAGAGGGGAAACAACAGAAGAAGAACATAAAGAGATACCTCCCTTTTGCATCTAGTAAGGGTATATAGATAGTGTCTTCTTGAGATTGGGAAGGGAGGGGTAAGATGCAATCTAGCTTCTTAATCATATCATTCTTTGGTTAATTACCGAGCATATTGTTAATATTTAAAAATGAATTTGTGTCATAATTTTGGTCATTTGTATCATATCAGAAAATTACAGAATGAAACCTTCAAGAAACCTTAGAGGCATATGTGTATGGGTGTCTCTATCTGTAAGATCTATGATATATGCTAAACTAGTAAGTTAATAAGAAGTGTGGATACTTTAAATACATTT
>CM053580.1:354843814-354886307 GCA_028627135.1 Pseudochirops cupreus | reverse complement strand
GCCCCCTATATAGCTGTTACTCCTCCTCCCCCCTTTCTTTTCCCAAGGTGGGGGAGGGTACTTTTCAAAACTGACCAGAATAAATTCAATTACTTTACAGATGCATTCCCACAGACAAAACTTTTCTCTTTTAGGCAAGGCAGGAAATTTTTTTTTTGCCTCTTTACATCTCTCTACATTCAAAACCCTGGCCAGATGTTTTGAATGTAGAGGGAGCCTTTTTAACCAATCAGGAAATGCAGTTCAAAACACAAAGTACAGAGACCTAGAGACCCAGCAGAAAAATACCTCTAAAAAGCAACATATTAAACATTTCCCTTAATTTTCCTTTCCATTAGAAGTCTTTTGTCCTGACAGAGGATAGAATCTCCTGACTTTGACTTCAACTGTGGAGGACATTAACAGGTAGGGGATTAGGAGGAGGAAGAAACTCATTGTAACCAGCGGAGAGAAAGCTTAGTTGGTGGGTCTTCTGGATTTATAGGTAGGACCTATAAATTCCCCAGACAAAACACAAAACAAAGACACAGACAAGAGACAGACAAAACAGACCTGCAACTGTACAGACAAAAAACCAGGCCCAATCAGGGGTTCCAAACAAAACCTAACCAGAGGTCTCAAGAGAGAGAAAGGTCTTAAAGAAAAGACTTAAACAGAGTCCCCAAGGGTCTAACAGGGGTTGCAAACGACGGAATGATTGACCCAGTAGTGGCAGTCTCTTGCTGCGTCCAGCCTGCCCCCTACCCTATTATCAGAAAAGAGTACTCATCAGAGATCTCAAGAGAGAGATCTGTACGGAGATCCCCGAGGGATCTAAACAAGGGTTGCAAACGATGTCTCGAATGATTGACCCAGTAGTGGCAGTCCCTTGCTGCGTCCAGCCTGCCCTCTACCCTATTATCAAACAGAGTACTCACCAGAAACAGAGGCCTCAAAGAAACAGGAGAGAGAGAGAGAGAGAGAGAGAGAGAGAGAGAGAGAGAGAGAGAGAGAGAGCTGTGAAGAGTGGAGACTGCCAGCTCAAAGCCTTGGCAGGAGCTGCTCTGTTCCCAATTTACTCAGACAGGTCTTTAGCCTTCCTGAGAGAATTTAGAGTTTTTCACGGCTGTGGCCACTCCAGGTTGGTGAATGATCTGGGCAGAGAAAAAAACTTCTCGGCGGCTGTCCCCCTCTAGCTCATTCCTGCCAACCCAGCCTCCACAGTCCAGTGAATGGTCACTTGAGATGGCCAAAGACCATCTCGCTGGGGCCTCCAAAGGAAATGACATGACATGATGAGTCTTAACAAAGTGACCACAGAATCCGAATTAAAAAGTTTTAAGGAGCTTTAATTTACCAGCTGGGGCTACTCCATGCCAATTCAAAAGGGGGAGCAGCAGCTAGCTCAGAAATGCAGAATGATATAATTCTATCGTTCAGGGGTACAGGTAAGTTGCTGAGCCAGGGGGTTTGTGATTACAGAGCATGATGACGGAACAAGGAGAAGAATGAAGAATACATCTGTAGGTACAGGGTTGTATGGTAAGCAGGGAGGGGCACAGGGCATGATGACAAATTACTCTAGGCCAATTTCTTGACTCCTATCTTAAGTCCATGAAGTTTCTACTTAACTAGTTCCTGGCCACTTCAGTAGCTGTTATGCCAGGCCTTTCCACAATTACATAGGGCGTTCTATGATGTCTCTTATCACAGCACACTGGTTTCAAGTAAGGAATAATCCAAAAGAACACAGAGTTATAGAAAGGGGAAGGATAAAGAACAAAGAAGAATGGACATAACTAAAGTGGGTAAGAGACTTGAAATGTATTAAAGGTCTATCAGATGTATTTTCTGTCCATCATTTAATCCACTGGATTGGGTAAGGGTCACAGAAAAGGGTAATCATAGTGAAATTGAGACCAACTACTATCCATCTATTACTGAGAGGTAGATGGGAGACCATTTTTACAAAAGCTGTATTCATTAAGGATAGGAATTGTTTCATTTTTGTCTCATGTTCCCAAAGCCCAGCACAGTGTCTGGAATATAATATTGGTAAATAATCAGCACTTGCTGATTGATTGATTGATTGATTCTCTCTCTCTACTGGTGCTGCTGATTAATGCAGTGATTTGGTGAAGGAAGGGAGATGCTTCTGTAAAAATATATGTTTACACATAAGCAGATATAAATATTATGTATTTATGCATACATATAATCATAATACAAATACCCAGTCAGGAATAAAGCCCAACTTATTGGCAACCCTTATTACAAAGACATTTATGCACTGACTAATGAGCAGGAGTTTACGGATGGCAACTAGTCCCCATATCCTCATCTCATCTCCACCCCACAGCCGAACACACAGCTTTGAGCATCACATGAAAATGGACTAGTTCCAGTGATAAGAAATACCTAGAAAATTCCAACAGAGAATCCTAAGAACTCTCTGTTATTATGTGATATTGCTCCTAGAGAAAGCAATAGAGCTAGACTGAAGTTAGGCAGACACCTCCAGTTCAAAAGCTATCCCAAACCTTTTTGACAGTAGCTATGAGAATGAGATACTCCAAAGTCCTCCTACAGTACAGTTCTATTAAGTATATTCCTTTTAAAGCTGTCTCTTCTTCTTTGAGAAGCATGAGTTGGTTCATGGTATTTAGTGTTCCACAGAAGTATAGCAATCTCTGAAATGTGATGGGTTTGAAGGGCTTAACTCAGGGAGAGATTCCCTGAAGGCCCATAGGTAAACACTTAGCCCAAACCATACATACCTTTCCTATTTGTGCTGCACTGTTGCCTCGAGCACCCAGGAAAAGCATACTCAGGGCATAAAGCAAACTCACAGGGGAAAAGAAGACATTGTCCTCAATGTGGTTCCTGCTCAGTTCTTTAAAAACATCCAAGCCAAATTCGACATTAACTGTACTGAGAGAGTCCATTTTAAACTCAGACTTGTCTATGAAGAAAAGAAAAACAATGTTAGGATATCACTGGGTAACCTAGACTTTCATCAGAAGGTTAGTATTCCAGGTTTAACAGTCTTGTGTTGAACATTTCATTACAAATGGCAAACAGCCCACCACTGACCTGCTGCTTTAGGTCCTGAGACTAAATGAGTCCAAATCCTCTTCTATCAATCAGGCAATCAACTGAAAAAGGACTTATTAAGCTCCTACCATGAAGTATGCACAGTGATAGGTTCTGGAGATGTTAAGGTAAAAGGAAAACAGTTCCTACCCTCAAGTTATTTATGTTCAAATGGAGAGAACAATGTATATATGTAGTGGGGCTCCTCCTACTCCTCCCCCTCATTCTCCTCCCCTCTCCCCTCTCCCTCCCCCCTTTTCTCCTCCTTTTCCTCCTTCCCTTCCCCCCATCCCTCCTCTCTCTCCCCCCCACCTTTTATCTTACTCTAAGTCTAAAGATATACTGGGGCCAACTTGTACCAACTCGTGAGAATCAACTGTCAAATTTTCAGTGTATTTATACCTCAGAAATTGGCAAACTCTACACATTTGTTTTGCTGATTGTTTGGATTTGATAAAACAATGGAGAAAATTTAAAATCCAAATGTAAAATTTAAATTTAAAAGTGTGTCATGCATACATTTTTTTTTCCCAGAGAGCTGGTTAAACATTTACCAGCATACCAAATGGCTCACTTTCTCAATTTTCACTAACACTAGCATATTGGATCCAAAATGGGAGTTGTTATTACTCTCATAGTTCTAGAGGTAACTCTGTGGGTGGCTGCTTGTACTACTGTAGCTACTAAGACCCTACCAATAAACTTTCCATTAAAACATCAGCCAGATGACTCAATTAACTCCTAAAAAAAAAAATTCAAAACGCAAACCAGGAATAATATTTACAATATATCCACCCATAAACCTGGGACTTACTCTCTCCCCAGTATATATAATATCTGTAAAAAAATTGGACACAAATTTTAAATGACATATTAGTAAGGCATGTGTTTAGGGAATATATGTGACCAAGAAAACTCACAACTCTGAAAGCCAAATCTCATTCTCCTGTCTCTTTTTGGCAGTCTCTTCTCACATAGTTCACTGACAAACATAGAATTTGTGTTGGACAAACGGCTCTACTCCAAAGCCATGCTACTTCACTGCTGGGCTAGGCCTCTCCTCTCCTAAACTGAAGTTCTTCCTGGACAGTATAGAGCTGCATTCTTTCAGAAGACAAAGGCAATAAATGACTTTTAGCTTGGAACTTGGAGAAGTTTCTCTAATTCTACATATTTGGCCTGGCTCTAAGAGCTTTTTACTTCCCAAGTAGCAGTGAGGTTTAACTCTCTCTTTCCTTCCACTAACTGTCATAGTGAAGGGTTAGCTCCCCTCAGTGAGAGATCTTACTCTAATTTATGGTCATCAACCATTACATTGACCAAATCTGTCATTTAGGCCAAACTTAGTCAATGAATATTTGGAGAAAAAATAGTTTGGGGGTTCAAGGTTCCCCAGTCATTAAATAAAATTTTATTATCATATTTTGTTTTTAAATCACCTAAATTTCCTCCTCTTCCCCTCTTCTAGATGCTCTTTCCCTTCCAAATAGCCATCAATTATGACAAAGAATTTTTTTAAACAGAGGGAAAAAATCAGCAAAATCAATAATATATCAAAAAAAATTTTGCAATGCTCTCTCTCTAGCCCACCCCCCCAACCTCTGCAAAGGAGTCAGGGGAGGTATGTTCTCATATCTCTTCTTGGGGGCCATATTTGTTCTTTGTAATGTTGCAACATTCACTTTTAATTATTTTATGAGTGCTGTTCTTATTATTTGCATTACTGTAAGCATTGTACAGCATGTCTCTAAAGTCTGGACACGTAGGAAATCTCGTTAACTATTCATATTTTCAAGAAATGAAATGAATGAAATTTTCAACAACATTTCATTTCATTAGCATAAATGAGATTTCATAGGAAGACGTAGAAGACACATAAGAAATCTCATTATTTAAATTAAATTAATCTCATTAATATGGAAAATAGTTCCCAATACCCAATGTAAGCTTTTATTCCACATAAAATTGTCATGGCTAAAATTTAAGCTAATTAAATAAAATGTTGAAAATTTCATTCATTTCATTTCTTGAAAATATACATGGTTAATGAGATTTCCTATGTGTATATGTTGTTCTATTGATTCTAACTCATATTTCATCAGCTTATGTAAGTTTTTATGTTTTTATTCACCATATTCATTTTTTCTTATAGCACAATAATATCTGTTATATTCACACTCACAATTTATAATCACTGAGTACCTACTTTGTTTCCAGTTACTTGTTGCCACAAAAGTGTTAATACAGATATTTTGACTTATATAGAGGCTTTCTTTTGAGGGCATATGCCTATTAGCAGACTCTCTAAGTCAAAGAGTAAGTAGATTTTAGACACTTTTTGAATATAATTCCAAATTGCTTTCTAGAATGGTTGCATTAATTCTCCACCAACATTTCTTTGGTGTGCCTATTCTTCCACAACCCCTCTAATTCCATCTTTTGTCATCTTTGTCAGTTTGGGGGTCTTAGGTAAAGCCTCAAAGTTGCATTGTTTTGAATTACATTTTTCTGATTATTAGTTATTTGAGGCATTCTTTTATGTAGTTGTTAGAAACTGGCCATTTTTCTTCCTTATTCATATTCTTGGAACAGTTACCTTCTTTCTCTGTTTTTTTTTCTTTTTATTAATTAATTTTTAATTTTCAACATTCACTTCCACAAGCTTTTGAGTTCCAAATTTTCTCCCCATTTCTCCCCTCCTCCCATCCCATGATGGTATGCATACTGATTACCCCTTCCTCCGAATAGCCCTCTCTTTTATCAGCTCCCCCACCCCTTCTCTTATTCCTTTCCCTTCTATTTTCCTGTAGGGTAAGATAGATTTCTATAACCCATTGCTTGTATATATTATTTACCAGTTGTATGTAAGAACAACTTTTAACATTTGTTTTTAAAACTCTGAGTTCTACATTCTCTCCCTTCTTCCCTCACTACCCACCCTCATTGAGAAAGCAAGCAATTCATTGTTGGTGTAGTTGGTATTGGTGTGGACTGCATGTGTAGTCATGCAAAACACTTCTATAACAATCATGTTGTGAAAGACTAACTGTATTTACTTCCATCCTATTCTGTCCCAGATTTATTTTATTCTCTCCTTTGATCCTGTCACTCCTCAAAAGTGTTTGCTTCTGATTGGCCGCTCCTCCCAACTGCCCTCCATTCTATCATCCCCTCTTCTCTTATCCCCTTCCCCCTACTTTCCTGAGAGTAAGATAGATTTTCATACCCAATTGAGTGTGTGTGTTATCCCCTCCTTAAGCCAAGTCTGATGAGAGCAAGGTTCACTCATTCCCTCTCACCTCCCTTCTTTTCCCCTCCAAGATAAAAGCTTTTTCTTGCCTCTTTTATGGGAGATAAATTTATCCCATTCCACCTCTCCTGTTCTCCTTCTTCCAGTACATTCCTCTCTCACTGATTAGTTTTATTTTTAGGTATCATCCCTCCATGTTCAACTCACCGTGTGCCCACATACACATATATACACATACATACATATGTCTGAACAGTTGAATACAAGGAAAGCATCCCTAATCAAAATTAAGACAGATGAAATTTGTCTTTGTTGCTCCCAGCTACAGTTTTCTCCCTACTCCTACATGTGGAAAAAAAACCAGGCACAAAGGGCTATGGTGTGTACAATAATAATTATTATTATTAATAATAGTTATTATGTAAATAGCCTTTAAGTTCTTGCAAAGAACTTCACTTATATTAGCTTGAATAGTCTCACAATAGCCCTATGAGGTGTAATAAATACTATTAATAATTCAATTTAAGAGATAGAAAACTAAGTCTGAGAGAGGTTAAGTGATCATGCAGCTTAGTGTCTGAGGCATGTTTCCAACTCAAATCTTCTGAGGCCAAGTTCAGTATTCTACAAGTTATAACAAAATAATACCACTCATAGCCTGTCTAATAGACAGTTGAAGATGTGAAGTTGTAGGTCAATTGAGAAGTTAGAACTGGATGAGTAGATCTGAGAAACTTTAGCCTAGAAATGAAAATTAAATTCAAGGGAAGTGATGAGATGATTAGGTGAAATAGACCACAGAAGGTAGGAGAGATGTGGGGTGATGGAGAGGATGGATGAATTAGTGAAAGTTTGGAGGGAAGGGAGAAGACATGGGATTTTTTTTTAGGTAGTAGGGATGTAGTCACAAAATCCAGGACTCTTTCATTATACCCAATGGCCTCATACCAGTAAGAAAGAGACTTTTCAGTTCTAAGTCCAGCTGATCAGGTCATTATTTGGGGATCATGGTAGGGCGGAAAAGGAGAATCTCCGAGGATGATAAGCTTGCAGTGTGTGTGTGTGTATGTGTGTATGTGTGTGTGTGTGTGTGTGTGTGTGTGCACGCGCACACGTGTGTGTGTGTGTGTGTGTGTGTTGCTGAGACAGAAAACAAAAAGGTGCTTTATTTTGTTTTCATAAGATTTGTTTCATTGGGAGATGAGAAGCTCTTTTCAAAAAATTAAGAGTCATCAACAAGGATGATGTTGAACCTGAAGGTGAAAATAAGAATTGAGATGGTGATAGGGAATATGCATGATAGCTGTCCTCAAATAATTGAAAAGCTGTCATGTAGAAAAAGAAATAAGACAGAATTATTCTTCTCAAGAAGACAAAACCAGAATGAGGAGGTAGTTATTTCCAGCAGAATTTGGCTCAGTATGACAAAAAAAAAATCTTACAATTAAAGGTACCCTTTAATTGGCTACGGGGTACCTCAAAGTGGAAAGGACTAAGTCAGGGGTAAGTGAATCTCCTGTTACTGAAGGTATTTAAGCTAGATAACCATTTGAAAGGAATGGAATTGATTCATGGTTTGTTTTGGGGTTGGACTAGGTGACCTCTTGAATCAGTATTGGCTCTGGAGTCAAAGTACCTGGTTTCAAATCCTACCTATAACACTTATTATGTATCTGACCTTGGGCAAGCCACTTCACTGCCCTAGGTCTTAGTTTTCCCATCTGTAAAATGAAAGTGTTGGCCTATAGCCATGTGATCTTGGGACTTAACCCCAATTGCCCTGCCTTCCCCCCTCCAAAAAGCAAAAAAAAGAAAAAGAGAGAGAGAGAGAAAGTGTTGGTCTAGATCAGGGGTTGTCAAAGGTTGGTCTAAAAACCAGTGGGTTTGGGGTCCCTGAGACCATTTCAGAGTGTCCAAGATGTCAAAATAATTTTCATATTAATACTAAGATGTTGTTAACCTATTAAACTACTTTTCCCTTTTCCAATTATATATCTGTACAAGGCCAAATTTTCTTCCTATATTTCAACCAAAACATTGTATAGCAACAGGTTAAATGCAGATGTGAAAATCCACCTGTTTTAAATTAAATCAGACATTAGATTTGCAAAAATATGTATAATAATACCATTCCTCTCACTAATTTTTGTTCAAATATAGCTATTTTCATTAAAATATATTATTTAATGTGCAATGGATTTGTTATTTTCAAATAAGTATTTTAGAGCTCATCAATTTTAATTTCTAATATGCTAAATATAAATAGATCTAACCCATGTGAACACAAGCTCCTCAGGGCATCCTCAATCACTTTTAAGGAGGCACAGGGGTCCTGACGAGACCAAAAAGTTTGAGAACTCTTGATCTAGATCTTCCAGTCCTAGCTTTCACAGCCTATGATTCCTGATAATTCTATGACTTAGCCTTCAAATATTTGAAAGACTGTTATGTAGAAGAGCAATCAGATTTTTGTGGAGAACTGGGATGAATGGGTAGCATTTAATAGCACTATAGACCAATGAGAAAGTGACTCTTTAGCATGGGATACAGTTAATCAGGGCAAGTGGAAGCTGGGAGTTAGGAGCAAGGATTGTTAGGGGAGTTAAGGAAAAGGGGAATGAAATTACTGTTTTTTACTCAATAGAAGGGATGTCTTCCTAACAATTTGAGCTATGAGTTTCTCATCACTGGAAGTGATCAAGAAGATGAATGACCACATGTGAGGGTGGTTATAACAAGACGGCTGTCCTAGTTGAGAGGTTGAACAAGATGTTCTCAACTTAAAGTTTCTCTGATTATAGGTCTTATGGAATGAATTTTAAAAAGAGAAAACTTTTTTTTTTAAACTTGATTCAGATATGGAAAAATAATGCTAATTGCAATTGTTTATACATACTATTTTAATATTGTACATATATGTTAGATTTATTTTGTAAGTTTGGTTATAACACTAAACTCTATTCTTTCAACTCAGTCTTCCATTGCTCATGTACTATAGATTTCTGCTCAAAATTTGATAATGTTTGAAGAAATGTTGCTTAAAATAGGTGGAGTGAGAAATGGAGTAAATTTAATCATTTAAGGAGTCCTGAGAAATTCCCCACTCCCATTTAATACCTCCTTACAGTATCTCAAGATACTTAAAATCCCACCATTAAGAAATTCTTTCCTTCAGTTGTTAAATCATGAGTTTCGGGGTTTGGGGTTTTTTGTTTGTTTTTGGTGGGGAGGTTTTTTGGCCTGGGTCTATGATTTCATCAGTATAAGGAACTTCCTAGTGTGAAAAAGCCTTCCACTAGTATATAGCTTAGAATCTTAAACAGTTGAATAGGATGTTGAGAGTTTAAGTTCCTTGCTCAGGGCCACACAGCTCGTCTGTATCAGAATCAGGACTTGAATTCAAGGACAGCCCCCATCTACTACAGCATGATGCTCTAGAGAGGCACAATTAGCTCAGGGATTAATTTGTGAGGAAAAATAGTGAGAGGCCAAAGAGACACCTTGACTGATTGAGGAGGATGCCAGAGGGAGAGGGAAAGGGGTATAAAAAGGTAAAGTCAATAATACTATTTATTCTATAACCATTACTAGGCCTGGTCCAACAATATCCAGTGAAGGTAATGTTTTCCAGATAAGAATTTTAGGTAAACATGAACAATACCTTTAATGTTTTTCCATCATGCTCAGATTATTCATAGCATCAAAGTCCACTTAACTAAATTTAGAGGGAAGTGGAAGAGTATATTGGCAGAGGATCAATAGAAAATGGATCAAGTGTTGAAGTGGTGTTGTTGTTTTTAACCTAAACATGTGTCAGTCAAGTAAATTCAATTGTTGGCCACATGATATAATAGAAAGAATGTTGGACTCCAAGTCATTGACATTCAGGAGCCGTATGACCTCAGTCAATTTACTTCACAATTTCACCATTTATAAAGTAGGGAGAAAAATAGTATTTGTGCTACCTATGTCACTGGACTGCCAGGGGGAAAGTGCTTTGTAAATATCAAAACACTTACAGATATAAGCTAATATCATGAGCCATTAGGCCATTCTGACAGCGGACTATGTTTTAACAGTTTTCTTGGTATGACTGGGTGGAATGTTGTACTGATGGGAATGGGTAGCTATCTTTTCCAGATATCTTGTCTGGTCATATTTATAATTTGGGTATTTTCTAATGCAAGTTCCACTCTCTACATGAAGCCTTTTACAACCAACCCCAACCGAGGCCTTGACCCACAAAATTACATTGCATTGATTTTGTAAATGGTGAGAAGCCATGTGACATAGTTGAATGTGAGCTGGCCTAGAAGCTAGGAAGACCTGAGTTCAAATCTTGCCTATGATACATCTTGGTTTTGTGACTGGGGCCAGTCACTTGCCCTATCAGTGAGTCAAGCAATTCTCTAATGCTCTAAATTGCAGAGAAGGTGCCAATCTGTGCTGCCAGAAGAAATATTTGCTTCCAGGAATTCCCTACTGATAGTCACATATCTAATTTTTGTATTTGTGTCCCCATTCTTGATATAGGAGACAATCAATGTTTTTTTTTATTTACTGGATCATTGTGAGGATGAAATGAGATTATATTTGTAACACACATTCCTTTGTGAGTTCTCTGGGGCATTTGACACTGTCCAACATCATTGACCATCCTCTCCTCCTGGATGCTCTCTCCTCTGGGTTTCTGTGACATTACTCTCTCCTAGCTTTCCTTCTACCTATCAGGACATTCCTTTTCCATCTCCTTTGCTGACTCGTTGTCTAATATCATGGCCCATAACCGAAGGTATGTTCCAAGGTTCTGTTCTGGGTCCTCTTCTCCTCTCTCTTTCCTGATAAACTCATCTACTCCCATAGGTTGGATCATCATCCCTATACAGATGACTCCTAGATCAATATATCTAGCCCCAGTCTGTTTCCTGAGCTTCTGTTCCATATAACTTCTGATGGACATTTCAAAATTAGTGTTTAGGAAACACACAATTTCGTGTTATAAAGAGAACTCATTAACTCCTCCTCTTCCCCACCCACCGTGCCCCCCACCAAATCTATCCGTCTACCAGGTCTCTCCCTTACTTTCAAAAGCATCAGCATCTTCTAGTTTTCCTGACTTTTAATCCTGGTGCTATCCTTGACTACTCACTCTCTTCAACCCCACATATCCAATCACTTGTCAAATCATGCCATTTCCAGATCAATAACATCTCTCAGTTTGACCCTTCTTCTCCACTCTCCTCACCTCTGCACCATAGATTACCTCTCTTGCTTCAAGATATAACTCAAGAACTACCTCTCACTTGAAGTCTTTCCTGCTCCTCCCAACTGCTGGTGCCCTCACCAACTACTTTGTGTCCTTGTTTTGCATTGATTCATTCTATGCTTATGTAGACACATGTTGTCTCCCCCAATAACATAAGGTGCTTGAGGACAGGAATTACCTCATTCTTTATATTTGTATTCACAACATCTAATATGGTATCTGCCATTATCATAGTGTAGGTGCTTAAAAAATGCTTGTTAATTGATAGATTGCTACTTATTGCTGTCCACGTGACCCTGAGTAACTCACGTCACCTCCCTAAGTCTCATGTTTCTCATCTGTAAAATTATGGGGTTGGATTAGATGACCCCTGAGGTCCCTTCTATCTCCAAATTCATCAGCCTATGATCCTCTGAACTTAACTAAGCTGGTCCTCCAATGACAGAATAATACTTCTTATTGCCCAACCCATATTTGAGACTTTTTCAAAATTCTGTAGGATTTTCCAGAAGTTTTTTTGTCAAAGTTTTTGAGAAATAAGAGTCATCTCCATACCAAAATGGGCTACTAGAGGAGGACTGTAGTAGTAGGTTAAAATAAAATTTAAAACAGATTATTTTCAAAGTCTAGAAGGAATTCTGAGATTCTGCTATGGCTCCATAAGATAATAGAACTAAAAAATGTTTATTGACCTACCTAAAGTCCCATGGTTAATCAGTGGTAGTATTGGGGCTAGAACCCAAACCCCATGTCTATTGGTTCCTTTTTGCCATTCCTAGCATTATACTCTAATGAAAGCTAGATGGCATAGTAGAGAGAATGGGATTGGGGGTCAGGAAGAACTGACCATTTAACTTCTATTAGACTCAGTTCACTTATCTATAGATTGAGGGTAATAATAGTTCCTATCTCACAGCGATGTTATAAAGATCAGGTCAAATAATGTATACAAAATGCTTTCCCAATCTTGGAGTACTAGAACCAACAGCAACATTATAAAAGTAGTCTTAAAAGACTTAGGAACATTGATCAATGCAATGAACAAATATCATGTCAGGGGACCCAAAATGAAGAATACTGCTCTCGCCTCACTGACAGAATTGATAGACTAAATATACAGAACGAGACACACATTTTTGCACATGTTGCTGGATTTTGCATATCTGTTGCAAAGATTTTGGTTGGGTTTTTTTTTGTTTGTTTTGCTTTGTTTTTTGCTTTTTGGAGGGGGGAAGGCAGGGCAATTGGGGCTAAGTGACTTGCCCAAGATCACATGGCTAGTAAGTGTTAAGTGTCTGAGGCTGGATTTGAACTCAGGTTCTCCTGACTCCAGGGTCAGTGCTCTATTCACTGTGCCACCTAGCCACCCCAAAGGTTTTGTTTTTCTCTTTTCTTTTGTGTGTGGGGTGGGAGAGAGATGAAAGGGAGAGAGAATAAAGAATTCTTCATTGAAAAAAATTTTAATTCCAAAAAGTGCTACATAACTATTAATTATTATTATCAAACTTTGTGCAAGGTTCTCTAAACTGTTGTAAAACTCCCCTCTGTGTATCTAAAAGAGACTAGAAATGCAAAGAGAATGCCAAACTTTCTTGTTGCTAAAAACTCTTTTGGGGAAGAAACATTTCTCCCTTTCTGCACATAATATCTTCACATTTACTGTCAGCCAACTTCTACAAGAAAAATCTTTCACAAAAGTCAAAATGCAAGTCATCTGTTATCAACTAAGCTAATGAACATAGATAAAACTTTTGTTAATTTAAGCAGGGGTCATCAGTATGTTTTCTTTCTCAAGCTGGTAGGCATGTTGAACCATCTTATGTGCCTTCCTTTTTTGGTTTCCTTTAAAGTATGTCCCAGGTGGCTGGACCAGTTTTAGTGCTGTTCTCTAGCTCTGCCACTACTCTATGTATTATGGGATTAGAATCAGAGATTTAGAGCTGGAAGGGAACTTGGAGACTGTCTGGTCCAATCCCCTTATTTACAGAAAAGGAAAATGAAGCCCAGAGAAAGGAAGTGACCTTCTCAAACTCATATAGATAGCAAGTGGAAGAGTTTGCTTTTGCACCCAGATGCCCCAGACACTCTACCTTCACCTGAATTAAATCATCTTTCCAATTCACGTGCATGGATATTCTCATTCATTCTCTCCTTTCTCCTCTCTCTCTCTCTCTCTCTCTCTCTCTCTCTGTCCTCTCTCCTCTTTCCCCCCCCCCCACTTCTTTTGGCTTTTTCTCTTTGTCTCTCTGTCTTTCCTTCCCTCTGTCTGTCTCATATATATATAATGTGTATAAATGTATATTATATGTATGAATACATGCTTATATACAAACATAAACACATATACATATTTCTAGTAATATTAGAAAGACATCTATTTCCTTTAAAAATCATGGTTGATTTGTGTTTCTTTTTAAGTGTTTGATGTATGTCAGATTGGAAAGTTCTATGGTTTATCCTATTAATTCTGAGGAGAGACAGTATGATATAACTGAAAATGGCTTGCCTTGGGGTCAGGAAAAGTTCTGCCTCTATAACTACAAAAAAGGACATTTAGTCCAAGGCAATGGGGAACTTGAAAAGCAGACTTCAGAGTGCATAGAAAAGGGAAATGGCTGATTGAATTTAGGGAACACCAAATAATAAAATTTGGCTATAACGCAGAGTATGTGAAAGGTATTAATAGCATAAATTAGCAGAAAAGAGAGACTGAAGCCAGGCTACAGAGTCCTTAAATGCTAAACTAGATTCAAGGCAATAGGAAGCCATCAAAAATTTTTGAAGGGTATGGAAGTGACATGGTCTTTGAAAGGATTCATTTAAGAGCTATGAAAAGAATGGATTGGAAATGTGGAAAAACTAGGATCAGGAAGACCAGTTAGGATAGAATAGTTCAGAGGAGAGGTGATGAGGGCCTGAGGTAAGGTGGTGACCATATGAATGGAAAGGGTGGATGGATACAAGAGAAGAGGATGGAATTAACTGAACTTGGTAAAGTCTTATTGACAAAATCTGAGTGACTGTCATTCATTTACTATTCCAAACTATCCCTTCTCTCTTCAAGTCTCCAGTTTCAGTCTTCCCTGCTCCCTTTCAGCAAAAGACTTTGCTGCCTCCTATTTTATGAGACAATGGAAAGCAAGTCATGACCTTCCTCTCTTCCCATATTATATATATACATCAAAACCTGTATATCCTCATCACCCATTTTCTCCCCCTTTGCTCAAATGTCTGAAAAAGAGATGGCCTTTCAACTTTCAAAAGCCAACTTGTCTACTTGTTACCTTAATCTTAGCATCTTTCTATCCCCTCTAGGGATTTTTACCCCCTTCATTGACTCCTCCTTTCTTTGTCCTCTTCAAATATATTTTTATTTTCTGGCTCTTTCCCTGCCACCTACAGATATTCCTCAGTCTTTTTTTTAACCTTCACCTTACCTTGCTATCATATCAAGCTTTGTTGCCCTATGTCCACTTCCTTAGCATTAGCTTCTCACCTTCCTGTAATTTGACTTCTGATTCCATCACTCAACTGAAACCTCAATATCCAAGGATATTGATGATCTTTTGACTGCCGAGTCCTGTGGCATTTTCTCTCCTCATCCTCTTTGATCTTTCAGCAACTTGTAACTCAGTCAACCAACCTTTCTCCCTGAGTCTTTGCTTTGCCTTTTTTTGTCCCTCAAGCCTAGACAATCCCTTCCATTTCTCTCTCATGAAATCAAATGGAATAGACAGTTATTATGAGGACCTTTGAAGAATGTTCCCTTTCACACTTCTCTCCTACTGTTCTCTGACATCCCCATGTGTATATATCTTATTAACTTACAATAATCCTGTACCATTTTTGGTCTCTTCTGTTCCTTAGCATAGTGCTTGCTTACCCCATTTACTTATCATTGAAAACTTGAAAGGATAATAAGGTATGTAGGCCTCCCTGTGATCTGGCTTCTCTGTTCTTGTGAACAGAGTTGGAAAGTTAGTTTTATAAGATTAAGGGATAGAACCAAGGTTAATTGCTTGAAGTAAATATACACAGCACAGAGAGGTGTTTTGTTTTTTTTTTTTAATTTCACCCAAACATGAGCCTATCAGAGTACAGCCCTTGGTCCCAAGGTTCTGCTTTCATGTTGTAATGCTTTCATTATATGGTCTAGGATCATATATTTAGGAATGGAAGAAACCTAGGAGGCCCGCTAGTTCAACTCGTTCATCTCACAATTGAGGAAACTGAGGCCTGAGAAGTTAAGTGACTTACTCAAGTAGTAAGCCTCAGAAATTATATGTAATTTGTAATTAGAATGGATTCTCTAGTTGTTTTAGCAAGTCTGGTTTTTTTGGTCTTGTTTACCATTCTTGTGTCCCTTTGATTTGGGGGCCTCCTGTTCAAATTGAAGAGATATGGATTAAATGAAAATAGCATGGTGAGGATTTTTAGAGGATTCCTCCAAAGAATAGTCATTAATACCTCGATATACAGGTAGAACAAGGATTCTATTCTCCAGAGGATTATGATCCAAGGGATCAGTCTTTCGCTCTATATTCAATAACATAGATGAAGGACAATGACAGACACATAAAGCTAAAAGGGAGAGTTAAGATATTTAGTAGTAGAGTCAAGCTCCAAGGAGGTCTTGGTAAGCTAGAATGATAGGTTTAACTTAATAAGATGAAACTGTGCCATTTTAACTTTAAAGTCACTTAGGTTAAAAAAAAATTTTCATAAATATAAAATGGGTGAGGTATGACAAGATAACAGTTTCTATGAAAAATATCTGGAGGTTTTAGTGGATTATAAAGTCACCATGAGTCAACCATATGATAAGGAAAACTCAATATTAATAAGAGCTTAGACTACTGGAAGAGATAACCTTGAATGAGCACAATGATAATCCTGCTATATTCATTTCATTTTTCATGGATTTAATATAGCACTTCAATGCTTGCAAAACATTTGACATACATTATCTCATTTGATCCCTACATCAACCTTGTAAGGTAGACACTAACAGTGTTATTAGGTAAGGAGATTGAGGCTCAGAAAGTTAAAGTGACTTGGTCATAACCACAGTTAGAAAAAAGACGAGGCAAGATTTGACCCTGACCTCTCCTGGTCCTAAGTTCAGAACTCTTTCTCCATCCTCACACTATTTCTGTTCTGGCCTAAGTACATTTTAGGAGTAATGGTGACAAGATGGAGTGTTCCCAAAGGTGGGTGATCACATATCAAGGGATACTCATAGCATATGGATTCATTTGAAGAAAAATGAGGCTGAATAGATTTAGGAGTGACTTGATAGGAGTCTTCTCTTACTTGAGAGGCCATATTTTGATTTTTTCTATCTGGCCAGAAGATGGTAGAACTGGGAGCAATCTCTTGCAGAGGGATGGATTTCAGCTCCAAGTAAGGAAAAACTTAAAGCTATCCTAAAAATAGAAGGAGCTTCTTTGAAAGATAGTGGGGACCCTCCTCTCTAGCAGACTTCAAGTGGAGGCTGGATGACCAGTTATTTTGAGTATATCAGAAATGATTCTTAGATGAGTGTTGAATTACATGGACTTTGCAAAAGAAGTACAAGACCAACTCCATCTTAGAGCAACTTTGACACTTAGAACTGATGACAAATACATTATTGTGAAATTACAAACACGACCATGAGGCCAAATGTCTTAGAATTTAAAGCATAGATAAAGCATTTGAGAATGTTAACAAAGTACAAAATGTTATAAAAATCCTTGATACTTTTTCACTGTTGCTTAATCCACCCTCTTCCTAAATCTATAAAAATGTAAAGCTGTGTCATGAAGAATCAGAACAGTGCTCAGAGCAGTCAGATTCTGTTTCTACTCTGTTTTGACATCTATGACTGGGCCTTGGTCTGATTTTAGACAGGTCTGAAGGTTTGTCCAACTCTGAGATTCTGCAATTCTGTGAAAACTGTATCTGTTATCCCAAAATTAGCATCTAGTAAGTCAAAGTTTAGGCAGTGAAGCAAAGGTAGCTTTTGGACAAGAGCCTTTCACTGAGCACTACAGAGACTTCAGGAATCTGGCCGGTTACTGGCATTCCTTAGGGCATACAGGTTTGGGAGTCTTCAAAGGGGTCTCAGACTCTGCTTAATTTTTAGATTCAGTTTAATTCTCCTCCCTAGCTAATTAAGAGAGAATAACTTTTCCTATTCTGAGCCCTTTTCCCTTTCCAGGGCTGGATCATGTCCTTTCTTTGTTCTCCTAGGGACTGAGTTACAATCTCATTGGGTGACCTTAATTCCTGTCTCTACCTCATGTTCTACTATACCTTGGCAAAGACATCTCTGATGTCAGTCCTTTACTAAGGATGCCCCACCTGACTGAAGGATTATCTCTAAGGATTTGGGGTGGGGGAAGGAGGAGTAAATAGCCTGTCATCATAATTAACCCTTCCTCAAAGCCACTAATCAAGTCCATTCATAGAGACATAGAAGCCAGTAAGGACTTTAAATATGCGGCATATTCTGTCTTCATAGTTTGATGCTTTCATTGTATGTTCTGGGATCATCGACTTAGAGCTGGAAGCAACTAGTCCAAGGGTGGGGAACCTGCAGCCTCGAGGCCACGTGTAGCCCTCTAGGTCCTCAAGTGTGGCCCTTTGACCAAATCCAAACTCAGATTCAGTTGAAAGGCTGCACTTGAGGACCCAGAGGGGCACATGTGGCCTTGAGGCAACAGGTTACCCACCTATGATCTAGTTCAACTCCCTCATCTTACAGGTGAAGAAATTATGACCCAGGAAGTCCAATGACTTAACCAAGTTCATATAAGTAGTAAGCCCTGGATATAAAATATATATTTTTTAATAGTTAGAGGAACAATTTCTCTAGACACTTTAATGCATATTACTCTGGAGATGCAAGGAAGGTTAGGAGGTTTCCACAGAGAAAAGTTCTGAATGCCAAGAATTCAGGGAATTTCCTGATGGATAGAGTAGATGCAATGGCTTTCCTGAAGGCTATGGCTAGAGAGAGGAAGGGCATGTTTTGCAAAGTTCCACTTGACTGCCCTAAATTTAAACTCACACAATTACCAGCAAACCCTAGTTTCATGCAATAAATCAGTAGAACCCAGGTTCAAGTCCTGACTCTGATGCTTCCTATGTGTCTTTGGGCAAGTCACTTTCTGGACCTCAGCAACTTCCAGTGTAAAATGACAGAGTTAGGCTAGACAATGTTAAGGTCTCCTCCATCTCTAGATCCTATGATCCCCATGCTCAATTAAATAATATCTTAGAAATATAGCAAGGTTAAGGCATAAGTGACACTTTGACTTAATCAGATATCCTCATTTAAATCCATTTAATCATGTTGCCTTGTCTCAAAATGGCTGAAGGCAGACACTCCTTTCATTTTGTGACTATTTGGTCGATGGAGCAGAATATATAAGACTATCAATATGTGTGACCTGGAGCGGGGGTGGGAGGGGGGGAGGGGAGCCAGGGCTCTGTGTCTGCCAGTGTCTTCTATTTGCTAAGCCTGGGTTCATGCTTGAATTCTCTGTTAACCCATCCTCCTGGGAATCTTTAAACCACCCTTCTTCAGTGTCAAAGCTAAGCAGTTCTCTGGAGCAGTAATCTCTGGGGTATAACCTGTTTGTTTACTGACATGGGTGTGTACATCATTCTTCACTAAAACTCAGTGTTCCAGTGAGCTGAAAACCTAACAATGAAAGACCAAGGACACAGAGCCTCAAAGTGAGGAGCCCATATCTCAAATTAAATGGAGAAGCTGCAATTTTGGAGAAGTCAATGCTCATAATCTTCCCCTAACATGAACTGTTTATACTAAATCATTTAAGCAGTAGAGTAACCGTTCATTCCAGCTATGAGAACATTTAAGACTTTGATATAATCTAACACAAACCTGGGGGAAGCTCAATGCACAATAGACAGAGTGCTAGGCCTTAAGTCAGGAAGACTCTTCTTCATGAGTTCAATTCCAGCCTCAGACACTTACCAGCTGTGTGACCCTGGGCAAATCACTTAACCCTATTTGTCTCAGTTCTCATATGTAAAGCTAGCTGAAGAAGGAAATAGCAAATCAATCCAGTATTTTTGCCAAGAAAACCCCAAAATGGGGTCACAAAGAGTCAGACATGACTAAAACAACTCAACAACAACAAAATTCCTTATTGGAACCTCTCTCATCAGTATTCTGGGGTCCATTTGATGGAGAGAGATAAGGTCCTTCAGATACATAAGAAATTTGAACCCATTTCAACATGTTCTAAATGGGCTATGACTTAAATTGTTCTACTCTCTGATACATAAACTCTAATCACAGGTCCCATGTTTCTATTTATTATTCCCTAGAATATATTTTATTAGTATTCATAAAATTAATCATTGAATTACAAAATTAATTTTAGTCATGTACCTAGCAAAAAGAGGGACAGTAGAGAATATGCTCTATTTTTTAAAAAAATCTAAAGCTTTGATTTGCAGTGTTTCCATTTTATTTCATTTCAAATATCTTCATGCTTTTGAATATAATATTATTTGCATTAATTTGTAGGTTCTAACTTGTAGTAACACTTAAATGTTAGTGAACAGGAAGATTTAATCTAGTGTAACTCACAATAAGTTGATATTGTACACACATACACACATGGACTATGGGATAAAACCTGGATTTATCTACTCCTACAAGATTGTTGGCATGACTGTTTGCAATTTGTAAATCAGAACTGGAGTCCATATGTTTACTTCTTCATTCATGACCCAGAGTTCTGTCAGTCTTTCTAAAGCAGTTGATTATGGTTTCTTCCACAGTTCCATGAACCTTCATGCTGATCCTCAATCAATGGATTCAGTGACCTTCACTGAAAACTCTCTCTGTCTACCAGAAATAACAAGACCTCATATTTTTACCAGATGAATTCAAAATCTTTCATTTTCTTCTAATTCAAGAAAGGATAAAAACAACAAAGATGAAAAAGATAAAAAGCGGGGGGGGATCTCAGGGACAGATATTCACTCATAGGAAAGTTCCAAGAAGACTATACAGTTGGGAAAAATAATTTTTTAAAAACCTAGAGGATGAACTCAAAGAGAAAGAAGTAGTCCAAAGAAGTTTCCTTTGTATGAAGGTGATGTGTGCCTGCATACTAGAGGCAGGATAGCTTTCCTGGGGATGAGGGTAGGGTGGGGGTGAAGAGGAAAAGAAAAGGAGGATCTGGAAGGAATTGAGGTAAGCAAGAAGAGAGATACCATGGTGTGAGCTGCTCTGGCTTAGGAAATGAGAACTGTTCAATTCAGAAATTGGGAGTGGGGTGAGAGGGGTGGGAGGGGGGGAAGAGGAGAGGAGAAAGGTGGCTCCAAGGAAAAAGGGGGTGGTTCTGAGGTAAGAAAAGTGTTCTTCATACGGCTTGAAGGATAAAGTAGCATGCAAAGAAAGAAATTTGCCTTGAAGAGGGAAATAAATATCCAGGATCAGACAACATTCCTCTTCTTAAAGAGAATTGTACCTCAGACACTTACTACATGACCCTGGGCAACTTCTCTTAGCCTCAGTTTCCTCTTCTGTAAACTAGGAATAATTATGCACCTTCCCTCACATGGTGGTTATAGGAATCCAAACAAATAATACATGTAAAATGCTTTGCAAACCTTAAAGCACTATGTTGATGCTAGTTATTATCAAGTATGCTAATCACTGTGTGACCTTGGACAAGTCACTTATCTTTGAAGGGTCTTAGTTTCTTCATTCACAAAATGAGGGACTAGATAATAATTACTGACTTTTAATTCAGTAATTTAAATACATTGCTTCACTTGGTCCTCCCTACAACACTGAATAATACCTGATGGGTACCACAGGTATGATTTTCCTTATTTTATAGCCGAGGAAGCCAAGACCTATAGAAGTCAAGTGCTTCGCCCAGTCACACAGATAGCAAGCATTCAATTCAGGATTTGAAACCAGGGCTCTTTGGGCTCCAAATTCAGTTCTTTCCTCCACGAATCTTGCTGCCTCTCTAGCTGACTACCAAGGCCCCTCACAACTCTCATATTTTTTGACCCTATGCCTCTAAGACAGATTTCTACAATAGGATATTCATCCCCAGTCAGTTACTGGCACACTTCCCACATACCTTTCCTCTCACTACACAATATGCCCTTCATTCAGTCTCAACCTCACCCCACCTGCCTTAAAAACTATGAACTTTGCAAATGGTTCACTTCCTCACAATAATAAGAGCTTTTGAAATGTGCATCTACTTGACACTTCAGATTATGACTCCATTTATTGTTCACAAGAGAGGCAAATCCTCATAATTTCCTCCTGAAGTAACAGGTACAATTCTCCCTGTTTCAAGAGAGTAGGTTGCTGACACACAGGGAAATTAAAGGAATTGCCCTAAGACATAAATCAAGTTACTTACAGAGCCAGTCTAATAGAGATAATGCCTCTATTTTTCACCCCATCAGCTATGCTACATCTCTTTATGATCTCATCACACTGTACTCATTGGGAAGAAGACTAAGAAAACCTCAGAGTAAAACTGAAAGGTTTTCACCACTGCAATCAAATGGTTTTGATTCATATCAGCTTGTCCGTCCCCAAAAAATAATATTTTCTGCAATGTAAAGGAATACAGAGACCATCTAATCCAACCCTCTCATTTTACAGCTGAGGAAACTGAGGCACAGAGAGTGCAAGCAACTTACCCAAAGTACCACAAGTGGTAAGTGTATTGGAGAACTAGGATCAAACTTTGATCTTATGGGTCCAAATCCAGGACCCTTCCTATTAGTTACTCAAGAAGGGTTCATTTTTACATGGCTTCAAAATCAAATGAAATCGACAGCATTGGGACATATGAACATAATCACCCAAGTCTGCCCCCAGAGCAATTCCCCCACTCATTAAAAAGCATGCGCTCCTACAGTATAAAAATTCGACCTTCTGATGCCTTCATTGGTCCCCCATGCCCGGCAATTTTGGCAGCATAACAACAGCTATAATATCAAAACAATTGGTCTTTACTGAGTTTTCTTTCCTGTTATCTTTTTTCCCCCTTTTCTTTCTTTTTTTAATTTACCTTTTTACTTTTTCCAGGTGAAGTTTACAGCTTGGCCAGTGAGGCTGGGG
Organism: Pseudochirops cupreus; assembly: GCA_028627135.1. Lineage (NCBI taxonomy): Eukaryota > Metazoa > Chordata > Mammalia > Diprotodontia > Pseudocheiridae > Pseudochirops > Pseudochirops cupreus. The sequence continues at coordinate 354,863,594 of CM053580.1, read as the reverse complement.
TTGCATCCATCATGAGGAAATACAAATCCTTTGCCTTCTTGTCCCTCCTCCTTGGAGACTTTCGGTTTGTATCTTGGTGATTCAGCCTCTTCAAGTCACCTGGAGGAGAGGTACAGCACTTATAAGGAAATCCCTTTGAGAGCCAAATTTGGGTTGCTTTCCATTCTGTAAAAACTCTCTCTGGACAGAGATTAATTTCCAGAGATACACCTAATTCTCATTTCCCTTTTTTTAGTGGCAAATATGGGAAGATTTCTCAGACTCAAATCTGCTCCTGAAGATTTTAAAGAAAGCTCTCTTTGGAAAAAAAAAAGAAAGATAACTCTACTTAGGAAAAACGTGGTTGCCCCTTCCAAATGCCAGTGTTTGACTGGCCTTTTCTGAGTGGCTCCTGATCAGAGGGGGAAAAGGGCAGTTAGCAGGACACATACCACCTTCAGGTTTTCTTGTTCATCCAGAGCTGAGCCATTTGTTTTATGTGGTGCTTGGGTAATCCCTGAGCACATATCCTTAAAAGAACAAGAGAGTGAGTTCAAGGAAGGAGCTTAATTTGCGGTTACAGTTTAAAAGCTTGGTGGGGAAAAACTGAAGACGCCCTCCCCCCTGGCACACCTGGAGCTGAGAGCTGATTCAGGTGGGTGGAGGGAGGAACGTGGCTGCATCGGGGTAAAGAGGAAGGAAAGCCAAGCAAGAGCCTTAACCTACAGATGAATGGAGCAACAGTCAACTCACTGGGGCCCAAATCTTCAAAGAGAACCAGAGTATTACTGATAGACTAGATTTTTGATACTTCTGCTTCAAAGGAGGGTCTTTAGAGATGGCCAGCCATTGGATACATGATCTCCTTAAGAAGTAGGCTTTCCCCATCTCCTAGATTACAGAATCAGGAAGAAATATTTTAAGGGACTCCTATGTGCCAAGCACTGGCAAAAACTAACCTAAAATTACAATTGCCACTCTCCAGTTGTAGCCCTGAAAAATGAGTGACAGGCATTCACACCTACCCACAGAATGAAAAAGAGCCAGACATCTGTCAAGTCTTTCTCTGGCCAGACCAGGTGACTTTTCTAATGCTGAATCAACCACACCTGCAGCCTCCATTCACCTAGAAACCTGATATCCACTCATTAAAACAGCTCAGCTGCCTCTTTGATGACTCCTAATTTCATCTCCCAAAAGCCCAAAGGAAGAAAGGATTGGATCTAGAGGGCTTGGTTCAGCGATTGCCTGGTTTGGAGATAAAGTTGACGGAAGAAGGCACCACCCTCTTATAGCTCCAAATACAGCCCAGGTGAAGAGAATGAAGCTTACGAGATTTAAACCTAGAAGGGTTCTCAGAGGCCATTTAATCCAAGCCTCTCATTTTACAGATGAGAAGTAAATTTCAAAGATCATTCAGGCAGTAAATAGCAGAACCATTCTAAACCCAGTTTTTCTTTCTTCCTTTTTTGCTTTTTTTGCTTTTTGGAGGGGGAAGGCAGGGCAATTGGGGTTAAGTGACTTGCCCAAAGTCACACATCTAGTAAGTGTTAAGTGTCTGATACCGGATTTGAACTCAGGTCCTCCTGACTCCAGAGCCGGTTCTCTATTCACTGCGCCACCCAGCCACCCCCAAACCCACTTTTTCTAACTCCAAAACTACTGTTTCCCCCTCCTCCCTTCTTATATAGACATACTGTGTCTTGCTGGCAGGCTTCAGATACTGCTTGAAAGGACCTTGCCCAATTGCACCCCCACTTCCAATCCCACCCCCCAATAAGTCATAAAAATTCTCGAAGGAAGACAATGACTTTCGTGCCAAAGTGCAAGGGAGGGTTTATCATCTGAATGATCCTGGAAAAAGGGAGACAAAAAAATCTTGATCAAGTGTAAACAGCTGATACAAAATCTTCTAATAGAATTTTGATGGAAGGAGTCAAAGGGAAAGAATTTTAGAAGCTGTTAAGCTAGAGAAGAAAAAAGACACCAAGGAAAGGAATGTTTCTCTATATATTCTTCTCACTTATCAGAGTGTTCTGCACACAATAGGTATGCAATAAGAGATTCTTTAAGATATAGTCAATTCTAGAGCCATACTTCTAATAACAAACAGGCTAGTTTCTACACACAGGGCATCACACACACACAAACACACATATTCTAAGGGTATAAAGACATAATGCCTAGGTGGCACAGTGGATAGAGGCTGGGCCTAGAGTCAGGAAGATCTGAGTTCAAATCGAGCCTCAGACACTTAGTAATTGTATGACCCTGGGCAGATGGCTTTACTTCAGTTTCCTCAACTATGAAATGGGGATGATAGCAGCACCTACCTCACAGGGTAGTTAAGAGGTTCAAATGAGATGATAATTGTAAAAAGCACTTAGCACTGTGCCTAGCACATAGTGAACACCACATAAATGCTCATTGTCTTCCCCTTCTTTCCTTTGCATGGTGGTCATTCTCTGACGCTCCCTAACAAGGCCTTCTGTAAAATATGGCATCCAACAAAGCAGAGTACAGTGGGAGTCAGCTCCCTCATCCTAACAGTCTGATGGATGACAGATCATACTACTGACTCCTATTGAGCTTGTGATCTTCTAAAAGCACATTCTGGCAGGCTACAGCTGTTGCACACAAACCCTCGAAAAACAAGAGAATGTATTTTTGTGAAATGCTGTGATAACCTGAGCTACTTAACATTATCAGTGTCCACAGAATGGGGTCTGGCCCACACCCACAGCACCTCCGATGCTACACCATGGTATGGAGGGGACTATATCCTTTGGAGTCACGATGAAGTGAATGGAAATGCCTTGGAAAGAGTTATCTTTGAAACATACACAGATAATCTGTAATTCTGGCCAGCTAACCATGTGGTTAGGAGAATGCTCACTTGATTGTGTGCATGGCCAAAAGTAGGGATGCCTTCAAAAGGCCTCCAATGAACTCAACCATTCTTTATTCAGCTTCTTGATCTTGGTTTGACTCCTTCACCATTGGTGCACATTGAGACACAATGATGTATGGGGAGAGGACTTAGGCCTTTTCCCCAGAGGCTGACACATGACCTATGAAAACAGGCCTTGGTCCTGTTGTCTCATTGTTTATTCTTTTATTTTAGGTAAAGGGGTTGGAGACTCCAGCCTTGTGACTTTTTAAAAAGTGAGAAGAATGACCCTCCAGAGGACTCCCAGCATTCCAGGGTCCCAGGAGGGCTTTGGAGGTCAGTTCAGCATTGATGCCTCAGGAGCAAGAGGTGATCTTTGTGAGTAACCTTTAAGACGCATCCTAGTTGAGACTTAGACTCATCTAGAAATCATATTACACCTAGATGTGAATTTGGTGGGACCAATGTTATATAGAAATTGTGCTAAGTGTGCGATTCCTCTCCTCAGAGACCACCATGATATAGGGGAGAACATGAATTGAGATGTTGAGAGTAAATGTATATAAATCTTTGTTCTTGTTATATCCTTGAAGTAAAAATCTCTTTTTAAAAACTAATTCATGTTAAATGGTTAGATAGATTTGGGATACCAATCAATCACTGACACCTAACAGTAGGAGGGTCTTGAGTTGATAGTGGTAGAGATACCCACAAACTCCTGACTCTGGAAAAATAAGACAGAACATAGTGACTACATGCAGATGAACTAAATGTATGTGGTTTGGTGCTCAGATAAATTTGTGTCAAAGTAGGTAATTATTTTACTTGAATTTTTGGCATATTTGAAAATTATGAAATAGCTCAAATGGGAATGAAAGTTAATGTAACACCTTCTCTTAATTCACTCACCCATCCCACCCTGAAACTAGCATGCTGGGAGACTAGTGGTCTCCAGAAGGGTGGTTACTACTATTGTCATGGTTCTAGGGGTAACCCTTTAGGTGATTATCCTCCTAATCAATCTCAGAAGCCCCCATTGATATGCTTCCCCTTAACAGTCAGACAGTAGACTCACTTAGTCTTTAGCAATGGCATTTACTCATAGCATAGCAAGAACAGTAGTTACAAAGTATTTCCCAGAAAAAACAAGGGCAGTTTCCCTCATACGCACACAGAGTCAGTGAGAGGACAAAGCATAAGCATGGCCTTAAAGTATAAGTACAGTAAAGTACTCACATAGCAAATACTCATGGCCAAAGCAACTCACATCCCCAGAAATTAAGGACCTCAATGACATTTATTTCTATAGCGGGATCTCTTCAAAATTCATTAAGGGACATGGTGTGGTGATGGATGCATCACTCCTCTGCCTGTCTGAGCTGGCTCCTTGAAAGGCATAACTATATCTCCACAGGATGGATAGCTCAGATCCTGACAGGAAGCAGTGTCATAGTCAGATGGGTCAATCCACTGCTGGGATGGAAGAGACAAGTCACGAGGAGATCGGACTGCTACAAATGTAGTCTTTGCAGATCTCTCCATTACTGAGCAGCCAATGACAGACTGAGAGGGTCAAGACTCTCTGCCCCTGGACATATGCCATTTTGGGCCTTGACACTGAATTCTTCTTAGGGCATTACATGTCTGCCATACAAGTTGATCTGCCATATTCTTTGGATTTGTTCTTTTATGGCTGGATGCTGTCCTTCACTGACCTCCGTTACTGGCTCAGCTGTGATATATTATATTCACCTCAACTATAATATTACAGTATTTTCAGTGGGAGCTTTCTGCCCTGTTTTAGCTATGTCAATGACTTTTAGGCTAGTATCAACAAAAGTCTTTTTTTTTTCACTCCCTCAGAGACTCAGTTTTGAGATTTATCACCTCCAGGCAAGAGATGGAAGAGATCTAGTCTCTCTTCTTGAATAACCCTTCCTGGTTCAAAGCCAGTTCCCATAGTAAGATACTCCACCTTGGTGTATGGTAATTGGCCTCAATCCAGTCAGTTACGCTTCCCAGAGTTCTTTTGGAGTCTTATGCAGATGAAAGGGTAAAGTGAAAGAACAGAATACAGCCTGTGCTCTAGAGGCAATTTCATCTTCTTCCCTGGTCTCTCCATATAAAAACTGAGCCATTCCAGCCTCAGAGGCTTCCCAAGATAAAGAAAGCTTCTTTTGAATCTGAAGGGCTTCCCCTTTACATTTCACAGTCTCTCTCTTTTTACTCCTTTCCAGGGCACCTTATTACATAAATAAACATGAACACCTGGTTAGCACGATGGTTATCGTCATTATATCTTAACCACAGAATCTCAGAGTTGGAAGGGAGCTCAGAGCCAGCCTATCATCCCCACCCCCGTTCAATTGATACGCAAACTAGTGATCATCCGGCCTTGGCGTGACAGTGATGCTAAATGCAAGGCTTCTTCAGCGTTTTCCACTTATGGCCCCTTTTGGAGTTTTGGCAGTGTTCCTTGGAGTTGCATGGCCTGAGTGCATGCTTTATGTTCAGAACCTAGGTTGCAGAGAAATTGTGGAATGAAGACAGGCAAGTGATGCCAGAAACACCTCAGATTTATTATGCATTTGATTTTAAAATTAATTTTTCGTCATTGCACTTTCATAAACCTTTTACTGTTGCCAAATTTTTTGCGACCCCACATGAGGTCTGGACCCACAGTTTAAGAAATGCTGCCATGTAAGCCTGAACAAACCACTTTGCTCCATGGACCTATTTCCTCTTAGGTAAAATGAGTAAGTTGGGATAGATCCATAAGGTCTCTTCCAGCCTAATACTCTATTGAAAAGAAGAGTTATTAGTCTAAATACCTGCTTCAAACCTTCAAAGAGTTTAATTACCACTCCCAATATTTAAAGATGTTGCCCTCGTGTATGCAAGCCACCACACCCTCTTGCCAATGATGCTTTCACCTTCAGGTTTACAATTTTGTTGACTGGTCCATCTGCCCATATGACAGACCCATTATCAGCTCCAATTTTTCTAGGGGAAAATTCTGCTAAAGGAAAAAATAAATGAAAAATAAGAATTGTCCTGATTGTTCACATACCTACAAACTACTGCCACTGATGATATTAAACTGGTTTTGAAGTTCCTAAAATAACAGGATATATGGACCCTGGAGAAACCCATAGTAAACAAAACTAGATGAGTAAGGGAATATATATTTCACTGGTAGATATGTTCTATGGTTTTTGTTCTCTCTATCCCGTAGTCCTTTCTTGATAACCTGTTTGCTTATAGACTATCAGACTCTTAAGGAATGAACCTTAGAGGCTATCCAACCTAGTCCAACTGTCTCATTGTACAGATTAGGGAAGATGATGCTTAGAATTGAATGACTGGTCCAAGATAACACAGCTAAGTAGTGACAGAAACTCAAACCAAGGTCTCTTGATTCTCAGTCCAATTCTCTTTCCACCATGTGACATTTTTGCAGAATCATGCCCAAGCACCTATCCAATTCACCCAGGTATGAGTGACAAAAGGCACAGTGGATAGAGCATTGGGTCTGAAGTCAGGAACACCTGAGTTCAAATCTAACCTCGACACTTTCTAGCTGTACGACCCTGGACAAGTTATTTAAACTGTCTCAGTTCCTCTACTATAAAGTAGTTGCAATATAAAATATAAATATAAGATAAATTATAAAATAGAAATAGAAATGAACTGAAATATGAAATAGCAAAAGCACCTACCTTGAAGGGTAGTTAGGATCAAATGAGGTAATATTACTCATAGTGGGTGCTTAACATATGTTTTGTTCCCTTCCATCCTTCATCCCTAGTTCTCTGATGGAGATGTTCCAAAACCACTACTGATGACACATTCAAGTTCTAGATCTCTACTTGTATAAGAAATTTCCAAATGAATAGTCATAGCTGTGATTCATGCGGCACTTTCCTTCCATTCTCCTGTGACACATTTAGGTATGGAGACACTTCGTTTCAATGCAAAAATTAAGAACATTTTCCAAGAGTCTCCACTGGGATAGAGCATCAACAATGCAGTCCGAGTCCCTGAAAACATCTGATGCTACTGTTCTGAGATGCCACATTGACAAAGCCCTCAAGCTTCAGGGGCTGCCAAGGAGTACAGTGTTGCTTTTTCTTACACACTATGTTTCCCTGAGAAGGAACTTGGTCTAGTAGCTAGAGGACCAAATTTGGAAATGAGAAAACCTGAGTTCAAGTCCTGTCTTTGACCCTAGGCAAGCCTCAGTACTTCCAAGTAAATGTTTTAAACTGTAATTACAGATGAAGCACCAACCTGCCTCTGTGGAGGGAGTTTCCACGTCAGGAGTTCCCCTGCACCAACACCATATTTGCTCAGAGTGAGCGGATGGGACACTCTGTCTGTGAAATGTGACTATTTTTATTTGTGTTTCCTTTCCTAACTACTCCAGTTGATAGTCATTAGTTGCCTCAGAATTCCACTAGTGTTCAGGGTCTATGCCACCCATTAGGCATCTACCATAACCTATCTCCTAGAAACAGATGCCTTTTATGTGTATATGTAACAGTTTCTCAAGCTCTGAACTTACATCGCCCAGATTCAGTCTTGGAAGAGATACCCCCATAAATATGTCATTGGTTCATTTTGCCCCTACCCAGAATTTCCACTAGGAAATTTAGCATATACTGTTGTCCATATCTAAGTCTCAGCAGACGTGGAAAAAAAAAGTTTGCCAGCTCCCATTCAAGCACTCATGGTAGAAATGTATACCAGATACAGGACAACTTTCATTTCATCCCACAAAAAGAATGCAAAACAATTTAAAGGACCAATGGGAGCCCATAATAATCAAGAAAATGACCTTTCCTGGGGCAGCTAGGTGGTATAGTGAGTAGAGCCCTGGTCCTAGAGTCAGGAAGACCTGAGTTGAAATCTGGTTTCAGACACTTGACACACTCACTAGCTGTGTGACCTTGGGCAAGTCACTTAACCCCAATTGCTTTGCCTTCCCCCTTCAAAAAAAAAAAAAAAAGAAAATATCCTTTCCTCTGGTGAATTCCCACTCTATCCCTGGAATCTATAATGGGTGAAAACTTTATAGTGCCATCCTAAGTTTTTATACTGCCTTCAAAAGGGTAAAAAAAAACTGAGGATTACTAGCCAGGCACCTCCACATTCTCACCTTCTCCTTGAGTGACTCACATAGGCTAACAGCCTTATAGTAGCACCCTAAGAGTTTGGTCTCCCTTAAGAAGGAAAATGAACTCAAAGTTGTTAGAGATGCAAAACTTACACCATCTAAAGAACATCAAGGAGTAATTTAGGACAAAATCACAATGTTTCCTTCTCTTGCTTAGCTGCTTACTGCTCTTCCAAATTCAGGATCATGTGCTCAGTCCTTGGCTGTGAACTCTTAACACTCCTCTAGAAGGGTGATCATTTTAGGAACTCCACTCTCAAGAGGCTAATATTCAGGCATTCTCCCCTCCCCCAGCTATTTGGCTCCTGCCTCTAAAGCTGCCATCACTGAACTTAAGTGATTCTATCACTGCCACTGTATAACAAAACTAAGCAGCTTGGGGCCCAGGGATTCTTGCTACTCCACCACTGATCTTCACTCCTGCCATCTCTTGAGATGAGAGGTTCAGCCACGTCCTCTCCACAGCTACTATCTCTAGTGTAAGAGTGGAATGGCCATTGGTCCCTAGGAGTCTATGTCAGTCTTTGGTCCCCTGTCTCCCTGCATCTTTCAAAGACTGTATTCTCTCTCTCTCTCTCTGTCTCTCTCTGTCTCTCTCTCTCTCTCTCTCTCTCTCTCTCTCTCTGTCTCTGTCTCTGTCTCTCTCTCCTTCTCTCCTTTCACCCTGCACCTCCTGTCCCTCCTTGCCAGTATTTTGTTTCTGACCACTGCCTCCCCCAATCTACCCTCTCTTATATCAGTTTCCACCATTCTCTTATCCTCCTCCCCTCCTAATTCCCTGTAGGATAATGTGGATTTCTATAATCAAATAAATGTGTATGTTATTTGCTCTTTGAGCATCCCTTCCTTTGACCATACCTTTCTGATGAGAGTAAGGTTCAAGCAATGCCCCCTCCATTATAATGCCTTTCATGCCTCTTCATGTGAGATAATTTACCCCCATTCTACCTCTCCCTGTCTCCTTCTCCCAAGTGCAATCCTCTTTCTCACCCCTTAATTGTGTTTTGTTTTTGTTTTGGACATCATCCCATCAAAGCCAACTTATACCCACACACTCTGCCTGTGTATACACCTTCTAATTGCCCTAATAGTGATAAAGTTCTTAAGAGTTCCAAGTATCATCTTCTTGTGTGGGGATGTAAACAGTTCAACCTTATCAAATCCCTTGTGTTTTCTCTTTCCTATTTACCATTTTTATGCTTCTCTTGGATCTTGTATTTGAAAATCAAATTTTCCATTCACATCTGTCTTTTCATCAGGAACACTTGAAAGTCCTCTATATTGTTTTGCTAGATAGGTGATTCTTAGGTGTAAGGCTAGTTCCTTTGCCTTCCAGAATATCTTATTTCAAGCCCTCCAGTCTTTTAATATAGAAGCTGCTAAATACTGTGTAATACTGACTATGGCTCAATGGGATTTGAATTGTTTCCTTCTGGCTGCTTGCACTATTTTCTTTGTGGAGCTCTGGAATTCAGCAATAATATTCCTGGGAATTTTTATTTTAGGATCTCTTTCAGGAGATGATCAGTGGATTATTTTCATCTTTATTTTACCCTTTGGTTTGAGAATATCAAGGCAATTTTCCTTGATAATTTCTTGAAATGTGATATTCAGGCTCTTTTTTTGATTATGACTTTCAGGTAGTCCAATAATTCTTAAATTATCTCTCCTGGATTTACTTTCCAGGTCAGTTGTTTTTTCCAACAATGAGGTAATTCACATTTTCTTCTATTTTTTCCATTCTTTTTTATTTTGTTTCATTGTTTCTTGATGTCTCATGGAGTCATCAGATTCTACTTGCCCAACTCAAATTTTTAAGAAATTATTCTCTTCAGTGAGCTTGTATACCTCCTTTCCCATGTGTCCAATTCTACTTTTTAAGGAGTTGTTTTTTCAGTGAACCTTGTACATATTTTTCCATTTTTGTGCTTCCTCTCCCAGGCTATTGATTCTCCATTGATGTTTTTCCTAATTCTTTTGCATTTCTCTCATTTCTTTCCCAATTTTTCATCTACTTCTGTTATTTGATTTTTAAAATCCTTTTTGAGCTCTTCTGGGAGTTCTTTTAGGACCTGAGACCAATTCACTTTTTTCTTTGAGTCTTTGCATGTATGTGTTTTGACATTCATATCCTCTTCTGAGTTTATATTTTCCCTGTCACCATAGTAACATTCTATAGTCAGATCCATTTTTTGTTTTCTTGCTCATTTTACAGCCTATTCTGTGACTTTTAAAATTGGGTTCTGCTCCTAGGGTGGAGTGGACACTGTTCCAAGTTTCTTGTTCCAGGAGCATATGACCTCCTTGCTGTTTTGCTGCAGGAGGAGCATGGGTTCTTACAGCTCACCTGCTATACACTGAGAATATTGGACCTTGAAGCTGGCTGCACACTGAGGGCACAGGGCCTAGCCACTGGCCTGCTGCCCTCAGGGCATGGGGCCTGGCCATTGCCTACTGACTAGAGCCATGGGACCTTGCTGCTGACCTCCACAAGGGTTCAGGGTCTCTCTGCAGGGTTAGTGGGGTATGGGCATCTGATGGCTTTCCCAGATCTCCTACATTGGACCGTACTCTCCTTTTGTCCAAGTGAGATAGATGTTTCCTGCCAACCTTCTAGGTTGTTTTGGGTTGGAAAATTGTTTCACCCATTCTTTTGTTGGTTCTGCCACTCCAGAATTCCTTTTGAGGAGTCATTTTATAGTTGTTTGGAAGTAAATTTGAGAAAGTTTAGGCAAGTTCCTGCCTTACTCCACCATCTTAACTCTGCCCTCCCCCAACTTTCAAAGAGTGGCAAGACTGTCTGCTCAGTACAAAGAGGGGTTCCACTACACAGTAACTTGAGTCAATCAAAATATTCTCAAAACTGAGATATGAAATGGCTAACACTTGCCTTTCTAAGTTCATTAACTATTACTCCCTCTTCAGAAACTCTCTTCCCAGTCAACTGACCTATTTCCTGTTCCCCAAATCTGGCATCACATCTCCTTCCTTGATGCCTTTTCCCAATATATTCCACATCCCTGAAATGTGCTCCCTTCTATTTAACATCTCAAGTTTCATTCAGTTCATAGGCCACTTCTGATGGCAAGAGAATATGCTTACATTCAGCAAGCCTCTTCTGATCCCTGTCCCTATGCTTGGTTTTTAGTAGTCTCACCCTCTTCCTCAAATTATGAGTCACATATACTTACACGTTTCTCTATTCTGGTAGAAATTAAGCTTCTCAAACTGAAGCTGAGGTCTAGGAGCCCTATGTTCAAACCCCAACTCATGTACTTACCAGACTGTGACCCTGGAAAGGTCTCTGAATCTTTCTGTTGTCTCAGTTTCCTCATGTGTAAAGTGAAATGGTTAAAATCAATTTCCTCTACCATTCCTGACAGCTCTTAAAATCTATGATTATCTGATTGTTTGTCATTTTGTCTTTGTAATCTCAGTGTCTGGTGCATTGTAGGCACTTGATAAGTATTTGCTGGGTTGAATTGGATTTAGTTTTTAAAGTATCCTGTCTGACCACTGAGATGAATTGCTTGCAATTAAGAAGGCGCCTTTTGCTAGCTGTCGCCAGGGCATTATTAAACACCTGAGAAAACTCAGCACATTCCAATTCGCCAAGCCATTTATAAACTTTTAGAGTTTCTATGTACAAAGGAAGTAGCAAAGATGCCCATTAGTCCCACAACGAATTATCTTCAGGATATTTACCAGCACCAGGCCTTTGATAAAGTACCTTGAGGCTTTGTTAGCATGTTGGTTTGAGATAAAGATCAGGTTGCCTAGGGAACTATCAGCAGAAAGCCTACTCCTGCACGTCAAAGGCTTCCTAAGAGGCAGGAGAACTTGTACTTCCTCATCCCTAAAATGATCTGATCCTGGAGGACCACTAGTCCTTTACCTTTCTCTAAAATTAGAATGATAATCCTGGCACGCTGCACTTCACAAGGATGGCACAAAGAAATAATTCTAGATTCATATTTGAATGTTCACCTCAGGAAGCCAAAAGAAATACACTATTTGCAGCATATCTGAAGGAAGAGGATAGTCCTTTGTTAATGTAATAGGGGTCTGGCCAATGAGTTCTATTCCCAGAGCAGGCACCATCTGCCCGCCAATGTAGAAGAATCTAGAGAGCCTGCTTCTAAAAAGGCATGGCAACATGCAATGAAGGGTCTATACTCCCGAATTTGGAACATAGGCAGATACTCTGTAACAGGTTCCAGTTCTCTAATCATGTGGTTAAGAGCCAGATTATTGACTAACTGCTAAGCTAGAACTGGGGTGCATTCAGAAGGCAATAAATGGCAAAAAGCAAGAAACTCCTGTCTGGCTGCTGTTTGTATGGGAGAGACATATTGTAAGCTTCCATATGGACCTTGAGTCTCAAGCCCTCCCCAACTGGCGTTTCCTCTGGTTTATGTATACGGGCTTCTGTTCTTGTTTGCTTTAAGCGAAGGAATATAGGAGACGGCTAAAACCTTGCAGCTTCAGAAGGCCAAATAGTGAGTGTTATGTGTCCAGGGAAATAAAGTCTAGCCTATGATTGCTAAAGTCTGATGGTGAGAAACAAAGTCCAGAATTACGTGTTTGAAGGTGGCAAGGATGGAAGATAGCCAATTAATAAATGGTCACAGGATGTGAACAAGAAGTTTTTAGAAGAAATCAAAGCTATCAATAGTCATATGAAAAAATACTCTCACTATTTTTTGTGTTTTAATAATAACATTTTTAGAACTGACAGTTATATAGCATTTAAATTTTATAAAATGTTTGATACACATTAACTCATAATCCTAAGAAAAAATCATGTGAGTTATTAAATGTTATTATCCCCATTTATAATTGAGGAAACTGAAGCTCAATTAAATAGGTGACATTCCTATTGTCAGATTACAACTAAGTTTTAGAGGTTGGATTCAAAACCAGGTCTCACCTAACTCCAAATCTAGCTGTCTTTCTACAATTTTAGTACAAAAGAGAACATTCCTGCCCTTCTATGAAATAGATTGACTATATTGAATTATTTATCCAGAATCAGATCTAAATCACTTCTGATTGGAGAAATGCAAATTAAAATAACTCTGAGATACTGCCTCACACCTAACAGTTTGGCTAATATCACAGAAGAGGAAAATGACAGATGCTGGGGGGAATGTGGACAAATAGAGACACTAATGCACTGCTGGAGTTGTGAACTGACCCAACTATTCTGGGAAACAATTTGTAGCTATGCCCAAAGGGCTCTAAAACTGTGTATATCCTTTGACCCAGCAATACCACCATTAGGTCTGTATCCCAAAGAGATCAAAGAAAGGGGAAAAGGGCCTATAGCTACAAAAATATTTATAGCAGCTTTTTCTGTGGTGGTAAAGACCTGGAAATTGAGGGGATGCCCATCAATTGGGGAATGGCTGAACAAGTTGTGGTATATGAATGTGATGGAATAATTGTGCTATCAGAAATTACAAAGAGGATGGTTTCAGAAAAAACCTGGGAAAACTTAAATAAAATGATGTAAAATGAAGTGAGCAGAACCAGAAGAACACTATACACAATAATAACAGTGGTTGTTGTCCTTCATTCTCAAAGAGGACCAAAATGACATCACTTTGTTAGACTCATGTTACAGTGCATCTATCTGTAGCTGATCAGACCAATATGAGCTCAGAATGCTCTAGTACAGGTCAGGCACAAATGGTCTATGTGAACATTTGAGGAGGATTCTCTGAATCTGCTCATTTCATGTTTCTTTTGATCTGTTTCAATTCTGCTTTGCTCACAGAGCACAGCACCTTCTCTGATGAGGGTACATCATTCTGGGCAGTCCTGTTCCAGTGTCTCCCATGTCACACAATCAGTTCCAAAGTTCTTAAAAGAGACATTGAGACTATTTTTGTATCACTTCTTCTGACCACCATGTCAGTCAGCACTTGCCCTGTGTGAGTTCTCCATAAAATAGTCTTTTTGGCAAGTGTACGTTTTACATTCGAATAATATGGCCCACCCATCTCTCTGCAGTAGAGTCTGAATGCTTGGCAGTTTAGTTCGAGAAAGGACCTCAATGTCTGCCACCTTATCCTGCCAGGTGATCTTCAGAACCTTCCTAAGACAATTCAAATGGAAGTGATTCAGTTTCCTGGCATGGTGCTGGTATACTGCCCGGATTTCACAGGCATTCAACAGTGAGGTCAGCACAACAGTTCTATAGACCTTCAGTATGGTAGTCAGTTTAATACCTCTTCTCTCCCACACTTTCCTTCAGTCTCCCAAACACTGAGCTAGTTCTGATAATGTGTGCATCAACCTCATTATCAATGTATACATACCTAGAAAGTATACTACCAAGGTAAGTGAACTTATCCACAGCATCCAAAACTTCTCCATTTGCTGTAACCAATGGTTCCACATATGAATGGTGTGGTGCTAGTTGATGGAACACCTGTGTTTTCTTGGTGTTGTCAGGTCAAAATCAGCACAAGTAAGAGAGAATCAAACTGTACTTTGTTACATCTCATCTTCAGAGACTGCATTGAGTGCACAATCAGAAACAGAATTACAAATAGAACATCCTGCACCAACACTCCCTCTGCTTTGGTCTTGGCTTGTAGCCATTTCAAGTTGAAGAATTTACCATCAGTGAGGTAGCTGCTGATGCTGATGCTCATTGAAGGCATTTGAAAACATGGCTGAAAACATCATGCTAAAAAGCATGGGAGCAAGCACACAGCTTTGTTTTGTTCCATTGGTGACTGGGAACAACAATATTGTAGCAATGATCAACTGTCACAGACTTAGTTACTCTGATTAATATAATGATGCTCAATAATTCCAAAGGACTCGTGATGAAAAACATTCTCCACCTCCAGAGAGAGAATTGATGAACTTAGTTCCATCTTCCCTACAAATTAAACCATTTTTCACTTTATTTTTCTTGCTTTTTAGTTTTATAACTTGGCTAATATGGAAATGTTTTATATGACCTATATATAAAAGGTATCCTATTGATTGCCTTCTCAATGGGTGGGGAAGGGGCTGGAGGGAGAAAATTTGGGACTGAAAATAAACAAAAGAATGTTTAAAAATTAATTATTTAATTAAAGAAAAGTTTGAGTGCAGAAGGCTCCTGTAGTTTTCAAAGACATTTCATAAATAAAAGGCTCTTTTTCAACTAGATACTAGTTCCTCAAAGAAAGCCACTAGATCTTTTACCACTCTGCTGCCCCATATGATGACCCTTAACCTGGCTGGCTCTCTTTGAACCCTGAATTTCCTATCAGCAAAATCATTGCTTCCAACAAAGCTCTCTCGACTCCCATCTCCATCTCCACGAGCAAGGCTCACCCACCCTGCCTCTACACCTACTTGTGTGAAATCACCCACAAGGTCTATTTTCTCTTTCTCAGTGTTTGTTTTATTGAGAGGGGTAGAAAAACATCAGCTTTTCAAAAAGGACTTACCTGGATGAATACTCAAGCTTGTAACAAAACTTGTTTTGGTTATTGGTGGTTTTTTATTGTTATTGTTTTGGATTTTGTTTTGGATTGGTGAGTTTTGTTTCATTTCGGTGGAGAGGGAAGGGGTTCTGGTTAGTTTAACTTGTCATACTCCTCTTCTGTGCCAAGTTGTTTGTCCTTCATTTTTGAAGAGGACTAATCACATCACAGGATGATGTCTTGTTTTGTGCATGAATTAGACTTAAGTGAGGCAGAGTCCCACAAATTTATCAGCCTCATTCTCTCTTCCAGAGTCATAAAAGTCCAGTGACAAGACAAAAATTAGGATGACTGGTAATGGCCCAGGATGCATTGGATGACCTTGGCATCGTCAATGTCTGACCAAGCTCCAAGCACTATATGGAACCTACTTCAGCCTCCTTCACAGTCATTGGAACAACTTGTTCTCATCCACCCATTCTGCTGTGGAAAGTCTTCACATATTTAGGGTAGACATCCCCTTAATTCAACAACAGGTTTGAGGCCCATCAGTTTCCCACAACCTGGTTTAGCCTGTCTGCTGAGATGGTTTACCAAGGTGTGGCTACTACATGTACTATAGCTTCTTGGAGCCACAGGTGAGAGTTGGGTGAATCAGTTGGACACCAAAAGTGAGTGAACAACCCTGAAAAGGGCTCAGCAGCCCTCACATAAAAGGTGCTAGAGTTCCTGAACATCCCATACAGCCCTCCATACAGCTCCTCTGACAGTGAAAACAAAGAAAGAGTGCCAGACTAAATCATGGTTTGGGATCCAGGGAAAATCACAGTGAGACATTTTTCTATCCCACGTCAGCAAGAATACAGGTATTGATCTAACCAAGAGAGTACCACACAAAACTTTCCAATGCACAGACTGAACTGGGAGCCTGGGGCTGTAGCAAAAGGTGGGGGTCCTAGATCCCATCAAGGGATAGAGGCCAGCAAACACTGGGCTGACAAGGAGGGAAAAGGAACAGGAGGTACCTGACAGCTCTGTCACTAGCATCACAAAGCTGGGTTGCAAATGAAGTTTGAACTGAGATAGAGATCTCACATAAGATTGGTGGACCAAGACAAGGAGAAGTAATGGCCTGACATAGAGAACTGGGCAAGGGACATGAAGAGAAGTGAATAATAGATATGTGGTTCTGAATCCAGAACAGGACCACAAGTTCAGCTCCTGGTCTGGTCTTAGGCCTATAGCTGATTAACAAAGGAAAGGAGCTCAGACCAAGGGGGAACCTGCCTGCATTCCTACTGCCTGAAATCTGAAGAGACTTACAGTTAATTAATTGATAAGGATCTAAGGCCAATAGCAGTCTGCTGGAAGAAAAACCTACAATTGTGTTTTCCAGACCCTAAATGGGGTTAGGGGCTTGCAAAGCTCACTGCAGAAGGGCAGGCTGTGTCAGACCATTTTAGGTTCACTGAAAGATTACAGGTCAGGGGGGCGAGGTGGTGCAGCAAATAGAGCACCAGCCCTGGAGTCAGAAGGTCCTGAGTTCAAATTTGGACTGAGACACTTAACACTTACTAGCCATGTGACCTTGGCCAAGTCACTTAACCTCAATTGCCCTGCCTTCCCTCCTCCAAAAAAAAGCAAAAAAAAAAAAAGAGTTTACAAAGCCTTGTACATACCTGACTTTAAGGTTTCAGATATAGGCATCTAAAGTGTAAGCTAAGTGGATACCAATCAACTGTGGAATGGCTGAACAAATTGTGCTATATAAATGTAATGAGATATCTTTTAGCCATAAGAAATGATGAAGGTGATAATTTTGTAATAAGAAGATCAAAATTAATATTACCTTGAGTTTCAACTGTATTGATTTCTTCTGTACTGATTCTGTATTATAATTGATTTTGTGCCATATTGATTTTTGTAATTGAGTCTGTATCTGTCTAAAGTCATGTTTCTACATCCTTGAGTTAAGCTCAGGGATTCAACTTTCCCTCTGAGTTAGTTTAAAGTTTTCATTAATGGGAAAAACTGTTATCTACCATACCTTCAGCTCCTGGGAAAATACCAAGACATCTGGTATTATCTTTAAGTACTGAAGCTAGCTCTGTTATCCTTGACCTGTCCTTGCATCATTAGGGAAAGCCATTATCTCCCTAACAAACCTTTCTAGGTGCCAGGGAGTCTGCTAACTCAAGTCCACTAACAAGATCTGCAAGATGCAGATGGATGCCATAAATCAATCAGCATTCCTTAAAGACAAAGGGAAATGGTTCCTTTCCCTATGTGGGTGCAAGCCTACTTTCCCTGATATAACTAATCACATTGTCTTCTCCACCTACCCAAATCTGTTGTTTGTTCTCTTGTACTTCCCAAAACTATATGAAGACTAATAAGCCCTAGCTCAAGATCTTTAGTTATTGAGAATTTATTGGTTACTGCTAGCCTAACTAATGAATTGTTCTTTCTCAGAATCTTGTCTCTCAGTTTACCTTAATTTTCAAACCTAACAATAACATATTAGTGATCATCACTCTAAAACGTATTAATCAAGCATCAAGATTTTTTTTTGGAAGACTTCAAATATGGAGGTGGGAAAATTCAACACTTCCCCCTCTACCATTCCACTTTTCCTAATCCATCACATTTATAAAGATAAACATACACCTTACTTTAAGTTCTGTTTCCTAGGACCTGGCTGAACTAATCTCATCCTTCAACATCGTAATCAGATGTTTGAAGACAGTTAACATGACTCTAGAGGCAACTGGTGGTTCAGTGGATGGAGCACTGGGCCTGGAGACAGGAAGACCTGAATTCAAATCTGGTCTCAGACATTACTAGATTGTGACCTTGGACAAGTCACTTAACCCCACATGTCCTTTTTCTCTTCATCCATCCCTGAGCAAATAGAAGTTGTGAGCATAGAAAGGTCCTTTATGTCAGTCCAGCTTTCTCTTCATTTTCCAAAACTTATTGCATTTTTTATGTTTTGTGGGGTTTTGGTTTTTTTTTTGCTTTTTGGAGGGCAATTGGGGTTAAGTGACTTGCCCAAGGTCACACAGCTAGTAAGTGTTAAGTGTCTGAGGCCAGATTTGAACTCAGGTCCTCCTGACTCCAGGGCCAGTGCTCTATTCACTGCACCACCTAGCCGCCCCAGTTTATTTTTTAATTAGAAAACTGGGAGGCGGAGCATAGAAGCAGCAAAGTTCCGCAACTCCGACATAGCCACCTCAAATACCCATAAAATATGACTCTAAACAAATTTTAGTGCTCCAAAACTCATGAAAATACAGAAAAACAGTCTCCCGCTAAAGGCAGCTCAGCACGAAGGGCTCATCACAGCAGGCTGGGAGCCGAAAACCAGCCCAGCCTGAAACCACGGCTTGGCCCTGGGGTGGCCAGGACAAGCCACAGCTGGAGCCTTCAGGAGAGTGGATCAGTGGCAGCTGTGGCAGTTTCCAGAGTTATCAAGCCATAAGAAATAAGGACTAAGTGAAAGGTCAGTGGAATTCAGCTAAATTTGGGGAAGAAAAGCCGTCCTGCTGAATTACCTCCAGGGCAAGGAAGCGGCAAAAGGGTGGCTCTGCAGCTGCCTCCACATGACTGCTTCAGAGCTCCCAGCCTGCAGACTGAAGGGGGACCAAGCAATCGTTCAGAGGCTAAGTGCTTTTGTGCTGAGCAGCCTGGATCCAGATTGTGGTCTTGGGTGGTGGTCCTGGGCTGCATTTTCAGTGAGCCAAAGCTGGTGGGGGCTGCAGCAGCCTCCTAATAGCTCCAGCAGCTGCAAAAACCCCAGTGATTTGGGACAGAGCTTTCCCCTCTGGAAGCAGAGTTCCACAGAGCTAAAAATTCAACAGGCAAAGGAAGCAAAGTAAGAACAGCAATCCAACTCTAGATTCCTTCTTGCGGGACAAAAAGGATCAAAGCATGGAACGGGAAGAAGACAACACAGTCAGAACTCCCACACTAAAAGCTTCCAAGAAACATGAAGATTGCCTACAAGCCATAGAGCAGCTTAAGAAGGATTTTGAAAACCAAATAAGAGAAGTGGAGGAAAAATTGGGAAGAGAAATGAGAATGATGCAAGAAAATCATGAAAAGAGAGTCAACAACCTGACTGAAGAAAATAACACCTTAAAAAATAGATTAACTCAGATGGCAAAAGAGGCCCAAAAAGCCAATGAGGAGAAGAATGCCTTAAAAAGTTGAATTTGCCAGATGGAAAAAGAATCTCAAAAGCTTTCTGAAGAGAATAATTCCTTCAGAATTAGAGTGGAGCAAATAGAAGCAAATGACTTTATC
>CM053580.1:354815228-354843314 GCA_028627135.1 Pseudochirops cupreus | reverse complement strand
GTGGAGATGTTCTGCATAATTACACATGTATGGCCTGTATTGAATTGCTTGTCCTTCCAGTGGGGGTTTGTTACAAGGAAGGAAGGGAAAGAATCTAGAATTTCAAGTTCTATAATGAAATGTTAAAAATATATATGTATATATATATATATATATATTATATATATATATATATAAAATTATTATTATTGTTATTATTAACTACATCCAACTGGAAATTAAGATACCCAGGCACTGTGGTAGGGAGATCCATCCTACCCCACCGGAAAGTCTGAGGGGCAAGAGGGAAGACATAGGAGAGAGCAGATTGGGGGAGGGGTTATACAGTGGGATGGCTGTCTTGAGGTGTTGGGTAGAGGAAAGATGGGGAGAAAATTTGTAACTCAAAATCTCGTGGAAATGAATGACGTAAACAAGAAAATAAATAAATTTATTTTTAAAAAAGAATGAAAAAAATAAAAAAATAATAGTAATTAAAAAAAGAAAACTGGAAGAATAACAGCTTTGTAAAGAAAGGAAATTATGAGTTTTCATTTTTCCCCAAGTAATAATTGTTATTTGTTGATTAGGCTTGTTCAGTTATTTATTTTTTTTAACTACCATGCATATTTTAAGGTTTTCTTTTCTTTCTTTCTAGTGAGGAAAGGAGAGTACAAGTGGGAGGATATAAATTATTCTTTGAAAAATAGGACACACAAGAAAAACTTGTTAAGTCAAGAAAGTTTATCTTTTGTATGTTTATATATATTACTTTTTCTGTTCCTTTCTATTTTTGGTGACACATCCAGCACACACACACACACACACACACACACACACACACACACCTCTTCACATGTCCAGTCTCTTCCTACTTTCTAACTCATTCTTCCTGTCCAATGTAGAAGTCACCAGTGTGTTAAACCTACCAGCATATGAAATCACAAGATTTGAAGTTGATGGGGATTTTAGCAATTGATGAGTCCAATTCCTTTATTTTAAAGATGAATAAATTGAACCAGACATAGATTATGACATGTTCATATGATATATTTGACAGAAACAAAAAGTAGCAGATCTTGGATTCAAACCCAGGTCATCTGAATCCAGATCACCATCACAACCCCAAGTCTTTTGCATATCAAAAATTCTATTCTAGGAAGGGTTAGGTAGCACAGTGAATAGAGCACCGGCCCTGGAGTCAGGAGAACCTGAGTTCAAATCCAGCCTCAGATACTTAAAACACACACACACAAACTAGCCATATTACCTTAGGCAAGTCACTTAACCCCAACTGCCCTACCTTCCCCCCTCCAAAAAGCAAAAAAAAAAATTATATTCTAGCACTTTCCTTAAAGTTCAATTAAACAAATATCCATTAAGCACTACACGGTAGTATACCCTCCTGAGTGCAGAGCACTGTATTAGGTATGAGGGTGAGAAACAAAAAAGGGGAAGACAGAATTTAGATAAGATCCAATGGATATATACATATACATATATATATATATATATATATATATATATATATATATATATATATACACACACGTATATATACACACACATACTATATATGCATACACATACATACATGTTATATATAATATGAAACACTATATGATAAGTGATGAAAGATGAAAGAAAAGTGCCATGTGAGATCTGAGAGGATCCCATTGAAGGGATCAGGGAGGTCTTCCTAGTAGAGGTGGTATTTGTGTTGGACTGGTATAAGAGTTTAACAGCCAGCAATAGCTAGGTAGCACGGTCAATAGAGTCCTGGCCCTGGAGTCAGGAGGACCTGAGTTCAAATTCAGTCTCAGACACTTGACACACTTACTAGCCATGTGATCTTGGGCAAGTCACTTAACCCCAATTGCCCTGCCAAAAAAAGTTTAACAGTCATAT
This sequence comes from Pseudochirops cupreus, assembly GCA_028627135.1. NCBI lineage: Eukaryota > Metazoa > Chordata > Mammalia > Diprotodontia > Pseudocheiridae > Pseudochirops > Pseudochirops cupreus. The sequence goes on along the minus strand of CM053580.1, from coordinate 354,841,427 downwards.
AGGAAGAAGGCATTCCAGATATAAGAATTTATTGTTCACCTACTATATGCAAGACACTGGGGAGAATAAAAAGAAGTAGTAAAAGATATACTGTCTGTTGAAAGGGAAATAGTTACCTTCACTGAAGCTGCCTCCTTGAAATAACTGTAGGCCTTCTCTTCCCTGGGACCTGTTGTTCTCACCTAGAAGCACCAGTTGAATTGGTTTAAAACAGATACTTCTTGCTAACTTTAGAAAAGGGAAATTTTTTTTCCACATATATATTTCATTTGAACAGTCATTGCACCATTTTCATGTACCCTGTAAATGCAATGCAGTGTGGTTTAAAGCAGGATATTTCCTAAAGGGAAGAAATGTGAAAAATGAGAACAGCACAATTAAGAAATTGTGAAATTCTAATTGTGTCATAGAAGCACATTGCACTTACTTAAACCATTTAGAGGCACACAGTAAAGCCAGCCCCACTTGCTTTCTCTGCTTATGAGGTTAGTAAGATTCTAGGCTAATTCTTCCAGAACAAAGATGGCTACAATTGTCTTCAGAGTTCTAGGGGTAACCCTGAAAGTTTGTGTCTGTTTTAACTTAATGCTCTTAGCTCAAAACCTAATCCCCCTTCCCTCCCCCTGAGTTATTATTAACTGCCATTGATTAGTGCCTCAGTTCCATTTAATGTCAATTAACTTTCACAAAGGGATATTTTCTATGAGGCTATAACAAGAACAAAAGTACAAATATTTTCCCCAAAATCTGAGTGACAATCTGCCCTGTACTGCCTTAATCACTGGAAAGTATAAGCTCAAATTTTAAAAGCAGTTCCTCCATAACATTGGGCCCACCAAGTTCACCTCCAAATGCAGCTTAGCCTATGGATGGATACATTCACATCTCTAGCATCAGGCAGATTACTCAGGACTTCACTCCTCAACTGCAGGTCCTGGACCTCTCCTGATGTTATGATGCTCAAAAGCTCATAGACAGTTGCATAAAAGAAGGAAGGAAGAGAGAAGAGAGAGAGAAAGAGAGAGAGAAACACAGCGTCATGTATTCTCAACTTCAAACTGGCTCTAGTTCAGAGAGGACCACAATCTCCTTCCCCACTCAGAGACTCACTACAATTTGTTCTTCTTTTTAAATGCCAGTCAGGTGGAAGGAGATCAGCATATAGACTTGCTTAGGTTAATTAGTGTTTTTGGAATGCCTCCCCCAGATTAGGTTGCAGAGTCAACTAAAAAGACTCCTTTTCATGTGCTTAGCATATCAGAACCATTAATACAATGTCTGATCCAAAGTCCATGTGTCAAAAATATTAGCAAAGCACACTGACCATGCTCACCAGCCCTTGTTACACCAGGATATAAGGAGACCAGAACCTAATCATTAAAATGGAAGAAGCACAAGTCTGGTAAGGACCTGAAAAAAAATCATCCAAAGCATCTCCCATTTTTTTCGGGGGGAAGGGGAAACCATTATCTAAATTACTCCTTTTTATTAACAGGTTATTGCAAAGACTATTTACTTGACAATTGAAATTTCACAACTGAAGACTTTCCAAAGCTGATGTACTTTTGCCCTCTACTGGATGAAATTGACTGCAATGATATTGAGCATATGTGAAGATCCCTCTCTCTCTGAGTAATGGTGTTCTCCCCCTACAGGAGGATGCCTGAACTGTCAGTGCCGTGTAATTGTGAAGAGATGCAATCCACCTGATCAGCCTCCCCATTATGAGCATAGCCAGGAAATTTTCTTTGCTTTCATTTTTCCTTAGAAGTTAATTCTCTTATGTAAAGTAAGGGAGGAAGGGAGGGAGGAAGGAAGGAAGGAAGGAAGGAAGGAAGGAAGGAAGGAAGGAAGGAAGGAAGGAAGGAAGGAAGGAAGGAAGATATGCTTCAATTGCCCTCTAATTCCATCTTTATTCAAGTTTCCCTGCAAGAGCTAGGGTTCCCTGAGCTGGCTTGAGCCTCTCTTACTCTGGTTCAACAATCTTTATAATTAATGAAATCAAAAGATTTTTACATATACAGGTTTTCACTTGAAAAAAAAGAGAACCCTGTTTCAAAAGCTTTTAACCCTCAAAAAAAGCAGTATGGCATAGTAGAAACAATATTGAACTAAAAACGCTTTTTAAAAAAAAATTATATGTATTTTTCAAATTACACATAAAACAATTTTTTTACTTTCACTTTTTTAATTTTGAGTTTTAATTTCTTTCCCTATCTCCCTGCCCTCTCCCCTCACTGAGATAGCAAGCAATTTGTTATAGGTTATACACATTTAGGCATAGAAAAATTAGCCTGCTGGTATAGGGTGTGAAATATTGGTCCAAACCTAATTTCTTCCAAATTTCTTTCTGGTTTTCCTGGCAGTTTTTATCTAATAGTGAGTTCTTATCCCAGAAGTTTGGATATTTGCATTTACTAGAACACTAGATTACTATGGTCATTTACTACTGTGTCTTGTATACCTAATCTATTCCATTGATCCAACACTCTATTTCTTAGCCAGTATCAGACTGTTTTGATGATGACCACTTGGTAATACAGTTTGAGATCTGGTACAGCTAGGTCACCTTCCTTCACATTTTTTTTTCATCGATTCCCTTCATATTATTGGCATTTTGCTCTTACAGATCTAAACAATTGGAAAAACATATTTTTCCAATTGCTTAGCTCTGACTTTACGAAAAAAGTGTTTTGTAATTGAGTTCATACGGTTCCTGGGTTTGTCTAAGCAGGTAGATTCCCAATTATTTTATATTGTCTTACAGTTATTTTAAATGGAATTTCTCTTTCTATCTCTTGCTGCTATACATTGTTGGCAATATATAGTTTACTTTATATCTTGCAAATTTGCTGAAGTTGTTCATTATTTTGACTATTTTTAGTTGATTTCTCAGGATCCTCTAAGTGTGCCATCATACCATGTACAAAGGGTGATAACTTTGCCTTTAGTGGGTTGGTGGGGAGTGAGGTAGCAACACCATGAAGGCCTTGGGCACCCTGAGAGAATATAAGGTGGTTTGGTACTGCCTGCCCACTCTCAAGAGCCCAGTGCCACCTCTTTATCGGATGCAGATCTTTGCTCCTAATCATGTTGTAGCAAAGTCCCAAATCTGCTACTTCATTTCCCAGCTGGAAAAGATCAAGAATTCTTCTGGAGAAATCATATACTGTGAACAGATCTTTGAAAAGTTCCCTCTTAGAGTGAAAAACTTTGGCATCTGGCTGCACTACAATTCCAGGAGTAAGACCCACAGCATGTACAGGGAGTACAGGGAGCTGACCACTGCTGGTGCCATCAGTCAGAGCTACTGAGATATGGGAGCCCATCACTCTGCCCAGGCCCACTCCATCCAGATCATGAAAGTAGAAGAAATTCCCTCCAGCAAGTGCCGCCCAGCCCACAGGCCAGCAGTTTCATGACTCCAAAATCTGTGATGGCAGTATCAGATGGGAGAAGGAAATACATTTAAGAGATGCAGCAAAGGTGAAATCTACAGATCTTGACAACAGATTGGATAGGGGGTAAGAGATAGTGACAAGTTAGTATTATATCCACATTACCCCTACAATAATATGAAAGTTTTGAAGGCAGGGGAGGTTTGGGAAGAAAGACAATGAGTTCTGTCTTGAACACATTGAGTTTAAGATGGTTATAGGACATCCAACTTAAGATTTTTAATAGGCATTTGAAGATTCAAGACAGGAGATCAGCAAAAAGATTAGGGCTGGACAAGTAGATTTGAGAATCATTAACATAGAGATGGTTTTTGAATTTATGGAAGCATGAGATCACCAAGTTGTATAGAGAAGAGAGAACTAAGAGACCCTCACAGTTAGTAAGTGTAACCTAGATAAAGATCCAGCAAAAAGAGCCTAAGGAGCAGTCAGGTAGTTAGGAGAACTCAGAGGAGGGAGTATCCAGAAAACACAGAGAGGAGATAGGATTAAGGAAATGAAGATGATTGACAGTGTCAGATGCTACAGAGGGGTCAAGAAGGATGAGGACTGAGAAAAGACCAATTGGTTTGGCCATTAAGAAATCACTAGCAAACTTTGAAGAGAGCAGTTTGTGGTGATGGGTATGGGTGGAAACCTGATCATGAACTGGCCTGGGCAAGGAGCAGGATCATCTCTTCCTGTGAAACAGGGATGAAGAAGGAGATAGGGGCAAGAAGCATCTGAGTGATATGAAATGAGGAGAATAGGGAGCTCTCAGCAAATGATCTCTTTTTTTAGTAAAATATGAAGCAAAGTCTATCTGAGAGGACAGGGGATGGGGGAGCCTTGGGAGGTTTGATGAGGGATGAAAAAGTTTGTAAGAGCTTGAGTGATGAGTGAGATAGTAAGTAAATTAGAGAGCTATAAGATTGCCTAGCAATGATAAAGGCCCAATTGAGCTAATAATATAAAAAATTTGAAGTGTATTCAGTCAGAACAGTTACATAATTTTCTCCACCTTTGTTCCATTGCACATATGTTGGAGGGAAGGTAGCAGATGGTGGGAGATCAAAAACAGGCTTGTCAGGGAACAACTGGCAACAGGATAAGGGGCAAAGAATTCAAGAGAAGAGGTTAGAGTTTAGTTGAAATGGTTTACCACGAAGTCAAGATGGAAAAAGGAGGACAGTATGGCTAGTGAAGAGGTCATAGTCTGGGACAGAACTGAGGGGTTAAGGGATTGGAGGTCATCACATGAGTGAGTCACAGGATTTGTTATTGGAAGGTAGAGGGAGAGATGGAAAGTCAATAGATTGTAATCATAGAAGGGAATTTCAGAGTTTGTGAACATGAATATAGTGCATTTGTGGGTGATGGCAAAATCAAGAATCCAACCATTTTGTGTGTGACTGAGCTGTTGTGGAAAAGTAGGTCATGGAAAATGAGTAGAGTGAGGAACTGGGATCATAGAGTGTTGAAGAGAATATCAAAATGTATGTTGAAATCCCTTTGCATAAGGACAGGAGTTGGGAGGGAGAGAAAGATTGTAAGCTAGTTACACTGAACTCATTGAGATGGAAAGAGGAATATTCTGGAGATCTGTAAACAATAGTTACCAGGATTTTGCTCAAGAGGTAATATGAATTATGATAGGAGAAAAACCTGGACAAGGCAATGAGGAACAAGTAATGTTCCAACTACCCCTCTAACTCATCTCAAAGTCCAGGGGAATGAGTGAAATACAGTTAATGCTGGAAGGGTACCCAGTGAGTCTGTGTCATCAAGAGAGAGTCAGATCTTAGTGAGAGACTGAAGATGGAAGGCATGGGAAAGGAAAAGATTTAAGATGAAAGCAAGTTTATTGCCTATGGAACAGGCATTCAGAGCGCACAGGGCAAAGAGTGGGTAGAATTTTGGAATGGGTGGGTTAAAGGATACTGCAATAAAGAATTGGGTAGTGGGGGAGGTGGAGTCTGCATAATCAACTAGATAGGTTCAGAATCATTGAAATATTGAGGATAAAACCAGGTGGGAGTTTGTTCATCATTAAGTGAAAAATTTGGAGAGATTTTCAAAGTCCATAGAATTATTATGTTCTAAGGATGAATTTTTATTTTCCTTAACAAAAAAAAATACCTGAGACATTCATTAACAGTATATTTTTATGCTTTAAAATTGCTTCCTTACATGTTTAACTTAAAAGCAAATTGCCAAGAAAATGTTTGAATATATGTCAAAAAAGGAAGTCACCATTTCTTTACCTTCTCTAAGCCACTGGTGTCAGTAGGCAGCAGCACGAACATATTTGTATATGGTAGCTCAGTAATCTTTCCCTGAGATTCCCCAATATATCCCATATTGAGGAAACCTGTTTATTTCATCATCTGCACAGACCTGCTCGTGTCTTACAATAAATGCAAACAGCATATAATTATCCAATAAGTAATTTATTTCTCTCAGAGTTTAGCCTTTTGAAAATTCAATAATATAAAATATCAGCATTTAAAAAAATAATAATAAACTCATGTCCACAGTAAACTGTTCAGTTTGGGCCATGACCCTATGAGGTTAGCTCATTAACCATTTTAGAGTCAATTTCAATTAACAAGAGATTTTCTGTCAGATTAGCAATCCAGGAAAAGTGGTTTGTTTGGGGTTTTTTAATCTATTCTTGTCGGGTTTATAAACTAAACTAAACTGTTATAAACTAAAAAATAAACTATTATAGTATATATATATATATATGTATATATATATATGTATATATATATATGTATATATATGTATATATATATATATATATTTATATAGTATACAACTATTAAACCAGGGCATGTAAAGCGTTACAAATACAGATGAGTTACAGCTACTAAAATGTGGTGATATGGATTGGGATCCTTAAAAATGTAGCAGGTTATTTCAGCCTTCCCACGAATAAAACTCTGGAGAATTCTTGCAAATAGTGGGGCTATGCAGATATCCTTGTGACAAACAGGTGAAAGTATGTTGTCTACCCTGCCAAGTGAAAGCGAACTGGTCCCATTGTTTAGAATCTATTGAGATGGTGAAGAAGGCATTCACCAAGTCAATAACTGTGTGCCAAGTCCCATCTATTTCTGAATCCTTTCTATTAAGGTGAGAGTATCTGGGACAGCAGCATACAAAGGAGTCACCTTATTCAATTAATTGTCTATAATCCACAGTCATTCTCCACATCCCATCTGACTCTCATACTGGCCAGACAGGATTATTCCATCTTGTGGTTATAAGGACTAACACTCCTGTTTCAACATATTCCTTTATAGTAGTGGCAATTTCATCTTGCCTACCTGGCACACAATACTGCTTTAAAGTAATTACTTCAGAAGGTTCAGGTACAGTGATTGGGTCCATTTTAATTTTTTTTTAATTTTTATTTTTCCCACTAAAACTGTATTATTCCTTACAGGGAATCGGTATCTTCCTTTAGATAAATTCAGAGTCATACCTCTTAATATGTCTGTTCCAATGATGTATTCAGGAACGGGTACAATAACCACAGTATATTCTTTCTTGGACAATTCCCCAATTTTCATTGTTATTTTAACTTGTCTGGCTGATATTTCGGCCCCTCCAAGTCCTGTGATGGTAATAGGAGTTCCAAGTTTAAACTTATCAGGGTTTCCATAGATAAGTGAAGTCTCTGCCCCCTCTCCCCCAGCGCAGCCTAGTTATAGTAGTTGATCCATTCTTCCAATATATTGTTAAACCAATATGGGGTCTACAATCTCCTATGTGTATTTCTTTAATCTGGGCTGGGGCTTGGCCTATTTCCTTTTCTCCCTGAAGGTGTGGCAAACTTGGAAACAATGATTCTGTAGCGGTGGTTCCTGCTTCCCCATTCATTCTAATGTTAAGTACCTTTTCTTGGTACATCTTAGGCAGCTCTTCAATTGGAATACCAACTATTCTTCTAAAATTCACCCCTGCTCTCAATAGAGCAGTGAACAGTTCCCTTCTTGGCAATCTATTTTGTCTTTGAATCCTCTGGCTATTTACTCTTTTCTCTCAAGGAAATTTTTCTTTTCCCCATTCCCCGAAGTCACTTAATTGTGAAATCTTATCCAGCACCTCCGAAAGAGGGTGCCCTATTTTAATTAATTAATAGAGTCAGAATTAGGTGCTTATAAGCAGGAGGAGCCATTTCTATATTTCTATGAGGGACTCTTAGGGGAGTATCGTGATATGCATCTCCAAACCATGATAGCAGTTTTCATTACCTCCTCCTTTAGCTTTCTCATACGATCTCTAAGAGTACCAGGGTCTGTCTCTACCAGGCCACATAGAGTCAGCAGGATATGGCTTTTTGCATCCCTCTGCAGCTAAAGCTAACAGATTAGTTCTCTTGCTGCCTCCTCGCATATGGTGATTCCTAAAAGCTTGGTGTACAAAAGGATTCTGACTGATGCTTATGAATTTTAAGCAATCCACACTGTCCAGTAATATTCCTCTGCTGCCTTCATCAGTGATTCCTAGGATCCAAGACACTAAAGACTCTCCCATTCTTTGGGTGAATCTACTCAATATATCAGTGTGTGAGATGAAAGAGTTCAGAGTCTGAATCTGAGGTCAGAAGAGGCGTTTATTCTTTCTCATGAGAAAGGACTCTGCCCTTATAGCCCACAGGGCATCTGCAGGGAGAGAGCAACAGGTAGAAGCCAGCCTATGGTTATATAATCTTCTAATGGGTATTCCTTGCAAACATCTTTCCAAATCTCCGGGTTTTCTCTCTCTTGTACCCTTGCTTCCCAGTTTTCACAGAGTCCTGTGCTTTTGGCCCATTTTCTGACTAGAGAGGAATAAGGCAAATCCTCTCATCCTGGGATAGCCATTTCTCCCTCTAAAGGCCTCCTGCTTCCAAATACAGGCCTGACATTTTGTTATCCCACCCTTGTCACCAAATGTAACAACAAGTAATATTCACAATGCCTACAGTGATTATAAATATGCTAGTAGTTATTAATCACAAAATGTAACAGGCTCTCTACATGGAGGACATAGCCAGAACATTTATTCAAATAAAACCCCTGAGTCCCAAAACCAGAAAGTCAAAGCCATCACAGTAGCCATAGAGTTGGCACACATAGTTAATGTGGTAAACACCCACATTAACAAGCCCTCAAAACAGAACAGGCTCCCCCAGGCAAAGATCTTCCTCCCCTCACTCAGTAACTTCTCAGCCTTCATGCAGCTCACTCCCAGCAGCTCGGGGCCCCCACAGTTCCCGTCCCTGGCAGTCCTCAGCAGGAGTCCTCAGCAGAAGGTCTGGCTGGCTCAAAAAAAAAGAAGTTCATGCTGCCGCCACCATTTCCAGTCACCATAGTGGCTCCAGCCTGGCCCCTTCTCAGCTCTAGCTCCTTCCTGCCCCACCCCTTCCTGCTACATCAGCAAGTTCAAGGGGCATGGAAGATCTTCAAATCTATTACCATTATAACCAAGGACACACAGATGGGGGGGAGGGGGGAACCAGAGGTGTGATAAATCCAGGTCTCCAAATGCAGAACTTTAAATACAGCTAGATTTTACTTTGTCTGATTTCCCTCTGATCTGGTATATGATCACAAAATGCAAATTTGTTTAAATCCAATGCACTTAGGAAAGAATTGATATAGACAAGCTTCAGTTAGGTCTTATAATGGTAATTAATTTAAATTTGAAGACCCCTTTTTTGTTATGTCAAGTAAGCAGGTACTTAGCCTTTAGTAACTAATCAAGCCTCTGTGAAGGAAACAGGTGTGAACTCTGTCTCCTGTTGCTGACATAACAGGAAGGGGTTGGCTGAAACAGTAAGCCAATGTGTGTGTGTGTGTGTGTGTGTGTGTGTGTGTGTGTCTCCAGAAAGAGAGTTAGAATTTTCTCCTGACAAGCTCTTAGTGGCAGAAGCAGAATTTTCGCCTGGCAAGCAAATGAAGAACATGAAAAAGGCATTTATTCTAAAAAATTTTTTTGAATTAGATTGGCTAGCAGGCAAAAATACATACTAAGCTATGTTACTAGATAGTAATTTAGTCTCCTAAAGTTGAAAATGATAATAAGAATCTTCTTGTCCAAGCTATCCATCTTATAAAGGAGGAAACTGAGGTTCAAAGATAGGTTACAGGATACATTCAAAATCATACAGATAATGAAGGAAGAGATAGAAATAGAACCCAAGTCCTCTGATTCACTGTCCAATCACTATCCAAATAGCGATTCAGCATCCAATAGCCTAAACATTCTAATCTTTCTCATAATTCATATTAATGAAGGAGATGCCCCCCCTTAATTCTTATTAAATATAAAGAAAGAAAGCTACATATATTGATCATGCATGGTCAATTTTTTTTAAACTAATGAAGTGCATAATCAAAAAAGTTTGGAGGCTACTGTCCTAGACAGTTGCTAAGGTCCTTTCAGTGCTAACGTCCAGACTCCATCCAGTGTGTTGGAGGTGGCACCATTTCCATAAGACCAATTTATGTCTTAGTGTACCAAAAGGCTAGCACTGAGCAGGATACTAGTAGGTGCCAAGTAGATGAGTATTAATTGCTCTTGACTAATGAATATCCTCTATGGCAAATCTGCTAGACCCAATTGATTTCACAGAGTCAAAATACATTTAACCTGTCCCTGTCCTTATTACTGTCTGGGGAGAGTGAAAACTTCTCAGGCAGTTTTGGATTAACTTCCCCCCCTCCAGTACTGCTGTCAGTCAGCATCCTTCTTCTTTGTAAACCTATTTCTCAGCCACTGAGAAATAGTGGCAGGCTTTCCTGTGACTTGCCATTGGGGAAGATTTTGGCACTGAGATGTAAGTCTGTCTCTTAGCCAATGAGAGAGGAGATGGTCAGGGAAGGGGGTTTGACTGTGTTAGGGTATAAATTCCTGTTCTGTCTTTTGTAACACTCTCTTCCTCATGATCAAGTCATGGGGAAGACTGCCCTCTTCTCCCGGGGAAGAGAATAAACTCCTGTTTTTATCCTAAGACATATCCGAATTTTTAATTAAAATTTTGGATGGGGTTTTTCATCCCAAACATTACTGTCACATAAACAGTTCCAATGACATTTCAATAGTAAGTCCAATGGCATCAACCTTTGTCTACTTTTTGTTTTCTGTTAAGCTAATTAATTTTCAAATTTAAAATTCTTTCCAGGCTTTTTACTCCCCACTATGGATTATCTCCAATATATCACTCATACATCCTGTACATAGTTGTTTACATATTGTCTGCCCCCATTAGATTGTAAGTTCCTTGAGCTCAGATATGTACTAGCTGTGTGACATTAGGAAAGTCACTTAACCACTATCTGCCTCAGTTTCCTCAACTCTAAAATGGGCATGATAATAGCACTTACCTCCTAGAGTTGTTATGAGGCTCAAATGAGATATATGCAAATGCTTGGCACCATGCCTGCCACATAGATGCTTATTCCCTCCCTACCTCTCTTTCTTGAGAGTAGGGATTGTCTTTGCAGCCATAGCTCTTAGCATACATGGCACATTATAGACATTTAATAAATACCTGTTGATTGACTAAAGTAAAAAGTCTGAGGGGAAACCCTCATTCTGTAGATAGGTTCATCTGCTGGTAAGCTGCTACTAAAAGAAATAGATAAAGGGGAACCAACTTATGCACTGGTAAAAGATTCCAAAGATGTATCTGTTTCTCCCCCTATGGTCCTGGGCAGACTTGCTTGATGTCTCTAAGTCTATGGGATTGTTACTTGCTTTAGGTAAGAAACCTCTCTCTGCTTGCTACTCCTCCTTCTCCCCTTGAGCTGGCTAAGTAATGCTATGGCAACATAATACCACCAGTTTTGTGATTTCCTAGAGAAAGAATAATTTGTTGAATGTGTCCTCTGCCTTCATGCAGACTACTCTTCCCCCTCAAAATTCCATTACCAAGACTACCTTTAAGCAGAAAGCAATGGTTAGCATTCACTATTTTCTTTATCTAACAATTGGAAAATACAGAAGCGAGGAAAAGAACAGAGTGAAAGGACTAGCCTGGGGGTATGCATGGGCAGCTTGGCACACTGCCGATCACGGTAGAATTAGCTGCTCTAACTTCTTCCATTCCTGGAGAGAGGTTGAGACACTTGCTTCTTTCTCTGACTCAGAGATCCTGGAAGGGATTTTTGTGTCTAGACAAAGAGCAGTTGGAAGCATGTCACAAAACCTGGTCTGATAAGGACCAACCACTGTTCTCTCTTGGTCTAGAATCAATTGCTTTGATAAAGGAAGTCTTTACCATAACATCCTCTTGGCATCTTCCTTGAGGAACATAAACCAGTGGCCAGCTTAGTGCACAACTCTGGGGAAAGTATACACTATGTGAAGATGGAGGATAAAATCCTAAACCCTCTACCTCTTGATCTGCCTTATTCTTCTTTTCCATGAGATACTCCACAAACAATCCCAGATGCCTCAGTCCCATATTGACAGCAACTGATGGGCTTGGCGAAATTATTTCTATCTCCAAGGCAAATATTTTTGGTTTGGGGGGTGGCATTGGTTTTGGTTTGAGGTTTGTTTGTTTTTGTTTTTTTGCTTTTTGGAGGGAGGAAAGGCAAGGCAATTGGGGTTAAGTGACTTGCCCAAGGTCACATGGCTAGTAAGTATTAGGTGTCTGAGGCTGGATTTGAACTCAGGTCCTCCTGACTTCAGGGCCTATGCTCTATTTACTGCACCACCTAGCCACCCCCATGGCAATTTTAACACAAGTTTACATATAAATCACTACATGCATTACTGGACTAATAATTATGTGTCCACAGGAAGGTAGGTCCAGAATAAAAGGCCCAAGTAAGAGACCTAATTAAGGGAACAAGTATGAAAGGGCTTTTAGACTAAAAAAATGGTTCTCAAACTTGCTTACAGTAATAGAATTCTTAAGTTAAAACAAAACTTTGGCAGAGCAATTGTAGTAACATCCTGTCAGATTATTCTTTTTAATGCCTATTAATAAACATATGGTTAATTTGAAAAACAACTTAGAGTATTTCAAGATTCTTTGTAGTATAGTTTGAGAAATACTGGATTAGAAAAATACTTATTTCTCAATATTTCTAGAGAAAATTTAAAAAAAGGTTTTTAATATGGTTCCAGCCTAGGAATGTGAGCTACTATTTATATCATCATTCAAATTATAATCAATATCACACAACTTAGGGCTGATTGGTTTCCTCATTTCCTGTGGGTAGATTCTGTCTCCCCAGCCAGGTTATAAGCTCAGTAAGAGTAGGAACCATGTAGCATTATGGGATCTCATCAGCCATAGTGAAATTTGAATTGGTAAAATTAATATCTAAAGTCTTGAATGGCATGCTATTAAATATTGTCTTATCACACTCCTCCTCCATGGCATTTACTTCTGGGATATTAATGCTAGAACAAGTTAAGTCATGATATTTATACCTCGGTTACAAGAACACTGAGTAACACAGGCTTGCTTAATAGAACATTCCAGTAAAACTGGTTTACTTAATATTTCTTCAACACTCTCCATTCTTTCTAGCATTCCTGACTTTGCTTGGGTTGTTCCCTTTACATAAAATGTCCTTTCTCAGTTTCACCCACCCAATTCCTACTCATGCTTTGTGTGGCTTTCAAATGGTTTCTAACTTTCCAGCGAGATTGTAAGTTTCTTTCACTCTTTTTTTTTTGGAGGAGGGAAATCAAGGCAACTGGGGTTAAGTGGCTTGCCCAAGGTCACACAGCTAGTAAGTGTGTCAAGTGTCTGAGGCTGAATTTGAACTCAGGGCCTCCTGACTCTAGGGTTGTTGTTCTATTCACTGTGCCATCTAGCTGCCCTGATTGTAAGGGGCAGCTTACCCCAAGATTCTTGGGGTAAGAACTAGTGACCTTTATTTCCAGGTAGAAAATGCTCAATAAATACTTGCTGAATGAAGAAACCAGGAAATTACGGTTCTGGCTCTGAGGCAAAGGCTAGTCTGGATATTTCCCCATTCCGTAACTAATGCTAAGAGTTCCCTTTGAAGTGTTCTTTCTTGCTCACTGAAACCTGTGATGAATGTGGACTCAGATGCAAGAAGGTGGTTTATGAAGTAACAGAACTCATTAACTCTGCCCTAAACTACTCCTTGCCAGAGCTTCCCCGTCCCAAGAACATCATCCTCTTTCCAGTCATTTGGGTTTCCCAATCTTACTGTCATCCTTCACTCCTCATTCTCATTCATGCCACATAAACAATTGGTGACCAAATCTCACTTCTCTTCCTACCACATCTCTCACAAATGTCCACTTCTCCCCTATTAGAGTCAATAACCTAGTTCTGGATCTCATTATCTTTCTTCTAGACCAGTGGTATCAAACTCAAAGAGAATTCAGCCACTAAACCATACATGAGGATCAACATGGGCCACATATTGAATTAGAAAACCACATAATAACATTATCTATGTTCTATTATATTTTAATTTATTTCTTTAAATATTTCCCATTTATATTTTGGACAGCTAGGTAGCACAGTGGATAGAGTTCAGGCCCTGGAATCAGGAAGACTCATCTTCCTGAGTTCAAATCAGGCCTCGGATACTAGCTGTATGACTCTGGGTAAGTCACTTAACCCTGTTTGCTTCAGTTTCCTCATCTGTAAAATGAGCTAGAGAAGGAAATGGCAAACCATTCCAGTGTTTTTGCAAAGTAAACCCCAAATGGCTTTGCAAAGAGTTGCATACAACTGAAAAGGTCTGAACCACAACAAAGTTTACATTTTAATCTGGTTCTAGCCTCATTGGGGAGTTTTGAGATCTTCATGAAGCCTGTGGTCTGAGTAACTAACACCTCTGTTCTAGACTATTGTCCTAGTGTTTGACTCGGTTTCCCTACCTCAAGCCTCTCTCTACTCCAATCTATCCTTCCTTCACACAGTAACCAAAGCGACTTACCTGAAGTGTAGGTCTGATCATGTCACTCCCCAATATCTGCTATGCAATAAATGTCAGTGGTTTCCTATTACCTCCAGGATAAAATATAAACTCCTCCATTTAACAGTTAAATCTGTTAACAACTGGGCTCCCTCCTCCCTTTCCAGTCTTCTTATACATTCTACCCTCCACACACTCTGTGACCCACCCCATCCATACTTGTTCTGCCCACATGAAGTATCCCAACTATCTTTACCCTGTGCCTTTATACCGGCTCTCCTCTACATCTGGAATTCACTCCTTCCTCACCTCCACCTTTAAAAATCCCTGATTTCCTGCAAAACTGAGATCAAAAACCAGCACCTCTAGGAGATCTTTCCTTGTCTTGACCAGGAACTAGTGCCATGCCTCCCCAAACCACCTTGTATTCATTTTGTATATTTGCAAAAAATCACATGGTCTTCCTCATTGAAATGTCAGCTCTGTGTTTGGGTTTTGTATCCCAAGATCTTAGCACAGGTCCCTGACACGTGGGAGTCACTTAATAAATGTTTGTTGATTGAGTGATTGAGGGCATAAGCTCATAAGACTTAGAGCCAGAAGGAACCTTCAAGACAAAAGCCCAAGAACTTGATTTTGTAGACGAGGAAAACTTGGGCCCACACAGATGAGATGAATTACCCAAGATTACACAAAACTGGAAGGAGCGGAGTCAAAATTGGAACCCAGGGCTTTTGACACCAACACCAGTCTACTTTACAGGTCACTGGACTTTGGCATATATGTTGCTACCAGCTTTCTGGCTTTCCAACAAGATGGCAGGCTTGTCAGGGGAGAAAACTAGTGTTTTATGCATTCTGTAAATCAACAGTCATTTACTATATACCAAGCACTGTGATAGGCACTATGGATACAAATACATGGAATGAAATAATCCCTACTCACAAGGAGCTTCCATGCTAATGTGGAAGATAACTATGACTCCAGGTACAAATATAAGCATGTACATAATAAATATGAAGTAAATAAATGCAAAATAGTTTGGAGAAGCGCTAGCCACTGGGAGGTCCAGGAAAGTCTTCACACGGAAAGAAAATGGAGCTTGATCTTCAAGTTAAGAAAGAGAAGGACTCTAAGAGGTAGAGGATGAGGAAGAAGAGTGTTCCAGGATCACGGAGGTGGGAGATTAATATCATGTATGACGAACAAAGAGAAGACTAATTTGGCTGGATTGCACAGTGTGGATTCTAGAGTAACGTCCAATAAAGCTAGGAAGCTAGGTTGAGGCCAGTGAAAGGCTTTAAAAATTAAACAGAGCAGTGCATCTTTTATCCTAGAGGCAACAGGAAACCACCAAAGTTGATTAAGTAGAGGAGTGACATGGTCTCTTCTTCTGTTAAACAGAATTACCTAAGTAGAAATGTGTATAGAGATTGAGGAAGGGAGATCAATATGGGGGGGGGGGGAGAGGGACTTGTATAGAGGGAAAGAGGAAGGGAAGCAGTGAAGGGGAGGAGGGAGTGAATACCAGATATGGGGAACAGCCAATGCAATGGCATGGGGGGAGAGGGGGCTCTCAGAGCAATACCTTGAGGAATACCTACAGTTAGAGGGTTTAATATGGATGATATACCAGAAAAGGAGACCAAGAAGGAACAGACAGGTAGGAGAATCAAGAGATAGAAGTAATGTAACAAAAACAGAAAAGAGAGAGGAGAGAGCAGGAAGAGCAGGTGGTCAATAATGTCAGATGCAACAGATGAGTCAAGAAAGGACTGAGAATATACTATCTGATTTGGCCATTCAGAGATCATTGGTAACTTTGGAGTGAGCAGTTTCAGCTGCATACTGAAGTCTGAAGCCAGATTACAAAGGGCTGAGAAATGAGTGAGAGTCAGTTTTTAAAAAGAATTCAGCTAAGAAATTAAGAGAGATATGGAACAATAGTGTGAGGAGATGGTAGAACTTAGTGATGTTTTGTTTTGATTTGTTTTTAAAGATAGCAAAGACTTGGTCATGTTTAAGGTAGCAGAGAAGAAAACTAGTAGATAAGACGAAATAGAGAACTCTGGAGAAAGGGTAGATGTTGAAGTCGCAAACAGAAAAGAAGACTAGAGAGAATGGGATCAAATACACAGATAAGGAACTTAACCTTAGCAAGGAAAAGGACCACCTTGTAGAACCTGGGAGACAGAAGGACACTGAGGAATAACGTCAACAAGTTTTACAATAAAGAAAATATGAGAACGGAAGCTCACACTTAACGTTCTCGTTTTTCTCAGTAAAGTAAGAGACATAAAGGGACATGGACATAATTCTCAAAAAATGAATGAATGAATGTTGAATGAATGAACTAACACAGAACAATGAATCTTTCTTTTCTATCCTTTTCTGCCTTTGTTCATTTTGGAAAAATTCTTCCCTGAGACTATGAGAAAACTTTGCCCCATTTTTGATTTGAACCTGAAAGATTTTGTCACTGGATATTTTTTTTAAAACACTACATTTCGTATTTGGTGGAATGCCCATGCTATTTGTCTCATCAATGAGAAAAAATGATTCCTAAAAATGATTGCTCAGAAAAAAAAATGAAAACTTCTGTTTTCTTTCCTTGCAAAACTGTAATTTCTCCAGTTTTGTTGTTTAGCAACAAATTTTCTTAAGAAAAATGAAGAAAATGTTGAGCAAGTTTACCTTTGCCCACAGCTACTATTTGACATGGACAAAAGAAAATAAACAGGATGTGTCAGAGGCAAAATTTTGAAGTCAAGAAAGTTTAACTTCTTCATGTCCAGAGTTTTTTCTGTCTCCTTCTTCCGTCAGTGACATGCCCAACATGCATCTCCCTTCAGTATCCAGTGTCTTCCTGCTTTCTGATTCTTTCCTCCTGTCTAGTATAATTGATCTACAAATCATCACTGTGTTAATGCCACAGAAACTTAAGATAATCTGATCTGGCATTGGAAGAGATCATAAGAGATAGAGATAAAAGATTAAGAGGGACCATTGAGATCATAAGAGATCACTGAGTCTAATTCCTTCATTTTATAGATGAGTAAACTGAGTCCTGGGGAGATTAACTGATAGCTCCAAGATAATAGAACTCTGGCTTAAAACCAAACTCTCTTAACTCCATATTCCTGTTCTTTACACTATACCAAAGGTATACCTTCAAACCTTTTCTATAAATACATAATGAAATATTTTGTCTACTGTCCAGAACCATCAGGCTCACTATAGTGAATAGGAGGGGGGGATTGGAGAATCAGGAGAGGGAACTTTCTTCTCTAGGCTTGTGTAATTTGTTTTTTTTTTCTTTTCTCTGCTTTTTGGAGGAGGGAAGGCAGGCCAATTGGGGTTAAGTGACTTGCCCAAGGTTACACGGTTCATAAGTTTTAGGTGTCTGAGGTCACATTTGAACTCAGGTCCTCCTGACTTCAGCGCCAGTGCTCTATTCACTGCACCACTTAGCTGCCCATAGGCTTGTGTAATTTGGTAGAAAAAATACTCAATGACAGTCAAGGGACCTTAATCCCTACCCTGAGCCTGCCCTATCAAGCTGTGTGGCCTTGGACAAATCACTTAACATCTCAATCTCACTCATAAGTGAACCCCATTTTAGATATGATATTCTAAAGTTATCCTGAGGGTTTCATTTAATACTGTCCACAGAACACTGTGCTAGGCACTTGAGATGCAAAAGGTAAGAAGAGAGGAACAAAGTTTTAAAAAGTTATTTATGGCTGTAACCCAATGAAGATTATGGCACATATATAAATAACTCTAATATATTACATAAAAAATAAGTACGCAAGAGGTACAGAAAAGTGTCAAGGGAGATCAGAAAGGCTCCCGCTGGAGGATTTGTGGAGATGATATTTGAGTTGGACTTTAAAAGATGGATAAGAATTCAAGAGTCAGAGAGAAGAAAGCATTCCAGGCATAAAAACTTCTTGCTGGCTCACTAAGTGCAAAGCACTTTTCCAGGGACTGAGAGGATTAAAAAGAAGTGGGGAAAGATATAGTGCTTATTGGAAAAAAAATATTTACAAAAAGCAGAAAACTACCTTTGAATTCCAACCAGCAGCCTCTAGTAAAGCCAAAGGAGTTTGGAAAACTCAACCACAGCCATGCCTCAGATAGCACCCTAAGCTGCTACCAGGAGACTTCTCGAGAGGGATGCAGGCCTACTCAGGGTTTGTCCTTTCTGGGAAGGGAATGTCCTCACACCAGGTATGTGGGAAAGGGTGGGTTGAGGGGGCCAATCAATAGGAAAAATGTAAAACTGGAATGGAGATTCACAGATCAGTTTCCAAAAGTGATAGATACTTCTCAACTAAAATAGCAAAAAGGTTTAAAGGCTGATTTTTAAAGGCAATATCACCATGAAAAACTGAAATTCTTGTGGCAAATTTATATCCCAACCCTCTTCACCAGCAAGATGGAAGCAGGGAAGCCAGGCCCCATACTCTCCTGACCTCGTGCCAGCAGACTCTCCTTCCGATATCACAATGAACGTCCATAGATTTTGGGAAGGGACTATACAAGAGGTTAAGACTTCAAACCTCTAATATTTGGCATGACAAGATTTGGGGGAGATAATGCTTTCTACCACTAAAATCAATTATCTTTTACAAAGGACTATTTATTTCTAAGATGTAGCAAGACCAATAGTACAATCATTTCTCCCCAGTGTCTCTGGGACACACTCTCCCCTGTGTTTTCTTAGTCTCTAAGGAAAATAGACTCAGTCTTGATACAATTTCCACATAACATTAGCTTAACCAAGTTCCCAACCAAATGCAGGATCACTGCTGCATGAGTCCTCATCTCAGCTATTGTTAGACTGGGCTCAGAAGGTCATTCTTGACAGTGATTCCTTGCTCGTTGGGGCACTGATGTTGAGTGATCTGCAAAACCCAGCAAGAACTCAACTCCCAGAATCTTGAACCCCTAGACTTCAGGTGGTTCACTTGCCTGACCTTTCAAAACTCACAAGGTTGCAACCTCCAGATTAATCTCCTTCACCTAAAACAAAAGAACAAAGCAAAACAAGGATCTAAGGCTTACATTCATGCAGCCACATGTTGGCCTCAGAGGGAAAAGGGGCCTCTTCCCTTACAGCATTGTCCCTTTCCTCTCACCAGAATGCAACAGCCAGGAAGAAGTCAGTCAAAGACAAGAGGTCAAACCAAGAGAAGAAGCCAAAGTCTTTACAAGGCTAGCGCAATCAAAAAAGTTCTTCCTCACCACATGGTTAGCAGTCTAGAACTAATTTCAGAATATCCACACACATCCCCAAGTTTCTCCAAGCCTTAAATGGAGTCAGGAATAAAATACATAGCTATGTGAAGGTGCTATATAACCTAATTATAAAATAGTGAGACCAATTGCACAAGCTAACATTCAGACTCCCCCAGATTCCAATGGTTATACGTTATGTTTCCCAGTCCCCTCACTGACCTCCTCTCCTTTTCCCAGACATGTTCTAACCTGTCAATGGTCTTCCTAAAATGTGGTGTCCATAACCAACACAACAATCCAGGGTAGATCTAGGACAGTAAACCTCTTTTTCTGAAACTTTTGTTTCTGTGAACACAGCCTATGGTTGCATTGGCCTTATTGGCTTCCATGTCATACTGTTGACACTTTTTTAGCTTATAGCCCATTAAAACCTCCAGGTCTTTGTCACCTAAACCATCTCATAAGTGGACTCTAAGATCCTTTCCTGGTCTGAACCTCTGATCATGTCGTCTAACCCTTCTTGCCCTTGCTGTAACATACAGCAATAGTGACACCTAATAAAAATTCAGAATCACCATGAATGCATATTAATCCTGAGCAGCATCCATGCAGCATCCACAAAGTAGATAAAGAATTCCTCTTGTTGAGATTTTGACATGCACTTAGGACAGCTGCCTGCTCAATTACTTCCAATCACATATCTCAGAGTGGTGCTTGAGATGTATGGGGAACTGGACCCAGGACAGGAGATCAGACAAGATTACATTTGGGGTACTATGTAGTATTATCAGTGATCCTGAGGGCTTGCTGCTGTAGAAGCTATCTTATGACAACATTGCAATTCCAATGATGCTATGTGGCTACCAGGCACAGAACACCACAGCATTGGGGGAATAATCATCTTTATCTTCATTTTCTTCTTCTTCATCATCATCATCGCCGCTAGCATTTTTTTTATCACCTACCATATACTAGGTACTGTATTAAGTGCTTTACAATTACTATATCATTTCATCTTCACAACAACCCTGGGAGGTAGGCGCTATTATAATTCCCATTGTACAGATAAGAAAACTGAGGCAAATACAAGTTAAATGACTGGCCCAAGAACACACAACTAGTAAGTATCTGAGGCTGGATTTAAACTCAGGTCTTCCTGACTCCAGTGGTCTATCCCCTGAGCCACTTAGCTGCAAATTAAGGGGACCCAAAAAGGATTGGAAAGGATGATCATGGATTTAATCTGGTGTTGACTTATCGCCAAGAATGAAGTGCTTGAGAAGTGGAATAAAAGAAATCATTAAAGATACTTAAGTTGGGAAATGGAGATGGGCCAGTCAAACACTGAGAGCAAGGAATGGAGAGCTAATAGACAACCTTGGGCAGCTAGTGGAGCAGTGGATAGAGCACTGGGACTGGAGTCAGGAAGATCTGAGTTCAAATCTGTGCTTGGCACTTACTAGCTGTGTGACTCTGGGGAGGTCACTTAACCTCTATTTGCTTCAGTTCTTCATCTGTAAAATGGGGACACACCAGAGAAGGAAATGGCAAAGTACTCCAGCATCTTTGCCAAGAAAACCCCATGGACAAAGTCTGTGAGGTCACATAGAGTTGGACGTGACTGAACGACTAAACAACAAGAACAAAGGCAACCTGAGAGTTGCAGTGGAATCCAAGAAATGTTCAAAGAACTCAGTAAAGGCATTCAATACGCCGGATCAATCTCCCATGAAGCATTTAAAAGAGTATATGGATAAGAATCAGGAGGGTGACGGGACATGGACACGTTGAAATAACGTGCTTATTTACATAGTAAAGCTAGTAACACACTGATCAAGGTGGAGGGCTCTCTGTACTTGGCAGCATGTGGTTCTGAAGAGATCTCATTCCCCTGAGCAGTCTCTGCATCACACAAGCCCCAGCCACCTGCGGGACCTCAAGCAAATGGCATGAGCTCTCCGAGCCTTACTTTCCTCATCTGTAAAATGGGGATGATTATACTTGTCTTATCTCCCTCACAGGTTACTGAGAAATGTGAGGAAAGGAAAACACAAAGGTGGATTCTAAGGAGTGCTATCAAGATAATAGACTTAAGTCTTTGTGAGACTTAAAGGTACATGTTCCCTTAGCTCTAAGAAGAGATTCCAATGGGACCATTTTTATTGCTCTGCTGTTACAGGAGTCAGAAAACTATGCCTATTTTTGGCATGGGACAGATGAAGATGATGAGTGTTACTTACTTTTTTGGGGAATTCTACAGAGATCTACCAAGAAAATAAAGAGGACCAAATGAGTACCAGACAGAGCGATCAGGGATTAGTTCAAACCATCTTCAGGATAATTCTTCACATGTTGTTCAGTCATTTTTCATTTGTATCTGACTCTTTGTGACCCTATTTGGGGTTTTCTTGGCAAAGACACTGGAACGGTTTGCCATTTCCTTCTTCAACTCATTTTACAAATGGGGAAATAGAGGCAAACAGGGTTAAGTGACTTGCCCAGGGTCACACAGCTAGTAAGTGTCTGAGGCTAGAATTGAGCTCAAGAAGTGAAGTTTTCCTGATTCTAGGCCCAGTACTCTATTCACTGTGCCACCTACCTGCCCCTATTCTTCATAGAAACTATAATAATTCCTATGTTCTCTAGATCACAAAAGGATCTTGATGGCCAAGACTAGTATTACATTTCTGACTGCTTTGTTCAAGAAGCAATGTTTTTTTAATGAAAAAAAAAACAACTTACATTTTAAAAATTGTCATTGAGTCATATTGATCTGGAGGTAAACCACACTCAAACTCAGGGGTTTTGTCTGCCTAGATAGATAGATAGATACACACATATTATGTATATATATTTGGGGGGGGGGAGGCGCAAGGTAATCAGGGGTAAATGACTTGCCCAGGGTCACACATCAAGTATCTGAAATCATATTTGAACTGAGGTCCTCCTGGCTCCAGGGTGGGTGTCCCACTACTATCTCTTGAATGAATGTTTCTGCACAATTCCCAGTGATCTGCATATACTACCTTTCCTTGAAAGACCTACTCAAGTTTCACCTCAAAATGACATCTTCCTTGATTCCCTCAGCCCACAGCTCTCTCTTCCGGGGGTGCCTCCGACAGGTCTTCTTGGACAGTGCCAAACAAGACGGAGTGATATTGTTCACATATTGCCTTGCATTGCCAATTCCCTTTCCTATGATATGTATTATTTATCATACATTGCCTTGCCTCAAATGTGGAAACAAACTTCTTTCAAAGTTTGGAGTTCAGAAAACAAAATGAACCTCTTCTAGAACTTAAGAGTAAATTCATTCTTCCATTCAACAAACATTTATTCATCACTTACTCTAAGTTCTGGGGTAGATTCCCCTATTTGGTGCCTTTGTACAAACTATACCACATGCCTAAGATTCATTATCTCCTCAAGTCATCTTAGAATCACTTGTTTCTTACAACTCGCCTCAAATTCAACTTCCTACTTGAGACCTTTACTGATGCCCCCAGTTGCTCCCTGACAGAAATAACCTACTATTTATTTTGTCCAAATTTGTAGATGAACATGTTGTCTTCCCAGAACGGTCCCTTAAGGGCAAATAGTATTTCATGTTTGTCTTTGTATCTCCAGTTGGCACATAGTAGGTGTTTAATAAAATGCTTAATTGAGATACGCAGCTTTTTATAAGACAAGGTTCCAGTTTGTGTGAAACTTCCTAATTTACAAATTTAGTCTAATCAATTAGGGGGCAGTGAATAGGTGCTAGACCTGGAGTCAGGAAGATTCATCTTCCTGAGTTCAGATCTGGCCTCAGACCTTACTAGCTGCGTGGCCCTGGGCAAGTCACTTAACTCTGTTTGTCTCAGTTTCCTCATCTATAAAATGAACTGGCAAAGGAAATGGCAAACCACTCCAGTATCTCTGCCAAGAAAACCCCAAATAGGGTCACAAAGAGTCACACAACTGAAATGACTGAACAACGTAATCAATCGACAAACCCATAATTGCACAACTATATTAGATACACATCTAAACACAGCCTGGATTTGAAGATCTTACTCAAGCTGGTGCCATTGAACTAACTTCATTTCATGCTCCTTCCAAATTGCCTCATTAGGCCACACCCCAATTTGTCATCTACAAGTTGTGCTCCATGCCTTGGCTCATACTGGGGCCCTGCCCCAAAGCCCTCTCCCTTCATCTCACTGAGTTCGAAGGCCCAACCCTTACCTTGCTACCTCCGTGAAATATTCCCCAACTATACCAGCCCACAGTGATCTCTTCCTCCTTTCCTTCAATCTCTCCCATAAAACAGCTTTTAACCGTGTACCACACCCTACTGAATACAGATTGTTTAATGTGTTTCATTTTCATTTTAAATCAACAAGCATTTATTAAATGCCAACTAAGTGAAGGCAACAGACTAGGCTTAATGAATACAAAGACAAAAATGTTAAAGAGTCCCTGCTCTCAAGGAACTTATATTCTGTTGGGGTATAAATTCAATAGGTAACCAAACACATAAATATTGGTTAAACAGATGAGAGTGTAGCCCCTGGGTTGAGGCAAGGTTTTCTACAGAAGGTGGCACCTGATTCTTGGAGGAGAAAGTGAGGAAGAAGCACAAATAGTTTTAAAACCTGTGTGGCATGCTTGTCATAGACCTTTTCACTAACTCACCAGGCTGTCTCCTTAACCCTAGCCTGCCCTCGCACTAACAGATCTGAGGTTTCTTTTTTTTTTTTTTTTTGCTTTTTGGAAGGGGGAAGGCAGGGCAATTGGGGTTAAGTGACTAGCCCAAGGTCACACAGCTAGTATTGAGTGTCTGAGGCCAGTTTTGAACTCAGGTCCTCCTGACTCCAGGGTCGGTTCCCAAATAATGGCACTACCTAGCCGCGCCAAGATCTGGGGTTTCAAGAGAAGGACTACCACCTATGTCCTATGTATCTCAGTAGTGTATGTAATCATGTTGTGACTCATATAGCTCTCAAGCTCCCACCAGTGTGATTTCTACTTATACAAAATCATTTATTGACAACTGATGGCACATTAGATTTTAACCAGATCATTTACTTAATGAAGTGAAAGTAATGTGAATAATAACACCAGAGATATTCATGTAAGACAAATGAAGGAATAATAACTACATTCCAATCCACACATAAACCTGGGTCACATTCTATCACCAATGTACTCAGTATCTGTAGAGGAGAGTGGGCACCTCGTAGAAATGTAGCAAAGAGGTGCGTGAGTGGGGAAAATCCATGTTCTCAGCATAACATAGATTTTGAATTGTACATTTTGATGCCCTCTTTTTGTCTCAAGAACTATCCATAAAACTTCCTTGATGAGAGTAGGTTCAGTGCTAAACAGATCCTTCCACTGTTAAGTTGAGTAGATTACACACTATACTTGACTAACATCCCATTAGGTAGGCTATTTCTGCCAAATTATTTGAATTCTCTAATTCTTTGCTTCCAATTTGTTCCTCCGCTCAGTTGGACTTTACTTCTCAACAGAAAATGTAGTATCCATTACTTCCAGCTTCAGGCTGTCTCCAACTAAAGTAAAGGAGCAGAAGGATGGAAGATAGTTGATATCCAAACTCTCCAGAAAAGGGGCTTTCAACCATTATTATTGGTCTTAGTCTGACAGATTTAATGCACAGGATTTGAGCTTTCTCAAGGTATCTTCAGTTTAATGGGGTGAGGGCCTAAAGTCTTCAGGGATTTAAAAGCCAAACAAGATTTTCATTTGACCCTGGAGGTAAAAGGGGAATTGAATAGGAGAGGGGGAGAGGTGATATGATCAGACCTTTGCTTTAGGAGCAGCTAAATAGGGGATGGACAGGATGGGAGAGACTTGAGGCAAACCAACCTAAATGTGAACACAACTGTCCAGATGTGAAGGATGAGGGCCTGCACCAGGGCGGCAGCAGTGTCAGAGGAGAGAAGGGAGTGAAAATGAGAGGGCAGAACTCGGCAACAGATTGGATATGGGAAGTGAATGAGAATAAGGAGTAGAGAATGACACCTAGGTCATGGACATGAGTAACTAGGAGGATAGTGGTATCCTCAACAATAATAAGGTAGCTCCGAAGAGGGAAAGGGAAAGCATCCCAGACTCTTAGATTTCAGCCATAGCTCCTCAATTGGAGAATGGCTAATCAAACTGTGGTGTGTAATCATGGTAAAATACATTATGCTAAAAGAAATTGACAAGGTGCTTCTGTATCATTTTGGTGGGGCTTTTGTACCCCAGTTTGTAAAAATCTCACTTGTGTTTGGATAACTATGTATGTTACATCAGTTTGTAACAAGCCTGTGCCATTAAGCTGTAAAAGTCACACTTTCCTTCAGCCATTAAGGCATTCACTCTGCTCCTCCCCCTGCCCCCAGCCTCAAAGTCTTTTCCCAAAGTCTGCTAGATAGTTTCCCATGAATCAATCACTCAGGTATTCTTAGAGAAATACATAACGCCTTTGTTCTTAGGCCAGGTACACTTTAGAAACCTTGAGCAACTTTATCAAGGAGCTAACTTCCTCCTGAGATGGTCTCTAATCAGTCTAGCTTCCAAACTTGGCACCTCCTGAAACAATCAAGCCTATA
>CM053580.1:354794720-354815128 GCA_028627135.1 Pseudochirops cupreus | reverse complement strand
CGTGTCAAGGCAAAAACCACACCTCTCCCTCCCCCTCCCATCAGATCTTTCCCAGTGAATTATGGGCAATTCACCTGCACAGTTGATATTAAAAATGTATGGCCCTTTAAGCACTTAACCACTCCAAGACTCCTCCCTAATCCTACCTTTGCCCACCTAGTTAGTATAATGAGCCTCTGACTGACAGTTTTATGCCTTTAAAATGGCACCTCTATCCCCCAGCACCTTGCAGGTCTTTCGTCTATCTCCCTCCCCTGCCCGCTGAAAAGCGTAACTTTATAACTCTGCCTTAAATCCTTTCAGCTTGCAGCCCTTGCTCAATGTATCAATAAACTTTTATGACTCTACCAAAGGACAGCTGGGTCCAGTAAATTCTTTTTCTGACAACAAACCTAGAATGGATTTCATTAGAAATCCCACACCCCTTCTCCCTCATCAAAATGACAAGCAGGATGGTTTCAGAAAAACCTGGGAAGACTTAGATAAACTGAGGAAGCAAAGTGAAGTGAGGAGAATCAGGAGAACAATGTACACAGTAATAACAGTATTATAAAAATAATCAACTGTAAGAGACTCAGTAACTCTCATCATTATAATGATTGACCACAATTCCAAAGAACTCATGATGGAAAATGCCGTCCATCTCCACATAGAGAAGTAATGGACTCAGAGCGCAAATTGATGCATATTTTCCCCTTTCTTTATTTTTCTTGTTTCTCTTTTTTTCTGAAACATGGCTAATACGGAAATGACTTCATGAGTATAACGGGTATGATATTTCTTGTCTTCTCCTGGGAGGGGGGAAGTGTAGGAAGGGCAAAGTTGAAACCAAAAACAAGAATAAAATTTAAAACAAAAAGAAACATCCCAGTTACTTCAATCAGTTCTCATTTGGCACGAGTAAATTCAATTCAACAGACACATTTATTTGTTAAGCACCTTTTGTGCCATGGATTCCGTGGGGATACAAAGACAAAAGTGAAACAGTTCCTGCCCTCGAGGAGCTTCTATTTTATCAGTTTCCAACTGCTCTTTTTTTAAGGGGCAGCAACTCTGCCATAGAAGAGAATACTATTGGTTTTGTTGTGTCGAATGAGGAAGAGAAATGGGTGGTCACAATTAAATTCTTCCTTTCTAGAAGAGTTATATCCAAACACAACACCAGTGGCAGCTGCAGCTTCAGTGCCTTCCTCATTCACCTCCACACAGGACTCATGGATGACTTTGGACACAGCCAAGCCCTTCAGGGTCGTCATTCCTGAAAAGTCAGCACTTTCTGTATCAAATATATCTGTTATCCCCATAGCTGCCAATATGGGCTTCATAAAGTAAGTCTCTTCTACTCTAAACCTTGGAAAATGTAAATTAACTTCTTTTAGGGCCATGTTCTCAGGATTCATCAATTCTGATAATTTCTCAAAGGTAAGATCTTGTTCCAACTACAAAGAAAAAAAGGACAAATATTATGTTTATAAATGAGGTTTTAAATCATCAGAATTGTAAATGGTGTGTGTGTGTGTATGTGTGTGTGTGTGTGTGTGTGTGTGTGTGTAGAGACAACTGGTTTCCACTCACATTGTACATGAAAAAACTGAGATATGGACTAACAATGTATTTTTATGCTCTAAGTGTTCCTATCCCTGTTCTGCAGAGTCAAGAGAAGGGCCTGCCAGCACCTGTCTGCCTACCCCTCACTTTCTTCTTTTCTCTTCCCTTGCCCAACCCTGCTCTTCCCCTCTCACACCTCCCTCCCCACTCTCCCCCTTTTTGTCCCCCACTCCTCCGTTCCCTTACCACCTTTCCCTACCCATCCCCTCATTTAATCCCCTCTCCTCGCCTGACAGATCCCTGAGGATCCTGTGTGTGCATGCATGTGCAGGAGGGTATGTGAGGAAGGCGGAAAAAAAGTTACACTGATTGATGCATTTGGAAAACTTGTGCAGTGTGCAACACTAGGGGACCCCTCACCTCCAGGAAGGAGAAGGAAAAACAAATGTCAACTCAACTGTATATACACTTAAAGGATAAGATATTTGTGGCTGAAGACACTATCTTGGGGAATGTTCTGGTTAGTATAAGCTTGCCCTCTGTGAAAACACATCTAATCTCAGAACAATGAGAAGCCAAGGCACTCGGAGCATGATCCACAGTAGCAGGTAACATTTCAGTTGCCTCAAGCTTGATCTCTGTAAAAGCTCGTCTTATTTGAGAAAACTCAGACCTCTCATCTTGGTCATGTTTCGTGAGAAAAAAAGGAAATCTGAGCACCCAAAAAAGTGTTCCTTGATGCCCTTTACTGTAATCAATCATAGGGAAGGTGATTAAGAGTGTCTATTTGTGGTTTCAGAAACTTAAAAGCAAATTGCCAAGAAAATGTCTGAATATACTCTGAGCCAATAGCCTCAGTTTCTTTACCTTCTCTAAACCGACACTATCAGAAGGTAGCAGCACAAACATACTTAGATGTTTGTTTGTATATGGTAGTTCAAGAATCTTCCCCTGAGAGTCCTCAATGTATCCCATATTGAAGGTGCCTGTCTGTTCCATCATTTGCACAGGTCTGCTTGTGTCCTATAATAAAAGAAAATAGCACATAATTATCCAATAAATATTTTATTTCCCTGAGAATTTAGCCTTTTAAAAATTTAATAATATCAAAAATGTCAGTTTATTTTTTAAAAAAACTAAGAACTTCAGCAAACTGTTTAGCTTTGACCATGGCTGCATGGGGTTGACCAACTGATCATTTTAGAATCAACTTCAGAGTGCAGGTCATATTATCAACAGATTTCTCCAGAAAAAAAACAGATTAAAAATCCAATTCTACCTTGGAAGTATTTTTTTAATCCTTTATTGTCAGGTATACAAAAATAACCATCAAGCCAGGTGATGTGAGATATGCAGTTCTACATTAAAAAGTCTTGAAAATATAAGTTAAATGCAGTGATTAAAGAGTAGTAGGATGCATCTGAACCCTCAAAAAAGTGTCAGGTTGTTATTTCTGCCTTCCCACAAATGGAATCCTGGAGAAGCCTTGTAATAGTGTAAATAAAATGGCTGGAGGCTAAATTTGAACCGGTTAATATCAGTAGGTTCATTCAAAATCATTTATTCATTTTAATCTTAAAATAACTCTTGACATCCTTTCCTGACTTAAATGTCATACAGTAGTACAAAATGGGAAAATTTTTTCTCATCTTATCATCAAAATTCTCATAGCTATTCAGTCATGTCTGACTCTTCATGATCCCATTTTGGAGTTTTCTTGGCAAAGATACTAGAGTGCTTTGCCATTTTCTTCTCCAACTCATTTTATAAACGAGGAACTGAGGCAAAAAGTCTTAACTGACTGGCCCAAGTTCACAAAACTATTAAGTGTCTGAGGACAGATTTGAATTCATGAAGTTGAGTTTGTCTGATTCCAAGCCCAGTGCTCTATCCATTGTGCCATCTAGCTGCCAACATTAGTAAACCAACATTAATCAAAAAAAATTATCATCCCTTAAAACAACATTTGATTATGCTAATATACTGACCATTTTTCATTTCTAATATTGCTGAAATGCATCAAGAAGAGCGGCATTAACAGGGGGTGACTTTTTTTCTTTTAATGGATGATGACTAAATAATTTCAAAGATCAAGTCCAACAACAGAGCCAAAGCATTTACCTCTCCTTCCCTTCCCCCTTTCCAGCTCCTCTTTATGTGTTGTTTTCTCCCATTAGAATGTAAGCTCCTTGAGGTTAGGATATATATGCAAACATACATGTATATATGTATGCATGTATGCCTATATTTATATACAGAGATATGCATATACACATAGACATACATTCACGGGAGTAATGTTCCTAGAAAACAGCAAGCAAAAATACGAATGTTGACACATTAAACCTATAGGTAACAAGGTTAGGTTCCTGCAACCACCAAAAACTGTAATCTTTCACTAGAGATTGCTGAAAGTATACTTTTCTGCATAAAATTTTTATAACAACACATTAATATGCACTTTTCCTAACACAGTAACCATGAAATAACCCAGAAAATGTAGTACACAAAATAAAATTGATTAACATACAAAAAGTTTTTTCTCACTAGTACGTCCCTAGAATTCTGTGACCTCTTGTGCTAACATTTTTTAATTTTAATTTATTTCAGACAATATTCACTTTTCATAACATGAAATCAACAGCACCATAAATACTATATAGCAAATAAAATTCTTAAAACTGAAATTTTTTTAACCTGAATCTTACCTTCCACTGGATCAGATGGTGGTGTGAAGGTACTGCACTCCTTACTTATACTGCCATAAACCCCGCTACTTTAGCTGCCTTCTGAAAACGAAGGGAGAGGTTCCTAGGGCTCTAATCACTCAACTCAGTTGGCCAGTAGCCCAGCATGGTCATTTCCATGTGCCAGGTCTCTGGCCCTTGTTGAGTCCTCCAGCAGGCCTGGGAGCAGGGCCAGTGCTTACCAAGAGCTTCTGAAAGAGGATGCCCTCTCTCTCTTCTAGCTAAGCACCCCAGGCCATGCAGCTATGATTCCTTCCTTCCTTCATTCCCTCTGCCACCAAAGAGTTGGCTCCAGGCTGAGGAAGCAGCCAAGTTTTGCTTCTAGCTGCTAGAAGATTAAATCTAGCAACTTCCCCATTTACAGAGAAGACTCTGAGATTAGTAAGGTCTCAATAGCACCCCTGCCATTCTGAAATTCTATTTCTGCTGTGCATAGCTGGAAATATGTGTCATTGTCAATAGGAAAGTGAAAATGTTACTAATAAAATTACATGAATGCTTAAAGTCATGAAAGTTAAAGGCAGGAATGAAGATCTACTGTATATACATACATATAGAATGTGTACATATACACACACACATACATGTGCATGAATACGTTTATATATGAATATATATGTACATATAACTATACCTGTGGGTATATAACACATGTTATCTTAGAGATATTATTATATTATAATCTTTAAAAGATACATATTTCTCTTCCTTTCTCTATCTCTAATATCAGTCTCTCTCCTAAGCATTAGTTCCTTATCACCTATTTCATATCAGACATTTCAAAGTTGATGCCCCAAAGACCTCTCAACTCAACGTGTCCAAAACTAAACTTATTATCTTTACTCTCATTCCCACCCTCTTCCAAACTTCCCTATTTCTGTTAATGGCTGGAGAAGGAAATGGCAAACCACTCCAGCATCTCTGCCAAGTCACAAGTCTCTGAGTCACAAGACTCAGACGTGACTGAGAAACAACTGAACAACACTATGTCCTGATTCAGGCCACATCTGAGGTATTGTGTTTAGTCCTGAACATTAAAATTTAGGAATAATTTTGATTATCTGGAAAGCTCTGACCAAGGTGAACAGAATGGTGAGGCACCTTAAAACCAAGTTATGAGGCAGTATCTGGAGAAGCTTAGCTTGTAGTGAGTAATCCCTTTGGACATGGGTTGTACTAAATGGTCAGTGGATTAAGTAACCTCCTGAATCTATGATTCTATGCTGCAGAATTTATTGTAAAGTCATGAAATCATAGATTTAGAGCTGAGAGGTGCCTCTAATGGCATCTATTTCTAACTCCCTCATTTTACAGCTAAGAAAACTGAGGACAAAACAGGTCACATGACTAAGAACAAGACAAGTCCATCAGAGGTGAGACTTAAACCAAGGGCCACTTTTCTTTCCACTGTATCATCATCACTATCATCAGAGATGTTTGAACAGGTATGGTGAATGTTATGGTCTCCGAGGTCCCTTCTAACTCTGATAACCTATGACTGTGTGTCCTATGTGCCACGAATATAAATCTGAAATAAATCCTACTCCCAGGGTGAATCCACTTGCTTCTTCATGCAGGAATTAGGAATGTCACTTTTGTTTGCATTGCATTTTTAAAAATACAGTCTTTTTCTTGTCATTATCTTTTCCAAGTAAAATTCCCTTTGACCTTATCTTGTGCTATTCAGCCAAGACCAGCTAGATTTCCCAACCACTCTAACCCACAGTGATCTCTCCGTGCTGTGAACTATGGGATTTCTTTTCTGTAACCATCATTCAGTAATTAGCTATGGTACAGTTGAGAAATCTCTTCCATTACTTCCCAATATTTTACCTGTTGGCATCTTCTTTACCCAACTGAACTGTAAGCCTCTTACAGACAACAGCTGTCTTTCATGCTCTTTGTGAGGCACTTCTTCCTCTACTGTCTGGTACACAGTTACTGGTTAGTAAAACCTTGTCAGTGTGTTCCTTTGTTAACCATCCTTGTGAATGGACATAGTCTTACAATATAAAATAACTTTTTTTCCTAGTCTAGTGATATAAAATGACTTTTTTTTCTAACTTTCTACAAGTAAAACAACAAACATCATTTTAAAAGTTTAACCACATTGCCATGTTTTTTGGCTTTTTTTCTGAACTGCATTTTTTCTCTTCATTCCTTCAAAAAATGAAGGAGAACTATACAGAATATTCTAAGTATAATTATAAACATAAAGGATAGTATGAAGAATATCATATATATAAAATAAATATAGAGAGAGAAATATAAAGGACAAAGGTGGTGGAAAGACAAAAGCTATCAACTAAAAGAAAAACAATAAAAGTGAAATCAGAAAATGTCTTTTCAGTACCTTGTTTGTCCTGAAATTTGCTTCTCGGGTATTTTCTTGCTTAAATTTCGTGGCCCACTTTCCTTTGAAATAAATGGCATTTGCCAGCACCAGGACAGTAGCTGGGTCAATAGAACCTGCTGGAAATAGCTCCTTGATTTTTCCTTAGATGTCAATAAGGAGACAAAAGAACAAATATCACCTTCTGTATTAATGTTTTCTCATTTGCAAAAACTGAGCCAAGAAGTTTGCCAACAAAGGCTCCAGCTTGGCATGTCAGCAGAAGCCATTCTCCTGATCAATACACGGTTCTCCCCATGGTGTGGGATTAGTGTGTAGTCTCTGTAGGGTAGAGATGAGGTCAGAGAAAAAATTCGTCCACGTTTTGAAATTACTCACATTTGCAAGACCTGATCTTAAAAAGGGATCCCAACGCATCAGTGTCCTTCCCCCTATCCCCACCCCAACTCCTGGAGCACCAAAGGCCTCATCTATTATATTCAGCTCAACCAATGTGTCTTCAATGCCTTTCATAAGCAAAGTAGTATATATACTAAGCCCATTTAGATGGAGAGGCTCTCCATCCTCAAAGAGCCACATATGCCTACCCACACATACCAGCCTTCAATGGTGGTACCATTCCCTACTAGAAGGTATGACTAGCCAGGATCATTCATGGATTAGACAACAAAAACAAGCATTATCTCAAAAAAGTTTGGTTAACATTTCTTGGGAGCAGGCTCTCTAGTTCTATCTCACTAGCAAGGGAATAGGGGGAAGGACACGGATGCGTTGGGATCCCTTTTTAAGATCAGGTCTTGCAAATATGAGTAATTTCAAAAGGTGGACAAATTTTTTCTCTGACCTCATCTCTACCCTACAGAGACTACACACTAATCCCACACCATGGGGAGAACCATTTATTAATTAGGAGAATGGCTTCTGCTGACATACCAAGAACTGGTTGCTTACCATAGGTAGTTAATGTTTGGGTAAGAGGAGGTTAGTTTCAGTGGACACAGAGGTTGGAGCAAAGCAAACACAAGAAGTTAGACTATAAGGAAAAAAAGGATGCAGCATAAAGGTTTTAGGGCACCTAGGTGGCACGGTGGAGAGAGTGCCTGGTCTGGATTCAGGAATATCTGAGTTCAAATCTGGATTCAGGCAGTTATTACCAAAAAGGTAAAAAGTATTAACAATGGGAAAAAGTAGGGTATCAACAAAGACTAATTTATCTTACCTCACACTGTTGCCTAAGGACACCCCTGAAATTAGACACCACTAAAAGGATCCCCAGGCTGATACGATACTCTATTTCACTGAGAGCCATCTTTTCCCTGGAGATTATTTGTTCCTTCTCACATTTTCAGTCAAGTTCAAATTATAAACCTCTGCCATTAGGATCTAAGTCACATCTAGGAATTAGGGCTTCTGGGGCGAATTCAGTCAAACTGCAGCCTGGTGCCCTAACCCCTCCAGCTGATCCCACACAGATGGGGCATGTCACACACCAGCAGGCCACCAACTCCATGCCAAGCTGCTCATTTAGAGCTGCAGAGGAGCAAGGAAAGCAGTCAGCTCCATCCTGGCAAACAGTTATCAATGCTATGGCTAGACCAGGCAAACGAATGGGCAAGAAGCTGGTTGGCCTGCCCTGGGAAGGGGGAAGGGAGAAGGAATCCCTCCAGTCTGTCAGAATTTGGGGACTGGTCCCTGTTGTTCCATGTACTGTTCTGAACTAGGACCATTTCAAATTCTGCTGAATCTCTGTGGATCCTTCACACATTATATCCTTGCCAGAGGACATACCATTAAGCAATGGAAAGGTCAAGGCTCCAAGTCATTCCAAAGGAGGATCAGATTGTGCAAAAACTAACACTGTACTTCAAAGATTCTTTCTTTCCATGGCTGTAGAACCCTGTTGGTCAAGTTGCACAAGTCAACAAACACTAACCATTATGTGACTGAAGGAAAGCACCAGTAACTATGACCAGGGCCTCTGTCTTCCCCTAGAAGTGAATCTGACATAGAATGTCCAGGAGCAAGAACAGCTGAGGAACAGAGACTGCAGTCTTTGAGATCACAGAGTGGGGGGTGGGGGGTGGCAACATTCAAGAGCAGTCACAAGAAGGATGTGAACAGAGC
The DNA here is from genome assembly GCA_028627135.1 of Pseudochirops cupreus. Taxonomy (NCBI): domain Eukaryota; kingdom Metazoa; phylum Chordata; class Mammalia; order Diprotodontia; family Pseudocheiridae; genus Pseudochirops; species Pseudochirops cupreus. The sequence goes on along the minus strand of CM053580.1, from coordinate 354,806,356 downwards.
TGTCTTTGATGCTAGATTCATCTTAGATGTTAGAAGTGTGACAAGTCATTCATCAATTCCTCTCAACAATAGCCTTGTCTAGAGCACTGGAGAGGACTTAGAGGTTGTCTAGTTGACACCCTCATTTTCAGATTTAGAAGCTAAATTATTTACCTGGATTATTACCAATGATTACTAATTACTGTTACAATTACTAGCTCACTGATTTTTCTACATCTAGTGTCCAATTTAACATATATCTAAATATTACCCTTTAGAAATATCAGGAAAAGTAAAGCTTCATCTTTACTTACCATTTGTTTGATTCTCAACCCATGAATTAATCTTCCCTCGACTGTCTTCTGAAGCATGTAAAAAGTCCACAGTTTCCAGCCCTGCTTTGTAAAAATCCTTTAGACCATCTAAGTAGGGCTTTGAAACAACAGAGGAATGTGAATACATACATCCATAGATTGGCCAGGTACAGGGAATAGAAAACACAAATGGTTAATGCCGTGAGGGAAAGTGCCATGTCTTAAATGCTAAAGAATTCAAAATCTAGACATAGAATCTTTCTGAATCATTGTACTACTCAACTGTTCTAACACATGCCTCCAGTGGTTATAGACTTAGAAATGGAAGAATTTATAGATTATCTAACCTAACTCCATCACTTTGTAGACGAGGAAACACCTGTAAAGACAGGTTAAACATGCCCCAGCTCACCCAAGTAATAAGTGACAAGCTCTTTTGCTCCAAGTCCAGCCCTCTTTACGCGGCCCTGTGTTGCCTCAATGGCAATTGGTCATGAGTTTCTGTGGTTAGTCATAAGGAAAACAATGATCAGTCTATCTGGCAAGTTCAAGTAGAAACAGAACTGAAAGCATATTAATAACTCGTGCAATGTTAACAGGTCCCTTTTTTAATTACAAAAGCTATGGTTATAAATATGGTTAATTGACCTACTGACAGATTAATGAAATCAGAAAAGTGCCATTTAGATGAATAATTTTAAAAAGCATGTGATGGTACCTCATATACCATCCCAACAGTGACAAGAAAAAATAACTGAGTGTGGATGGGTATGGAACCAAATAGTGCCAGAGTTAAGTTCTTGAGTAAACACTGAAGATGGTGGTATGAGAACCCCACGTGGCTGAGTGTTTCAGGGGGTCTTCTTTAGAGTTGAATGATTTTTTCCTAATAATTTCCCCATCGTTGGATATGGTTTCTGGAATTGCCATCTCAACACTTGATGATCACCTGGACTGAATATAGGGATCATAGATCTAGAGCTGGGAGGGACCACAGAGGTTTTCTGGTCCAGATCTGTCATTTCAGCGATGAGTTAAGAATGACAGGATCAAAGTCACACAGAGAGTAAGTGGCAGAGCTAGGGTGTGATTCCATATCTCCTGACTTTCTAATCCAGTCCAATTTCTCCTGTACCAAGCTAACTTCTAACTTTAGACACCTGGAGCATTCTCCTCAGGTGCTCTGCAGGTACAGAACAGACCTAAAGTTCCAGTCTTGGAACTTTAGGAGCCTCAAGAGAATCTAAGCTTGCCAATCAGAGCAACTCGAGGCTAACACCTTGGACAGGTCAGCACAAAGCCTGTAGAGATTCAATTCTGTAGCTACAGGAAGAAGACCTCAAAAAATGGGTGAGATACCATGTAAATAATGCACCATGATATACTGACTGCTTTCTTTTTGTTCTGGACCTGTGACAGATTTCCTGCTATCATTGTAGGAGAAATCTGTCTTACGATGCAGATCAGCAAGCATGCTTAGAGGCATGAGAGGTTAAGGAACTTGCCTCCGGGTCACACGGTTAATATGTACCACAAAGACGGGACTTGCACTCAGGTCTTCCTGATTCAAGCAGCTCTCCATCTAAGATCGCTTAAAATCTCTTACATTGCTTACTCTAAAAGGTAAGCAATGTAAAACAAGCTGGAATTTTCAATCCTGTGACACGCCCATGATAAAGTAAATGTTGCTATGACAGAAATGTCAGAGCTTTGGACATATCAACACCTTAAGCAACCGAGTACCACAGGTCAGCTGGCAACATCAAAAGTGGCACCCTGCCCATGATGTAACCACAGGCAGCCCACTCTACAGTCATAGCTGTTATACCTACCAGACAAACATAGCGATCCTGGCAGTCAGGACAACTCTTCCTTGTTAATGGCTATGGCCACCATCATGGCCACTACCCCATTCCAATTTTCTGGGTCATTTCCTGGGTAAATGTACCAAACTTTGGATAGCCTCTGCAGAAATAATATTATAAGAGTACCTCTAGACTTCTTTGTAAATGGTGTTTTATTCTCTGCCTTTGATTTGCTTAGAATCAAGGATTTTGGTCTGGTGTCCAGGACAGAATTTTCCCATCTTTTTTTCCCAAGGAATGCTGTTTGTTTTGTAGAGGCCCACTGATTTTGTAGAGGCCGCTAAGAGTAGAAAATCCATTTGGGAAAGGGCTCAGTATGTACCACTAATGCCATTCCCTGGTCAGTGAGAGAGACTGGCTCACAGATTATAACTGAAATGAAGCTAATCAGAGACCACACTTTGCTCAGGAGAAAGGGCAAATGGTGGAAGAAGTTTGCACATAACAGGAAAAGAAATTTGGTGACAAAGAGGCAGCTGGGAGTACAGTGTCAGATCTGGAGTAAGGAAGACCCAAATTCAAATCCTGCTTTAGCCACTTAGTAGCTTTGTGATCCTGGGCAAGTCATATAACCTCTTCTGCCTCAGTTTACTCAACTGTAAAACAGGGATAATAATTGCACTTTCATCACAGGGTTGTTAAGAGGATGGCCTGAGTTAATATGTAAAGCGCTTTGCCAACCTTGACATTTAATATGAGTGCTAGTCATTATTATTATTATCATTAAGAAATATTGAGAAAAATCTGATTGGATAGTAAAAAAATTCATTGGTCTATCTAAAATGTCACTATTGTAGTGGAGAAGGATGACATACCAAGCCATATTAGCTCACTGTAAATTTCCTTTTGTCAACAATCAAGTTTCTTTTTCTGATCCTTTGCTTACAGAGCAACAATATGATCTATAATTTAGACTCTTGATGGGACAAGGCAGAGTCCTATGCAAATGACTAGTCCTGGATATCATTCCAAATATACACCCTCATTATAAATTAACAAATTGGCATTCTGGTTTATAAATCAGCCTCCAGTATACTCAGTTAGCATGAATCAATATTTCTGGGCTAATCTGCAAAACTGAATTTCTGAACCTGAAAACCTAAAGATTCTGAACCCTGAACACACAATGAACCCAAAAAGGTGAAAACACTCTCAAAAACCAACATGAAAATGCCAGACATCTGCTATGCATCTTCACCTACTACCTTCTGTGACTTCTATTAACTGGACTTTGTTTAGCTAAGAGAAAATGATGTGATCTTTAGCACCAACATATTCAGCATCTAAATTTATATTATCAGTGATAGAGCCAGAATACTTACCTGCAGGAATGGAAATGTCTGGCTTCCAAAGAGTCTGTTAGCAATGGTCAGTGAATAGTCATCAGTGGGTTTGTTGATTTCTTCTAAGAGGTAATGAAACTGGGAATGGATCTCTCCAAGTGTGCCAAAGACAGCCTTCAGATAAAAAAAAAAAAAAAGATTCTTGAGCTGATCCTAGCCCAGGAAAAGCTTTCTGTATATTTTTAACATGTCATGGATGGTCTTTTGTACATCACTGTCAATGCCCCCCACAACTCTTCCAACCATCTTCCCCCCCCCAAAAAAAACTCCCTTACAATAAATAAATAGGTAGCACAGTGGATAGTGTCTGGCCTACAATCAGGAAAACTTATTGTCCTGAGTTCGAATTTGTCTTCAAATGCTTACTAGCTGTGTGACCCTGGGCAAGTCACTTAACCCTTTTGCCTCATCTGTAAAATGAACAGAAGAAGAAAATCGCAAACCAGTACAATATTTTTGTCAGGAAAATCCCAAATAGAGTCACAAAGAGTCAGACATGACTGAAAATGACTAATAAAATGAATAATAACAACAATCTTTTTCTTTCCTCCACACCCAGAGCCTGTTGCCACATCTTCCACATTTCAAATGTAGTACAACCGGCTGAAAGCTTCTTCCTTGAACACTAAAGGAGAGTTTCTTCCCTTTTGAGTCAACAGAAGGATCCTTCACCTTAGATCTTTCCTTGTCGGATGCTAGCCTATATCCCTTTTTGGGAAAAGGGGTATGCCAGAAGAGCTAATTTTTCTAACATTCCCTTCGGCATAATGGGGGTCCTAGTTTGGAGCATGCATTGATCATGGATGGATCACCCAGTCCCTGCTGTCATGTAGCTCACCTCTGCTCATGTACCACAACTATCTCCAACCCCTGGCCTACCACCTTTTGTAACTTCATCTAAGTGAAGCACCTGAAAAATATATTAAATGTTGTCATGGGGGTCAGAAGGAAAAAAAATGTATATGTCTCTCAATGATACATTTGGGATAAAATAGTAAATGTATCATAGATGTATAGCTGGAAGGGACCATAGAGATCAAGTCCAACTCTCTCATTTTACAGCTAAAGAAACTGAGGCCCCAAAATTGGATGAGATGTCTTTCCCATGGTTACACAGAGAATAAAAAGCAGAGTTGGGATTTTAAGCCAGTACTTTAAATCCAGCACAATATATACATCCAAATTAACACCTTACAGAGATGTTAACACTTCCTAAACAAAAAAATCTTGAATTGTAATATGAGATCAGACTGATAGCTCCAGATTCCTAGCAAGCAGTCTTGTGCTAGTTTATAGTTAATAACAGGTATACTCTGTATACTTTTCAGATTATGAAAATAAAGCTGCATTAAAAATATTTTTAAACTTCCCTCTGATTTGGTACATGCTAAGAAAATGCAAATAAATCTTACTTGTAATCTAAGCCAAATGCAATTCTGAATACACTTCAACTATGTGATTGAGACAAGCCTTGGGCAAATGTGACATGAAAGTCTTGTTTTGTACGCCAGAATATGCTATGCAAAAATTACCCTGAATTAGGACTTGTTATAAAATTCCACAAGTCTGTATTCGGAACACAGACTAAAAAACAAAAAAACCTCTTTCCGTACCAAAACCACAAAAAGGCCATTTGAGGAAATGAAACCAAGCACGGTTTGCATTTATTTACCTTTTGCATCTGAGATGCAGTTTTCTCTCTGGCTCCAAATAAGACCATGGCCACCGCGGTTGAGATGCTCAGAGGGGAAATGACCAGATTATCCTCTGCATTTTGCTTTAATTCTCTGAAAATACTAAAGCCAAATTCGGCATTTGCTTCACTGAGGGAAGGCATTGTCAGGCTGCTGAGGCCTAAGAAAACAAGAGACCCCAAACCAGGAATGTCAATTAATCAGGCCAAGTGCTGAGCTAGATACGAGGGATAAAAACACAGAAAAAAAGGAGAGGACAGGCCCAGAGAGGAAAGGAAAGGAAAAGGAAAGGAAGGAAAAAAATTCCTACCCTCAATGGTTTTGTTATAGTTGATTAAGTCCTAGACATGGAGACGGGAGAACTTGGAATTCCACTTTTAATACTTTATAGTTGTGTGACCCTGGGCAGGTCATGTTACTTGTTTAGGCTTCTTTAAAAGGAGGATGATAGTCACTCATCACAGGGCTGTGGTGGAGAGCAAATCGGTAAATGCTGTGAAGATCCTCCAGCTTAATAAGTTAACAGAGGCGGAACTAGAACCCAGGTCCTTTGACTCACGGTCCGGGGCTCGTTCCACTACACGACACTAGCAAGGACTCGTTATTACCTCTGTTATTCCCAGAGCCTAGCCCAGCGCTTGGCACACGGCAGGCTCTTAACGATGCCTGTGCTGATCAATAAACAGCATCTATTTCAGGAGGGTCAGGTTTCCTAGGGCACAATTTATTTAGTCAATTGAGTTAAAATATATTTTACATGACCTCATCATAAGCCGCGCTTTCAATATACAGTATACGGCTGGCTCACTAATATTAACCTCTGCTTCTGTTCTCCGGCTGTTGGCTGAGAAATCAGTCTGCCCTAACAGCCCTTACTTTCTTTCCGAGGCTTCCTCTTCCCAAGAAACTATTTGCAGTGTTTACTTCCTACAGGACTGCATGGCCAGAGAACGCCTGAGAAGCCTAGAAATAATAAAGGAACAGAAAGGAATAGGAGCGTTTACCTTCTGATTTTCAGCTGCAAAGTGATCGGTCAGGCGGGCGAGCTTTTCCCTCTTTCTGATTAGAAAATATAAACCTCAAGCTCCACCCACTCTGGGGCTCACCGGACCCACTGAGTCATCTCTGAGAGGCAGGGGAAAGAGGTGTGCGCGCGCCTGGCGGTGTGCGCGCGCCTGGCGGTGTGCGCGCGCCTGGCGGTGTGCGCGCGCCTGGCGGTGTGCGCGCGCCTGGCGGTGTGCGCAGAAGTACCGCTGGGACAATTTTGCATGAAATGTGAAGTATGCAGTAGGGGAAAGACTATTAGATTTGAAGCTAGAAGACTGGGGTCTGAAACCTGGACTTGCTAATTAATGTCTGTACCAAGTCACTTCATCATCACTCTTGGCTTCAGTTTCCTCAACTGCAAAATGGGTGGGACCTTCCAACTCTAAAAGAGGTAATACTTTAAAGTAGGTAATTTCTCCCAATTTTTTCTTTTTGAAAATTGGAAATTTACACACAAGATTTGCTTATAGTGAGTTAAAATTTGAATGCAAAAATGTGAGATGGTAATAATAGTGCCTATCCCCCCGGGGTTGTTATGAGGATCAATCAAATGAGATAATATCTGTAAAACATATATGTGTGTGTGTATGTATATACATATATTAATATATGTAAAACATTTGCGGGCTTTAAATCACTGTATGAATACTAACCATTAAAGCTCTGCAACCAGCCCCTACTCCAGTGCTTCAGTGGGGCACAGAGGTGGACACAGGTTCTTGAAGGCATTACCTCTGGCAGGTTCTACTAAGCTGGAAAGGTTTTGAAAATGGTCCCAGAAACAGAATCCGCTTTCCAGGACCAGTCTAGTAAAGTAAGGATGATCTTGTTATTTGTAGACTGGCCACCATGGGATATATCCTTTGGCCACAGCAATCCATGAAATAAAGGAAAACATAAAATGACTCTCTTCAGCCTCCATAGTGACAGTGGCCAAGTGGTAGGGAAAAGGATAGGGAACACAAAGAATTGTGCGGTTTTTAAACTCCTAATGTGAACATTAACTTAACTGTTGCAGTGTAATATCCCAGGGCACTCTCTCTCCCAACCCTCTCAGACGACCACTTTGCCTCATTCACTGAAAAGCTTAAGGCCATTTGCTGAGAACTCCCTTTTCTCTCCTCCTTCAGATCTCACATCATTCATTTCTCATCCTCCAGCATCTCCTCCTTCACCCCTATCTCACATGAAGAGGTGGCCTTTCTCTTTCCCAAGGCCAGCCCCTCTATATGTCCCCTTGATCCCATTCCATCTCACCTTCAGCAGATTGCTCCCTCTATCATTCCCACCATATCACATATCTTCAATCTTACCCTGTCTACTAACTGCTTCCTTTCTCCATACAAGCACACTCATGTCTCCCACATCCATAAAAACAAAAACCCTTCACTTGATGCAGCCATCCCTGATAGGTATCATCCTGCATCTCTCCTCCTTTCCATAGCTGAACTCTTGGCGAAAGTCATCTACAGTGGGTACCTACATTTCCTCTCCTCTAAACTCTCAGCAGTCTGGCCTTCAACCTCAACATTCAACATAAAAACCTGCTGTCTCCAAAATACCAATGATCTCTTAACTGATAAATCTAATGACCTTTCCTCAGTCCTCATCTTTCTTGACTTCTCTGCAGCCTCTGATGCTGTCACCCTCTTCTCAATACTTTCTTCTTTCTCGAAGTTTTCATGACACTGCTATGGTTGCCCTTTTACCTGCCTGGCCACTCATCCTCGGTCTCCTTTGCTGGATGATCATTCAGGTTCTTCCTGCTAATTATGGCTGCCTCCCATGGCTCTATCCTTTCTCTATTCTATTTTGCAGGGATCTCATCAATTCCAATGGATTCAATTATTGCTCTGCAGATTATTTATTTATTTATCAATAAATGATGTAGTCTGTTTATCCAATTTTAACATCTCTCATGACCTCCAATCTTATATCTCCAACTGCTCATTGAAGATCTTGAATTCAATGTCCCTGTTAAATCCAACATGTCCAAAACTGAACTCATCTTCAAAGAGGTAGTCCTCAGCCTTGTCGCTGTCACTCCATACATTTGATCTGTTACCAGTTCCAGTCTATTCTACCTTTGGAACATCTCTTCTATAGTATTCTCTCCTTTGACAAAAGTCACCCCCTCCCCTCCCAGTGGAGGCTTCACCACCTCAAACCGGAACTACTGCAATAACCTTCTACTTGTTCTCCATGTCTCAAGTCTCTCCCCACTCCAGTTCTTAGTTGCCAAAGTGATCTTCCTAAAATGTGGGTCTGATCATGTCACTCCTTTACTTAATAAACTGCCCTGGCTCCCTATTACCTTCAGGATCAAATATAAAATTCTCTGTTTGGCTTCTAAAGCCCTTAATAACCTGACCCATTCCTACATTTCCAGTCTTCTTGTACCTTACTCTTCTCTACATACTCAGCTATCTAAGGATGCTAGCTTACTAGTCACATCGTAGACCTGATACTCCATCTCCTGACTCCATACATTTTCACTGGCTGTCCCATATGCCTGGATTACTTTACCTCATCTTCACCTGGCTTCCCTGGCTTCCTTCAAACCTCAAGTCAAATTCCCCCTTTTGTAAAAAGCTTTTCCTGATCTCCCTTTATGCTACTGCCTTTGCTCTGAGATTATCTCCAAGTCACCCTGTATATCTTGTATAGGCATAATTTTTTTCATGCTGTCTCCCTCATTGGGACTTGAGCTTCTTGATAGAAGGGGCTATTTTTGCCTTTCTTTGTTTCCTAGCACTTAACACAGTGCCTGGCATATAGTAAGCACTTAATGAATACTTGTGAACTTTACTTGACTTCAGAGTCTTGTCCAGTGGCCCAACTAGTCATAATATTGCTCAAGGAACTGAATTATCTCAATCTTGACATTCTCACAATAAATGAAATCAGAAAACGAAAAGGCTGTTACAGCTAAATGGAAGCATGGCTCAAAGATTCCTTGGAGCAGGAAACAAATGAGTTGAGAGGATTGCTTTTCTCATGTTTCCACAGGCAAAAGGAAACATCATTTCATAGGATACTCAGGTCTTTTCACACTATCGTGCCACCATGAAAAGAATACTTATAAAACAATTACCCAGAAGAGAATTATAGGCTATGCGCCAACATCAGGAGACACAGAAATATGATAAAGAATTTGGTGAGATCCTCCAAATCAAATCTACATATACTTTAACGACTTTAATAAAGAACAGTCATACAAAGGGAAATCTACATCTCTTTCCAGGCAGGGAAAGCTTTTCCCTATGCAGTAACAAACACTGTACTAACAACTGTCATATTTATCCAAAATCTGTAATCAGACTAAGAGTAGCTAGGAAGGAACCAGACTCTCCATAATTCAAAGTGGCTGAGATTTCGTTTTTCTCAGAGCCAGGGTGCTCACTAGGAAATGTCTGTTTAGTTTACAAGAATTGTGTGGGGAGTTCTTTGTTATTCTTTGCTATATCAATAGAACATTCCTTCTTTTATCTGTGGTCTCCTTACACTCTTGCAAGTGGGAATTAAGTCTCAGCATGCTGTGAGATACCAAGAAGAGATTTTCCCATATTCTTAGGATGAGAATTTACCTAGACTCTTCGTATCAGGAAAGAGACCCAAAGCAAGAATAATGCATATGCTTAAAAAATTTTTTTTAATTTTATTCATGCCTTTTGATCTTTTCTAACAGTCATTTTGAATATACTCCTCCTCAACTCCAACCATCCAATGTGACTTCCTTGCTAACAGAATCAGTTAAACAAAATCAACTGAGAAGCAAACATTCCCTAGCCATAATCCCTAACTCTCTGTGGAAAGGAGGGATGTTTGGTTCTTCATCTCTTCCCCAGGGCCAAGATTAGTCTTTAGGATTAAGTCCTTGGCACATAGCAAGCACTTAATAAATGCTTGTTGATTGATTAATTACCTAAAATTCAGTTTATAATATATTTTTATTAATTTTTTATTAACAAGTTTTCCTTTTCTCTCTCCTCCCTACTGAAAAAAAAAATCCTTGTAGCAAACATGTATGATCAAGCAAAATAAATTCCTGTATTTGCTATTTCCAAGAAAGTGTCTCATTTTGTATATTTAGTCCATTACCAATCTGTCAGGAGGTGGGTAACATGGTTTATCATTAGCCCTCTGTAATCCGGGTAGGTCACTGCCTTGATCAGAGTTCTTAAAAGTCTTTTGAATCTGTTCCTTTTTACAATATTTTTGTTACAATATAAAGTGTTTTCCTAGTCCTGCTCACTTCATTTTGCATCATATAAGTTTTCCCAAGATTCTCTGAAATTGTCCCTTTCATCATTTCTTATGATATAATAGTATTCCATTTCATTCATAAACTGCCCTTTGTTAGCCATTCCCCACCTTATTGGCACACTCTTAGTTTCTAGTTATTTGCCATCATGAAAAGAGCTGCTCAAACATTTTTATAGGTATTAGATATTGATCTCTTCAGGACATAGGCCTAGTAGCAGTATAATTTGAACATATCTTTTAAAAAATTATTTATTTTATTTTAGACTCAAACACCAGAACACAAATACAGAACAGAGAAAAGAAACAAAAACATAATCATAAACTTAAATACTGGAACCTAAATAAAAAGTAAGGAAGAAAAAAAAAAGCATGTCATGTGCATAACAGAACATAAAAGAGGATTCAAAATCTGTAACAATAAATTTTCATTTCAAGACAGCCTGTATGATACAGACTACACTTTGTGTTAAGAGCTATCCATCTTTTCTTTGCTTCCTTGTAAGTTTTCTTTTGTTCTCTGCTGTGCACTTTTTTTTACTTTGTTCTTTTTTTCCCTCTCCCCTCAAAAAAAGCTATAATTAAGTGTGGACATATTTCTCTATAGCTATAGATATATACATACACAAATACATATATGCAAACATATATAGACATATACTTTCCCAAACACATTCTACTCCTGATCTTCATTTTTATGTATGTGCCTATCTCTTGTTTTCTATTCCTCCTGCCTCCTCTACTTTGCTTCTACCTGCTACCTTACCCTGCTGTTATCTGCCTATCCCCTTCAAGGATCCCTCTCTTAGGCTCCCATTCCCACTGATACAAACACTGTTCTCTACCCCTCCCCTTTATCTATTCCCTCACTCTCCCCTCTAAAGATCCTCCCTTCTCCTCCCTATTTCCTTACTGTTTTATTTCTTCTGAATTTAGAAGACTTTTGTACTCTTCTAAATATATATGTATTCTTCCCTTTTAAACCCATTTCCAATGAAAGTAGGTTACCAGAACTACCAGCCCTCCACCCTCATCTAATTCCTTTGTATCAATTCATCCTCTTACACCTCATTTGTATAAAATAATTACTCTTTTTAGCTGTTCCTAAATGGTTTTACTTTTTAAATTCAT
>CM053580.1:354777837-354794220 GCA_028627135.1 Pseudochirops cupreus | reverse complement strand
ACCAAGGAGCTCACAGATGTAATACCCCAACTGTTAACTCGGAAAAATAAAATCAAAGAGCTTACACTGTCTATGAGCAAAAAAGTTTTCTTTGCTCTGTCGGAGCGGGGAAACTACAGGCATGTACCAGGCTCTTCTCCGATGCTAAGGAGGCCCATCACAGCGAGGCCAGTCTTTGACCCATAAAGCAATGGCTGGACAAACAAATATGCAACGAGTTGTAGTCGTTCAATGAGGGGGCAACAGCAACAATGAGACCTATCTAATTCATGGCAGGGCTTCATGACTGGAACGTGGCTCCTGCAGGTGTTTGTCCTGTTTGTCAGGACCCCCTGGGGCTCGTGTGAAATAATTTTGGGATTTTACTGTGGCTGAGTTCATCCAGAAGATGAGTACAAAGGAATGTGGTTATGCCAAGCGCCAGGCATAGCTGGTTTGCTGGGCCTTAGCTCTGAAAAACAGGGTGTCTCCTAATAGTAAAAAGAGGCATAAAAAGGGGGGGTTGTCTTGGCATGGGGATCCTGACAATATCTTTAACTCAACACGTCCAAAACTAAACCATTACCTATCTTCTCAAACCATCCCTTCTTTCTAACTTCTGTACTGCTATTAAAGACATCACCATCCTCTCAGTCACTTAGGCTCATGACCTAGGGGTCGTCCTTGATTCCTTACTCTTACCTTCCATATCTGATCTCTTGCTAAGTCCTGTCAATTTTACCTTTGTGACACCTCTTGTACACTCCCTTCTTTCCTCTGACACTGTCACCACTCTGGTGCAGACCCTCGTCACCTCACACCTGGACCGTTGCAATAACCTGCTGGTTGCTCTGTCTGCCATGAGTCACTTCCCACTCCAGTTTATTCTCTATTCAGCCGCCAAAGTAATTTTCCTGAAGCACAGATCTGACCACCTCACCATCCTACTTAAAAAATTCTAGTGACCCTATTACCTCCAGGATCAAGTTTGACATTCAAAACCTTTCATAAGCTGCACCCCCATCTTTCCAGTCTTCTTACACCTTATACCCCATCTGTCACCCCCAGGACAGTGACACTGGCCTATTCCTTCAACAAGACACTGCATCTCTTGGCTTTGGGCATTTTTACTGGCTGTTCTCCTTGCCTTGCATGTTCTCCCTCCTTACTTTCACCTACTGGCTTCACCAGCTTCCTTCAAGTCCCATCTAAAATCCCACCTTCTACAGGGACCCTCTTAATTCTAGAGCCTTCCCTGTGTTAATTATTTCCCATTTCTCCTGGCTGTAGTTTGTACACAATTGTTTGCATGTCATCTCCCACGTTAGATTGGGAATTCCTGGAGGGCAGGGACAATCTTCTGTCTTTGTTTGTCTCCCCAGCACTTAGCACAGTACTTGACACATAGAAGGCACTTAATAGACGCATACTGAAGGACTTACTGACAGACTAATGCTCCATAATGCTGTACACTACACAAGATTCACAGTCTGCTTCACAGACTGGCTACAATTCAGCGTTCAATATAAACGAAAACTCTATCAAATCCCCACTAGAGAACAGAGCAAACTGTGAATCTCATGATTGCATCATTTGTGACAAGCTTAATAAATTAAATTCCTCATCTCTCAAGGGAGGATATTCTCATGTCCGTCTTATGAATGAATGATTAAGTGAAAATACCTTAGTAAGCTAATGTTTTTGTTAAAAATTTACTTAATTAGGTTGGGCTAATGATCAATTAGAGCACCTGTTAGAACTTAGTAATTTATTAAAATGCTGAGCTTTCTCAAGTATGTCATAAGTCAAATGTCCTATGCCCTTAGAGGCCAGAAGGCCCTGGAGGAATAGGTCTCATGGGAAGCCTTCTTTTCCCCCATATCAGCCCACTTCCCACCAAGATTATACCAGACACTATAGGGCCCAGCTGGAGCAGGTTTCATGAGAAAACTTTTCTTTCTTCCTTCCTACCAAGACCTCCTTTCCTCTTCCTTCTTCCCACTAAATATTCTCTACTCCCACTCTTTTTGGAGGGAACCCATAGTCCTTGCCTTACTACAGCCTTCATGTCTATTGCCCACTGCCCACTGGTCATGGCCCTGGTCCCTCTGCCATTCCTTACTCCCTTCCTCTTCTCCTTGGGGACAAAGAGCAATCCTAGCCACTCATGACACTTGAATGAGCTGGGAATTACCAATGTGTGAAGGAACCCAAGAAACCAGAGCAGTGAAATACAATAAACAGTTTGGGGGTAAAGGTCAAAAGAGGGAGAAAGTTCTAGATTTACAGATCTGTGTTCTTATGGTCCTATAATTTTGTAACTGGAGCAGAAACATAGCCACCTGGACAGAAAGATGAGACAGTTAAAGAGTTTGGGAAATAGATCAAAAGTCTGACACAGAGGTATGATACAGTGAGGATGGGAGACTTCAGCTATGCAGACCTCTGCTGGATCTTTCTCTCTTGAAAGAAGAAAAAAGAGCAGAACAGTTAATAACTTTTTGACTTGTATTTGTGATAATTTCATCCTTCTAAAGAGTGGAGGAACCAGAAAGGGCAGATTCTTTTCTGAATTGTATTCTCACAAATATATTGCTGGGGATGGAAGTGATGAAATCCTGGGATGGGGAGAAGTGACCAGTCCATTTTAGAATTCCTGATAAAGTAGAGGAAATCTAGGCATAGTCTGACATAAACCCTACATTTTAAGAGAGGAGATTTCAAAGGGTTCAGAGGAAAGATAGGTAGGATCTCATGGAGTCCAATGCTTCAGAGGATGTTTGTCTAAGAGGGAAGTGATATTCTTAAAAACAAAATTCTAAAGAAACAGAAGTATACAATCCCAATGATGAAGAAAAATTGACCTGAAGAAATTAATGTGTATATAGAGGGAACTCATTGACCAATTTGGATTTTTTAAAAAAGAAAAATTTACAGAAGATGGAAGCAAGTCTAGGTAACAGAGAATAAACATAAAAATGTGTTACAATTCTGTAAAAAGAGTGTCAGGAATGCTAAAGTTCAAAATGAGCTGAGGTTGGGGAGGAAAGCTAAGGACAACAAAAAAGATTGATTTTTTAAAAGCTATATTAAGAGAAAAAGAGTATCAAAGAAGGAATAGGACATTTCCTTGGAGTAGATGGGGTGATGATAATTGATGTAACTTTTTCATCCATCCTCAAGCCTCCCATCGCTCCCTTTCTTCCAACTCTCTCATCTGAGAACCTTGCCTTATATTTTGTAGAAAAAATTGAGACCATTCATTAGGAACTCCATTTCCCCCACCTCTTTCTTATCTCTTATCACTTGGAAGTCTTCTGTCACTATATCCTCTTTCACCTCTGTCTCACATGATGAAGTGGCCTAACTCCTTATCAAGGCTAACCCCATACTTGTTTAAGCAATCCCATTCCATCCCATCTTCTCCAACAGATTGTCTTCTCTGTCATCCTCATTCTTTCACTTATTTTTAATCTCTCCCTCTCTAATGGATCATTTCCTACTGCCTATAAATGTGCCCATGTCTCCCCTCGTTTGATTTTTCCATCCCTGCAAACTGTAGTCCTATGTCTCTTCTGCCCTTTGTAGCTAAACTACTCAAAAAGTCCATCTACAATGGGTGCCTCCTCTTTCTCTCCTCTCACTCTCTTTTTAACCCCTCACAATCTGACTTCCAACCTTAATCATTCCATGGAAATGGCTCTCTCCAAAGCTTTTAATGACCTCTTACCAAATCCGATGGCCTTTTCTTATTCCTTATTTTCCTTGACCTCCCTGCAGCTTTTGAACTTCTTCATCACTCCTCCTGTCAAAGTTTTTTGGGACATCATTCTCTCCTGGTCTTTCTCCTACCTATCTGATGACTTCTTTCTCCTTTGCTGGATCTTCCTCTAGATCATGCCCTCTATGGTAGGTATACCTCAGGGTTCTGTCCTGAACACTCTTCTCTTCTCTCTTTATATTACTTCTGTCGGTCATCTCATCAGCTCCCATAGATTTAATTACCATCTCTATGCAGACATCTCCAATTATTTTTACATTTCAAGCTAGGTGTCCAGTAGACATCTTAAACTCAATAAGTCCAAAATAGAATTTATTATCTTGTCAACTAACCCCCCCTGCACCCCCATTCTCTCTATTCTGGTAGGAGGCAGCACCATCCTCCCAGTCCCTCAGGAGTAGATTGTGAATCATGGTTTTCGATTTTGTGCATGTGTAGTTCTTTCCACTTAGATTACTATTGTCATTGTGTATATTATTTTCTTGGCTCTATTTACAGAACAGCAATCTTCTATCCCATTTTAATACATTCACCACAATGTATTCCGCTATTCTCCCATCAATGGGCATCTACTTTGTTTCCAATTCTTTGCTATCACAAAAAGTGGTACTACAAACATTTTGGCATATAAAGGCATTCTTACTGATGACTTCCTTGGAGTGTAAACCCAGCCGTTTAGCATTTTTATCAGTGGCTTGGATAAATACATCAAATCTGCAGATGGTACAAAGCTGGCAGGGATGGCTAACACACCAGATAACACAGACAAGATCTAAAAGGATCTTGACAGGCTAGAGCATTGGGCTGAATCTAATGAGATAAGATTCAATAAAGATAAATGTAAAATCGTTTACTTGGGTACAAAAAAATCAGTTTCCTAACTATATAACGGAGGAGGCATGATCAGATAACACCTGTTCTGGAAAAGATCTGCAGGTTTTTGGTGGTCTGCCAACTCAGTATGTGCCAGTAGAATGATGTAGAAGCCAAATAGTCTAATGTGACCTTGGGGTGCATTAAGAAAGGCATGACTTCCAGGGAGAAGAAGGTGAAAATCCCACGGGACTCTGCCCTTATTGAACTTCATCTGGAGTATGAAATTCAACTCTGGGTAATATGGTTTAAGGAAGATACTTATTAGTTAGAGAGCATCCACAGGAGAGCAACCAGGAAGGTGAAGGACTTGGAGACCATGTCACATGAAGACTACCTAAAGGCATTACAGTATTTAGACTGGGGAAGAGAAGACTCAGAGGGGAAAATGATAGACATCTTCAAGAATTTGAAGGACTTATATGGAAGACGGATAGATTTGTTCTTCTTTGCTGCCGTGGGAAGAACCAGGAGCAGTGGGAGGAGGATGTAATGAGGGAAATTTAGGTTTGATATTAGAAAACTTCCTCACAATTAGAAATGTCCAAAAGCGGAGTAGCTTTCCATTTTTTTTAAAAAAATTTATTCTAAACTTAAGAAATAAAACAAGCATTTCCATAACATAGTAGAATGTGAAAAGGAAAAGATTGCTTTAGAAACTACAAATCTATTATATACAACTTGCTATTCCTTTTAAATATGTATTAAAGTTATCATGTAATTTTCTTTTTTTTTTTTACTCCCCTACCCCTTGCCCTTAGGATGGCTACCTTTAGACACAAATATGTATGTGCGTGTGTGCGTATAAAATTATTCTATACATACTTCTATTTATCAGTTCTTTCTCTGGATACAGATTAAGTCCTCCTTCATAGATCCTTTGTATTTAAAAGGGATATTTTCAATAGTCAAAATAACTTTCCTTAAGAAGTGGTGAATTCCCTCTCCTTGAAAATCTTCAACCAGAGGCTCTGTGACTTGTTTGTTGGGTATGTTATGGGGATGGGGGTGGGGAGAGTGGATTTGTTTCCTGTGTGTATAGTAGTACAGGACCACTGAGGTCCCTCCTAATGCTCAGACTTCTGGGCATTGCCACGTGGCCTGCTGATACAATCTCAGGACTCCTCTAGGCCTTGCTATCCATCCTGCTACGGAAACCAAAGGGCCACTAGGCCTTACACTTCTCTGATGTAAGTTCTCCCAAAAAGTCTTTTCCACAAGCTTGTGGAAAAGACTTTTTGGGAGAACTTACACAGGGCAAGTACTCACATGCTGATCAGAAGAAGAGGTACAAGGACACTCTCAAGGTCTCTCTCAAGAACTTTGGAATTGATTGTGTGACTTGGGAGATATTGGCACAGGACCGCCCAGTATGGCATGCCCACATCAGAGAAGTCGCTGTGTACTATGAGTAAAGCAGAACTTAAATAACTCAAAGGAAATGCAGGATGTGCAAATTTGGAGAATCCACCCCAAAGTTTGCGAGGACTATTTGTGCCTAACCTATGACAGAGCATTCTGAGCTCATATTGGTCTGATCAGCCACAGTCAGACACATTGAAACTTGGCTTTTAGCATAGTGGTATCATTTTGGTCCTCTTTGAGAACAAAAGACAACAACCAAACCAACATGGTAGATATGAAAGAGTTTTGAAGAAATATAGTTTTCATATTAAAAGTAAACACAAGTTCATTTTAGTGAACACTAGGAAATAGGTAGGGGAAGGTAACTGAAGCCATAGACCAAAAATAACTAGCCCCCAAATCTCAACACTGATTATTCAAAAGATAATTCATCAAAATGGCATGGAAATTTGATTTTAAAACATTGATTTTAGCCTCATGGTCTGGATATGTTTTGTTTTTGATAGATATCTACTGTCTGTAAAAATCGAAAAGCATGGTCCTGGATGATTGTCATAATAAAATCAGTTTCCATTGAGATTGTAAAAAAAAAATAATGCAGATTAAACTTTAAAGTGTGTTGTTCATACTTTTTGTTGTTGTTAAACATTTACCATCATGCAGCTGGGCTAGTGTGATAGTCAGGTTAAGATGTCCAGTAGGCAGCTGGAAATGCGGAATTTGTGCTTAGGGGATCTATTTTGGTTCATCTTCATCAAGGTGATAATTGAACCTATGAGAGGAAGTGAAATGAATGAGAGTAAAGAGAGAGGAGAGAACAGCACTGAGGGAAGAACTTTGAAGGTCGCACATACTTAGGGGTCAAGAAAAGGATGATGAGTCAGCAAAGACTGAGAAGAATTGGCCTCACTTGTGGCTACAGCAGTGTCATGGAAGCCAAGGGAGGAGAAAATACACAGGAAACATGGTGGACAAAGAAAGCATTAAGAGCTACAGAATAGTCAAGAAGGATGAGGATAAAGAAAATATGAATCAGTTAGCAATTAAGAGGTAACACACAATTTCAAGGAGAAGTTCCTAATTCAGTTTGGGAGGACTGAAAAATGAATGTGAAATGGAGGTGAGCTTTAGCATATTAACTTTAGGAAATGGCAGGGCCATATGGAGGTGGGTTGATTTTTTTTTTAAATTAAGAATGCATGTCAGTGCATTGAGCATGTCAGTGGCCTGCAGGGAAAGAGTCAACAGATTGAGAGAAACTAAATATGAGAGATATATAGGTGTGGTCCAGAGGAAAGTTTCTGAAGGGAAGCAAGGCAAGAATCATTTGGTAAGGACTTATTACGTGCCAAGCACTGTGCTAAGTGTTAGGGTTACAGAAACGTGCAAATAGAAAGTTCCTGCCTTTAAAGAAGTTACAGTCTAATGGGAAAAAACAAGACACAAAAAGGGTTGAAAAAACTGGAGAGGGAGTAGGAAAAAGAAGATACCAGCACAGGGACATTGTCTTGAAGTCTAGAAAGTCAGAAACAGAGACTGGAGGGAAGTGAAGGTTGCTTTCCTTGGGACCCTCCCCAAAATGGAGGCTTTGGGGGAACTCACCAATGGAAGAAGAAGGCCAGCATGGTAAAGGAATGTTCTTGGGTGAGAAGGCCACAGAGGGGATTAGTATTCATGGGTGAAGAGTCCTGAGTTTCTGTAGAAAATTACAGGGTGAGACCAATGCTAGGGTGCCATGATGGCAGAATCTAGGAAGGGAGATGATTTTCAGCAGTTCACAGTTACACAACTGACTGAAAGATATAAGGAATACAAGAACTGAATCTGTTTATGTTTAAAAGAAATTTTTTAAATAAGCATTTGGTACAGCTTTAAATATTTTCCTCAGACAAGGTCTCCTTCACATAATAAGCAGCATAGCCAGGAATTGAACCCAGGAACTCTGATACCAAATCCACCATTCTTTCTACTGTACCACTCTTTCCCTCAGGTGTCTGCTACTATCATAGATGCTGTCTTGCAGAGAGTCTGAATGGAAGAGGAATTTCCCATTGATGGGAAGGCTTTCTAGATTTTCCTGTTTTCTTTGTCATTTGGCTAATTTGATAAAGCCTCACTATTCTACAAGGTTCCTCAAGGAGATCCAGGGTCACTCAGAGAGATTGGACCAATAATCCATATAAATATATAATGAACTATATTATCAGAAAAGGAGGTAAGCCTGGTCTGTAGTGAGAACAAAGGATAACAGAGAGAAAGTCTAAGGACTTCAACCAAAGAATGTTACAAAGTTGAGGAAACCACTCAGCACTTTATAGATGTGCATGAATCACATAAGATGACAGGGCGTGGATGGCTATTATCTGTATCCTTGAAAGAAGTGTCCACAGATTTATTTAGAGTGGGAAGAGACCATAGAAGTAATCTATATATTGAAGTATAACTAGCTCTTTTTGTTTGTTTGCTTTTTGGAGGGCAATTGGGCTTCAGTGACTTGGCCAAGATCACACGGCTAGTAAGTGTTAAGTGTCTGAGGCCATATTTGAACTCAGGTCCTCCTGACTCCAGGGCCAGTGCTCTATTCAATGCACTACCTAGCTGCCCCCCTTTTTTTTGTTTTGTTTTTTTTTAAGTAGAACTAGCTCTTAACAGTTATATTAGCTGATAATGTATTTTTTCAGTCTTTTCAGTCGTGTCCGACTCTTCGGGATCCCCTTTGGGGTTTTCTTGGCAAAGAGAATGAAGTGGTTTACCATTTCCTTCTCCAATTCATTTTACAGATGAAGAAACTGAGGCAAACAGAGTTAAGTGACTTGCCTAAAGTCACACAGCTTATGTGTCTAAGGCCATATTTGAATTCAGGTCTTCCTAGGCCTGGCACTCTATCCATTGCACTATTTAGCTCCCTGATAACATATCAGACACAGTTTAATTGAGAAGGACAAAAATCTGTGTTGCTACTTTTATTTTCTTATCTGAAACTATGGCATAAATGCAGTAGATAATATAATAAGCTGGAAGCTTGAATCTGAACCTATATATTAGCTGGGTGACCCTGGGCAAATCACTGAAGCTCTCTCAGTATGAGTTTCCTCATCTGTGAAATGGGCATAATAATAAAACTTGTACTTCAGGGTTGTGCCGAGAATCAAATGAGGTAACATGTGTAAAGTGCTTGCCAACTTAAAAGTGCTATGTAAATGTCAGTTATCCTTATGAGGGCCTAATGAGCTAATATATGCAAAGCACATACAATATGAATTATTATTTTTCTTATCTATATGGTCTTGGTGACTTGGGTATGGTAACACTGTATTGATAGTCAGAAGACCTTGTTTCTACTCTCAACTCTGTCAGTTTTTTTAATTCTACTTTTCTAGGCCTCAGCTTCCTCATCAAGCAAATGAGAGGGTTAGATTTACAAGTTCCCTTCCATATCTGAGATTCTGGGATTCTTCTATAAATATTAATACAGTTTATACTGTATACACATATATACATACATAGGATTCAAAAGAGATCTGGAGAACCTAGACCTTCTGGTGTAACTTTCCACCAGGTGGCGCCATACTTCATAGTTTCTACCATTTCTGCCTAGGCTACAAGGAAATTGAATACAGTAATGTTGTGTGTCTGAATTAAAATCCAGGCTACGTTCATATAGATATTTTCTGGTTAGTGACAACAAACCATCAATGCGCTTTTCTGGTCAATTCTGCTTTACTTTTCTGGATACTTGTCAGAGAACCAGTCAGTGTATGATGAGGGATTACTTTTCCAGCTTTGTGGTGCTGGAACATTTCATCCGCCTAAAAAACACTTCCCAGTTTTTTGCTTTACTCTGAGGCTTTTGGAAGAAGAAGCAGCTTCTAAAAGTACACAATGAAAGGAAACAGACTCAGTGTAATTTTTATACTCATGAGAAAAAACACGGGGTGAAAGTCAGAGCACCTTGGGAAGACTTGTATGAACTGATGAAAAGTGAAATAAATAGAACCAAGAGAATAATGTAGACAAATGACCCCATAACATAAGGGAAAACAACACTAAAATACTTTGGAATTTGGATCAACACAATGATCAGTCTTGATGTCATAGGTCTCTCCTCTCAGGAGACAAGTGGTGATGATCATACAGGAGAAGAAGGAGGTACTGAGCTCTCAGGTAAGGTCAATGGGAAAGTTTAATTTGCTTAACAGCACTTTGCTACAATGGAGATTCCTATTGAGGTAATTATCAGTCAATCAACATTTATTAAGCACTTAATATGTATAATAAGGCTCTGTGGTGGCAAAGAAAAAAATCAATAGAACCCTTCTTTTAAAAATGCCCCCACAAGCACCCCATAAGGTGTGTCTTGGTTCAATTACTAGGAAACAATTTGGGATGCATCAAGAAAAGTTACTAAATTACTCATACCCTTTGACCTAGCAATCTCACTTCGGGGTATACACATTAAAGGGGTAAATGACAGAAAGAAAGGTCCCATATATACTAAAACAATCATAGTAGGCCTATTTATAAAGCAAAACAAATGGAACCAAACAAAATACGTGGCTAATAACTGAAGAAAAAATTGTGGTCTCTAAATGTAGTGGAATAATATTGTGTCAAAAAAAACACAAACATGAATTCGGAGACATTTGAACTGAAGAAAGGGCAAACAAAAGAAGAGTATGGAGGAGTCATATCTTGGGGGTGGGGGGCAGGATGGCATAGGTTCTAAAATTATCCTTTAAGCTTCAAAATAACTGATAATATATCAGGCACAGTTTAAAGTATAGTCAGGTTCTCCAGAAAAATCCCTTAAAATACCTGACTTTGAATTTCTTCTCATCAGTAGACTTTCACTCTTAGGTGGAGGGTTTGAGCAGTGGTAAAGGTTAAGAGCCCTTTTGTGTGACTTGTTGTCACTGATAAACACATAACCGAGGTTCATGTCTTCGAACCACAAATTTAATACCTTTTCAATTTTCACTAATGCCTTGACCACTTTATGGTAGCTAGACATGCTATTACTTTCTCATTTTTGTGGAACCTAATTTAAGGGGGAAATTCCTCTTCTACAACCCAATAGTGCTGTGAAGAAGAGTTGAGCAAGGTGTTTCATTGTGGGAAAGACTTTCTTTCTGGTGCTTATATTTTAAACAAACAGCGGTGTCCCTGTCCCATTGAAGTGGTTAGTTAGGGGTTCTCAAGACCCCAAAATACCAACACACTGGGTCCGAATTCGACTCAAGTGTTCTCTCAGCCAAAGAAAAGTGAAGTTTATTAAAGGTTCGCCATATTGGGTAGACTCTTAAGGAGCCTTGGTATCTGGGTATCTGTGAGGTTTACATTGGGCAAACAGGCCAGAATCATCTGACATAAAGTCTGTGCTAGGTCATTCTATGGCACTCTCATACACATGGGGGCAAGATAGGATCTTATATACAGAAAGGTTGTGGGAAGAATCTAGGGGCGGTCTGGTGGAGGAGTTTGGGGAAGGTCTTCAGGAGGAGTCAATGGGAAGTTGCTGGAGACTACCTGGAGCCAACAGACAATGATGGGCTAGGTTAGTTCAAGGATGGATTGATATTTTGATAGGCTCAAGGATGGGAAGTAGATGGACAATGGAGGGCTAGGCTAGTAACAGGGGTCTGGGCAGAGCCACAGTGAAAAGCTTATGGCCTCTGCAATGCCTCATCAAGTGGGAAGATTCAATCACAGTTCAAGGGGGCTCCCAGAGTCTGTACCTCAAAGATTCAAGGAGAGCTCAAGGGGGTTCTCAGAGCCTACACCTCATCACCATCTCCCACTTTGGGGAAGGAAGAAGTCAGCCACTCCCTCCCCATGAAGAGGATCTCTCACCATACTACCCCCTCTCCAACTCTTCCAGAAGATTCCAGGTTATTTTAGCAGCACCACTCTTGATGTCCTTGTCTCTAGAGGGCAAATTTCAAAGCCTTTCCCCTAGGGATGTGTCAATGGGTGCAGGAAGCATCCTCAGAGATTGGAACTGAGGAGAAAGGGTATAGCAGGCCCAGTGAATTTTCACAGATATTGCCTGATTGCAGGATGCAAGCTCCTGCGCAGCATGGCTCAGCAATAAACACCACAGTGTCTGAAAGAAGCAGGGATCATCTGTGGCACCCACAGGACTTTGGCCAGGACTTTGCATCACTCTGACTGAACTCTGTGGCTGAATGAGGGTTATCTAAATACATGTCCCTAGTCTCGCCATTCAGAGCAGGGACATCAAAGGGCAGTTGGGGCCTAGGCACTGCCGTTTGTTTAAACATTGTCTAATATAGACAATGACTGCCACAATATAAATGAAGACAACATTTTTTAGAGGGGTGGAACATGTCTCCTGATTTCATTGGTATAGGAAACATTCAGGGGAGGAAACTCCCTTTACCAGTGCAACTGTTTTACAATTTGTAGTTAGTCAATCAGTCAGATAACATATATTAAGTGTTTCCTACGTGCCTGGCATTGTGCTAAATGCACAAAGGAGCTAAAAAGTCCCTGAACTCAAGAAGCTCACAATCTAATAGTCTCAGAAAGTTCCTTGGGGAACTCAGATTGAATGAAAAGGCAACAACTCAGGGAAAATATAACGAACAATATTTATTTCCAATTAACGAAAGTTAAAAAGACTAGTTAGCTGTCGAGTAGTAGCTGGAGAGATAGTACTAGACTCAGTAAAGGGTCGAGTTTAAATCTCCATCTGGGCCAATCCCTTTATCACTTAGTGCCTTAGGTATTCTTTAAGGCTGAGGTTCCTAATCTTTTTTGTCATGGAACCCCTACAGCAATCAGATAAAGTCTTTGTACACCTCAGAAAAGTGTTTTAAATACACAAAATTAAATAGCTATAATTACAAACGCACCCACAATTACATCCAAATAGTTACTAAAATAGTTTGCAATATAATAAAATATATGCTTTTTAACGTATTAAATAAAACAATATTTAAAATATCAGAAAGTTAAATAAAAAAGACACTAGAACGAAGATTGTTGCGCCTCTATTTGTTAGTGAGGAAAATGTTCAATTTCATTTATTAGAGGTTAGTGAAAATAAGGGTATAATTTTTTCTCCCATCCAAATTCATGGATTCCCCTGAAACCTATCCAGACTCAAAGTTAAGAATTTCTGGCTTAAGGTTTTAAGTTGCTGAGACAGTGACTATCCACTTTGGTAAGAGGGAGTTTCCTGGTTAGGTTTTTATGCCAGTGAAATCACATGCGCAATCTGATTCCCAGTTGTTAAGATATTAGGAGACACCCTATTTTCCAGAGCTAAGGCTCAGCAAGCAAGTTGAGTGATCTCAGCCACAGCAAAATCCCAGAATTGTTTCATGTAATTATTGTGTTCCTTTGACCAGCACCAGGTGTTCTCTGAGCTCGGACAAGTACCTGGCTCTGCCCTGCTTGGCCTGAGGAGGGGCCTGTGTGTGCTCTGCCCTCACAGGACTCACTTCAACCTCTTTCCCCAGGGGGGGGGGGAGGGAGGAGACTTTGTTGGACGCATTTGTCTACAGAGATGAGAGGCGCCTCGGCCTGGCCTCCCCACACACCAGTCTGGGGCAGCCCGGCCGCTTTCAGGAATGAACTGGCTCCCCTCAGCTCCAGTGCACTTCCCAAAGACTTGAGAGGAGGGAGGGTAGGAGGGCAGGGCTCCCTGGAGGTGGGCGTGTTCGTGATCAATAAAAGAAAACCAAAAAAAAAAAATCCATGTTCTGTTCATGAAGCCCTGCTATGAATCAAATTTGTCACATTATTGTTGTTACCCCTCATTGTATACCTCTCACTGTGCAGTCACTGCTACAAATGATGGGGTTTAGGCTCTGGGAATCCCCTCAAATCTTCCCACTTGATGATGCATTTGCCTGAGACCATAAATAAGCCTTTCATTATAGCTAGGCCCAAGTCTCTGTTACTGTTAACTTAGCCTAGCCCTCCATAGTACAGCTACTTCCCACCCTTGATCCTATAAAAATATCTATCCCTGAATCTGTTACCCTTAAACTAGCCTGGACCTGGGGTGGCTAGGTGGTGCAGTGAACAGAGAACCTGCCCTGGAGTCAGGAGGACCTGAGTTCAAATCTGGCCTCAGATACTTCACACGCATACACACACGTGTGTGACCTTGGGCAAGTCACTTAACCCCAATTGCCCTACCTTACACCCTCCAAAAAGCAAAATAAAATAAAATAAAACTAGCCTAGCCCTCCATTGTCTGTCATCTCTAGGTAGCCTTTAGCTATTTCCCACCCTTAATTCTATTCCTGGAGTCTGACCTCAGTCCAGTCAAAATCTTCCCTAGACTTTTCCTCAAGACTCCTTCCCCAAACTCCTCCTCTAGACCACCCCTAGATCCCTCCCACAGTCTTTCTGTATAAAAGAGGCATCTGGCCTCCATGAAGGTGCTGAGATTCAGTCTAGCTCAGACTCAGTCTGTGTTAGCTTGTCCAATACAAGTGTCACAAATACTTAGACTCCTTAAGAATCTAGCTATTTGAGGTGGGTAAGTGGCACAGTGAGTAGAACACCTACTCTGGAGTCAGGAGGACCTGGGTTCAAATCCAGCCTCAGACACTTAACACAAAAAACTAGCTGAGTGACCTTGGGCAAGTCACTTAACCTCAAATGCCCTCCAAAAAAAAAGCAAAAAAAAAAGAGTCTAGGTATTATAGCGAATCTTTAATAAACTTTGTTTTACTTTGGCTCAGAGAAAGCTTGAGTCGAATTTATTTGGCAGGACCTGGTGTGTTGGTATTTTGGGGTCTCAAGCACCCCTAAACCCCAAACCTCAACATAAGTATTGAAATTTGGCCACTTTAACTCAGGTCCCCTCAGCCGGTGTGAGAACTCGGCACGTGTGTCTTTACTCACAAGACATCTCCGTCACTTCTGTTTGATTCTTGACTCTCCTGTCTCCAGTCTGCTCTGTTCAGCTCTGGCCATCCACAGGTTAGAGGCCACAGCTGACACAACCAAAGTATAAAGACACACATTCTTCCTTATTGTAAACTATGAAATTGGTAAATAACATGGACACTCAGTTGTCGCACTCATTTAGGTGAATGTAGTAGGCCCCAAACCCTCCCTGGGTTGTTTTTTCTTTTTTGTCTATGCTCTGTGTGTGTGTGTGTGTCTGTGTGTGTCTGTGTGTGTGCGCGCGCGCACATGCATGCGTGTGAGTGAGCCCGTGCAGACTTCTACTCCAGATGAAGTTTGGGGAGGTGATGGTTTCCTCTCCTTTTAAAAAATTTTGTATATAAAATAAAAATTTTGGAGGGCAGCCAAAGTCTTTAAGGGGAAAATCCTTATCTCTAAACGAGTTAATCAATAAAAGAGAAAAGCAGAAGATCAGTGAATTGGATATTGAACAAACAACACTTGAAAAGTGAAAGATAAAAATTTAAAAAAAAACAAATCACAAACCTAAAAAATAACCATTTAGCCTCTGGCCTGGAAACTCTTATAACATGAAATTTTCACACTCATGCTTGTTGTATAGCAGGGACTTTTCCTTGCCCAATGTTGGCTGTTTTTCTACTGATGGGTATCAGAGATAGGGAACCAACAAAACACACCGAGAGAAAGAATCGACTTCCTTCTTATAAAACCATGGCCCTCACTGAGGAGAGTTGTATCACTGGAGCTGCCCGTGCTTGTCACTCTTTGATTAGGTGAGATAAGAGCTTAATAAAACCTAGGCACACCAGTCCCAAGGGTGGTCTCTTGCAGGATCATCTCAGATCATGCCCTTCCCAGCTCCAATTTCTTCTCTTGCCATGGCCCAATGTTCCAGTCATTTCCATGGTTGTATCCTTTACTGTTCCAACTTCTAGTCCCTGGTATCTCAAATAAAACCTTCTCTTGAGAGAGTGTGAAAATTCTTGTAAGTTCCTATATTGTTGTTATAGATGAGGATGAAATTTTTATTTATGAAATTTCTGAAAATTTATGAAATGCTTATTTTTTTATATGATGGTTCTATAAGTAAGCGGGGGGTATTTGTTGCGAAATTACGGATGTATCAAAACATACAAAACTAAAAATATAAACAAAACACAATGTTCTCTCCGTCCATTCAAGTCTCTTTCCACAAATGCAATGCCAAAGTGTTTGGGACCTAGAAGAGTCCTAAGAGATCATTCAGTCCAATCTCTTGTATTAGGGACTATTCTAGCCCTGAAAAATGTTCTCCTGATCCACCTCCTGGTATGAGACACTTTATCATACGAGCAAAAGAACCTCCAACCGAAGGGCTGTGAGTTATATGATGAAAAGATATTATGGGGGGGATTTAAAATTAATAGCTTTTATAAATAATTGCATACCCTTTGACCCAGTAACACCACTTCTGGTGTTGTATCCCAAAGAGATCA
>CM053580.1:354742528-354777337 GCA_028627135.1 Pseudochirops cupreus | reverse complement strand
TAAACTGGACTCTTCTCAGCAACGCACAGGTATAAGACAACTCTGCAAGTCTCAGAATGGAAGGAGATGTCTACATTCAGAGAAAGATCTAGAAAGAACAGAGTTGAAATGGAGGCTGAAGCAATCTACATGCTATCGCTCTTTTCCATGTTTGGTTTTGTTTTCTTTTTCCCATTGTTCACCCCATTGGTTACAACCCTTCTATACAACCAGACTAATGTCCAATGTGAAAGTATTTGCAGACTCTATACTTGACTGCATGCTGCCATGGGTGGGGGCAGGGGGAGAGAGAGGGGAGAAAACTTGAAGCTCAAAGGACTGTGGAACTGAATCTTGTAATCTAAAAGTAAACAAACAAATAATTTAATAAAGGGAAAAAATTAATAGCTTTTCTTTACAAGACCTTAAAATAGCTGGAAGACTCACTTAACCTAGACTACTTTGTCCTTAAGGGAAAACTAAGAAAGCCATTGTTATAACTAGACTGCATAGCCTTAGACCAAACTTCTTGTCTCCATAAGAAGGTCAGGGGAGAGGCTGGGAACAAAGAACAGAAAGGTGTGGTCTGGAAAGAATCTGATTACTCCTTTTATGTTTTTTGTTGGGAGGAGGGAATAAAAGGATTAAGTGACCATTTGGCTCCATTGCAATAACTTTAGAGAAAAGAGGGTCAATGAAGCATTTTTTAAAAGCACAGAAGAGAAGTTCAGAGGGAGACCTGGACAATTAAGACAACTCTGGAACCATACAGAGTGCATTATATACTTATTTTTTTTTAAAAATCTGTACTTAATAGAGTTTCATGGGTTCATATACAATTCCCTTTTTTCTGTTCTTTGCATGTGGAAATATTCATATTTGTTGGTGTTTGTCAAGTTCATGAAGAGGTTACCCATAAAGAGGGTTAGGGTTGCCTGAGATTCCAAAATACCAACATGCCAGGTCTTGATGAAAGAATTCGACTCAAGTCTTCTCAGCCAAAGAAAAGTAAAGTTTATTAACAGTTTGCCATATTGGGTAGACTCTTAAGGAGCTTAGGTATCTATGATGCAGGCAGGACAGAGTAAGTCTGTCACAGAATAAGTCTGCGCTAGGGCATTCTGTGGCGCTCTCACAGGGCAAGTCTGTGCTAAGCCATTCCACGGAGCTCTCACACCACATGGAAGGGAGATGGGATTCTTATATACAGGGGAATCTAGGGGTGGTCTAGAGGAAGAGTTTGGGGAGGGTCTTCAGGAGGAGTTAATGAAGTCAATGAAAGAGTGGATTGGTATTTTGATAGGCTCAAGGGTGGGAAGCAGATGGACAATGGAGGGCCAGGCTAGTAACAGAGGTTTGGGCCCAGTCACAATGAAATACTTATGGCCTCTGCAAATGCCTGGGCAAGTGGGAAGATTCAATCAGACTTCAAGGGGTTTCCCAGAGCCTGTACCTCAGAGATTCAAGGAGAGCTCAAGGGAGGGTCCCAGAGCCTACACCTCATTATTCAGAATAAGAAAATAAAAAATTTAAAACAAACAAAAAAAAGTGGATGAAATTCAAATTCCATTTGACAAACCTTCATTAGTTTGGTAGACATAATGTTCAATAAGTAAAATAATTTAGGTTGTTTAGGTTATTTTTATTAAGTTGATATGATGAGGTACAGGCTCTGGGAACCCCCTTGAACTCTCCTTGAATCTTCCCATTTGATGAGGCATTTGCTTGAGGTCATAAGCCTTTCATTATAGCTAGGCCCAAATCTTTGTTAATAGTCTAGCCCTCCATTGTCCAGCTGGTCCCCCAACCTTGATCCTCCCAAAATATCTATACCCAAATCTTGTTACACTTAGACTAGCCTAGCTCTCCATTGTCTATCATCTTCTGGTAGCCTCCAGCAACTTCCTACCTTTAATCTCATTACTGGAGTATGACCTCGTTTGACTCCTCCAGAAGACCCTCCCCAAACTCCTCCTCTAGACCACCCCTAAAATCCTCCTATGACCTTTCTGTTTTTAGGATCCATCTTGCCTCCATAAAGAAAGCTGAGAATTTTCTAGCACTGACTCGCTCTGTGTCAGATTATTCTGGCCCACTTGTCCAATAAAAGCGTCACAGATGCTAAGGCTCCTTAAGAGTCTACCCATTATGGCAGAACTTTAATAAACTTTGCTATTCTTTGGCTGAGAGAAGACTTGAGTTGAATTCATTAGGCAGAACCTGGTGTATTGGGATTTTGGGGTCTCGTGCACCCCTAATCTTGACCTCAACATTTTATGGTTCCCTGACCTCAACAGATATGGTTCAACCATGAACAATTGCTATCTCTCCAATTGCTTAGTTCTACTTTGATTTCCATAAAGAATATTTTGTAGTTATATCTATATAATCCCTGGGTATATCTTGACAAGTGAACTCCCAAATATTTTATAAATTCTTTAGCTATTTTCACTGGAATTTTTCTCTCTTTGTAAAGTACTGCTCTTGCTTCATATAAGTTCCCTCAATGTGATGCTCTCTATCAGATCTTCAACGCAGTTTTCATCTCTCCTCACAATTTATCTGAGAGACTTATATTTCTTCCAAAGTAGATTTTTAACAGTTTTCCTTATACAAATATTCTTTTTCTAACCCCTTCAGAAATAAACTGTTTACATACATACCAACATTTTCCTGTTGCTAATATACAGAAAAGGTAATGCTTTGTGTAGGTTTATTTTACATCCTGCTATTTTGCTGAAATTACTAGTTATTTTAATTAACATTAGTTTAATTCTTAGGATTTCCTAAGTGGACCACCATGTCATCTGTAAAAAGTAATAATTTTATTTCTTCTTTGTCTGTTTATTCCCTCATGTGAGAAACAATGGGAGGAATTTTGTTTCCATAAGATTAAAGTACTCCAGCAGAATGAAAGTCAGAGGTGACTGGTTCTAATCAGAGCTGTGATCTAGCAGAATCAGGCTTCTGATTAGGCAGGGGGTTAGAGGCTTGTACGCATGCTTGACAAGCTGTTTGAGGGGACCATGATATGGGCCATTCTGGAGGTTGCACCTAGCCAATGAAGAACAAGGTCGGAAATTCTAATGGAAGCAGCATAAAAGGGCTTGGGTTTGTCTGAGTCCCTGTACTTCATTAAGGGAGCTACCCATTTATTTAGAAAGAATAAATGTAAAATAAATATAATGAAAACCTTCCTGGCTTTCCAATGAATATTGTTTATTCTCAGACGAAGGATGTTTTCTTTTCCTATTGCTATAGCTAGCATTTTAAAAATTAGATCAAATAATAATGTTGATATTCTTGCTTTAATCTTAATCTTATTATAAAGACTTTTAGCATTTCTCCATTATATTTAATGATACATTTTGTTTTTAAATACATATTATTTACCAGATCATGATACTGAGGCCCAAAGAGGTTAAATGATTTGTCCAGGGTCACACAGACAGAGCCAAGTCTTCTAATTCAAAATACAAAATAGCTCCCATTATTATAGTAATTTTTTAAAGGACTTCTGGGACATGTGAATTTTTCTCGCTTAAGGAATTATCTTTATTTGCTTAGTTTATCTGATAAAAACATCTAGAAGAGACAGGTTTTGATTGGGGAGGAAGTAGGACAAGGTTGAAAATATGAAGCATTAAGATCCAATCCCTGGGAAATCTGGCCGTGGCATGAAGGCATTAAGTACTTGAGGGTGGGGAGTAGGCATTCTTTAAAAAATGTAAAGTCATGCCAAAAGGAGGGGTGGAGGTGAAGAATAGCTGCTCCTAGATGCAGTGTAGCAGAGAAGAAAGGGCACTAGTCTTGTTAAAAAAGGCTTAGTTTGGAATACTGGACCTGCTACTCACTAGGTGTGACCCTGGACAAATTATTAAATCCTTCTGAGACTTAATTTTCACATTTGTAAAATGGCAATAGTAATACCTATCCTATCTACCCCATAGGGATGTCATTGTGAGGATCAAATGAGATAGTCTACATGGAAGTATTATATGAATATACATTGTTTTTGCTATTTTTCACATCATAATTTTGCTTGGAACTAGTTCTGTCTCTGGTGATGTGAGACTGATTGGATAAATGAACATATTTACAATTCACTATTTGCAATGGTCTTTTGTGTAACTAAATTTGATGAGAAAAAATTCAAGTCTGCAGGTGTATCCCTTATTACTTCCTCTTTAAGGGACAGTCAGTTAGTCTGATTTATAAGACACCTGCTCTGTACCAGATACTGCTCTAAATGCTGGGATATAAAGAAAGACAAAAAAAAAATTCCCCATTCTCAAAGAGTTCACAGATTATTGGGGAGACAATGTAGAAACAACTATGAACAAATAAGATATACAAGGAAATGTAGGGAATAATCAACAGAGTGAAGGCACTAGAATTTTAAAAAATAGAGAAAGGTTTTCTGTCGAAGGTAGGATTTTAGTTAGAATTTGAAGGAATCCAAGGAAGACAAGAGATGGAAATGAGGAGAGAGAGAATTTCAGGTGTGGGGGACAACCAGTAAAATAGTCTGGAGTCAGGGGTATAGTTCAAGGAACAAACAGAAGACTGGTTTCACTGGGTCACAGAATACATGGGGGTGAGTAAGGTGTGAGAAAATTGGAATGGTGGGGGAGAGGGACTTTGAACAGAGACAGAGGATTTTATATTTAATCCTGGAGGTGATAGAGTCATTAGAGTTTATGTGTGTGAGGAGGGGAGTGACATGGTCTGAACTGCTCTTAGAAAGATCACTTTGATAGCTGAATGGATGGATTGGAGTGGGAAGAAACATGGTAGGGAGACCAACCAGAAAGCTATTGTGATGGTCATGTACCTGGGTAATGACACTGTCAGAGGAGGGAAAAGAGCATATGTGAAAGGTGTGATGAAAGAAGCAATTGAATTCACTTTTTATTCTTCTAGGTGAACAACTGTACATAAAGGTAACATAAAGACTGTGAAACCTAAAAGAAAAACAGGTGATATTTTTGCCTCTTACTCATTTCTCAAGTGGAGAAGAAATTTTTTAAACGGGCACAATGCGAGATTTAACCCTTGAAAAAATAGATATTAAACTGGTTGAAGTGGCTCCATTTGGACCAGGTACAGCACAATAATTATAGAACAGCAACAATTTTTTTAAAAAGATTTTTTTCAAGTATATCACAGCTCTGTCAAAGAAATAAGATCAGTCCTGTAATCTGAAATTCTATGACAACACATGGAGGAGTGGTGGAGGGGTACCAACAATGAATTAGCATGGTTTCTATAACAATTTTTCATACTCAGGCATCAACATTCTTAAAAGGAGATGCATATACTGAAGTTCAGAGAACAATCAAATCCTGGTCACTCTTTCTTTCTCAGACCATAGATTATTGTCATGATCTTAGTTTGCCTGTTGATTTATGGTAGTATAAGGAAGAATTTTTGATGTGTATAAAATATTTTTGAATTTCTGCTGGTTTGGGGGACAATAGGCAGGGGGTAGCATGAGATCTATAGGTCAACAATAACCTGTTGCATGATTTCTCTCATCTGGAAGTATGTTGAAAAGGTTTTTAAAAAGTTTCATGGGACAAACACTTTTCTTGAATAACAAACTACCACAAGAGCATGCAATCTGTAATGAACAGACAAAACTACAAGTATAACTTCAAATGACTGCCATAATAATATAATAATAATATATAATAATCCAAAAAAAGATATTTTCTGAAAGTCAAACAATCTATCATAGCATAAAATAAACAAGTTACTTTATCTGGACTATTACATCTGTTGAAGATAGCTACAAATATTCACTTCAAAAACTCCTTTTTTTCTACTAAAATCTATTAATTCTGAAAAATTGATGCCAAAACATTGACAATTGATAGTTAATAGGGAACTGCTGCTCTCAAGGTTACTCTGTGGTTTTCTTTCCTGAAATACCTCACAAAGAGCACATTTTAAAAGGGACGCTGAGACAGTTTGACACCACCTCCTTTTTCAGATGACTCATAGTTTCTCTGCAGAGTGGGACGTAAAGGCCATTATTACCAACACCTTTAGGGATCAGGTTCAAACCCAAGAATCTCTTACCCCATCAGCCCTATAGAATGGTGGGGAATCTTTGGGGTCACGTTACTATGGCTACAAACAGATGATCTGGGGAATCTCTTGTGCTAGTAATGGGAAAAGCCAGAGCTAGCATCACCAACCACAGGAAGGAAAAAATGCTCTTGAATAGGTATTTTTCACAAACTGGTAACAGGATACACATGTATACACACACACTACATATATATGTAAGTGTACATATACACAGATGTGTATATATCAATATATATGCATAAATACACACACACACACACACACACATATTTCAGTCTTTTCAATCGTGTCAGACTCTGTGACCCCATTTGGGGTTTTCTTGACAAAGATACTGGAGTAGTTTGCCATTTCCTTATCCAGCTCATTTTCAGATGAAGACACTGTGCCCAGGGTCACACAGCTAGTGTCTGATGAAGTGTGGCAGACAGGCAACCATTTCTTTCTTTCTTTTTTTTTTTTTGCTTTTTGGAGCAGGGAAGGCAGGGCAGCTGGGGTTAAGTGATTTGCCCAAGGTCACATGGTTAGTAAGCATTAAGTGTCTGAGGTCAGATTTGAACTCAGGTCTTCCAGACTCCAGGGCCAGTGCTCTATTCACTGCACCACCTAGCCACCCCTAGGCAACCATTTCAAAGAAATGATTCTTGAGGGGGCAGCTAGGTGGTGCAGTGGATAGAGCACTGGTTGTGGAGTTGGGAGGACCTGAGTTCAAATGTGACTCCAGACACTTACTAACTGTTTTACCTTGGGCAGGTTCCTTAAACCTGTTGCCTCCAAACTGGGATAAAAAAAAAAAAGAAATGATTCTTGAGACCAGAGTACCATTTTTACAGCCAAACTTTTCATTAGTCTTTTAGCTACCATTTTCCATTGCATCATGCACACTCTACATAACTGGGAAGAGTTTAGATCTCTAAAACGGTTGTCAAGGAGAGAAAGGGAGGAAGGGTGGGTACAAGTCCATGATGATCATTTGAAACACACATTTAAAATGTGCTCCACAGAAGTGCATTGTAACATTCCTTGATACAATATATTTGCCTATAGAAACATAGCCTGCTTTCAAAGTATGATTTTGTTGTTAAATTGGCAACCTGACTTCCTTTTTTTTTTAATA
This sequence comes from Pseudochirops cupreus, assembly GCA_028627135.1. NCBI lineage: Eukaryota > Metazoa > Chordata > Mammalia > Diprotodontia > Pseudocheiridae > Pseudochirops > Pseudochirops cupreus. The sequence goes on along the minus strand of CM053580.1, from coordinate 354,770,148 downwards.
ATTCAAGTATTTTGCTGAGTTTCATAATTGCCTTTCAATGCACTCACCATGCTTCAGGCGCAATCAGAGAGAAAGTGTAATTCTCTACAATTTTATACAATTATTGCTGATTTTTATTAGTAGGAGCAGCCCATAATTGGCACAATATTAATCAATTTCATTAGCAAAAAAAGAAACCACTAATTTCCTGTAAAGTAGGTAACTAACAAAACTCTAAGCTGCTAATACCCTCACCACAGAGAACAAAGAGTCATTCCATGTACTGACTCTCTGTCAAAAGACACAGGGCCAATGCCGTCCATGTCAAAAAGACTGCTTTAAAAAAGTACTTGTATTACTCCTTTCTGTAACTTGAGGAAGAGGAAAAATAAAGAGAAAGGGGAAAAGGCAACCTCCATTTAAGTGATAGCCATTTCTCACTTTGAACCAGAGATGATCACCTTTACTGTATGTGATACTTCAGACAAAGAATCAGGGAGGCTCACCAAACACTGACACCAAGGAATATTTTGTTTTATGTAAGACTTACCAAACATGAGCAGGAAAACAAATGATTACATAAACAGAAATGTACTGGTCTCAATGATGCACAACAAGGAAGCAAAGGGAAAAGAGACATGGAATTTAAAGAGAAAAGAAAGTGAACCAGCTGAGGGAGAGGAGGAAAGAAATCATAGTTCTTATCTTTCAGACTTTGGAACAGTTTTCATATCTTCAAGAAGTTGAGCATAATAGCCTCAATCTTTGCTTCACCATCTTTTACTGTACCTTGAATTTCATGGGGCAAAGTTTATAGAGAACTCCTCTGTGTTCTCAGATGATGGATTTTTTTTATTTTATTATCACTCTGGGTAGTCATTTCAACAGCTCTGGCTGCCATATCATGAAAAGCAATCATTTACAGTCTTTTTTTTTTAGGAGGGGGGAAGGTAGGGCAATTGGGGTTAAGTGACTTGCCCAAGGTCACATGGCTAGTTAAGTGTCTGAGGCTGGATTTGAACTCAGGTTCTCCTGACTCCAGGGCCAGTGCTCTATTCACCACACCACCTAGCCACCCACCTGCCTACAGTCTTGTAGAATGAGCAGAACCTGTCCTAACGAGTATATCCATTTTGCTGCAAGAAGTCATCTTTGTTTTGCTAAATTTGGTAATTTTATCCATTTTTGCTAGAAGTCTTGTTGGAAAGAAGCCTTTCCATAGTTGTGGAATGAGCCAATAGGTCTGGAGAGCAATTAGGAACTATGCCCTAAGGCAGTGGTTCTCAACCTGTGGGTCACGACCCCTTTGGGCATCTAATGACCCTTTCACAGGGGTCGCTTAAGACCATCAGAAAACATATATTTCCAATGGTCTTAGGAACCGAGACATTGCTCCTCTATCCGTCTCCAGGTGCGTCTGCCCACATGCAGATACGTGCAGATATGCCCACATACGAGTATTAAAAGGTCGGGGCATTAGGAAGATTGAGAACCACTGCCCTAAGGGCAACCAAACTGTGCATACCCTTCAATCCAGCAATACCACTACTAAATTTTTATCCCAAAGAAATCATGAAAAAGGGAAAAGGACCTACAAGTACAAAAATATTTATAGCAGCTCTTTTTTGTGGTGGCAAAGAATTGGAAATTGAGGGGATGCCCATTAATTAGGGAATGACTGAACAAGTCATGATGTATGAATAGAATGGAATACTCTTGTGCTATAATAAATAACAAGCAGACAGACTTCAGAAAAATCTGGAAAGACATGTGAACTGATGCAAAGCAAAGTGGGCAGAACCGGGAGAACATTGTATACAGTAACAGTAAAATAGTGCAATGATCAACTATGATTGACTTAGTTCTTCTCAGCAATATGATGAATCAAGACAATTCCAAAAGACTCATGATGGAAAATGCTATCCACATCCAGAGAAAGAACTGTGAAGTGTGAATGCAGAACAAAGTATACTATTTTCACTTTGTTTTTTTCCTGGCTTTATCCTTTTGCAAGCTAATTTTTTTGTAAACTGTTTCTTCTTTCATAACATGACTAATATGGAAATATACTTTACATGGTTATACATATTTAACTGATATCAAATTGTTTACTGTCTTAAAGAGGGGGGAGAGAGAAGGGAGGAAGGGAGAAAATTTTGAACTCAAAATTTTGTAAAAACTGCATGTTAAAAATTGTCTTTATGTGTAATTAGAAAAAAATAAAATTCTAATAAAACTTTTTTAAAAGAAGAAAGAAATCTTCCCCACAAAAGGAACCTCGAAATCCTCTTTTTCTTATAGGATCTCCTCAGCCTTGGTCCTCAGAGGGACAAAAAATTGCTTGTCATAGTACACATCCAAGACATGCATATACTTGCTGTAGCTGATCAGCCGGTTCACAGGAAGTATTTATGCTGAGTTAGTCTCTTATCTAAGCTCGAGAACACTGAACCATATGAATGGTGGATATGACAGGGTCAGAGAAGTCACCACCAGGGGAAGAAACAACTCCTATACTGCTGACACTCCCTCCCTTTTCTGGGTTTCCAAGATGTTGTACTTGCATAGCTCACTCATAAAAATGGGAACCAAGATATGCAGGGTAACCACTCTCAGAAGGCAGTAAGCAATTTGAAGTTTCTCTAAGGGCTTCAGTCCATTGAGATGCAGAGCTAGCCTGACGTGACAGGTATGCCAACATGATACCCCATGTCACATAAATATTCAGACAGAGTAATTCCAGTGTAAACAGAAGCTTCTTAGCAACCATAGGCATATTGGAGGTGCTAGCCACCAAAGTCATTCTCTTTATCACATACTTCACCTTCCCATCAGTTTCCATCAATTAGTTCTGGGAAGTCTCTGAGTATTTCACACATTTCATTTCCTCTTTCTCTACAATGCACTTAGATGATCACATCACTTAGACAGAGGCTGTGTTACCAGAGTTTTTCCAGAGCCCAAAGTGCCAGGGATAGCAGTAGTTTCTCTTTATACACATGAGAAAAACACCTTAAAGACTTGCTGGCCAGTTAAGAGAGGGTGATTGCCTGGCAGCTTCTCAGTCACAGTATGGACTTGATGGGAATGCCAGATTGGACCATGGTGAACTTCTTTACACCTTCAAGTTCTGGCTCCAAGACAATATCTGAGATATCATAGTTGCCATGGAACATTATATGTCACCGTACCTCAACCATAGTTGTGCTGTGGCAGTGTAATTTTTTTTTCTTTTTGGAGGGGGGAGGGCAGGGCAATTGGGGTTACGTGATTTGCCCAATGTCACATGGCTATTAAGTGTTAAGTGTCTGAAGCCAGATTTGAACTCAGGCCCTCCTGACTCCAGGGCCCGTGATCTATTCACTGCACCGCCTAGCCGCCCCTGTCAATATAATTTTGTAATATGACTGCAAAACTGAAGATTGTAAAATCATTTGATATCCTTGCTAAGAGCAAATACGTTGACTCCTCTAGGAATATAAATGTTTTGGGTTTATTGGCTGATGTCTGACAAAGCCCTCTGAATTTCATCAAAATGCTAAGACCAAGCTCCACTGAGAGGTATTTGCCAGTCCAGAGTACTGAATCAACCAACAGAGATGCCAGAAGTTTCTTCATACACCTAGTTAGTGGTCATGTCACCTTCCAATCAAATAATTTCTCCAACTAGTTTGCTGTGGCCCACTCTTACCAGTTAATATATACCTGCACTGCCTACATTACAGGCAGTGACCATAGATCCTGAGGCTCCATGTGCATAGCCAAATGCACTTTCTTGGTCTTCATCTTGGATTTTGGGTAGTTGGAAGAAATCCTTCCTGTTAGTTTGCCTCTATGAGAGCTGCTGAGGATGGTGTGGGCAACTAGGGGAGATGAAGCCTTTCAGCTTTTGCCAGCACTCTTTCCACTGCACCCTCTGACACTGGCTCTCTCCATTCCCAGAAAATTCCTTTGCATTTATTTTGTGTATCTATATCTATATCTATATCTATATCTATATCTACACCTATATCTATAGCTATAGCTATCTGTATTTTATTTTCTGTGTACATGTTGATTCTCCTTAATAGAAGATAAGCTCCTTGAGGGCAAGAACTGTTTAATTTTTGTCTTTTTATGTTCAAGGTCTATTACAGAGCCTGGCACATGGTAGATACTGCATAAGTTCCTGTCAAAGAATGAATGAATGTCCATTTTAAAGATGAGGAACCTGATTCCTAAGAGAGATTAGGAGACCATGGTCACACAGCTAGTAAGTACTAGATTCAATGAATCCATGGGGCAACTAGGTGGCACAGTGAATAAAACACTGGCCCTGGAATCAGGAAGACCTAAGTTCAAATCTGACCTCAGACATGTGACACATTTACTAGCTGTGTGACCTTGGGCAAGTCACTTAACCCCAATTGCCCTGCCTTCCCCCTCCAAAAAGCAAAAAAAAAAAAAAAAGAATATTTGAATCCAGGCCTTCCTGACTCCCAGTCTAGCACTTTTCTCAACTATATCACTATGTCATGAGAAGATGCTATATTAAATACATTTACATTCAAATAAATTCAGTTGAAAACCATTTCAATTGCCATTATGTGCAAAGAACTCTGCTAGACACCAAAGATACAAAAATAAAAAAATGACGTGGTGCCTTCCTTCAAAGAGCTTCTGTTCTCCTAGGGGTAGAGCACAATATGAGCAGATATTTCAGCTACAGAGATAAAAGGCAGCATGCTATGATGGAAATAACACTAGATTTGGGTTTGAATCCTGCCTCCACTATTTATTTAAGCATGACCTTCAGGGAATCACTTAATCAGTTGTAAAATAACAGGGTTGAATTCTATCACCTGTAAGGTTATTTTTAGTTCTAAGTCCTACTATCTGACATGGTAAGTAGCAATGGATTCGGAGTAAGAGGACTCAAGTTCAAATCCCATCTCTGCCAATGTGCCCTTGAGCACTTAACCTTACTACTTCTGTGACTCTGGGCAAGTAATCTAACTTGTCTGGGACAAAGCTCCCTCATCTGTCAAATAAGAGAGCTGGACCAGACAGTCTCCTGTCTTTTCCCGCTCTAAATCTACGATATGATGACGCTGTGATACAAGATTGTAGCTTGGAAGTTGCAGAGCCAGGATTCACTTCTGTGTCTCTTAATTTCAGACTTGGCCCTCTCTCCATGAGAGGCAACTAGATGGCTCAGTATTTTGAATGCGAGGCCTGGAGTCAGTAGTATCTGAGTTCAAATCTGGCCTCAGACACTTACTAGTTGTATGACCCTGGGCAAGTCATTTAATCCTGTTTGCCTCAGTTTCCTCATCTGTAAAATAAACTGGAGAAGGAAAGGGAAAATGACTCCCAGTATCTTTGCCAAGAAAACCCCAAATGGGGACATGAAGAGTTGGACACAACTGAATGACAACATTCTTTTCATGACACCATACTGGTTCTGTAATTCAAAGAATAAAATGAGTCCCACGGGTTCTGCTAGGCTAATCAAATCTCACTTCCAAGGTACAGAAACTAGTACCCTTGGCAGTTCATACAAAGTGGTCATACGATCTGGGTCTCTAGGAGTTGGGTGGGAAGGTATTAGCAATTGGGATGTTCAGGACAAGCTTCTGAAGGAGGGAAGAGGGTTAGAGATCTGAGTCTCAAGGAAACCTAAGGACAATAATCCCTGTAGTATCATTATATTACCTACTTCCAAGCATTAGCAGGAGGACTATATGAGGGATTATATTTAAAGTAATTCGCGGACCTCAAAGAGTTATATAAAAATAGGAGAGGCTAGGTGGTGCAGTGAATAGAGCACTGGCCCTGGAGTCAGGAGGACCTGAGTTCAAATCCAGCCTCAGACACTTCACACACACACACACACACACACACACACACACACACACACACACACACACACACACAAACTTGCCATGTGACCTTGGGCAAGTCATTTAACCCCAACTGCCCTACCTTTTCCCCTCCCCCACCAAAAAAGCAAAAAACAAAAGAGTTATATAAATGCCACTGTGAAACAGGTAAAGCAAGTATCAAATATTATCACCTCCATTTTAGAGATGAAGAAATTGAGGCTCAGGTGAAGGGATGTGCTTCCCAATTGTGTAGATACGGTGTTCCAAAAGTCTTGGTGCAGTTTTACGTGTTTTGTAAGCCTTAGTAACCTTTAGTAGCTTAAAAATACATGAAGACTTTTGGGACATTCCAATAAAAACAAGCTAAGTAATAACATTTATATTTTGCCGTAATGTTTGCAATGAACTTTTCTCACAACAACTCTCTGAGCTAAGTAGTAAAAAATATTACCCTCATTTTATAGATGAAATCATTGAAAGACTTGAAAGTAAATGTCTGAGGCAGGATTTGAAATCAGATATCTTAAGACCAAGTTTAGGGGTTATCTACTACTTCCTGTTGCCTCTTAATACAAATAAAACAACTGTCTTTGAACCTTAGTTTCTTTTTCCGTAAAATGAGTTCGTTATATTATCCTCCCCTAGGCTGCTATAAGAAAAAAAAGCATTTTACAAATTTTTGAAGTGTTATATAACTCTGAGTTATGATCATATAGGAAAGCTGCAGCCATTTTCTAAACAGACTTGGCTCTTGGATAATGGCAGAAGACACTTTGTGACATATAACTAAAACTGGGTGGAAAGAATCAAATGTGCCAACACAGCAGACGTGACTTCTCTCCTCCCTCTTGGAGCCCTGTTAATATTTCATATGCATACATATGTATATGTGTGCACACACACATATATGCACACACACATACCTAATATCTCCTTTTCCAACTCCATCTATATTTCCATTCTGAAATTCAGTGTAGGATTGTAGCAAATGGTATAAATTATCAGGAAATAGCATTGATTGCTAGAGCAGTGACAGGAGAAAAAATAATGGACCTAAGGATATTTCCTGGCCTATTTAAGTAAAATCATCCAATGATGTATTTTACCTATCAGCATAAATGAATTCATCATCAATATCAAGATTCTATGGCATTTTCCTCATGGTTTGGTAATGTGGGAGAAACAAATTCTGATTTAGATCACCTATTCCTTCTGTTAGACTCTTTTAAATAAAATATTTTTTTTAAACATTCTTTTCTTTTAAAATTTTAAGTTCCAAATTCTCTCTCTCCTTCCCACTCCCCCCCTTACTATGAAAGCAAACAATATATCAATTACATGTAAAATTATGTAATATTTCTATATTAGTCATATTGTAAGAAAAAATCAAGAAAAATAAAGTGAGAAAATTATACTTCGGTTTGCACTCAGAGCTCATCAGTTCTCTTTCTGGAGGTGGATAGCATTTTTTCATCATGAGTTATTTGGGATTATCTTGGATCATTGTATTATTCAGATTAACCAAGTATTTCACAGTTGATCATCAGTACAACATTACTATTACTATACACAAGGATCTAGTTCTTCTTGCTTCACTTTGCATCAATTCATGTGTCTTGCCATGTTTTTCTGAAACCACTCCCTTTGTCATTTCCACATCACAATAGTACTCCATCACAATCAGATGCCATAACTTATTCAGCCATTTCCCAATTGATGAACAGTCCCTTGGTTTCTAAATCTTTGCTACTACAAAAGAGCTGCTATATTATTGTGTGTATAGGTCCTTTTCCTTTTTCTTTGATCTCTTTGAGATATAGATCTAACAGTAGTATTGATGGATCAAAGGGCATGCATGGTTTTATAGTCCTTTGGGTCTAGTTACAAATTTTCTCCAGAACATCAATTCATTAGTGGACCTATTTTTCACTCATCCCCTCCAGAATTTGTCATTTCTAATAAGTGTTAGGTGGTATCTGAGAGTTGTTTTAATTTGCTTTTCTCTAATCAATAGTGATTTCGAGCATTTTTTCCCACAAGATGATAGATACCTTTGATTTCTTCATCTGAAAACTGCCTGTTTATATCCTTTGGACAGTTATCAATTGGGGAATGGCTCTTATTTTTATAAATTTGACTCAGTTCTATACTCAGTATATATTTAAGGAATGAGGCTTTTATCAGAGAAATGTGCTGTAAAAATTTTTTATATTACTTCATTGTATATGGTACCTTTTAGCAAAATGTAGCTTCCCTTATTATCTCTTTTAATTAGGTCTATTTTTGCTTTTTCTTTGTCTGATATCATGATTGCTACCCCTGCTTTTTTTTTTAGTTCACATTGAAGCATATTAGATTATGCTCCAGCCCTTTATTTTAATTCTCTCTGTGTTTTTCTGTCCCAAGTATGTCTCACGTTAACAATATATTGTTGGAGTCTTACTTCTAATCCATTCTATTATCTACTTTTTTTTTTATGAGTGAGCTCATCCCATTCACATTTACAATTATGATTACTGTGTTTTTCCCTTCATACCATTTTCTTCTGTTTCTTCTTCCCTCTTTTTTATCCTGTTTCTCCTCAAAAGTCTATTTTGCTTCTAACCACTGCCTCTCTTAACCTGTTCTCCCTTTTATCATCCTCACTCCCCCTTTTTCTTATTCTTTTCCTCTCCTATTTCCCTATTGAGTAAGTTAAATTTCTATATACAATTGAGTGTGTATATATTTTCTTCTTTCTTTGAATCAATTTCATTGAGAGTGAGGTTCAAACATTGCCTACCACCCCACTCAATTTTCCCCTTAAGTGTAAAAGCTCTTTATTTTGTGCTTCTTTTATGTAAGAAAACTTTCTCCCTTCTCTCTCTCCCTTTTCCCTTCTCCCAGTGTATCTCTCTTTCTCACTCCTTCATTTTTTTTTTTTTGGAAATCATTCCAACATAATCGATTCACATCCATGCTCTTTGTTTACATAAACTCTTTTTAACTGCCCTAGTAATGATAAAGTTCTTAGGAGTTACATCTTCCCATTTAGGATTTTAAATAGTTTAACTTTATTGAGATCCTTATGGTTACTCTTTCATGTTTACTTTTTTATGCTTCTCTTGAATCTTTTGTTCAAATGTCAGACTTTCTATTCAGCTCTGGTATTTTCATCAGGAATGCTTGAAAGTTCTCTATTTCATTAAAGATCCGTCTTCCCACCACCCAATTATACTCGATTTTTCTGGGTGGGTTATTCTTGATTGTAATACTGGCTCCTTTGCCTTCTAGGATATTGTATTCCAAGCCTCTCAATCCATTAATGTGGAAGCTGCTAAATCTTGTGTTATACTGACTATGACTCCACAATATTTGAATTGTTTCTTTCTGGCTGCTTGAAAGATTTTCAGGTAGTCCAGTAATCCTTAAATTCTTTCTCCTCGATCTGTTTTCCAGGTCAGTTGTTTTTTTTCTGTTGAGAGATTTCACATTTTCTTCTATTCCCCCCTCCTCCATTCTTTTGGCTTTATTTTATTGTTTCTTGATGTCTCAAAGAGTTATTAACTTCCACTTGCTCAATTCTAATTATAAGGCATTATTTTCTTCAGTGAACTTTTGTACCTCTTTTTCCATTTGAACAATTCTTCTTTTTAAGGAGTTCTTCTCTTCAGTGAATTTTTGTGTCTCTTTTACCATTAGGCTAGTTCTGTTTTTTAAGATGTTATTTTATTCAGCATTTTTTTTGTTCTTCTTTTGCATTGCTATTTGCGTCACTCTCATTTCTTTTCCCAATTTTTCTTCTACCACTCTTCTCTCTTTCTTTAACTCTTCTAGGAATTCTTGTTAAAGTTGGGTTCAATTAGCATTTTTCTTTGAGACTTTTTTGTAGCTGTTTTCACATTGTTATGTTTTTTTAGTTTGTGTCTAGGTCTTTTCTGCCATTGCTTTTTATGGTCAATTTTGTTGTTGTTTGCTCATTTTCCCAGCCTATTTCTTGACTTTGAACTTTATGCTAAGGTTGGGATCTGCTCACCTGGAGGTAGGGAGGCATTGCTCCAAGTTTCATGCTTTTTCATGCTATTTTTTCAAAGATAGTTCTGGAGGTCTGCAAGTTTTTGGTGCTTCCAAGGTGGTGTGATATGGGGAGAGGCATGATCACTACTCTCCTGGTCTGTGCTCTGATCTTTATGAAAGAAGGGCCCCTGGTTCCTTGCAGTCACAAAGATGATGCTTTCTTTGCCTTGGAACTGAGACCAAGACCCCTGCTGTCTTGTGACTGACTCTCAGCACTCTTCTCCACCCTGTAACAGCATTCCAGAACTGTGTATAGGCAAAAGAATTGCCAATTGGTTTCAGCTACACCCAGTATCAGCAAAAGGTCCTGTGTAATCTCTTTCTGATCAGTTGTCTGATTCCCTCACCATCCCTTGGCTAAGAGCTCCCAAAGCTGCTGCTGAATATGTGGACTCTAGACAGGCCTGTACCCTATGTCACCAACTTCCCCTGCTGACTTCATACTTTTATTAGGCTGGAAAAATATCTCACCCTGACCTTTTGTTGGCTCTTCTGCTTCAAAATTTGATTTGAGGCTTGTTTTAAAGTTGTTTGGAGGCAGATGTTGAGAGAGTTCAGCTGAATTGCCTCTAATCTGCCATCTTGGCTCCCTTTCTGTCAGACTCTTGCCAGCCCATTCCTGCCCATCTGCCCACATCCAACATAGAGATAGGACTCAGGTTGATTGAGGAGCACAAGATTTGGACTATGAAGACCTAGTTTCAAATCTTACCCACCTCCTTGCATGAGTGGCTTTAGATAACACCAATTGCCTGTCTGGGTTTCATTTATTTGTAAAATCAGAGTATTGGACTCAAATTCTAACCTTTAAATCAGGTGTGACTGGGATCTCAGGGAGCCTCTTTTTAAATCTGTGGACAGTCTTTTTTTATATTAAATACCACAGGACAGGATCATCAGAATAGAAAACTTGGTCAGCAACTATCTCACAAGGGATAATAAAGAAAATTATGCCATGATATTAACAATGTAAAATAGGAAACATATACTTTAGGAGGCTCCATTTCCTCACAGAATATGCCTAGCATATCCTTGAATTTGTGGGGTGTGCAATCTAAATAAATCATATTTCAAGAGGTAGCAGCAGCAGATAAAATATAAAGTGTTTATTAAAATAACATTTATAAGATTATGAACCCTAAGAAATAACATTTTTATTTACGTTTTTAATATTTCAAGATTTATCACTTTATGAATTTCATAAATGACTGAATGTGCAAGTGACGCCTGATATTGATGTTCCTATAATATACATTTTCCAACAGCTGAGCAGTTTTTTTGTTGTGTTTTCTAGCTATAGAAGATCATTAAAGACAAAGCCTATATATTACACACGCACACACACACACACACACACACACACACATCATGGGCTATGCTCCCAAAGAAATGGTAGGTAAACAAAAAAGTCTTTGCATGCTTCACTCTACAAGATTAATTTCCCTAGAAAGAATACAAAGAAAATAACTTCAGCCACAAAAGCAGAGAAGGAAGAGTACTGGCAACCTTCTTTCTGAAAGACATGGCTGGGCTTGCTCCAGATTTATTCATGTGTGCTACCTTTCAGGGCCTTTCTAAGTTGTTGGTTTTCTTCCAATATTTTCATCATTCTTCTAAAAGTTTTATTAGACTTATACATTTTTCCACTAGTATTCTTATTTCAGGACTGTTGAGTGAGACACCAGGGGCTTTTGGCCTGGGCCTATCTTGCTTAGATGCCTTCAGTAGCACCATTTTGCTGGGCTCCGTAGCTATTAAAATAGATTCTTTTTTTTTTCTTTTGGAGCCAACCAGGGTTAAGTGACTTGCCCAGGATTACACAGTTTGGAAGTGTCTGAGACTGGATTTGAAGTCAGGTCCTCCTGACGCCAGGCCAGCGTTCTATCCACTGTGCTGCCTAGCTGCCCCTTATATTCTTTGGGCATTTCAAATACACATCTCAGTTTGGTTTCCATCTGTTCACCAGGTTTTGCTCCTTTCTACAGTTTCCATATCTAAAGGGTTCAATGGAACAAAAATTGTCTGTATCATAAACTTTTGTTTACTTTTCTAGTTCAGGTTATAGTCAAAAGCCTGCATAGGATCACTGAAACAGTTCCATTTGACCCTGGATCAATGCAGCTATTCCTCCCACACAGCAGGGACTAGAAGAGCAGCACCATTACTCTGTAGAAAATTCACATGAAATTTTTGGCTTTCCCTTTGTACCAGAGAAGAAGTCTGAATTATCATGGTATCAAAAAATAAACTATGTTGATATTATACATACATTTTATGCACTTCTCAGTTTCTAAACTTTTTCTGTGTCATCTGCTAGTTTTCGCATGTTATCTGCAGCTTCTGCAAAACTCCCAATTTAATTTCTTATGCTTATTCATGATATATCAAAACCATGATGGAGAAAGTCACAATGTAGAACAGTGACTGACCATAATCAAAATTTTTTTTCCTTTTCCTTTTCCTAGTCCAACCTTTACCTGAAAAAGAATCCTGCCAACAATAATATACCTGGCAAGCAGTCACTAGTCCATTTTACTTTGAACCATAGTACTGTCTGTTGCACATTTTTACCTGAATTTCCCCTTGGCTTCTCAAATCAACATATCCCAAAGCAGAGCTCATCTCTCCCTCTTCCCAATGCCTCCAAACTTCTCCTCTTCCATTCTTTTCTATCTTTCCTGAGTTCTGAACTTCCTTCCCTCACACAATCAGGTCTTATCAGTTCTGCCTCTACAATATCTGGTCTCCTCTCCATTCACATGGTCACTGCCATATCCCAGACCCTAGTCACTAAAAAAAATAATTAATTTCTCCTTCCCATTACCGTTGCTCTCCCATAGAACAACAAAAGAAAAAGTAATAGCTAGCCTTTATATAGTGCCCTGAGGTTTACAAAGTTCTGCATATTATCTCATTTGATACTTACAACAACCCTGTGAAGTAGGTGCTGCTATTATTATATGTGAGGAAACTGGGGCTAAGAGAGGTAGATCACTTGCTCAGGGTCACACAGCTAGTAAATGTTCAAGAGAGGATTATGCACTTGGGTCTCTCTGACTCCCAGTCTAGAACTCTACCTATTATACCACCTAAAAATTTACCTAAAAACTCTCAAAACATTCACAACAAATAAATCCTGATAGTATAGCAAAAAAAGAAAAGAAAATTCCACATTGGTCATGTCCAAATATATATATCTCACTCTTGATTTTAAATCTGTCGCCTCTCTGGTAGAAGGTGGGTGTCATGACTCATCTTTTTTCCTCTGAACTCATTCTCTATCATTGACTTATCAGATAAATAATTTCATTATTCATCCTCATATACTACTGAAGAGGTGCTTTGAAACATAGTTTTCTGTCTGATGAATTTAAAAGTTTGAGATTCATTGTGACTACATCTGGGAAGGAGCCTTTAAATTTTAGGTCTGAGTCAAAGACTCGAATCTTCTTTTACTTTGCCTTCCCCGCCCCTGCCCCTAATCCTTATCAGAGAGATAGAACAGAGGTTAGGGAGCCTCTTAATTTCTATAAGAGCTCCACTTAATAGCTATTGGAATAAGATTTTGGGGCCCCATTGGAGCCCCAGTGACATGAGGGGTATTATCTCCTGCTAAATAATTCAAGATCCATCTCCCTCCAAAACCTTTTTCTAGTTAGTTCTCTTCATCCTCCCTTCTCTTACTACTCAGATTCAATATTGTTTCTGTAATTATTTTATTTATGTGTGCATAATTCTGTTAAATCAATACATATCAGTTTTTATCTGACAGTCACAGAGGGTAAGGACTGAGCTCCTTCCTGAATATATATATTCCATGTGCCTGAGAAATGTCACGCTACCATGGGAATTCCATAAATTCTCCTTGATTGTTGTTGACTAACAACTTATTCCTGTGTAACAACTTGAACATCAAGGACAACCCATTGCATGCCAGGCACATTAGAAAGCTAAATTGTGGGGCAGCTAGGTGATGAAGTAAATAGAGCAGTGGCCCCAGAGTGAGGAGGACCTGAGTTCACATTTGACCTCAATCATTTAACACTTACTAGTCCTGTGATCTTGGGCAAGTCACTTAACCCCAACTGGTCTGCCTCCCCCCTCTCCAAAAAAGACCAAAAAAAAAAAAAGAAAAGAAAGCTAAATTGTTACCCATGGAGTGAGGGCATTTTCAGTTTTTTACCAAAATTTACCAATAGACAAGTTACCTATGAAAATAATATTAAAAAATGAGTTTCCTAATTTTAAAATGAAAGTTATTCAGCTTTTACTAATTGGTCCCCATATTCCTTTGGTGGTATTGTACCAATTTTTAATTTTGTTTTAATTTTTATGAAAGAGAGGCAATGTGGCCTCTATTATGTTATTAAAGAGAACTAGCTTTGAAACCAGGAATATGTGGGTTCAGGTCTTGCCTTTGATGCTTATTAGATCTGTGACCCTAAGCAAGTCACTTAATCATTCAGTGCTTCCTGATTACAAATTACAGAGAAGATGACAACCTGCATAATCTAAAAATGAAGTATTTTTATCTTAGAGTTCCTACACCAATGAAATCACTGGTACAGTCCCTTTCCCTATTTTTTATTTCTTTTAAAAATTTTTTTATTTTATTCTAAACTTAAGAAATTAAACAAGCATTTCTATAATATAGAATAGACAAAAAGCTGATTTTACATGAAACTGCACATCTGTTATGTATAACTTGTTATTCCTTTTATATGTATAATAAAATTATCATGTAACTTTCTTCTTTTTCCTTCTCTTCCTGCCCTACCCTAGAGATGGCTATCATTAGACACAAACATGTAGTATGTACATATATATATATATATATATACATATATGGTAAAACCATTCTATACATATGTCTATTTATCGGTTCTTTCTCCAGGTGCAGATAATGTCTTCCTTCATGTGTCCTTTATAGTTAATTTGAGTATTAAAATAGTCAAAATGACTTAGTCACTTGAAGTCGTTCTTGAAACAATATTGCTGTTACTGTATATAATATTCTCTTGGTTCTGCTCATTTCACTCTTCATTATTTCATTCAAGTCTCTCCATGTTTTTCTAAAATCATTGAGCTCATCATTTCTTATACCAGTAGTATTCCACCATGCTCATTTATCACAACTTGTTCACTCCTTCCCCAGATAATGGGCATTCCTCCAGTTCTTTGCCACCACAAAGAGAGCTGCTACAAATATTGTAGAACATAAAGGTTCTTTTCTTTTTCCCCTAATCTTCTTGGGAAACAGATCTAGTAGCGGTGTTGCTGGCTGGGTCAAAGGGCATAGGCAGTTTAAAAACCCTTTGGGCATAATTCCAGATTGCTCCCCAAAATGGTTGGATCAATTCACAGTTCCATTAACAGTAAATTAGTGTCCCAATTCCTCCACATCCCCTCCAACATTTGTCACTTTCCTCTTCAATCATTATCCCTATTTTGACGAAAGACTGTCTCTGGCCTACTCCCAGAATGATGATTTTGTTGTTGTTCATAGTGACTCTGAAGATGCCTTGCTGAGTTGTAGAGGGGTTGAGATCTAAGTCTTGGGAAGGATTGTCCAGGTCAAGGAAGTCACAGAACTTTGAAACACCGAAGTACCAAGTATGAAGGAATGTGCCATAGATAATTTTGTACTTCAGCACTGATGTCTGGACTTAGGGCAGATTTGAGGAACCCAGGTTAAACTTCCATAAGAATTTCTCCTCATACTCAGAAGGGAAAGTCTTAGTTTCTCTCTGTTTACTTTCCTATCTTTTCACCTTCATCATTCCCCAAGAGATCTGGGAACGTGGGCCTTTGGATCCCATTCTTGTCATAGTGGATGGGCAGGGCAGAGCTACCAGACGTGTGTGTGTATGTGTGTGTGTGTGTGTGTGTGTGTGTGTGTGTGTGTGTGCGTGTGTGTGAATATACATGTGTTTTGGAGGGCAAGTTTCTACTGCTTTGTTCTCAGAAGTCAACATATCCTGGAGTCTGCATTGGCATCATAATCTACCCAGATCTTCACACCTCCAAAGCGAGATGGAAATATATTTCTCCACCATCTTAAAATGTGATGTCAGAGAGACCAGACTATCCATAGCTGTCCATCCCAAAACCTTTTTTCTCATTGTGCCCTTATTCTGGTTACCTCTCATATGTCAAGTCAACAAGCATTTATTAAGTGCCTACTGTGTGTCAGTCCTGTACTAGGTGCTAGAGATACAAAGACAAACGTGGAACAATTTCTGTTATCAAAGAGCCTGCATTCCATTGGGATAGACAACCTGTAGAAATATAATATATACAAACATATAGTAAAAACAGTAAATATTTATTATATAATTAAATTGTATGTGTGTGTGTATGTGTGCATGTGTAGTAAAAACAAGAGAATTTTGAAAGTATAGCATTAGTAACTGGGAAAATAAAAAAAGTCTCAGACTCTTGAATAGCGTTGCAGTAATTGTATTGAACTCAAGAACACTTTTCAGTGGAATAAACAACCATGTGAGAAATTGCTCTAGCCACACTGGCAAAACAAAGTGTGATGAATAATGCAGATTGCAACAACTTTGATATGAAGATGAACAGTCCACTGAAAAGTCCATTAGTCTCTTTCTCTCTCTCTCTCTCTCTCTCTCTCTCTCTCACACACACACACACACACACACACACACTATATATGTATATATATGTACATTCATACGTATATAAATATGTAAAATATATGTGTGTTTATCAGTGAGAAGGGGTTGCAAATGAACAATAAGCTGAACCTAGGGTTAAATAGCACAATGAGGTTGGACTTGGCTAAGGTTGGAAAACTGCACAGTGGTTTGAATGATTCAGAACTCTTTGCTACCACAAGAGCATGTGTCCTTAGCACCAATATTCTTGTGGTGATGCCATATGGCTTCAAATAATCTCTTAAAAGAATTCAAATGACAAACAACCCCAAAGGCAATAAAAGACACGTGCAGTGGGTCTAAGTAGATTACAATTTATTCCCAACAAAGACTCACAATTGTGAATTGGCATGAAAGGCAATGTCAGTTATTAGCATGCTCAATAAAAGAGATGGTCCTGGTCATATAGCAAGAACTTGAGGCACCAAATGGAAAACCAGAGTGTAACACTGGTACTTGAAGATACTGAAAAGACTGAGGTGGCTAGGTGCCACAGTGAATAGATTACCAGCCCTGGAGTCAGGAGGACCTGAGTTCAAATCTGGCCTCAGACACTTAACACAAAACTAGGCATGTGACCTTGGGCAAGTCACTTAACCCCAACTGCCCTACTGTCCCCCCTCAAAAAGCAAAAAAAAAAAAAAGATACAAGAAGGCCTCCAGTGTTTTGCATGGATGTGCTATGGAGAATTTGATTATCATAGCACAATGGCAAGATAGCAGCTAGCATGCAGGTCTCCCTCAAAATCATCTTGTATCTATTTTGCATATATCTCTATATGCAGGTGTTGTTTGCCCTTGTTAGACTATCAACTCCTTGGGGTCACAGACTGTTGCTTTTTCTTTGTTTTCCCAGTACCTGACACGGAATTGGCATTTAATAAATGCTTGTTGATTGGTAGAGTGAGAGGATCTAGATTCAAATTCTGCCTCTCAAACTAGGGGTCTGTAGACTAGTCATTTTGCTTTACTGACCACTTCTTTGTCAGGTGTAAGTGCCAATAAATGTATTCCTGATCCAAGTATATCATTAAACTCTAATGAGATGATGTTCAGGCTTTAAGTCATGAAATACAAATCACATATGATACTATGAGCTGGCATCTAGGATTTTTATTTCCTGAATAAAACCCAGTGATTTTGAGACAATTTTCTCATCTGTAAAATTAGACTGGACTAGATGGCCCTTGAAATCCTTTTTGGCTCTACATATATGAACTTAAGACCTCTGGAGTTCCTTCAGCTCTGTAATTCTGTATAACTCTGTACCTCCTAGAAAAAAAACCAAACACAAATATGAGATCCTATGATACATCATATAGTTTAAGCCCTGGCTTAAAGAAAAACCTTATAAAGTACATTCCTTTTTATTCCTTTTGTACCCAAGGCAACATGACTGAATGTGACATGTTCAAATGTATTTTAGGTTGTTACATAAAAGCCTAATCATCTCCCTGGTAAATGTTAGTGACTGACGACATAGCACAGGTAAGTAACAATGGACCTGTAACAATGGAGCAATCATAGAAACCACTGAGTAAGATACTGAAAAATGTAATCACAAAGTAGTCCCATACCCATTCTTCTAAAAAGGTTGAGGGAGTGTGGATGGGTATTTTCCCTCAATCAACTGTTACTGAAGACTTTTAAAATCTTGAGATAAAAAAGAACTTTTTAAATAGTATTTTATTTTTTCCTCAGTTACATGTCAAGAGAAATTTTTAGCATTAATTTTCACAAGATTTTTGAGTTCTGAATTTTTCTCCTTCCTTCCCTCCGCTCTTCTGAAAATGGTAGGCAGTATGATATAGTTTCTACATGTGCTATCATGTAGAACTATTTCCATATTAGTCACAGCTGTGAAGAAGAACCAGATCAAAAGGACAAAGAAAACACAAGAAAGAATAAAGTAAGAGGTAACACCACCTTTTGAATGACATCTGGAAACTGCTCTTGGTGCAGAGGAGAGAACTCAAAGATTTAGGTCACATTTAGGATTTCTTTACAAAACTTCTCTGACTTTTCCTTGTAATTATTTTATTATGATTATCTCAAGATGTACAGACTGGAGATGTACAGAGGTGGAGCAATGCCCACCCCAAGCTCTGCCCTCATACTTGTGGACTTCAACATTCACTCGATTATTCCATCAGATACCATAGCCTCTCAATTGGCCAACTCCTCACCTCATTGTAAGCCTACCATCCACAGGAGGTGGTCACCTTACCATCAGTCAAAATTGTACCACAGTTTTCTTGAACTCTGAGAATCCTCTCTCTGATCATGTTCTCTTATCCTTCAATTTCTACTAACACACTCCTTCTAAACCTACTCTTCATCTTCGTCATGCCCTCCAGTCCTCTATACCTCCTTTTTCTCCTACTCTGTTCCTCCTGCTCTGGCTTTACTTTGCCCACTTTACACTTGTGATTCTATAGTTAATAACCTCAACTACACCCTTGAATCTCTTGCCCCTTGTGTTATCATCATTCCTCTTCTGTCAGTCCTCAACCTTGGGTCATCCCCACCTTATGCTTCCTTAGCTCCTATTGCTAATGATTAATGGTGATAGAGGGAGTCATGCAGCACTGGGATTTAATACAGATTCATATTATTTGATCCCATCTAACTACATGGCTTCATGGAAATGTTCTTTTCTTCCTTGACTGACCACTTATTATGATCCCCATGGAAACAATGCCAAACCTCCTCTCTCCCCAAGTGTCCAGTAGGCCCTCCACCCCTTCCTCAGTAAGTGGTCTAAGACATTGTGGGTCATTTATTGTGAGGTCCTTCATCTCATCTAATCCATACCTTCTACAGTTTACTCTTACTCTCCTTTTTTGCTCTAATATTTGAGGAAAAATTGTCCTCTTGGCCAAGGCTAACATCCCTCTACTTATGTTCTTGTTCTCTTCCCTTCCTGCTTCCTCTAGGAGTTTGCTCCTTTATCATTCCCTCTTTCTCATCTTTAATCTCTCCATACTTACTGTTTCTTTTCCTGCTACCTACAAATTTACTTATCTCCCTCATTCCTAAACACACACACACACACACACACACACACACACACACAAATACACATCCATTTGAAGTTATAAATCAAGAAGCACCTACTGTATACTGGGTACCATATTAGGTATACAATTATGAAGAACAAAACATTTTCTACTTACAAAGAGATTATATTCTATTGATGGAGACAAGGAGTACAAATATACAAAAAAGTACAACACAAAGTTGATACATTCACATATACATATACATGTGTGTATATATACACACATATATACATACATTTATATACACACATATATACATACATTTATATACACACATATATACATACATTTATATATACACATATATACATACATTTATATACACACATATATACACACATTTATATACACACATATATATGTGTCTGTGTATAGATATAGATATATATTCCAATTGCAACTGAATAGTGTGACATGAGAAGACGCTGGCACAGGACCACTCAGCATGTAGTACCCACATTAAAAAAGGTGCTGCGCTCTATAAGCAAAGCAGAATTGAAGTGGCTCAAAAGAAACATGACATGCACAAATTTAGAGAATCCACCCCAAATATTCACATGGACTATTTGTGCCTGACCTGTGGTAGAACATTCCACACTCAAATTGGTCTGATCAGCCACAGTTGGACACACTACAACTTGACTCTAATATAGTGATGTCATTTTCATCCTCTTCAAGACCAACTATATATCCATACACACACACAAACATATACACATATATACATACATGGTTATGATACTGTTAAGTAAAAGGTACTATGGGAGGAAGACTGCCATGGTTTCAGTGGGATCAAGAAAAGTTTCATGTAGAAAACAGAGTCGGAGCTGCATCTTTAAGGAAGAAGGAACTCTTTGATAGCCTTAGGGAGGAGATGACCAAATACAATAATTTATTATTGATTTTGCTCTAGTTCCTTGTGGCAGTGATTGCCTTATAGTTGTCTCATGGGCTGCCTTTGATAGTCCTGCTGTTTCCTGCTGGTGCCTGACTTAGGGAAATATTGAAATTAATTTGCATTTCTCAATCACAATGAAAGTATGTAGAGGTGTCTGTGGAAGGTCCCAGAGAGCTTAATTTTAAACAGTGGAGAGCTGATCAGTATCACCTGTCCTTCCCCCATCATTTATCAGCAAATCTATCCATCTTTAATGGATGGTTATAGAAGTTTTCCAGCCAACCAGAGAAGCAATGTTGAGGCCCCATCCAAAATTGATACAGCCTAGTAAGAGTTGGTGATGGGTATTTTATAGTTAGCTCAGGTCCTCAGCAAGGAATAGAAGGCTAAAGATATCAGCACTTTTGAATTTCTTTTAGGCAGCTGGATGGCTCAGTGGATAGAGTGTTGGATTTGTAGTTAGGAAGACCTGAATTCAAATCCATCCTCAGACACTTGCTATCTGTGTGACTTGGGCAAATGACTTAGCCACTCTCAGCCTCAGTTATTTGTAAATATATCTGTAAAAATAACACCTAAATAACAGGGTTGTTGTGAGAGTCAAATGAAATAACATTTAATGTACATTGCAAACCTTAAAGACCTTCATAAATGCTAGCTAGGAATTATTCAAGGAAGAACACATCTTGCTTAAGTCTATGGATTAAATCCCATGTCAGAAACATGCACTACTTAATGCCAACAACCTCAGATCTGTTTGGCATGTGTATCCTAGCAGTACTAAAATGCCTTCTCTGATAATTTCTTACAAAACAAAAGGAGTTCCAACTCTGATGCGGGCTCTTGACACATCCCTGATTTTCTCATTTCCCTGGGATTCTAAAGGGAGTAATTGTTAAAGAAACAAGGTATTATTATGTGTTGCTTCTACTCCAAAATTGTGTCAGAACACATTGTGATGATCATTCAGTCTTGCTCACTCTAGTTTATTACTTAAGACTGGGATGATGATTAATGACCTTCATTTTTCTGGGTGTTCTGACAAGTGCATCTGGAAGCAGTCTGGTCACATATCTTTGATGTAGCCTTGCAAGTAGCCACTCCTTCAGAAGTGGTCGGCAATAATTTGTGTTGGGAAAGTGATCAAGAATGTTTATTTCTTTTATTCTACTACATAAGAACCCTAAACTCAATTCTTCATGGATTGTTCAGAGGCAACAGATACCTTCAGACAAACACTCAAATTCCACCCTGCCTGCCATAGGTTGAGACTAGGTTTTATTTGAATTTCTGCTGTAAGACCCTTACCAATATTTTCTTGTTGGTGCTATATGGCTGCAAATCTTGAGATGCCATAATATTGAGAAGATTAATATTATAAACCATTCAAAGAGCACTATAAAGAATCAGTAGATGTAGACAGGGCAGCATGTTAATAATGACAACAATGTACGTGAAAAGCCTTAAAATTATGTTACCGAGGATAATGTGATTTATCCACAGCTAGGTTATACAATTGATAGAGTTCTGGGCTTTGAGTCAGGAAGACTTGAGTTCAAATGTGATTTTAGACACTTAACTAGCTGTGCGACCCTGGGCAAGTCACTTAACCTCTGTTTAACTTAGTTTCTTTAATTTTAAAATGGGTACAAGAATATATAGCATCAATCTCCCAGTTTTTGTGAAGATCAAGTGAGATATGTGTAAAGCACTTAGCATAGTATCTGGAGCATAGTAGGTAGTTAATAAATGCTCCTTCCTCCCTCCCTCCCTACTTTCCTCCCTCCTCTTCCTTCCTTCCTTCCTTCCTTCCTTCCTTCCTTCCTTCCTTCCTTCCTTCCTTCCTACCTCCCTTCCCTCACTCCATCCTTCCTTCCCTTTTCTCTCTTCTTTCCCTTCCACTTTCCTTCATTTCTTCCAGATTTTGAGAGACTGCATACTTAGGTAGTTACAGCAGCAATTCTAATTTTGGAGACATTGGAGATAATTGAAATTAATTAAGAAGCCACTAAATTAATTATGTGCTAGTTAACAGTCACAAATCTTACAAAGCTTTTTGTTTTTTTCCTATACTTTGGAAATAGATGTGGGATACTCATTCTGATCCATAACCAAAACAAAGATGAGGCAGCATTCAGGTAATTGCTCACTAGCTCCATACTTATTACCTTCACAGGTAAACTAAGGTCAAAGGATATTTTTCCACATGGATTGTTTTAAGGGTAAAATACATAAATTAATATTGTTTTCTCTTTCATGGGGCTGTTTTTTGGTTCAAATCCCACCACCTCTGTCCCTTATTACTTATTTCTGTGTATTGTATTACTTAAACTTGTCTAGGCATGACTTTCCTCATCTATAAAATGAGAGGGTAGAATTAGATGGCCTCCAAGTTCTTTCTATCTCTAAACCTATGATCCTATCTTAAGTAAAGATGAAATTTAATGAAATCCCACGATATCCTCTTGGTTGGACAGAGTTGGACTGCTTCTACAGAATCCTACAACGAGTCAATGTCTAGGCTGCCAGACTAGGTGAGAGATCACAGGCTACTGATACCTCCTCCCTTGGTCACAAAAAAGGCAAGGAACCTCTTGGCCCTCCAGGCATGTCCACTGACCCACTTATCAAACAGGCAGGAAGGTTACACCTTAACTGATCTAACTTTGGAAAAGTGGGGCTTGGTTTGGTCCTTTAGCTGTTGTGGTAATATTGTCTCCTCAAAGGACAGAGATGCTATGGATGGTGAAGAAACATTGAAGTCCTGTGTGGTGGAAGTTTCCACTGATTCTTGGCTGTGGTTTGTTCCCCTGTTTGTCACAGCCGTTTGCACTGCAGCTCCCAACGAAGCAGGTGTCTAAGCTGGAGATGTGGGCATTCAGTAAAGAAAAGAAACAGATTTACTGAAGGACAGGAAGTTCTTATGGACTTGCTCAAGGTAAAATCCAAGTTCCTAAAATGGAGAACTGGCCCTGAGTGAATGAAATTGTGGGTTAAGAAAACCACAGAATTAGAGAATCTTAGGTTAAATAAGTTAGAGATTACCTACTTAATTAACTTCTTCATGTCCCTTTTACTTCTGTCCCCCTATGGTTGTGCTGCTTTCTACCTCCCCATACTAGCTCTGGAAACTCATTCTTAAGAACAGGTATCTGCTAATTTGTAAATCAAATCATACCCAATGGCCTAAGTTATCTTTTAAATTTGTGAAGTCTTAGGACATATAATTTTATTGTTTAAACATTATCTTTAATTTCTACTTTTACTGGCCCCATGCTTCCCATAACAAGCTTCCCATGATAGCCCATTTTTTTCAATAGACACATTTCACTTATATTGTCATATGGCACTGAGATTGGGAACGTTGATGCCTCCAGAGAACAAGGAATGAGAATTATACAAAGGCAATGGAAAGATTTATGGAGGGTAATCAGACTGCAACACGTAACCAATGAGGAACTCTGAGGAAGAGGAATATGGGATATTATTGATGAAATGTATGACAGAAAGAGAAAATGGGCTGGTCAGCTGATGGGAGCACAGGGAGACAGGTGGAGAGCCAGAGTGTTCCACTGGTACCCTCATGATGTCAGGAGAAAGCAAGGGAGGTTTCCAGCATTGCGAGTGACTCCTTTGTGGAGAACTTTGGGGAGGATACAAGGGAAACTTGCACAGGATAGGCAGGCATAGATGAGTTGTGATCTCTATTATTGAAGGTAACTTCAAAATGATAAGATCACAGATCTAACTGAGAATGTCTTTTATTGCAAAAGGCTAGAACAGGCCAAAAGGTCACACTTGAGGGACCTTGAGGTCACAGGTTCCATGCCTCTGGCCTAGAGTATCATCCCCTCTCTGATTGCTCTTGGCCATATCAAAATTACTTAATCTCTTGGACTCTCAGATGCCTCTCTCTAGGATTTACCTACTAAGTTACAAAAGGGTTATTTATGAGACCAATGTAATCACAGATCCTTGATAGAAACATATTTCTAATTGTAGAAGGAAAGGCTTTTCCCTTATTGAAGTAGTCTCAGATATTATGTAGGGGAAGTATTTCATGGGTTAGGAGGGTCTTTCTGGTGACCTCAATTTCATCTCTTCAGGTAGATTTCTTTTGTGCCTAGGAAAAAAGTCAGACCTGATTATGGAACCCCTTCATAGGAACTCACAAGAGTTAGAGTATTTTTCTTTTCTATGAAAATAAGTGACTCAGCATATGAGAATCAGAGAGAAGATCAAAGAGCTGGAAGGGATTCCAGAGGCTATTTAGTCAGCCCTCTAATTTTACAGATCAGGAAACTGAGGCGCAGGGAGGTTAAGTGATTTACCCACAGTCATGCAGGTATTTAAAAATCAGTGGCAGGCTTTGAACCTCAGTCCTCTGACTCCAGTAGCAGATAGGTGGATAGAGTGCTGGGTCTGAAATCTGGAAGACTCATCTTCCTGACTTCAAATCTGGCCTCAGACACTTACTAGCTGTGTGACCTGAGTAAGTCACTTTACCCTGTTTGCCTCAGTTTCCTTATCTGTAAAATGAGCTGGAAAAGGAAATGGCAAATCAATCTTTGCCAAGAAAATCCCAAATGGGATTAGGAAGAGTAGGATATGACTGAAAATGACTAAATGTGAACACCTCTGCCTCCAGAGGCGACATGCTTTTCCACTCTACCCCACTGCCCCCTCAGAGTGAGCTAAAAGAAAAAAAACCACAAATCTTGGAAGGGTTGTGGGAAAAGAGGTGCTTTAATGCTCTGTTCAGAGCTGTGATGGGGCAAACCTTCCTGGAAAGCTGTATCTCCTACTTTATAAACTCTAGGGGCTCTCTATGACTTCTGGGATCATGTATAAACTCTTCTGTTTGGCATTAAGAGGCTTCTACAATCAGGCTCCAACCTGCCTTTCCAGCCTTATGGAGCATTATTCCCCTTCACATACATTAAGCCAAACTGGCCTTCTTTATGTTCATCGTAAATGGTCTTGGTTCCTTACTCCAGGCCTTTGCACAGGCTATCTCTCATGCTTGTCCCTCCTCACTTCTACCTCTTAGAATCCCAAATTTCTTTCAGGTCTCAGCTCAAGCACCACCTTTTTACTCAAGGTTTCTTCTGATCCCCACAGTTACCAGTGCATTCTTTCCAAAATAATCTCATATACATATTTTTAAATTTATTCTTTATGTGCTTTACATGTCATTTCCCCTAGTAATATCGTAAACTTTTTTAAAGTTTAGATTTTTATTAAATAAGATCCACTGAATAGAGTCACATTCTAAATTAAATGAATCACATCCATCATTGTATCTGTTTTCAGATTTTGGAAGTCCTCTAGTAATATTTTAAGGCTACTTCATTCCTTTAAAAGAAATTTTTTTCATTGTATTTGAATTTATTTTAAACTTAAATACAAAATTAGAAAAGAAAGAAAAAAAATATTGCCATGTACACAGCAGAACATAAGAGAGAATTCAATATAAAGCAGTAAATTTCCATTTCAAGAAAAGCTATATAATAAATATTGCATGTTATTTTGAAAGCTGTCCATCTTTTCTTTGCTTACTTGTATGTTTTCTTTTGTCCTATCCTGTGCTTTTTGCTTTATTTTTTCTCTTCCTTCCCTCCCCTCCCCCCAAGAAGGCTACAATTAAGTATGGATACACACACATTTTATATATATACATATACACAGATATCCATAAACATACACATATGTACACATATATACTCAAACACATATATGTAAGACTGCATCATACTTATTTCCACTTGTCATCTGTTTCTCTGTAGGTGGTTAGTATCTTCCTTTCATATACTCAACTCTTTTCCTATTTTTCTAAATCTACCAGCTTGTTATTTCCTACACCACAAGAATATTTTGACCCAATTATATTCTATCTGGGAGATTGTTTATTAGAGTTTTCCCCCTTAATTTTTCTGCATTCCCCCTATTCTTGGCTAAATAAGTTTTATTTATAAAGGAAATTTTTAATTTAAAATAACCAAAATTACTCATTTTATACTTCAACACTGCTCTCACTTTATAATATGGTTTAAGATCTGATACTACTGAATCTAGTTTCTTCACATCTTTTCCCCCTGGTTTCCTTGAAGTTCCTGACCCTCTGCTCTTCCAAGTGACCTCTGTTATCCAGAGAGCTATCATATCTAACTGTTCCAAAATTTTATTCACCTTCTTAATTTCTTTCTTTTTTAATTTTTGGTTAGATTTATCTAGTTCTGAGAGGGGAAAGTTGAAGTTCCCCAATGTAATGGTAATTAATTTAGCAGGTACTTGGTCCTTAGTAACTAAGGACTAAGTACTTCTGTGAAAGAGGCAGAGGGCGTGAACTCTGTCTCCTGTTGCTAATGTGGCAGGAGGGGGTTGGCTGAGACAGGAGGCCAGTGTGTGTTTATAAGAAGAATTCCAGAGACAGAGAATCAGAATCGGAAATTTTCTTCCTGGTGGCTCCTGCTGGAGGGAGCAAAATTGTCCCAGCATCTGGGAGCTGGGCTGCTGGACTGAGAACTGAGTTGGAGTTTTCTATGAGACCAGAATCTGGTGAAGGCTTTCTGGAAGGCCGAGATTTCTCCTGGGTCTCAGGGCCAGCTGAACTGCTGGAGGACTGAAGAAACATGACCAGGATAAGACTTTGTTTGTTTGTGGCTTGGTTGATCCTTGAGCTCCCGGCAACAGAAGTGGTAAAGGTTTTGAGATGTGCTGGACCCTGTGAACTTCAGTGTGTACCAGGAACTTCCCAGAGGACTGGACGAGAACCTGGGAGCTGTCTGCCACTGAATCCAGGTGACTGGTGGATTCAAGTAGGAGCTGGGACCATGGAAGGGGATCCAGGAAATCTGAGAGACTACCCTGACTCAAGATGAATAAAAGGCCTCTCCTCAGATATAGAATGCCTGATGAAATTGAAGTTTGCTGGACACCAAGGGATGGAGGGTTTGTGTAATTTTCCAATGATTGTATTTAGTGATTAATGATACTTAGTGACTGATTGCTAGATAAGTGACTGATTAAGTTAATCTATGATTGCCCCATGAGTGGAAGATTGATTATTGTATTGTGAAAT
>CM053580.1:354692194-354742028 GCA_028627135.1 Pseudochirops cupreus | reverse complement strand
CTGATTAAATTAATCTATGATTGCCCCATGAGTGGAAGATTGATTATTGTATTGTGAAATGACTGATTAAGTAAGGAGGATTTCCCCCCTTAGGGAAACCAGATGATTATTCTTTTGTTCTTTGTTCTAAATATTGTGGCCATTCTAACATTAAGCTGTTGTGAACACTATATTGTGATTTTCTGTGATAAGATGTAATGTTGTGAATATTATATTATGATTTGTTGTGAATGTTTGCCTTGATTTGTAATGGAATAAATGGAGTGTTCACTATACTGTGTAATCAGAACCTTAAAAGCTGTTCACAGTAGCATTCTTTTGGGAATCTGCTAGTGCATGGCATTACACCCACTAGTATAGTTTAATTATCTATTTCCTCCTATAATTCATTCAACATCTTCAAAAATTTAGATGCTATACTATTTTGTGCATATATCTTTAGTATGGATATCACTTCGTTGTCTATGGTACCCTTTAGTAAGATAGTTTCTTTCTTTATCTCTTTTAATCTGATCTATTTTTACTTTTGCTTTGTCTGAAATCATGATCACTACCCCTGCTTTGTTTGTTTCAGCTGAAGCATAGAGATTCTGCTCTTGCTCCTTACCTTTACCCTGTGTGTATCTCTCTGCTTCAGATTTGTTTCTTGTAGACAATGTATGGTAGGATTCTGGTTTTTAATCCATTCTGCTATCTGCTTCTGTTTTATGGGTAAATTCATTCCATTCACATTTATAGTTGTGATAACTGTGTATTTCCCTCCATGTTATTTTTCCCTTGCTTTTCCCCTTCTCACTTTTATCTCCTCCCCTGCCCTTTCCCTCCTCACAAGTGTTTTGCTTCTGATCACCATCTTTCCCAATATATCCTTCCTTTTATCAGTACCATCCCTTCTATTATCCCTGTCCCATTTTACTTCCTTATAGGGTAAGATAAATTTCTATTTCCAAGTGAGTGTATATGTTATTCCTTCTTTGAGCCAGTTTCGATGAGAGTAAGGTTTAAGCTTTACCTGCCTCCCCCACCTCCCGTCTTCCCGTCCATTATAATAGCTCTTTCATGTCTCTTTTATGTGGGATAATTTACCCCCATTCAATCTCTCCTCCCCTTCTTCCAGTGCAATTTTCTTTCTCACTCCTTTATTTTGTTTTTGGGGAGATCATCCCATCAAAGTCACCTTATATCTACATCTCTACCTATGTATACTCCTTCTAATTACACTTACAGTAATAAAGTTGTTAAGAGTTACAAATATTATCTTGTAAACTTCTTAAGGGCATGAACTGTGACACTTTTTTCCTTGTTTCCCAACATCTGGCTCAAGATCTGGCACCAGGGTTCCTGATAAATGCTTGTTGACAGAATGTCATTAAAATATTGTACTATTTCAATGATGTTAAGTATGTTTTAAATATTATTATAAATAGTTATGCTGCATATATTGTAAAAATTAACAATTCTGAAAAAAACTTTGATCACTGAAATAATTTAACATGAGGGGCAGCTAGATGGCATAGTGAATAGAGCATTGGTACTGGAGTCAGGAGGACCTGAGTTCAAATCTGGCCTCAGATATTTGATACTTACTAGCAGTGTGACCTTGGGCAAGTCACTTAACCCTAATTGCCCTGCCTTCTCCCCTCCAAAAACAACAATAAATAATTTAACATGATTCCAAAGGACTGATAAACAGTACTGTCCACCTCAAGACAGAAAGATGATGGTCCAATATGCAGAACAAAAAGCTTACTTTTGGACACAGTGTGGGAATTTGTTTTGCTTGACTATACTTATATAATAAAAGGCTCTTTCCTTCCTTCCTTCTTTTCTTCCTTCCTTCTTTCCTTCCTTCCTTCTTTCTTTCCTTCTTTCCTTCCTTCCTTCTTTCCTTCCTTCCTTCCTTCCTTCCTTCCTTCCTTCCTTTCTTCCTTCCTGTTTGCTGTTGTTTGTCCTTCATTTCCGAAAAGGACCCATGACACTACAGGGTGATGTCTTGATTTGTGCATGAATTGGATTTAAGTGAGGTAGATTTGCACAAAGTTGTCAGCCTCACTCTCTCTTCCAGTGTCACTGAAGCCTCTTCCAGAGGCAAAACAAAAATCAGGATGACTGGTGATGGTCTGGGATGTAGTGGATAACCTCTGTGTCTTAGATGTCTGACTAAGCTCTAAGTGCTCCACAGTTCTTGCTTCAGCTTCCTTCCTGACTGTTGGAACAAAGTATTCTCATGTACCCATTCCACTGGGGTCACTGATGTTTTGAGGCCATTGGTCCAGCTAATCTGTTGAGGTGGTTTTACCAGGGTGTGGCCACTGCCCATGCTACAGCTTCTTGAAGCCACAGGTGAGAGTTAGGTGAATCAGATGAACACCCAAGGTGGATGAGCAGCCCTGAAAAAGGCTCAGCAAACCCTCACACCAGAAGTGCTGGTCCTCCCTGAACACCCCATGCACTCCTCTTTTTTGTTTAGTTGGTAAGGGAAAATGAGTATAAGGAAAATAAGTGCTTTTCAGTAGAAAAAAAAGAAAAATGGAATATGAGCTTCTTAAGGACAGGAACTATGTTTTAGCCTTTCTTTGTATCACTGATGTATCATTATCTGAGACTTAAGCAATACTTAATAAATGCTTGTTCAATGAATGAAAGAAAAATAAGGGCTTGTTCACTGATTGATTGATGATGCATTTCCCAGTAAGCTCCTTGATGACAGGGATATATATATATATATATATATATATATATATATATATATATACACACACACACATATTTAAATCTTTATATCCCTAGCACCTAGATCACTATGTAGCATATTATATGCATGTTGAGACACAGAGGGGAGCAGGTGGTTTGGGTACCTGTTATTCTGTTGGTTTAGGGTACTCCAAATAAGAAATCTCCCTTGACTTTTGCAGATCAGCAACTTTTCTGCAACTTATAAGACTCAGAGAACTGCCTGCCCTGAGCATTTGATTAAGGCACTGTGTTAAGTGCTATGTTATGTTGCAAAATCACACAAATAAAGGACAATTTAAGCCAGATTCTCTCTAGTGGTGAAGTCACTTTCGGATCACAAGTTTAACATTTAGGATGGCATGTTAGCTCTTTCAAGACACTAGGACTTTACTGCTATCACACAGTAATACTATAGGAAGAGACTCAGGTGAATCTGATTTAATAACCCTAAGAGTGACAGGTTGCTGTTGTTCAAACTCAGGTCTCCTTGACTACAGGTCCAAATTCTATCCACCAGTTAAACACTGCTCCCTTACATTGCCTTTTGCTGGTATTCTGGCTTTCAGTGGGAGCTCAATCAACTCAGGCTGTGATGATAGGGTATATCTCAGCAAGTAGAGGATTAAGGAATTACTTCCAGGCTTTTTACTTACTCATCAGAAACTGTGG
Organism: Pseudochirops cupreus; assembly: GCA_028627135.1. NCBI lineage: Eukaryota > Metazoa > Chordata > Mammalia > Diprotodontia > Pseudocheiridae > Pseudochirops > Pseudochirops cupreus. Next base: position 354,738,623 of record CM053580.1, on the reverse strand, counting down.
ACAAGTCTCATAACCTTTTAGAAACCTCAGTTTTCTATCTGCCAACTGGGGATTTATACTCTCTACCCAAGGATGTTGTGATGATTCACTAAACTGTGTCATAAAAGCAAAATAGTGGTAACAAAAAAATCTCATCTGGAGGAAATGTGTAAAACACTTTAAGTACATTATTTTATTTGATCACTGCAACAGCCCTGTATCAATAATAGCTGCCATTTAACTAATAGCTAATATTTTTATAGTGCTTTGAAGTTAACTAAGCACTTTATATATGTTACTCATTTGACCCGTACAACATCCCTGTAAGGGAGGTGCTATTTTTATACCTTTTTTATAGATAAGTAAACTGAAGCTGTGAGACAGAAAGAGAGAGAGAGAGAGGGACAGACAGACAGACAGAGACAGAGAGACAGGGAGAGAGAGACAGAGACAGAGAGAGATGGAGGAAGACAGAGACAGAAAGAGAGGGAGAGACTGAAAGAAAGGAAGAGAGAGAGACAGAGACAGAAACAGAGACAGAGACATAGAAAGAGACAGGTCTAAGATCACACAGCTAATAAGTGTCTGAGACAGGATTTGAACTCAGGTCTTCCTGATTCCAAGTCTACCCCTCTAGCTGTTGTACCACCTAGATGTTTATGTTATAATCTTTTTTGATCCTCACAACAACCCCATAAGGCATATGCTATTATTATCCCATTTTACAGATGAAACAGATGAAGAAACTAAGACTGAGAGAGGTTTAGTGATTTACCAAGATCACACAGCCAGTAAGTATCTGAGACAGGATTTGAACTCAGGTATTTTCTGACCCTAAATCCAATAATTCTATCTACTCTTGTCACCCAGCTACCATATGAATAGATGTTATTCTTATGACTCACTTTGTGAGTGTTTTGCTCTGTGTGTATGTGTGTATGTGTTGTGTACAGCACATAGCTCTCTTCAAGTCATAGGCAGACAAGAGATGTTCTTTCTTCACTTCTTTACCAATCTCCTTGCACATCAAGCTACATCTAGAGACCTCAGGATTAAATGAATTTTTTTTTAACTCAGTAGCAACACCATCAGAGTTACTTCGATAATCAGCACACCAACTTCTGGGACTTGGCACCTTCAACCTGTATTGTCAATTCTGAGTTTGTTTATTTAGAAGAAGGAACACATACAAGGCCAGATTGTAGATATGCAAATATTATCTTGAATCACCAAGTGCACCCAGAGGCTGAGCAAGAATCATGTTTAGACAGTCAACCACAGTAATGTCAATCACAAAAGTAGAGAAAATTGGTCTAGTTTTCACCATCGAATAACGGCTCAATTCAGCAGCAACAATCAATAGCGATCCCAATGCTATGTCACAGGAATAGACTGGCACAAAGTATGGATAGAATTTATTTGATCATTGCAACAACCCTGTAACAATAATAGGTGGAGTTATGTTTTCTGGCCTTTTGCACATCACAGGAAATCCCGAGTCATTCTAAAATGATGCCAGAATCTGGTCATGAGAAGATTTGAGAGAAAACTTGGTTTCAAACAATGGTGACATATAAGGTAAGTAGCTGTTTGCCAGTTTCTCTAGCTGTTTTCCATAGTAACACCTTACTTGTTTTAAAGATTTCCTCAGCACCCAAGTGTCAGTCTGGTGGTCTTACACTATTATGGGAGAGGAGTGTGTGTTGGACATATCGTGAAATTAGGAAGAAGATCTCAAGCTTCTCATCTATAAGATGAAAGGACTCAGATGGCATTTAAACTCTTCAGTCCTAATATTCAGTGACTCTCATGTGCATTTGTGGACAAGTGATTTAAAAGTATCCTTCACTTTTGTTATGTTTCTCCTGTTTGCGTAAAAAGGGCTATATCTCATCTGGTTTTCAGACCAAATACTATGTACTATTACTTTTATTACTTAGTACTAAGATACTAAGTTATTTATGAAATTCTCACAATCAGCATGTGATAAATGCTGTGATAAATGGTCAATTCTTTGACTAACTTAGAAGGAAGGAAACAGGTTGTGGTCGATGAGCTAACCATTGAACTTCCCATCTGAATTTCAAATTTAAACATATTTGATAGTAGGAAAACAAAGTTTAAATCTAACTTAGTTGTAATCATAACTACTATTCCTTATAACTTGGAACCACAATAGAATAGTGTTTTTGAAAATTTTGAGACAAGCATCTATATAATAAGAAAACCACTTCAAAAACAGCTTTGCCTTTGCAAACATCCCTTCTTGAGTAAATCAAAGATAATTTTAGCTTTGTGCTCTAAAATGGAACATTACCAAGTGGGAGTGGCAAAGATTTCATATATTTAATAAGTGACTGACTGAGCACAGGTTCAAACTCACCTGACCAGCTGTTAGCTTCAACTCAGAAGACGAGAAGGTAAATATCTGCACAATTTAAATTCTATTCTTCTTTCCAATGAATGTTTGTAATTGATGAAGTGATTCCAAAGTGATCATTTAATTGAGTAAAATCATATTTAAAGAAGCAGAAAGTTTCTTTTCTTTGGAGACTGAATGACAACTTAATGAAAGTGATTTTTCTTGATTTTTATATCTTCAGTGTCTATCCTCTCCTATCCTCTGCTTCCCACACTCCAGCTTGGGAAAAAGAAGTCTGTACTACCCATTTGATCATTCCTGGGGATGGCTGATCAACTTAGTAACTTAACAGAATGGACAAAATTATGTTTCATTCCTTAATACAATGTAACTCAAGTAGGAAAATGAGTGCCTAGCTATCGTGGACATCTATATTTTGGACAATTAATATAGAATTTGGTTTTTTTTTCCTATTCTCAGAAAGATTTAGAAATTTTTGTGGTTGTAATGGTGACAAGAATTTATCTGTCATATAGAAATATTTAGCAATTCTTCAAATAATCATTGAGTTCTGTTCAGTATTCAAACAGAGTTACACTGTAGTAACTCCTGGTTGCCATAGCTACAAGTGAATTCTTGTTGCATGCATGTTTTGGGGAGGATATATGAATGACTCAGTTTGGAAAAAAGTACATTGAGGATGTAAATGGCTATTTTTATAGTTTACTCTTCTTACTGCATAGAAAAAAGTATAAATGATATTTGTAGGGTCGGGTTTGCAGGAAATTTCTTTAAACTGATCCATACTGGTGAACATGGCACTCAATAAGTTAAATACTTGCAAAGTATTTAAGAAGTTCTTAAGAAAGACAATTGAAGACTGATCCTAAAAGAGCTGCTGACCCCAGTTACTTAATTGATTGGAAATAGTATCAAAAATGAAAATTATTTTCCAATATGAGGGTTGTAAAAACAAATGATATAGATTTTAGCAAAGCACAAACTGGAGAACAGAGAATTCACAGGAAAAAAAAAAACTTTAGAAAGATGATTTTAGAAATGCATTAGTAAAATTGACCCATTATAGCACATTGAACTTCTCTCGTTGCACTTTCATATTCTACTCTGTATCATAGTTATAATGTGCATGGATATTTCTGCACTCTCCCCCTCGCCCCTTCCCAAAAAAAAGGGTGTAAGCTTAACAAGGGCAAGTATTGTGTTTTATTCTTCTTTGAGTAAATAAGGGTGGGGGTAGGTATAGGGTTAATTTTGCTGAGCTCCCAATGTCAAAATTGGATATTTTAAATATATATCCCATAGGCATTTCAAATTCAACATGTCCAAAATTGAACTCATGATCTTCCTTTCAAGTTCATCCCTCTTTTGAATTCCTGATTACCACTATCCTTCCAGTCACTTAAGTTTGCAACTTCAGCATCACCCGTGACTCCTTATTCTCCCTTACCACATGGACTCTATACCCACAATCAAACTCAATTCATTCCCCTTCTCTCCGTCTGTGCCACATGCATCCTCTCATCACCTCTTTCTGGGACTAGTACAATAACGTCCCAATTGTCTCCTGCCTCAAATCTCTCTTCTCCAATCCTTTTTTTTTTCTTTTTCTTTTTTTGGAGGGCAATTGGGGTTAAGTGACTTGCCCAAAGTCACATGGCTAGTAAGTGTGTCAAGTGTCTGAGGTCAGATTTGAACTTAGGTCCTCCTGACTCCAGGGCGGGTGCTCTATTCACTGCACCACTTAGCCGCCCCTCCAATCCTTCTTCCAAACAGAACTTAAAATATAGGTCTGACTACTGCATGTTCCTGTTTGATAAATTCCAATGGCTCTCTCTTACTTCTGGGATCAACTACAAACTCCTGTGTTTGGCATTTGAAATCTTTACAAACTGACTCCAACCTACCTTTCTAGTCTCATTATAAATTATTTCCCTTCATAAACTCTACTGTTAAGACATCTTGGCTTAGCTCAAGCACTGCTTTCTATTTGAGACCTTTTCTGATTTCCTTAAGCTGCTAATGACACCTTCACTCCATTACCTTATAGAAAGTTATATATGTACGTGTTATCTCCCATCTCCTCAATTAGCATGTAAAGTCATCGAGGGCAGGGGCTGTTTCATTTTTGTCTTTGTATCTTCAGCATGTAGCACAATGCCTGATAAATGCAGATGCTTAATAAATGCTTATTGAATCACTTTAGACTAGAGATCTAAAAAGGACCTCAGAGGCCATCTAATCCAACTACTCCCCTTTACAAAAGAGAAAACTGAGGCCCAGAGAGATTAAGTGTCTTACTGAAGGTCATAGAAATCATAAATACCAGGATGTGGTTTGAGCTCAGATCCTCTGACTTTAGAACCAATGCACTTTCCAGTGTACTATGGGCCTCCCTCCTCCCCCATCTCTCCATTCAGAAAAATATATAACTGGGTTAGCAAAAGAGTCTAGGTAACCAAATGGAAAACTCTTTGGACATGGTGGCAGGAGAACCAGCTTCAAGGACTAATTCAGTTGCTTACTAGCCAAATGATCTTGGGCAAGTGAGTTCATCTCTCAAAGTCTCATTTTCTTTATGTATACAATGAAAGGGTTGGACTAGGTCAGGGGTTCTTAATGTGCAGTCCATGGACTCATTAAAAAATATATTTTTGACAGCTTTAACATAATGTATTTTATTTTATTCATTAAAAATATTATTATGAGAAGAGGTCCATAGGTTTCACCAGAATATCAGAAAGGTCCATCTCATACACACACACACACACACACACACACACACACACACACACACTCGAGTTAAGAACCCCTAGACTACATAACTGCTAAAGTTCCTTTCATTTCTGATATTCTCTATTTCTGAGTCTTTGACAAGAGAAAAAAAAATATTTTAAATGTTAATCATATGTTTGGTGATAAAGGGTTAAAAAACAAAAGACAATTTCAGTCTGAGATCACTGGCCCCCAGTGCCTGAACACTTGCCTCACCCATAAATATCTGCTGAATTAACAAACAAGTCAATGACAGCAGGAGCTGAATCCTTTTCCATTTCACAGTCAGAGAATATTAAGCCTAGGAGGGACCCGAGACATCATCAAGTCCAGTGTTCTCATTTTGCAAACAAGGAAATGAAAGCTCAGGGTGACAAACACTATTTGTCAGTAGCAGAGTCAGAATTCAAACCTAGATCTTCAGCCTCCAAACCCAGGGATCTTTTCACCCTACCGTGCTGCTCTCCACTCTGCCAATCATTCTTATTTTACTTCAGAGAAAAGAGATGCTTGTAGAATTTTTTGAATTTACATTGTAAAAGGATGAAAGAATTGAAATTTTAAATAAAAAAGTCCTTCCAATGACATTCCTCACTCAGAAACATCACGTTAAATATGTCAGTTATCAAACAATTAATCCCCAGCATTGATTAAGGATAAAAACGATCTCTGCTTTCAAGGAGCAGACACTCTATCAAGAAACATTTATTCGAACAGGGAGACAACAAAGGCGTCTAGAAGCACACACAGAAGAAAGCACAAACACACACAGAGTGTTAAAATGCAAGGGAATTAAGGTAAGAGTAGTTGGGGGCACCAGGAGAGCCTTCACGTAGAAGACGGTGCTTGAACTTTGAAGAAAAAGAAGGATTCTATGAAGTGGAGATAAATTTGATACGGTGGAGGGTGTTAAAACGAGAAAAAGCATGGAAGAGAGGAAACTTGGCTGCACTTTTTTCCAGAACAATTCTTAGAGTGTCAGTTTTCTTTAACGGCAATAAATTGTCCCGTATTTGAGGTGTTGATGCTGTTAATAAGCATGTCACCATATATCAGAAACAGAAAATCACATAATGATGAGGACATTTGTGAAGGATTTGGGTAAGTCACTGTATCTCTCTGGACCTCAACTTCTACTTTTGTCAAACGGAGTTGGAATCCCAGGAATCTTCTCCAGAGGAATCTTTAAATGACTCTCACCTGTCAAATAAATAATGTGAGGGGTCACTGTTCAAATGTTTTATGCCATTTGTCTTTGGTTTTTGTGAGTTTCAACTTCTTGGTGCCAGGGTTAAGGACTTAATTAACCGCTGATTTTATTAGGTCTTCATTTAATTTAGTACTTAATGTCAAAAGTTAGTTATAGTGTGCCTATGGTGTGATGAGCACTAGGCATTCATTATCTTAGATATTGGTGCATGGATTGCCCCTGGTTCTCCCTAATGCTTCCCTGGAATTCTTTGTTAACATGCAGAAGCATGATATTATTTAGTGCTTAATATTTTTCCTTTCACATGAGTCATATTTGTTAAAAAATGGGCCTATGGGACCTCCGAAAATGGGGCCTCCTTTCTTCACCACCATGCTGCCATTCTATGTTTTATAAATGTTGGGAAGCACTTTACTAAATGGACTTTATCCTAAATATAGCTGGGTCTATACAGGATTAACAGACACTTTAACTGATATTGACTGGGCACTCCATTCAGTATCATCCTTGACATTTTTCATTGGATTTCTGAAGACTGAATTAAGTGGCTGTTTTTGCGTAGCTTATTATTCTGTTTACATGATGCTAAAAACAACTTGTCAATCCTTAGAAGGGGAAAAAAATTAATTAAACTGAACATCTGTTGTATGCCAAAGCCCCTTCCTTGAAACCACCACTTATTGGCTGAGTTATTTCTAGAAAATCTAAAGGATATGAAGCCAAGGTCTGGGCAGCAGAGATGTATGAGAAGAAGTCACAGTATGGATAAGGAGCCATCCCTTACTGCATAAACACTGCCTACAATGTGGACATCAATGTAACAGAGAGACTAGCACAGAGGACAGTGTGATTATTGGTATAATTGCACTCATTCAGGGGATAGCTCATTCTCCAGTGTCCAGTTCCTATCCCTACTCCTATATTCCAACAAGTTAAAAAAAACCTACTAATTTCTTTTAAAATAAAAATTTAGGTATCAACCCATGTAGGCTTCTTCTTGTCTCAAATTTTCCTTGAGTCAAGGCTGAGGGGATCTTTGCTGATTATCTGATTCTTATACATCAGTGATCTCTGGCAGTTGAAGTGGGAAAGTGCTAATTCTGTGCAAGGATAGTTTTTCACTTTAAAAATGTGACCTTCTTTTGCTGTGATAAATTCATTCATTCACATTGGATGCCTACTATGTGCAAAGCACTATGATGATGACACATCAAATCAAATGCGATAATATACACAAAATACATGGTAATCTTTAAAGTACCATGTACATATTAATAATCATTATAATTATTAGTTACTAGGGAAAATACAAGTATAATTAAGGCATGGCACTTGCTCTCATAGAACTTACATGTAATCTAGGAAGGAACACAAAACACACAGAAATTTGCAACAACTACATAGTAATAAAACAAAATATAGTGTAGTATAGAATATAATAGCCTGGGAAGTATAAAGAGCCATGGTGTGTCGGAGCCCCTGCGGTGTGGAAAAGATTAAGGATAGCTTTATGGAGGAAATGACATTGGAGCTGAGTCCTGAAGAAGAGGTAGCATTGCAATGGGGAGATGAAGGAAGAGCATTCTAGGTACATGGAATGATATGGAACAGGGCATGGAAGCCAATTTAAAGCTTAGTGCACATATTGGGGAGTAGTGTGAAATTATATTGGAAAGGTAAAGAGGTGTAAAGGTTGTATAGAGCCTTGAATCCCAGGCTAAGTAAATAGTTTAGCTTTATGTGGTATGCAATAGAAAGCCATTGGAGGGTTTTGAGCAGTGGAGTGACACCATCAGATTCATAAATAAGAAAGATTAGTAATGTGGTGATGTGATGGATGGGTTGGAGGAGGGAGTGTTTGGAACCAGAGGAAGTTCCATTAGTTCAAGATGATACTGACATGGTAGCAGTGGGAATCAAAAGTTGATGGTAGATGCAAGAGCTATTATTCTGGCAGAATTGGCAGAGCTTGGTAATTCCTTTAGTGAAAGACAAAGAAGCAGAGCGGCTAGGTGGCACAGTGAATAGAAAGCATTGACCCTGGAGTCAGGAGGACCTGAGTTCAAATTTGGCCTCAGACACTTAACCCTTACTAGCCATGTGACCTTGGGCAAGTCACTTAACCCCAACTGCTCTGCCTTCCTCCCTCCAAACAGCAAAAAACAAACAAACAAACAAAAAAGACAAAGAAGTGTCAAAGATAAAGAATGCCAAGATTTCTAGCCCAAGTGAAGAACAGCACTATTGTCAGAAATAGGAAAATCTAAAGTTGTTTTGGGGAGAAAATGCTATTATTCTGTGAGTCATAAATGAGTTTGGTTTTCAATCTATGTGCTAAGTTTATACACAAGTATGTTTCTGAATATGAATTATAGGAGGATGGTAAACTTGGAAACAAATTTGTACTTAGGTTCATAACTAGGAGAGGACCAAAGGATTATAGATTTAGAAATGGACAGGATTTCAGAGGCCATCTAGTCCAATCTTTTCATTTTACAGATGAGGAAACTGAGGCCAAGAAAGATTAAGTAATTTGTCCAAGTTTACTCCGACCCTCTAACTCCAAATCTAGCACACTTTCTGGTATCCCGCACTGAGAAATGTGGCTGTAGTCAGGGAGAGCTCTTGATATGACATAAACTATCTTGAGAATACCATCTTCTGCAAGATTCCTTTTTTTTTTTCTTAAGATTCTTTTTATTTTTTAAAAGCATGCTTTCCAATCTTTTGGCACAGTGCTATGGGGTTTGGGAGAAGAAAATAATGAGGATTTGGATATGGAGGGAGTGGTATTAAATAATTGTGCAAAAGGGCAGTGCCAATTACATGGGATGAATAGACTTTTGGGGCCCTAATTATTTTAGAAAAGTATTTCAAGTCCGATCTAAATTAATGATGACTGAGTTAAAATACTATACAAGTTTTTCAAGTTGTTCCTTATTGAGACAGTCTATATCACACCCAGCTATACAAAAACTTCTTGGTGCAGTGTATTTTTCTCAAATTGCCTACTGTTTACACCTGAATTAAGTGACCATTTACTTAGCTAAAATGTTATCTTGAAAAGGTAATTTTCAAGTTTTCCATAATCATTTCTTTTAGTAAATACAGGTTACCTTGTAATGACACGACTAACTATATTTTTACAGTATACAATAGAAAAAAGTCACAATAAAATGTTTCCTTAACATAGAAGTCATTTAAATAAATAGACCTGAGGAATTTCGTGCATGATAACTTGTTAGTATCAATGATGCTCTGATCTCTGGTTCTTTTATTTGTTACCATATTGGCTATCAAAGTGACCATGGAGTTGGTAGTTTGGCAAGTAATTCAGATCAGTAGAGATGGAAAGAAAAACTACAAATGACTTTAAATTGTATTGTTTTTCTTAGTCATGTTTTGCTATGCCCCCCCAAACACACACACACACACACACACACACACACACACACACACAAACACACACACACACACACACACACACACGCGCGCGCGCGCCCATTACTACAATACATAGTTTACAAATCGCTGTTTAGCTAAATGTGCCATAGATTGTCAAAAATGGCAATGCAATCTATTGGGAGGAATCATAAAGTTATGAACTACATGTACTGGAAGGGACTTCAAATATCTTATAAACCAATCCCAAACTGAATAAAAATCTACAAACTCTCCAACAAATGGTTATTTAACTGTTGCTTAAAGACTCTTGGGCAGGGGGAGGAGAGGAGGGAACTACCTTTGGAAGCAGTCTATTTCACTTTTGGATAGCTTTGTTAAGAATGTTCCCATATATTTTGCCAAACTCTGTGTCTTTGAATCTTTGACACGTTCTTCCTAGATCTGAGTTCTGGGGATTACTAAATCAAGTCACCTTCAAACATCTGGAGATAGCAATCGTGCCTCCTCTGAATCTACTCTTCTTTAAGTAACATCCCATGAACCATTCATCCCATGGCAAGATAGCCAGCACAGTCACCATGGTGGTTGTTATCTTCTGGACACGCTCTAAGTTGTCTACATCATTTCTACAGTGGGACAGCTACAGTGTTCCAGACATGGAGTACTGAAGCAAAGGACAGAGTAAAGCAGAATAATTATTCCCTTGGTTCTGTATATTACATTATTTTTAATGAAGCCTGGGAAAGCATTAACTGTTTTTTGGCTGCTGTAGCACACTGCTAATTAACTCTTACTGAGTTTGTAGTTAATTAAAACCCTTTTGCAAATGAATTTTTGCAAATTCGCAAAAGATCTTTTGCAAACGAATTTTGTCTAGCCACACCTCTCCCTAGGCTATATTTGTGAAGCTGATCTTTATGGAACCAAGTGTGGAACTTGACATTTACCCTTATTTATTTTTTATCTTATTTCATCTGGCTTATCATTGGTAGCACAGTAAGCTTAGAGCCAAAAGATGGTGTCTGAGTCTAAGCTTTGTGTCTAGCTTGTTAGCTATATAACCTTGGGCAAGTCATGTGATATCTCTAAATCGCAGCTCCATAAAACAGGGAGAACAATGTTTGGAACTATTAGCCATGGGAACTTGGACAAGTTGAATGCTCTGGGCCTTAGTTTTCTCATTTGTAAAATGGAGCTAATAATATTTATATCACCTTACAGAGTTGTTGTGACTTCTTGAGATCTGGCTTCCATCTTCAGTACTCTGTTGATGATGCCCTTTTAAAAGTCAACAAATCAGGCCCTTATAGCCAAATCTAGTGACTTAAAAAAACGAAAAAAAGTCCTTATTCTCCTTAATCTTTCTCTCGTTCCCCTTAGCTTCTGTAACCCCCTGAATCTCTGTATTCCTACTAGCTCATTGTCTTTTTATTTCTCTAGCTCTTCTTCCTGTACCCTAAACGCAGGTTCCTTAGGTTTTTATTCTTGTTACCTGATTTCTCCTCTCCATGCTGTCTCATTTGTAACTTTATCCTCTCTTATGGTTTTGATGAAGGCCTATATCAATACATTTTCACTTCTGACTTACTCTAAACTCCAGCCTTGCATTCCAACTCCCTAGGTGACAACTGCACCTTGACATTCGATTGTCATCATGAATTAAACATTTCCCAAACTGACCTCAGCTTCCAAATCTACCCCTCCTCCTAAATTCCCTATTTCTGTTGAAGACGCCACCTTCCTTCCCAATCACTCAGCCCTGAGGTCTTGGGATTGCCCTTGACTCTGTCTGCCCTCTTCTTCAGCTTCCACATTTCATCAGTTGCCAATTCCTGTGGATCATATCTCCACAAATCCTCTTGTATCCACCCTTTCATTTCTCCTCCCACTGCCATCACCTTAATACAGGTCTTTATTACCACCCACCTGACCTACTGCAACAGAATCCTAACTAGTCTCCCTGCTTCTAGCTTCTTCCCCCTTTTAATCCAAGGATACCACTGCCAAAAAGTAATTTTCCTAATTCATAAGTCTGTCAGGGCCATGATCTTATTCACATCTTTCAATGACTATATTGCTAACCAGATACAATACAGACCTTGGTCTAGCAAATTAGGCCCTTCATAATCTGGCTCCAAGCTGATGTCTCAGTTTATTGGAAATTGCTCACCTCATTTATTGCATGTCCCAGTCAAACCAGACTACTCCCTGCCCACCATAGTGTCTTGCCTTTTTTTTTCTGTCTTGATACATATTGATCTTCCTGATTGAAAGGATCTGCTCCCCACCACCCTGCTTATAGAAACTCTTCCCTGTCTTCAAGATCCAGCCTGGGGACCCACCTGTTTCACAAAGCCTTCTCCGAGTTCCCTCTTCCCACCCTCAACCAGATGGACAGGAGTTCTCACTTCTGGAATCTCTTATAGCATGCAATTTGTACTCCTATGCATTTATCACACTATAATTTCTAGTAATTTGTCCTTGTCTTATCTCTGCTCTTCCTACCTCTTGCCAACTTCATGTACTGACTTCTTCTTTTAGAGCATAAACTCCATGAAGGCAGGGATTGTCTTGTGTCTTGCTTAGCTATTTGTATCCCTAGCACTTATCACAATGTCTAGCCCATAATAAGTGTTCAAAAAATGCTTTTTATTTATTCACAATGAAACATAGGTTCATCCTACCTCAGTAACACTTAATGCATTTGGTGAACTAAACTGAATTGTTTAATAAACTGTAATGTGCAATATAAACATTAAATGTTATTGTTTACTTCATAGGGTTGTCCAGAGAATAAAATAAGCTAGGATATACGATGTACAGTTATCCCTTCCTCATTGTGGCTCATCTCAGTTTTGATATATCACGGCTTGTCATAAGAAATTAAATGGGAATTTTGGTGTTTTGTGGAAGTTGCAGATGGCCCATGAAGGCCAGCAGATAACACAGAAAAAGTTTAGAAACTCGGAAATGCATAAAACATATGTATGATGTTGTTTAATATCAATATTTTTATCTTTTAGCACCATAATAATCCAGACTTCTCTAGTATGAAGGGAAGGCAAAAAAATTTTATATGCATTTCCAGATTGCAGGGGGCACCACACCTTGTGTGGTGGAAAGGATGACTGTATTTTGTAAATGTCAAATGCTACATAGACGTAAGCTATCACAAGAGAAGCAGGGTACAGTGAGTGCATAGAATGGTATAGGCCTGGAGTGACACAGACCTGGGTTTAAATCTTGCCGTTGATACTTATTTACTTTGTGACTGTGGACAAGTCACTTAAGTTCCTTGAGTCTCTGTTTTCTCATCTGTAAAACAGGCATACCAGTTCCTGTATTACTTGCTCAACAAGGTTATTGTGAGACTTATAGGATAAAATGTACATAAAGTATTTTGAAATCTTTAAATTGCTTAAATGCTTATGAGTTATTATTCTTGTTGATGTTTCAACAAGTGATCACATGGACAATCTAATACAATCATTTTACAGATGATGAAACTAAGACCAAGTCAAGTAAGGTGACTTATCCAAGGTCCATACAACTATTTATTAACAGGACCATTTTCTTTTGATGCTTCTAACTCTGAATCCCTTAACTGTTGTTCAAATATCTCCCAGAAACGGCAATTACTTTTCGGCTATAGATAAAGGCTACTGTGGAGATCAATCTTTTTGTATGAGGCCTTTCACTTTTTCAAATTCTACTTTGAGGGTATACTGTGATCAGATGTTTTTTAGCCTCCAATAAAAAATACAGCAGACAGCTAGATGGCACAGCGGATGGAGAGACAGCCATGCAGTCAGAAGGACCTGAGTTCAAATCTGACCTCAGATACTTGCTAGCTATGTGACCCTGGGCAAGTCACTTATTCCTGTTTACCTCAGTTTTCTCCACTGCAAAATGAACTGGAGAAGGAAATGGCAAACCACTCCAGTATCTTTGCCAATAAAAACCCAAATGAGGTCATAAAGAGACAGACAACACTGAAATTAATGAGCAACAACAAATATTCACCAGCCAAATGCCAAACCATGCTGATGGCAAGTAGTTAACAGACTTGAATTGCATCCAGGCATCAGATTTCCCCAGAAGACAAGAAAATATTTTCCATGTGATGATAAATAAAGGTTTGCACTGACTTATGCTATGCCACTAGCAGCCAAAACTACAAAGAGGGCTTTTCTCCTGGCTTTCAGATCACTTTGCCATCACTGGCAGAGGTGAAGATGCTCATAAGAGCAGCGGGACCAGAAGGGCCTGAGATCACTGTCAAGGAAGCTGCAGTACACAGCACCCTAAATACCAGCCACAATGGGACATCTTCAGTTTATTCATCTGTAAAAATGGGGAGGCAGTTAGATTAAATGACCTTGGAGTTCCATTCCAGCTCAGGAGATTTCACACTTCTAAATAAATACGAGGTCCAGAAGGTTGTGCTCCATGCTTAGAATGGTCTCATCAAAGGTTTCAAGAGTATGAGCTGCATGTGACCCCCCCAACACTCCTTAGTGTGGCCTAAACCAGATTAAAATATAATAGAAAAATATATAAAGTATAGTAAAATTCAACAAAATAAATAAAATAACACATAGATAATATTAATGTATGGTTTCCGAGTCAATGTGTGAGCCACAAGGATCCTTATATACAGTTTAGTGGGTTCTGTTTCTGTCTGAGTTGGACAGCAGTGGTCTAGCCAACATCTCTGGGTACAGAATTTATTCCCTTCCTTCAAGGCCCAGCTGACCTCTATGGACAGACAGTCCCAAATGCTGCAGAACAAACTTTATTCCCATATGAAAACCTACTGTCAAATGCTAATGCATACATAGTAACAGAGACAAGAAATACTGGCTCCTAAGGACAAAATGCTATAGCAACACAAAATTACAACTGTAATTGAACCAGAAAAGCTCTAAATGTAATTATTTTCTACAAATGATTCATGATAGAAACTCTAATTAAAAGCTATTTGTGATTAATGACCCAACCTTTCCCAAGCAACTAAAAATGGAAGCCTTGACTGTTAGCAGTTTAGCTCGCCGCCGGCCTCAGGGGCAGGGAACAATTGTCAGTTGAGGCACATCTTCTAGTGAAAGATATACTGTCTCCTTATTACAATTTATCCCTGCTGGGAAAGTTGCCTTTCCAGTAACCAGTCTCCCAAAGTAAGCAAACTGGTCTTTGGGATTAACCATCCCACGTATAGGCAATTGATCGTAGTACTTTAGGATTAAGAAATAACAAAGCTGATTTATTACCCATTGGCACAATACACCAAAACAGAGGGAAAGAGATGGAGCAGGCTCTGGAGGTTTGTGTTATAATGCTGCCTTGTTTCTCATCGAAAAACACATTGTGTCTCCTGTGTTTGAAACTGAAGCTGTTTTCTTTGCTTCTTCCATGGTCTTCCCTTTACCAGTTAAAAAGACATGCCAATTTTACCCAATTTCTTCCCTTTATTTCCACAGCTACTAATACAGGCTTCTTTTACCACCTGTTTGGACTTGAGTAGTAGCCCCTAAACCTGTCTTCCAGCCTCTAGTCTTACCCCATCACTAATATAGTCCATTCTTTCTACTACTGCCAAACATCTTCCTTGTGCATAAATTTAATTCTGTTACACTTCTGTTCAAAACCTTCAATAGCTCCCTATCTCTTAATCAAGAGTGTTCAGACTCTTTAACTTGGAATTCAAGAACCTCCATAATACCATAACATCCTTTTAAGACTTACCTCATAGAACTTTCCTCCATTTAATCAGATAATTAGTTCAGTTAACCTGGACTACTCACCACCCCACTGATATGCCCCTATACTTTCTTAACTTCAAGCTTTTGTTCATGTTATTCTTATGCTTACATCTCCACTCAGCATGTTCCCCATTTCACCCCTGCTCCCACAGAGATTGAATTCCTACCCATCCTTCTAAGCTCAACTCAAATGCCATCTCTTCTAGGATGGCCTTCCTGATCTCCCAGTCAGTAATTACTTCTGCCCTCTAGGATCTTTCCTTGACCATTTGTTATGAATATATCATGTAAGGTCATTAGGTTGCCTCTCAGAGAGAGCTGGGGCTGGAGTTCGCAATACCTGAGTTTGATTCCTGTCCCAGACACTAACTAGCTATGTGACCAGAGCAAGGCTCTTAGCCTTGCAGTCACAGCTTCTTTTTCTGTAAAATGGCACAATAATAGCACCTATATCACAAGCATGTTGTAAGTATCAAGTTCAAAATGTATATAACTTTGTGATTTCCTGTTTGTTTGTTTTGTTTGCTCATGACATTTAAAAATATCTCCTTCCCAGTAAGATTCTCATTATAGATTCTTTCTTTTAGACAGACCTTTCTTCTCCCCTCTGCTACCTCTTCGCAAAGGTCAAAGACAAATTTCAAGTTATATAATATGAACTTGAGTCAAGTTGGGTCACTCAATCCTTTGGGACAAGATTTTTTTCAATATTTTTCTTTGAAACCTAAATTATCTAGACAAATGCCTCATAGTCTCCTCTTTTTCTTTTTGTCTGAAGAAATCATGTCTAATTGTCATCTCTCAGCTTGATACTAAAGATATTAGAGCAACTTTTTTTATCTGACAAAGTGTGATGTCAACAATGGAAAAATATGAGAGACACAGAGTATGGTAGAAAAAAGATACTATGTAATACTAAGTAAGGCATGACGCTATTTTTTAAACATCAGGGTACTGTAATATCTAAAGTTTCTTCCAGCTCTGACATTCTATGGGTCTGTGGTTCCATGGATGGATTCAGCCATCATTGGTTAGGTTTCTTTTATATAGGATTTAGTCATAATTCAGAAAGAAACTTTGTTTTTTTGCAGCTTTGGTCTTCATTTCTTTTTGCTTTCACTTCCCTTTGAGGAACAGACTAGTTACTAAGTGAGTAATGCTAAATTGTTCATTGCGGGGAGGACAACACAGTGGACATGCAGACATTATAGAATGTATATAAAATTGCTCTGTGGAGGTATGAAACATTATTGATTGCTAAATGCACCCAGGGCGTGCGTGTGTAGATGTAAAAATTTGGAAAATCTCCATTTTTGGAAGTAATTGCTCTAACAAAATAAAAGCTATAATTGCCAAGCAATTAAATGTTTTTAAAGGATTAACCACCGCATAAAGAAAATTGTCAGGGGCCTAAACCAAACTTCGCATATATGAGATAGTCTTAATGAAACAACGCAACTGCTAAAAAAGACTGCTTCCCCTAATCTTTCAGAGAACTAGTCTTTTAAACTCAGGTACTGCTGATTTTGGTGATAATGTCTTGCTGTATTTCTCAAAGTGCAGGACTGGCTGTGTAACACCCCTACTCAATAAAGTCAATGAAGACTTGTCAACTAGCTGACTAATGAGAAAAATAATTATTAAATAACCAATAATTGGGGAGACCGAGGGTTTTTTTTCTTCTAGATTCTCATTCTCTACTAGGTCACACCAGCATCTGAAGGGTATTGCTGATAATGAATTGGATTAAATTTCTCCTCAATCTTGTTCAGACCCCCAAGTCTGTGTTCTACTTGGGCTTGGGTAGGGAGTAGATTTAGATTGCCCAAGGCTGGGAATAAAAGTCATGTACCCCAGCCCCTCATTAGAATGGGTCCACCTCTCATAATATTCATCTTTTTCATTGTTAACCAGTCAGAGCTGATTGCTACCCTTGGGGAACACCCACTCTTCCAAGGGTATATAAGTGTTGAGTGGGTTCCATGGGGGGTCTTTGGCATTCAAGAGTGTCACTGACCCCTTTTACCAATTATCTGTCAGTATGATTAATAATATAATGATTAATTACCCAGAAACTATGTTTCTCAAACTTTTATATGTCACACTAAATTCCATTGACTCTCTACTGCCTTTAGCATGAAATCTGAGTTCCTCTATTTGACTTTTAGAGGATTTCATGACCTAGCCCCAACCTATGCTTCCAATGACATTATGTGTTACTTCCTTTCTCACACTCTACAGTTTGACCAAACAGCTTTCCTCACATATGACATGTCATCTTCCATCTCCATGCCTTTCACTGACTGTTCAGCATGCCTGGAATGCATTACAACTTCACCTTTGACTTTTAGAAATTCTTGATTGCCTCAAAACTCTGATGAAGCTCCACCTTCTAAATAAAGCTCCCTGCCCCCACCCCCATCCCAATTTACCTTGTGCTTATTTTGTAGGTACTTATTCATGTTCATGTTGTCCTCCCTGAGGAAATGTAAGCTTCCTGAGGGCAAGGACTTTCACTTTTGTCTTTGTATACCTATTACTTTGTGGATTAATTACTGGTTGGTTATACCTCAGAAACTTTCTATTTCTATATCTCTCTCTTACATGCAGAGTTCTTGAAATGAGGGTATTTATTAAATACCTAGAACTAAAGAGTGCGTTAACTACTTTGACAATTTTAGCCAAGAAGCATATATGTCAATCCATTGAAATAACTTCTATGTGTGAGGAATTTGACTTTAGTGTAGAATTAAAAAGATAATTCACATAAACATTTATATAAAAATGGACATAGGTCATACATATACTTAGGATTATAGATCTAGTAGATAGTGCTTCAGACGTCCATTAAATCTAATACCTTCATTTTGTAGACGAGGAAACTGAAGTCCAGAGAGTTTGAGATTTTCCTAAGGTCCCACAAGTTTTAAGAGTCAGAGATGGGATTTGAACTGTCATCCTTGGATTCCTCTGAAACATGCTGCCTGCCTCCACGGGGCCCCAAGAGATAACAGTCAAGTGCACGAAAAGTTCTCAAGGTCTAAGACATATAGAAAAAAGCCCCTAATGATCATGTACATCTCACCTCTAGCCATAGAGAAGAGTGAAAGGTGCATCAATACCTGTGTTCTTCCATTTTGCTTTTAAGATCACATCTTCTTTTCTATGACCTCTTGTCATCCTTCAGCTTCTCTTGGGAATGAAGTTATTCTTCTCAATCTTCTGCAACAGCCCTGTGATTCATTCTGGAATATACGGCATATGGTCAGCTGAGAATCTATCCTATTTCACAAAGAGAACCATCTCTCACCAGTAACATTGTTTGAAGTACTCTGACTGAGATCCTTATTATGTCTTAGTTTGAGCTTCCCTTACAAAGCAGGTGAAATCCATCTAGTTCAGTAATCACAACACTAGCTATTTAGGAAGTGTGATGTCAACAGTGGGAAAATATAAGCAAGACAGAATATGGTAGAAAAAAAAGCCACAGTGGTCTGTGTGAACCATAAAACTGAATAACACATGATGCTATTTTTAAAAATTGCCAACACCTACTTGTGTTAATAGGAGCATGCCTTGGCACTACCTATTCAAAGGTAGAGATATGATCCTGCTGCTGGTTAATATCCATTTGATCTGAGAATGTCTTCTCCTCTCTAGTTTTCTTCTCTGTATTTTAAGAGATGCATAGAATTTAAATGAATAAATGTGCATTGAGTAGCTACTAAATGTCCATCACTGTAATGGAGAAAATCAGAGAACGTCAACCCAGATGCAAGACAGGAAGTATAGAAAAGAGGCAAAGAAGTTGGGGTTGCTAAACTGAGATAACAAAAGGCCAAAAAGTAAATGAAAGGGAAATACATAGAGAGGATATTGACCAGTTATTTTTTTAATCCATAAACAATGCAAGGAAATAACATGAGGAAAATGATATTAATAAGATATAAGGAAGTACTTAGAGATCTCTAAGAAACTAAATACAGGAAATAGTTATGAGAGAGAGGTCAGGGTCTTCCCCCTGGCAAGTCCCTTAACTTCTCTGCGTCTCAGTATCCCCCCCATCTTGAAAAATGTAGAGTTGAACTGAGATGATTTATAAGGTCCACTTCAGTTCTAATATTCTATAGCTTTTGAAATGGAATTGATTAAGGTCCTAACATATAATGAATATACATATAGTGAACAAGATGAGAAGGGCAACAAAAAAGGCATAACAATTTACTGTAGATGATCTCAAATCATATAATCCATTGCAGAAAATGGAGAGTAAACAAACAGACACTTACTAGGTGTGTGACCCTGGGCAAGTCACTTAACCCTGTTTGCCTCAGTTTCCTTGTCTGTAAAATGAGCTGGAGAAAGAAATGGCAAACCTCGCCAAGAATCTTTGCCAAGAAAACCCCAAAAGGGAGTTAAGAAGAGTCAGATGTGACTGAAACACCTGAACAACCACAAAAATAGACAGATAATTCTTCCTTAATCTTCCTTGATCAGTCTTGGTTCTTCTTCCTCCTCCTGCCTGTTAAGCCTGTCAAGTATGGATAACTATCAAAGTTATCCTGCCTTCTTCCTTTTTCTCTTTACACATGTACTCTCTCTCTCATCAATGTTATCTTTCTGAATGAGTTTAGTTATCTTTGTGAATATGACTCCCAAACCTTCAAATCTACAGCTTTAGCCCCAACCTCTCCCATAAGCATCAGTTCCTCAGCTCCAGCTGCTTGCTGGACCCCTCTGCCTGGATGTCACACTGACACTTCAAATATGTCCAGCAGAGCACTAACATTATCTTCCTTCTAAACTATGTCCTTCCCCTTCACCTCCTCATTCTTCTCAGTGGAACCATCATCTTCCTTATTTCCCAGGCTTGAAACCTCAGACTCACAGCATGATAGTTTTATGCCTGGAAGAGACTCCTGAGGGCATCTGGCCCAACCCTTTTATTTGGTTGTTGTTCAGTCATTTTTCACCCATGTCCAACTCTTCAGGACCCCATTTGGGGTTTTCTTGGTAAAGATACAGATTCACCATTTCCTTCTCCAGCTCATTTTATTTACAGATGAGGAAACTGAAGCAAACAGGGTTAAGTGACTTACCCAAGGTCACATAGTTATTAAATGTCTGAGGCCAGATTTGAATTTGGGTCTTCCTGATTCCTGGTCCAGCACTCTATCTACTGCACCATCTAGCTGCCCCTTATTTTACAGATGAGGAGCCTGAGAGACAGAGAGGTCAAATGACTTGTGTAAGGCTACTCAGAATCATTCTTTATTCTTCTGTCATTGCCTACATCAAATCAGTTATCCAGTCCTTTTTATTCCCATTCTGCAATATCTTTAATGCCTATTTCACAGAGTCACAGAACCTGGTAGTCATTTGATCCTATCCATATCTGACCAGAAATCCCCTCTATAATATCTATAGCAAATTTATCTTATTCTCCACTTGATGCGGAATTTCCTCCCTCTCAGGGTAGCCCATCCCAGGATGGGGCAACTCCCATTCTGTTTTAGGACCTCATCTTTAAATGCCCTATTTTCTTTTTTTTTTCTCTTTCTCTTTTCTTCCCCCTGGACTAGTCACTTCCTTGGTACTGGGAGTGTCTGGTGAGGAACTTCCAGGAGCAAAGCAAGATGGGCATCTTCTGTGCAATTTATACTCCTAGAGATTTGCCTGGAAGACTGAGAGCTTAAGTTACTTGACCATGGTTAGACAGTATCAGATGTGAGGCCTGAACCCAGCTCTTTCTGGTTCTCTAATCGCTATTCAATACAGTTCTCTCTTCCTAGTATTTCTCTGTCACTTATCCATAGTTCTTATCTCCCCACTAGACTGTATACAAGTCACTTTGTGAGCTTTGATTAGGTATTTTTAAAATTGCATCCTCAGGGTATAGGTCAAGGTGTGGTAGGCAGCAGGGTTCTAATGGACATTTGACAAATTGAACTGAAATAGGCAGAACATTTAGACAGAGCCAGGCACTGCATTGTGAGGAGGAGAAAGTAGAAAAGGAAGATTTTCTTGGCTGCTGACCAGAGGGGGCATTTAGCTGGGGAGAAGAGTGACAGTTCACTTCAATTCCTATAGAGCAAAGGAGACTCCTTGAGAGCATTGCACCAGCAGTGGAGCAGGCTGGTATCAGATGGATTATGAACTTAATATTTCATATTTTCAAATCTTAATGAATAAGCACTCCTAGCAATATGCTGTGGAATTTAGAGTGACAGGTTTTAATACAAGAATTCTTTCTTTTTCTTTTTGTTTTTTTTTTCCAGCCTACTTTGAGCTTCACAATGGACTCCCTTGTGACAGCCAATACCAAGTTTTGCTTGGACTTTTTCCAAGAGCTAAGTAAAGGTGATGAACCGGCAAATATCTTCATCTGTCCTCTGAGCATTTCAGTTGCCTTTGGCATGATCAGCCTGGGGGCTAAAAGCTCTACTGCAGATCAGATCAATGAAGTAAGTACTTCTTGCC
Source organism: Pseudochirops cupreus (assembly GCA_028627135.1). Taxonomy (NCBI): domain Eukaryota; kingdom Metazoa; phylum Chordata; class Mammalia; order Diprotodontia; family Pseudocheiridae; genus Pseudochirops; species Pseudochirops cupreus. The sequence continues at coordinate 354,716,632 of CM053580.1, read as the reverse complement.
ATGTTTTCACATACTTCTATGCTCATTACAAGTACTCGTACAAAGTTGTTGCTGTTTGTTTTTTGTCCTTTGTTCTCAAAGAGGCCCAAGACATCGTGGAGGTGATGCCATGACATGCAAATGAATTTGACTTAAGTGAGAGAGGGCTGGGCTAGGTCACCAGTCTCACATTCTCCCCTTGAGCCATGGGGGTCCAGTAGCAATATAAAGATCAGCTGGAGATGGCCCCAGATGGAGTGGAAGACCTTGGCCTTTTAAAGCTAAAGTTTTTTAGCAGGTCTCCGTTTGACTGAGGCAATGCCCATTTAAGGGCATTTAAGGCTAGATTTTAAAAAATGAGGCAAAGAATAGCCTCTTTAACTTAGTCCAGAAAAAAAAAATCATACTGGAAGGGAAAGATCCTCAGAGTTTCTGGCCAAAACAGAAGAAAGTCTATTTACATTCACTCAGAGTCAATCAGGGCCAAGGGAGGCCTGCACAACTTGCAACCCATGGGCTGCTTATGGCCCGTGGGCTGCTTGACTTCCTCTATGTACAAAAGATGTTTTCTTCTATATTTTTTAGTATGCCCCCCCCCAAAAAAAAATCCTTTTGTGGAGACCTGGTTTAGGGCACAATCCTTAAGAAGGAAATCTGGGATAGTATGCTAGAGTGGAAAACAAAGTTTGCTAATAATGTTCCTGGAAAAGAGTAATGATAAGATGGCATTTAAATATCATGCTTTATCACTGACAAATCACGTTCACATACATGATTTAATTTGACTGTCTCTAAACAATCCCTGACCCCCATGTAATCCCCTCTTCCACAAAGCCTGCCAGGCCATGTTGATCTGTTCCTTTTCTGAAGTCCCAGGAGTGGCACTGATGGTCTGTATCATTCATGTAGTACCAACAATATCCTGCTTGGCACTGCACATTATTTTTCTGTTTGTATATTTTGTAGATTCATAGACTCAGAAACTTTTGGAACTGGAAAGGCCAACCTTATCATTTATAGAAGAGAAAACTAAGGCTGACAGGTCAAGTCCAAGATCATACAGATGGTTTGTAGATGGGCTGAGACTTGAACCCTTGGTTTCTTGCCTCCCAATCTAGTGTTCTTTTTACACTGTCTCTTCAACTGTATGGTTAGCTCCTTGAAGGCAGCACCTCAGGGCTAAAAAACAATAATAATATGTTTCATTTAGGTAGTGTTTCACATCCATTATTTCATTCAATTTTTACAATAACTCTTTAAGGAAACTGCACAAATATTATTATCTCCCTTTTATAGATGAGGAAATTAGATTCATGGAGGCTGAGATTTCCCAGAGGCTTCACAACTAGTAAGTGCCAAAGTGAGGACTCCAGCCTAGGGTTTTTTGTTTTGTTTTGTTTTTTACTGGGGCAAGGTAAAAGGAGGAAGAGGGCAAGAAAGAGATACTCAAAGAAAGAATACTCACATTCATATATGTAGTGTTTATAAAGTATGTTACAAGATGTCATTTGATCCTTGCAACAACTCAACTTCCAAAAGTTTAAGATTATGTACACAGTTGTTTTCCTTCCTTCCCTCCCTCCGTCCTTCCTTCCTTCCTTTGTTCCTTCCTTCCTTCATTTCCTTCCTTCCTTCCTTCCTTCCTTCCTTCCTTCCTTCTTTCCTTCCCTCTCTCCATTCCTCCTTCCCTCCCTCCCACTTTTAGTGAACCAGACCTGTGATTTCATGGGCATAGGAATCTCTACTAAGTAAGTTAGCACTTACACTGCAACAACTTACAGTCTTAACAAGAGTTGAGAGGCAGGGGGCGGCTAGGTGGCACAGTGAATAGAACATTGACCCTGGAGTCGGGAGGACCTGAGTTCAAATCCGGCCTCAGACACTTGACACAAAACTAGCTGTGTGACCTTGGACAAGTCATTTAATGCCAATTGACCTCCAAAAAAAGGCAAAAAAAAAAAGAGTTGAGAGGCTAAGTGACTTTCCAGGTTTATATATGGCTTATATATGGCAAACTCCCTGACTCTGAGTTTGGGTCTCCAATCCACTACTTCACAATACCTTCAGTTTCCTATTCTAGTGATTTAATATTGACTATGGAATTGATCAATTAATCAACAAGTACTTATCATGTGCCAGGCATTGTGTTAGGTGCTGGGTATGCAAAAACAGAAGTGATACAGTTCTTGCCCTTAAGGGAGCGTAGGTTTGAATGGGAGAGACAATATGAACATGTACAGACAAATATAAAAACACATACATACAAAATAGATAAGAGGTAATCTTGGAGAGAAAGTCTGGCCTTCCTGACTCTAGGGCCAGTGCCCTAACCACTGCTCTGTCTACCTTGATCTTAGAATGGTACCCTTCCATAAGGTCCTAAATCACAGTTTGCTTACATCACCATAGGACCCTCACCTACCTTCAGAGCCGCCTTTGAAACACGGTCTGAACTGCAGAATGTTAAAAGCTGGAATGGACTTGAAAGAACAAACCTCTAGCCCAAGGCCCTCATCTGACAGACAAGGATACTAAGGCCCAGAGGAAGGGGAGGGAATAAGGGGCTGTCCCAGCTGCCCCAAGTGGCAGACCCCAGACACGAACTCATTCTTCTCATGTCTTTTCCAGGGCTTCAAACCATGCTTCCTTTAGTTTCTCTGTCTTTTGACAGCATCTATAGTGGATGATTAATACACAAATGGAGTTTTTCTGTCCAGGAGAGTCACTTATTAAAGAAAAGAGTTTGAGGTTAGAGAAAACTATAGACTCCATACTAATTCCCCCCCAAAAAATGTAAGCCCCTTGAGGGTGGGGAATGTTTCATTTCCATCTTTTTTTTTTTTAAGCAAGGCAATTGGGGTTAAGTTACTTGCCCAAAGTCGCACAGCTAGCATGTGTCAAGTGTCTAAGACTGGATTTGAAGTCAAGTCCTCCTGACTCCAGGGCTGGTGCTCTATTCACTATACCACCTAGTTGCCCCCAGCACAGTTCTTACTTTAGAGATGAGGGAATGAGTCTTCAAGACGTTAAACGACTTTCCTAAAGTCATGGACTATTAAGGCATACACTCAGGATTAGAAATGAAGACTTCTGGCTCTTGGCTTAGGTGTGTTGTTTTTTTTTCAATGACATTATATACACACTCCCACTTTGCAGGTGCTACACTTCAATGAAATTTCACAAAGTAAAGGCACAGAACCTGAAATTTCTTCGAAAGGAGTAAGTCAAGAAGACAAAAGGGACCAGAAAGAGATGTCAGAACCTCCAAATCCGCAGGTATCTATCTTATCATAATAAAATGATGCCCCGTCTCAGTAAAGATGGTCATCTGCTGGCTGCTTGGGTTTTCTTTGAAGATAAAAGCTCAAGACAGCATTAGGCCTCATGCATCTAAAAACCCCCACCCACCCAACCAAAAAACTAATATGAGACCAAAAGCATCTCTATGCTTCCTCTCACCTGCCGGTCCCTGGGTTAGTGAGATTTTTTTTTTCCTGAAACTGCATGAAGGATGATGGCTAGTTGCTAGAAAGGTAGGAACTGCTACTCCACTCAGAGGTCTAAGGGTGACATTACCTACCCTAGACGGGGCTGTGACTTAGAACAGGGCAGGCTCAGGGAGGTATCGATAGTGATTTTTCACCAATAAATGCAAAGAATTTTTCCTTGTCCTATATCGGGACTGCCGGCCGCTGCAGTAGCTAAAAAATTTTCTTGGGGCCGTCTTGTAGAATTCAGGGGAGGATGGATGGTAGGTTCCTGTCGTGACCCTGATATCCAGGTAAGGGGGCTGTGTGAAGCTTGGCAGTATTTCATAGTGCTCCTTTTAAGGTCAATACAATAGGAGGAAAGAAGATGCCTTGTATGGAGCTTACTTTAAAGTATTTATTGTTACTTAAATACTCCATACTATAATTAAAAATTTAAAATTACATAGAAAAACTACCATACTTGTTTGAAATTAGTTGAATAATGACAAGTAGGTATGTGATAAGAGAGTGTGTCTTCAAGGGACAGATTAATGATACTTTATTATTTTATTATGTCCTATCAAGAATAAGAAGTCCTTGAATGATGAGTATAGAGATTCTGACTCCTACTTTGGGAAGTTGCTCAAGAAACTGGACAGAGTAAAATCCGATTACACCCTGAGTATGGCCAACAGGCTGTATGGAGAGCAGGAATTTCCAATCTGTGCTGTAAGTAAAACACAGCTAGTAAATAAGTTTTGAAGTTCTTCCTCTTCCAGAACAGTGTTTTCCAATGCTCCTCTTGAGAGCAATGCAACAGATGGACAAAAGAACATGGTAGAGATGGTAACTGGTAACCATTTGTTCCTGTGTGTCTGAACATTGCACTAGGATTGTCTTTCCCACACAATGGGCTGCTCCTTGCAGCTCCTGCTTTCTGTTTGTAGCTTTGTCACTGAGAATCATGTGCTTCTCCTGCTAGTTTTGAGAAAGATACCATAATTGCTGCATACCAGGTCATTCTTGTCCAACCCTAGTTTGGCAAAAGTCCACAACTAACAATGCTGTCGCATTGAAACAGCTCCCATTCATGCTCTCGTAAGTCTCTAAGTATTTCTTCTGCTCATTATTCTATTTCTCATGGCCTACCAGCTTGCATAAGCTGTGGTTTTGTGCACCATGTGGTCCACCCTGAAATCTTCTTGCATTGTAGGAGAGGGGGAAAGGCTTCAGTCAAGATGTCTGGGTACCATGCATCTTGTTTACAGGGTGAAGATGGGGGCCAGCATGGGAAGCAGAGATCAGAGACTAGAAAAACAGTTCTTAGAGCTAAAAGGATAAGAGAGTAATGATGTCTGCAACACAGGTCAAAGTCAGTGGCTTCATGGTACTGGAGGTAGTAGTATCTTATGTATCTACATACCTGAAGAGAAAGCCAGGTAAAAAGTACAACAGGAGTATAAGCAAGGGATAGGGTATGTGTGTAATGGGAGACAAAGCTTGAAATTGAGGACATATAGTAGTGATCCTGAATCAATGAGGAACAAGGTGTTGGGTTAGGTGGGAAGCATTCCAATTTGCCATACTCACCATTCTACTTTCATAACTAGTCTTGATTTCCCCTTAGCAACTATTTTCTCAAGCAACAATGGATCCTATGTAGTGGTGGCCCTCACCAGGGTCCATCTGCTCCATTTCAACTGATGGTGAGACATTCTAAACATAAAGAGAAGCAATATGGTATAACAGATAATATACTAGAGTTGGAATTAGGAAAACCTGGGTTCAAATCTCACCTCAGGTACTAGCTCTGTAAAACTGGTCAAGTCACTCAACTTCCCTGGGACTTATTCTTCTTCTCGAAAATGAGACATACTATATTGTCTCTAATATTTCTTCTGGCTTTAAAACAATGATGCTATGATAAAGCCTTATGCAGTCCTCCTAGAACAGGGAAATGTGCCTTTTGCTATTTAGGGATACCACAATTCTTAGGAATAAAAATTAAATTTGTGAAAGGATATTAAAATGAAATAGAGCTGGAAAGGACTGACATTCCAAGGTATTTCCTAGTGTAGAGCAGAATCGAACTTCCCTCTTACAAATAAAATGAGAGTTTGTGTACTGGACTTTGATTCCCCAAAAAGAATAATAATAACAATAATATTAATAATGACAATGATATAGTCTACGTCACTTAAAAATGTCTAGCTTGTATACAGGCCATAAATGGAACACGGAATTATAAGGATACTGGTATAGAAAGGAATTTATTATTCTAACTTTGCCTAATTCATGACCATGCTAATTTAATGCAATTGCTTAAATGGTTCTGCCTGATTCAGACTGGATATAGGTAGGAATAGGAAGATCCATTTCTACCATATTCAGTGATTATCAGTATTTTCTGAATTTGATTTCCTACTACTATTGAATTACTTAGCTGATGATTTAGTAACTACATATGATTTTATTGTAATGTGTTCCATTTCCCTAATCCAACAGGCATATTCAGATAGTGTGATGGAGTTTTACCACACAACCATTGAAAGTGTGGATTTCCGAAAAGACGCAGAAAAAACCAGACAACAGATTAATTTCTGGGTTGAATGTCAAACTCAAGGTGAGAAAGTAAGAGTCAATAATATAAGTTGGAAAACAAAGGATTTTTAGATTGTCGTGTTTATTACAGGATTTAGAGCTGGAAGGGAATCTTGGCATCCATCCAATTCAAACTGCATTTTAAAGATGCAATAACTTGGGTCTGGAAAGAATAAGTGATTGCTAAGTAACAAGGGAACGAATAATGATAGCAAAAACAATGATGACAATAAAAACACATCTAAATGGTACTTGATGGTTTGAAAAGTCTTTGACAGAATTATACTCAACCATCCCAAGAGGTTGGGGTTATAGGTGTTATCATTCCCATTTTATAAGTCAGAAAACTGAGGGTGATGGAAGAGGTTAAGTGTCTTGCTTAAGGTCATGGAGCAAGTGTGGGAGCTGGGATTGCAACCCTGTTCCTGGATTCAGAGTTCTTAAGTTTCTCACAGCTGTCTATCTGATGTTGCTGTTACTGCATAAATGTTGTTTTTCTGTTAAGTATAAAGCAGCTACAACACAGAATTTAAGTTCTGCGGAGATATACATTTGCCAAAACAAAGTTGAAGCAATAAAGGTAAATTTTCCTCGTACTCTCTTCCATGTTGTATATTTTGTCCTGAGTGAAGAGGGACACTGGAGAGAAAGGAGAAAGGTGGAGATCTGAATGTAGTGTGAATAGGATATTTTCATGAATTGAAAAAGAGAAGCCACATCAATACACATAACCCTTTTAAAAACACCCAGTCTGTTATTTTGAAGAGGCAGCAGAATTGCTCACTAAAAATGGGACCTCTCCCTTTCTTGGCACAGCTTTGACTGTGATTAGGTCACTAGTGGGTGGGTTCAAAATACTTCGAATTTTGACATGTCTAAATTAAGAAGTCACTGGACAGGACCTTCTAGGGATGAGGCCTCAAAAAGTAGCCATTCAACTCCAATCACATTTAAATATTGCCTTTAAATACAGGTTCTAGGTTGCTTACCTACAGCCTAGAATACCAACCACATTTTCCTTCGGGTTAATTATTGTGATTTTGTGGGCTATGACCTAGTAACTATTAAGTTACATCTCTCTGCCCTTGATCCTCTTTCCAACTTTATTCCCCATCTCATAATTATGTTTTCTTATGGTTATCCCTAATAAGCAGGTTACATATTGTCATAGTTAGAAGGGACCTGAAAAGTAATTGGTCCCAACCCTTTAATTTTATAGATGAGCAAAATGAGCCCCCAAGTGCTAAAATGACTTGCCTAAGGTCACACCCAAACTCCAGTCTTCCTATTCCAAGACCAGTCCTCTTTCTACTACTTCCACTATCATATTTGGGAATAAGATGCTGCCTTTGTGACATATCAATAATATGTTTGTTTTTAAGTTGGCAGAATAAGAAGCTTAACTCTGTTGAGCTTAAGGCTATTGGGTCTTGTGTGTGAATTAATCTGTTTATTTATTTTCTTTATTTCTGAATGAATATTTATTTTCTCAAACCCCACAAATTAAAAGTAAAAAAAAAAAGAAGAAAAACAAGATCCTTGTAACAAATAGGTATGGTCAAACAAAATAAACTTCCACACCGTACCTGTCCAAAAATATGTGTCTGATACTGTCCTCTCGGTCCATCGCTTCTCTGCCTGGAAGTGGGTAATGTGCTTCATCCATCAGTCCTCTGGAATCACGGCTGGTCAGTGAATTGATCACAATTCTTAAGTCTCTCAAAGCTGTCTTTCTGATGTTGCTGTTATTGTATAAATGTTCTTCTGGTTCTGCCTACTTCCCTCTGAATAATCATTGGATATTAAAAGATACCAAATTGATCTATGGAGCCAAATTCTAGTCCTAGCTAGTTTTTCCGCCAGCTAGTTATGTGTTCTTGGGTAAGTTGCTGAAGCTTGTAGGCTTCAGTGCCCTTATCTATAAAACAAGAGAGTTGAAACTAGATGATTGATGCCTATGTTTCCCAAATCTACCATTTTATGGTCTGGAACACTATATACACCTCCCCTCTTTACCTCCCAACACAGAAAACCAGCTGTTTGGATCAGCACAGCATTTCATGCTGAAAAGGTAGATGGTCCAGCCTTGCTGATGCCAGAAGCCAGGTTAGACAGCCTTTTAACCACATCTATGTGCTAGGGCTGAGAGAATCAATATGCTAGGAAGCTGTCTCACTGACCATCAGGCTATTCGATGGGATTTCTAATAATGGAACAGTAAACATCCTATTATATAATTAAATATCATTTATTAGATATATTTATTATATTCATTATGTTTATATATATTCATATATTGGTTATGTTTATTTTATTAGTTATATTTATTATTTCCACAACATTTATTAGTGAATTAGATAAAGGCATAGGTAGCATGCTTATCAAACGTGTAGCACTGGCAGAAGAATTTGACACAAAGCTGGGAGGGGGAGCTAATAAATTAGATAAGAACCATGATTCAAAAGATCTTAACAGGCTAGAAATCTGAACTCAGTCAAATAAAATGAAACTTAATAGTGATGTGGTTACCCACAAATTGTAGAGGGTCAGGGTTAGGGGTGCTCTGGAAACCCCAAAATACCAACACACCAGGTCCTGCCAAATGAATTCTACTCAAGTCTTCTCTGCCAAAGAAAAGCAAAGTTCATTAAAGTTCATTAAAAGTTTGCCATATTGGGTAGACTCTTAAGGAGCCTAGGCTTCTGTGATGCTTGCATTGGGCAAGCAGGCCAGAGTAACTCTGTTACAGAGTAAGTCTGTGCTAGGTCATTCTATGGCACTCTCACACATGGGGGCAAGAAGGGATCTTATATACTAAAAGGTTGTGGGAGGAATCTAGGGGTGGTCTAGAAGAGGAGTTTGGGGAGGGTCTTCAGGAGGAGTCAATGAGGTCAGACTCCAGTAATAAGTTTGGGGAGGGTCTTCAGGAGGAGTTAATGAGGTCAGTGCAAGGGTGGATTGATATTTTGAGAGGCTCAAGGGTGGGAAGTAGATGGACAGTGGAGAGCTAGGCTAGTAACAGGGGTTTGGGCCCAGTCACAATGAAAGCTTATGGCCTCTGCAAATGCCTCATCAAGTGGGAAGATTCAATCAGAGTTCAAGGGGTTTCCCAGAGCCTTTACCTCAAAGATTCAAGAACAGCTCAAGGGGGTTCCCAGAGGAATAGGAATAAATGCGAAGTTCTGTGCCTGAATTAAAAAAAAAAAACCAAAACGTACTGGATGAGACTGACATGGTGAGAAATTAAGTTATGTGAAAAAGATTAGAATGTTTCAGTAGATCTACAATCTTAGTATGAGTCAACAGTGCTGATCCAGAAGCTAAAAAAACAGCAAATGCTATCCTAGGCTACATTAGGAAAGCCATAGTGTCTAGGCAATAGCCTCATTATACACTGCCCTGCTTATACTATATCTTGAGTGCTGTGTTCAGATCTGAGTGATACCTTTTGGGAAAGATATTGGGAAGCTATGTCCAGAATAGAGTTACCAGGATGGTAAAAGGACTGGAGAACATGCCATATGGGGATTAGTTGAAGAAGATGGGGATGTTTTAGCTAGAGAAGAGAAGACCTAGAAGGGACATGCTAGCTATCATCGATTTAAAGGGCTGTCACATGGAAGAGGGATTACACTTGTCCTATTTCTCCTCAGAAGACCGAACAAGTATTAGGTGTAAACTGAAAAGATTTCATCTTGATGTAAGGAAATCTTCCTAACAATTAGAGCCAATGCAGAGTGACTTTGATTGGCTTGGGAGGGAAGAGGTTCTTGATTACTTGGTGATAAATAACTCCTTACCGGGTGTGGTATGGATTAAATAGCCTCCAATGCCCCTTCCAGATTCCATGTTCTCTGATTGTGCTGTTATGCCTCTAAAATCAAGCCTGAGGCACATTACAGAGAGGGGAGCGTTGCCTACTCAGTGTTCTGAGGAGTACACTTTTCATGTGAACAATTAAAGTTGCCAAAAAAGTTAAAAACAAACTAACAAACAAATAAGAGAAACATCATGGAATCCTGGCTTATGATCCATTGAAGCTTGCATGACTTAATAGATAGAATGCTAGACTCAGGGAAGGGACTTGGGTTCAAATGCCTCCTCAGACACTGGCTGTGTGACCGCAGGCAAGTCATTTAAGCTCTGTGAATCTCAGTTTCCCCATCTTTAAAATGAGAATAAGAATAAACACCTACTTTCAGGTTTTTGTAAGGATAAAATGACATTTTCAAACTTTAAGATGCTAAAAATATCAGTTCATTAATTTTAACATGGCTGCTGCATTTCATACTTGGTCAGCTAGGTGGTGTAGTGCATAGATTGCTAAGCCTGGAGTCAGGAAGAGCTGAATTCAAATGTGACCTCAGACATTTACTTGCTTCGTGACCCTGGGCAAGTCACTTAACCCTGTTTGCCTAAATTTTCTCATTTATAAAATGAGCTGGAGAAGGAAATGGCAAACTACCCCAGTAGCTTTGCCAAGCAAACTCCAAATAGGGTCACAAAGACATGTATACAACTGAAATGACTGAACAACAACAAAATATTTCATACTTAGAACGTGTTCTGGGATGTTTCCTTAAGGTAAAATCAAGGACCTCTTTGACAAAGACAACATTACTGACTCTACCGTGCTGGTGCTGGTGAATGCTGTCTACTTCAAGGCCAAATGGGAAAAAAGTTTTGACTATGAAAAAACAGAAGACTCCCCTTTCTGGCTAAACAAGGTAGCAATCTTTAAATACATGTTACTCTAAAGACACAAGTCGTTATATCAGTTCTGACAATAATATTAAATAGACATAGCATAGAGTAGTGGGTAAAGTGTTCACCTCAAAACCAGGAAGAACTGAGATCAAGTTTTACTTCTTATACATAGTAGCTGTGTGACCCTGGGCAAGTCACCTAACTATTTAGTATGCTGGGCCAAAGGTTTTGGTAAAACTCATACCTGGGGAAGCAAGCAAGGCCAAAAGCAGATTTAAATGTAACAGGGAAATGTTTGACAAAATAAATAAAAATACAACGTAAAATAGGTAATGTTAATTTGTGGGTTTCTAAGTCAAAAAGCAGTTGAAGAATCCATTTCTATTTGAGTTTTATACCTCTGCCCTAAGTAACTTTATAAGCATATAAATTGCAGAGAAAGTGCTAACCGGCACTGGGAAAGAAATTCCTTCCTTGCCCATCCTAAAGTCAATGAAGTCACAAGTTCTGTCTCTATTCCTATGTTTAACCACAGGTGTCATGGCCTCATGGAACTTGGGAGTGAGGAAGCCCTGGGTTTAAGTCTTGTGTCTGACACTTAGCTACCTGATCATGACCACAACCATTTTGTCCCTCTGAGGCTCAGGCAACTCCCTAAAACCTATCCACTAAGCTGTAGGTGTTTTGTGCTCTGTATTAGTAGAGGGATTTTCTGCATGGATGAGATCATATATCCTCGACATACTGAACTATGGTTAAGCATGTTTTCTATAGCCCATACATAGAAATATCAAGAGCTATTAAGTACCTTTTTGTATATATGTGCAACTTTTAAATATAATGGTATTGGTAACTCAATGAACAATGAAATATAGAGTACTGATTTTCCTTGTTTAATTTCCTATGGACTATTCTTCTAAAAATCAGAGAAAGAGGGAAGAGGAGGATTTGAGTTCTGTCATTATCCTAGCTGTTTAATATAATATGGTCACTCCCATGTACTAAAGAGCAGTGACTCACAGAGAATGATGCATCAAAAGCCTGAATTCACTGTAATCTAGATCAGTAAATCATTCCAACTTAAGCAAGTTTTTGAAATCCTAGAAAACATGCCCCTTTGCCTGAAGCAGCCATGAGCAAGACTGAATATCTGTGAGCAAGCCTAGTTCTCTCTTAACCTTTTCTTCTTTTGTTGACAGGATGAGCAGAAAAATGTGAAAATGATGAGACAACAGGATACATTTAGAATTGGGTACATTGAGGAATTAAAGACACAGATTCTTGAGATGAACTACATCAAGGGAAAACTCAGCATGTTTGTGCTGTTGCCCCCTTTCCCTGCCGAAGACTCCACTGGATTGGAAGAGGTAAATTATTATAGTTGTCCCTCTGCTGGGAACTACCTAAAGCAATGGAATCATATATAAACTGATAAATATGGGAGTTTCAGAGATGAAGCAAGTAGGATAATGAGTAGTCTTGAGTCCACGCCACAAGGGCGAGCAGTTGAAAGAACTGGGGGTGCTTACCCCGGAGAAAAGAAGACCATTTATCAGGGGTTATGCAGTGGGGAGTACACATTGGATTAGCTGGTCCCCAAGTCCCGTCTAACCCCAAAATTTTGTGACTCTGTAAATTACACATATAGAAGAGAAACTTGATGACTTTACTTCTTGAAGTCCAATTGTACCTCACCTGTCAGAAATGCGTAGAAAATCATTCATCAATTAAACGTATTTATCTTTAAGTATCTGTCCAACAAATTCTCTTCATAGCCAAAGGGAAAATTTATATCTTCTCAAATCTTAACCTTTTTCTATTACAAATCAAGGGAAGGTGGACACCAAGTATGGACAGGGCCTTCTCAGAGAAGTATGCTTCAGTTTCAGTATTAGATTCTGTAGCGGTATCTGTATATGTGTATGAGTTTTTTGGAAGCAGATATGGAGCTGCCTGGCAACCTGGGGACAGATTACCAGTGTATTACCTCTCCTCTCCTCTCCCCTCCCTTCTCCTTTCTAGTTCCCATGTGGGATATCATGCCCTTAACCTGAGGGTGTTCTGCCCAAGTAAATTTGGAAGGTGGAACCTACTTAGTTATCTTGGAGTTTACTGGGTAGATTTCTTTCACAAAGACCAGGTCTTACACCCAATTCCCCCAATTCTCACAGATTGGCCAACAATAGGTCTCTGCCCAAGCACCACTTAATGGTTATTTTTTGAGCCCCCAAGGTTTAGTAAATAGTAATTGTTTCTCTTTTGGCAATCAACCTGGACGATCTTCCCCTCCCAGTTTGATTTTTTTTTCCTTTTTATTAAAGGGGCCATCCCTAGACTCACTTCTTAAACAGGCCCATTAAATGAATGGACATTATCTCACTCAAAGTGAGAACTCAGAAAGACCTTAGGTTAAAAAGTCATCCTGATCTATATCTGGCCACTGGATCCCCCATGACTCTGGAGGAGAAAGTGAGACTGGTGACTTTGCATAACCCTCCCTCACTTAAATCCAATTTAATTGCAAGTCATGTCATCTTCCTGATGTTATGGTACAAAGGACAAACCACAACCACAAGACTCCCAAGAGATGGCTAAAGAATCAGGAAAGCTGTCACTACTCCAGCTGAGGTCAGAAGTATTTAAAGTAGCTTTTTAAACCAAAAAGGAACTTACCTGGAAGAGTTTTAAAATGAAATATGCTTGCTTGCAACATTCAGCACCTATGGATGGAGATCTTTTTTTTGGAAATAGACTTTTCGTTACTAATGCTGGTTATCCTTTTTTATCTTGGTAGCTTGAAAAGCAGATGACTCATGAGAAAATAAAAGAATGGACCAGTCCCACTACTATGTGCGAGGAAAAGGTAGATGTCTCCTTTCCCCAATTCACCATGGAAAGCAACTTAGATCTCAACTCTATTCTCCAAAAAATGGGGATCACAGATATCTTTGATGAAACCAAGTCTGATCTTAGCGGAATGTCTTCAAGTCCCCACCTGTATTTGTCAAAAGCTGTCCACAAGACATTTGTGGAGGTTAATGAGGATGGTACCCAAGCAGCAGCTGCCACTGGGGCTGTGGTTACTACAAAGTCTGCGTCAATTTATGTAACATTTAATGCCAATCACCCGTTTTTATTTTTCATCAAACACAACAAAACAGACACCATCCTTTTCTATGGCAAAGTCTGCTCTCCTTGAGCATGGGTCTATTTCCCTCTACTTTATGGGGCAACAACAAAATGGTAGCATAGCCTCTCTTTGCTATAACATGGGTCTTAAGGGACCTGAATTGGAGCTTATCAATCACTTGCCCAATCCCACTAGTTCCCATCCCCCAGCTATCTGCCAGTGCCACTTCCTGTTCCTCTCCTGGAGGCTTATGCAACACAACACTTGGCCAATACTATTTCTCTCTTTGCTGACAGTTCCCCTGTCAGCTCCCAGGTCCACTTATCTTTACTGACCCCCTGATTTCCACATTAACAAAGTTCAGGAAAAGGCGTACTATCCTTCTTATTTTGTTTTCCTGTGTTATTAATGAACCGAGTCATCAGATTCTTTAGCCTACTCAGAGAAGGAACTGATTCTATTAAAGAACCTAGGAAAAATAGAAGCCTGGGGTCAGTTAAATGGGGAATGTTTTCCCTAAGTCACATCTGCCTCTACTGGGGAGATAACAGTTCTGGGGGGCAGACATAAGGAGATATCAGCAGGGAAAATGTACTGTCTTTCTTCTTTACATCCTCTTCAGCTCCAGGTAAAAAATCAATCTCTATCACAATCTATCAATCCACAAGCATTTATTATATGTCAGACACTGTGCTAATTCCATTCAATAAACACTTATGTGTCTGCTATAGAAACTTAAACAGTGCTCCAGTCCACACAAATACCTAGGTTAACGCTTACCTAAAGACTAAAAATCAGATTTATTCTCTCCTATGTAAACAGGAGTGTGTTAAGTATGCATCCTCTTCAGAGATAATGGAGTTGAGATTTCTCAGGATTTGAGACATAGAAAAATCATGTTTGTCCACTATAATAAAATCCTCACATTTGTAGACTGATGAATTTGGGGGGGGCGGTAATTATTAACCTTTCTTATCTGTCTTCCTTGCTAACATATCATCTATATGGATTCAAAATGTTCTTTTTAAGTAAACAAAGATATTTTGCTAACTAAAATGTCCAAATCATGTTGCCAAGTAATGGAAAAAAATTTTTTTACTGAACAAAACAATAAAGATATGAAGTACGATCCATATAACCTTTGTCTATATTATTTAAATAGTTAAGGCAGAAAGGAAGGAAATAAACCTTTTTAAGTGCCTACTATGTGCTAGGCATTGTGCTAAGTTCTTTACAAATATTGAATTTAATCCTCATAATATGCTTGGGAGGTAGGTGCTATTATGATCTCCATTTTACAGTTGAGGAAACTGAGGCACACAGAGGTTAAGTGACTTGCCTGGTGCCAAACAGCTAGGTATAAAAGAAGGGTATAAAAGATTCTAGTTTGTGGAACTGGTGAATTCAATCCCAGGTATCCCAGGCAAGCTGTGGTGGCAGTTAAAGTTGTCACACTGTCAAAAATTCAAAGAAAGGTTTCAAATGAGAATATTTATTTATACAATATAGAAAATGAAATTCCTCCCACGCAAAATTCTCTAGATACCAGATACGACAAAGAGTAGTGGCACCCTTCATACTTTTCGACATCTTTTCTGACTGTACAGAAACTTATTTATAGAGAGCTTTGGATGGAGACATTAGTAGGAGCCTAGCTACTTGTATGTGTTTCACAGTCTGCATTAGGCTAAAGAGTTACACACAGAAACTCCCGAGACCCACTGTAACCTTCACAGCTGTGACCTGTCATAAGGTCCTGAGTTTAATTCCCAACTCTGTTACTTAGGCCTAACCTCTACCTGCCTCATTTTCCTCATCTGTACATAGGAGAAGACTGGACTAGATTAGTTCTGAAGT
Organism: Pseudochirops cupreus; assembly: GCA_028627135.1. Lineage (NCBI taxonomy): Eukaryota > Metazoa > Chordata > Mammalia > Diprotodontia > Pseudocheiridae > Pseudochirops > Pseudochirops cupreus. The sequence goes on along the minus strand of CM053580.1, from coordinate 354,700,888 downwards.
CTCTTCTACTTGGACTAAATCTACAATTTTATAGTTTAACTAGAGGGGGTTAAAGTGTGATCCTACCTGAAATGGGGCTGGGAGGTAGAGGGAGAGATGGTACGAGGAGATACATAAGAGGCAAAGCAGTCCTTCAGAATCTTCTGTGTTTTATGGGAATCCAAGTTCATTCCCTTTCCCCAGTCATTTTGGATGGGAAGACAGCCTTTATCAAATCTATCTAACTGGATTTAAACCACATTTCTGTGGTCCTACTTAGAATTACCACTGCTATGGCTATAAAGAAAATAATAATAATTTCAAAAATAGCCTTTCTGCTGATGTCAAGCAAAATAAATAGAGTCTATCACTGAGGAACAGACTATAAAACACCAGCTAATTATTATCCTATCCCCTCTCCTTTGTAGTCTTTTTAGTTCTCTATCCTAAATGGCAGTGATTCCTTTAGGAATGGGGGCAGGAATAGGGAGGGAGCCTCACTTGATCCTTGTTTAGGTTCTGATGGTTCTGAGCAAGAGTAAATTAGCAATTGTTCTATTTTGTCCAGAAGCCCTGAACCCAGAAGGATCTTTTTTTTGTCTTTTTTTCTTGACAAGGTAAAAGAAGCCATTCTTTGCCTTATTTCTTACCTGGCCTTAATCACTGTATGGGTACTGCCTCAGTACCCAGAGGCTTGGGAAAAACCTCAGTTTGAAAAGGCCAAGCTCTCCCACTGTATCCAGGGCCATCTCCAGGCATCCTGATCTATATCTGGCCTTCCAGATGTCCACACTGGTCCTCTTCCAGAACCAAGGACAAACAACAGCCCCCAGGGGAGGGAGATGGGTTGGGGCAAACAAGCACTTTTAAAGTTCCTGCTGAGTGCTAAGCGCTTTGCAAAAATCTCATTTGTTCCTCACAACCCTGTGAGATAGGTGCTTTTCTTTTACAGTTTAGGATCCCGAGGCAGACAAGGTTCTAGTGACTTGCCTAGGGTCCTACAGGTAGAAGAGTGTGGGGCTGGATTAAGACCTCAGCTCTTCTGACTCCAGGCCCTGGCTCTATTTTTTGGGCTGCCAAGCTGCCTGAGAATTTAGACAGCATTCCAAGCCCTTCGTTTGCCCTCCTTTGGATCTTCTCTAGCTTATCAATATCCTTCCTAAACCATGCTGGCCGGAACTGAACTCAGTACTCCGGACGTGGGGTCTGACCAGAGTACAGAAGGAGCATCAGCTACCTAGTCCTGGACACTTTGACCCTTAACGAAAGTGCAGATCATATTTGTTGGGCTGTCAAAACAGTTTATACTGAGCTTGTAGCCTGTTCTTTTTTGTGGGGCGGGAGAGAGAACTATCATTATTTGTAAATTTGAGTTTTTAAACATAAAGATTTTTCATTTAGTTGTCCCTACTAAATTTCATCTTTTTATTCAACTGACCCGACTCAAAGAGTCGGCTGAGAGCTTTTTGGACCTTTATTGTTGCCCCGTTGTTTCATCTGCAGACAAGCTGCAGTGGTGAGGCTAGACTTGGGAGTGAGGTAGACCTGGATTTGAATCTCACCTCCAAGATTACTCGTGTGACCCTGGACAAGTCATTTAACCCGTCACAGTTTTCCTATCTGCAAAAATGAGACCGCTCCTTAGCCCTAACTCCTGGCTGCCAATCATAAGCTGATTATTAACGGTCAGACCGGCCTTTATCTTGGATAAAACCGCTGCGGGCCCTCCGAGCACAGTCCCTCCTCCCCCTTAGGGAATTTGCACAGGCAGCCTCTTTGCAAGAACGCCCAGAGTTAAAGCTGGGTTCTTTGCGTAGGGCCGCGCAGCGCATTCCGCATCCTCTCCTCCCACTCGTCGCACGCTCTGCGGCAGCAGCCCGGGAGCTCGCGCACGAGCAGCACGAGACGCACTCAGCTGCAGCCGGGGAGCTCGCGCCCCAGCGCAGCCCTGGCAGCTCTCGGCGGCAGCCCGGGACCTCGCGCCCCAGATAGCAGCAGCAGGGAACATTCTCCTCGCCAGGCATTCGGCAGCAGGAGCTCGCGCACCAGGCACCACGAGCCGCTCCGCTCATTCTGCTCGTCAGAGGCTTAGCGGAAGGAACGCTCGGTAAAAGCGCAGTTACCAGCAACCTCGCGAGAGTCGGGCGCGGGCGGGGGGGCACTGAGCAGGCGCTATGGCTGCGGCGGCGGCAGCGACGGTTGGGAACGGAGCCGTCACCCCAGCGACCGGCGGCTCCTTCGCCGGCTCCTATCGCCCCTTTGAGCCCCAGGCGCTGGGGCTGAGCCCAAACTGGCGCCTGACGAGCTTCTCCGACATGAAGGGATGAGGCTGCAAGGTCCCGCAGGAGGCGCTGCTCACGCTCCTGGCGGGACTGACGCGGCCGGAGGAGCGGCCCCTTCGGGCCCCCGGCCTAGGCCTCGGCTTCGGGGACAGCACGGTGGAGGAGGCTGCGGGGCCGGCCGCCCAGGAGCCTGGGCCGGATGCCGGGCCCTTCCTGCCGTCGGCGGCGGGCGCCAGCCCCTCCCCCCCCTCCCTAGGCATCGGAATGGACTCCTGTGTGATCCCTTTGCGACACGGAGGGCTTTCGCTCGTGCAGACCACCGACTTCTTTTACCCTTTGGTTGAAGACCCCTACATGATGGGGCGGATCGCCTGTGCCAATGTGCTGAGTGATCTTTATGCCATGGGTATTACCGAGTGTGATAATATGCTGATGTTACTAAGTGTCAGCCAAAAGATGAATGAGGAGGAGAGAGAAAAAGTCGTGCCTCTTATGATCAAAGGCTTTAGGGATGCGGCTGAGGAAGGAGGAACGTCAGTGACAGGGGGACAGACGGTGATCAACCCCTGGATCATAATTGGAGGTGTTGCTACTGTGGTCTGTCAACCTAATGAGTTCATCATGCCCGACAGTGCAGTTCCTGGGGATGTGCTGGTGTTGACCAAACCTTTAGGAACTCAAGTGGCAGTCAATGCCCACCAGTGGCTGGATAATCCAGAGAGGTGGAATAAGATAAAGTTGGTGGTAACCAGAGAAGATGTAGAATTAGCCTATCAGGAGGCTATGTTTAGTATGGCCATGCTGAATAGAACTGCAGCTGGATTAATGCACACTTTTAACGCTCATGCTGCCACTGATGTCACTGGCTTTGGAATCTTGGGACATGCCCAGAATCTTGCAAAACAACAAAGAAGTCAAGTATCCTTTGTCATTCATAATCTTCCAATCATCGCTAAGATGGCTGCTATTAGTAAGGCCAGTGGGCGTTTTGGTCTTCTCCAGGGAACATCTGCAGAAACCTCTGGGGGTTTACTGATTTGTTTGCCCCGAGAGCATGCAGCTCGCTTCTGTGCTGAAATTAAGTCTCCTAAATATGGAGAGGGTCACCAAGCATGGATTATTGGCATTGTGGAAAAAGGAAACCAGACAGCCCGAATCATCGACAAACCAGGGATTATTGAAGTCACACCACGTGGAGCCTCTGTACCTCTTCATCCCAATAATTCCCATGCTGGCCTTGAGCCTGGTTCATGAGATGGCAAAGCAGCGTTTATTTGGACCTTAAAGACTTGGACACAATCATGGATCGTTTTAAAGAATTACTTATTGTTTGGGGGAAGGGGAAATTTCCAAAGAAACTTGTTTGAATGGTAAAGTTGCCCTCTTTGGGTGACTTTCTTTAATGAGCCAGTTAAGGAAAACAGCTGCTTTTGTGCTATTTCAATGTCATAAATTATATTTTAGATGTTTTCTACTCTCTGGATGGGTTTGGCCTTCTCTTCTATAGGAGGGAAGCAGAATAATTTTATTTCCCCTTCCAGCAGCAAGATGAAGCTGTTAAAGTTTGAGAATTTTTCTTGAACTATGTGATTAGAGAGATTGCTTGGTTGATTATATTCATACATAGGAAATTAGGTTATTTATTGAAGGTGAAAGACACATTGGAAAGAACTTTGATCATAAGCAAATAAGCCTGGAACAAAAACTTTGAAACTTGTAATAGTAGGATGGTATTATCTGGAATTATTTATTGGATATTTTTTTTTCCCCTGAAGTGTTGATTCTTCCCCACCCTGGCCAAGAAGTGAGCAGCTTGTCCAAAGGTTGGGAAGTAATGACCTGAAGCCATTCTGCTAACCTTGCCTTGTCTCTATTTATGATGCCTCTCCCGTAAAATCCTATTAAGGGCTGGAAGAGGCTGAGCAAAACCTCAGAGCCTAGGCCTTGGTGTCTCTAAAATGTATAATCTTAAATTGGCAGTTCCTGGTCACTCAACTAATAAAAGTTAATTTTTAGATCTGGATAAATAAACAAATAAAATCTAGATAAACTGTATTCTTAGCTTTCCTCTTATCTGTCAGTGTAGCAACACTTATCAAAAAAAGGAAAAGGGTTAGTCTGGCATGACCTGTTCCTTGATTGCCATGCTGAGTTTTGCTGTAAGCACTGTAGCCTTTTCTAGATATTCATGAATGATTTATTTTCTAATATGTTTTATTATTTTGATAGGGATCAAAGTTAATCTCTCTGGCCTGTATAGTTTCCTTTGTTGAAAATCAGTACAGCTTTACCCTTCTCAAAGTCTGGGGCACTTCTGTTCTGGAAAGAGTCTTAGACATAGAAGAGATCTGTTTTCAAGTCCTTCCTCTGACAATAGTTACGTGATCATGGGCTCTGAACTTGTTTCCTCTCACTAAAATATATTTGTATTTACCTCACAGGGTGTTATGAAGTACAAATGAAATAATGCATGTAAAGTGCTTTACAAATGTTAAAAGAAATGTATAAATACTAACATTATTTCAGATGTCACAGACAGTGGTTTAGCAATCACATCCTCCAAGTCTTTTAAGTTAAGTACCCTGGAAAGTAGTTCCTATGGGCCTAGTCACTTGAATTTATTCAGTCATGAGTTCTCTATGCTTGCTTATCTTGTGTTTCTGTTATCTGTTTTCTGTCCTTTCCAGTCCAAAGACTATTCCATTTGGAAGAGAAATAAAGAATTGAGTAATTTGCCAAGGATTAAATGAGATGATCTATGTAAAGCACTTTTTAAAACTTAAGGTGCTTTTTGTTTATTATTGTTACCATTACTCATCTAAGCTTTATCCATTTTAGTCAGTAGTACTATCCCATCTTTTATTCTCTTTTTACCAAGATAAGTTAAGACATCTTTTTTGTTGTAAAGTTATATTCCTGGCCAGCCTCTGCTTTTTCTGAACTTAAATTTTTTTTTAACACTTTTATATTATAGTACCATACTATGCTTTTGTATTTGCCCTCAATTACCTAACCTTTCATTAATCTTCCACCTTTTAAAACTCAGAGTTGGTTAATGTGTTTCTTGTGTATCTACAAGAGACTTTTTAGACAAAGTCTCCTTTTCTTTCTCAATGTTGGCTTCTTTTTATAACCTGGACTGATTGCTTTGCAAAATTTTACTCCATGGTATACTTTCTCTGAACTGTGAAATCTGTTATTTATCTATCTCAGTGTGCCTGCTAATTTTTCATAAACTTTAAGGTGGAATGGTCACTTTTCTTCTAGGTTGCTGTCATTTCTACTTCAGTAGCCAGTTTCTCTTTGTTAGTGAGAATCAGCTCTAGAGTATAGCTTACCTTGTTGCTTCCATTACCTTTTGAAGGATAAAGTTACAAAGGCAAGCCAAAAAATTACTGGCTGCTCAGCTTTGGGCAGAGAAAGCTGTAGATATCTGGGTAATTGTAGTTTTCTATCACTACTGTATCAAGCTTTTTTGTTAAGGTTTTTAAAAAGATCAATTTCCCAATCTATTTTTTTTTTTTTTGCTTTTTGGAGGGCAATTGGGGTTAAGTGACTTGCCCAAGGTCACATGGCTAGTAAGTAACTCAGGTCCTCCTGACTGCAAGGCCAGTACTCTGTTCACTTCGCCACCCAGCTGCCCCTCCCAATCTATTTTTAAAAAGATCTATTTGCTCCTTTTTTATGTGTGAACCATAACAGTATTCTCTTCCTCTTTCAGCTGGTTTTTACTCAAGTGCTTTTTCACCATACTTTCCCTTTGGACTCCTGGATTTTCTTATATAAATATTTTCTTAATTAGCTATTTTCTATTTTCCTTTTACTCTTTTATATAAAGTACATCTCCTTCCAGAGTAATTTTCTAGACATGGACCCCATCTCAAGTCTCAGTCATATGTGTTAAGGTTAAATTTGCTTCCTTGAATTTAGATCTCTAGGATACTTTTTTTTTTCCTATTTTGTAGCTACACTCTATATTATCTAGTTTGGTAGTTATAAACAGGCAAGTTTCTTCTTCCTTTTCATTTCAAAACCTTTTTTAAAAAAAATTAATCAAGATTCTAGTCAAATAAGTAGGCTCCCATACAGTGCCTCACAGATTTGTGCTTGACCTTGTTTGGCTTAATGTTTTTATCAATAATTTGGATTTTTTTAACCATCCTTTTTAGGTACATTCCATCTTTGGTAGTGACCATCATTTCTGTATCTTAAGCTATGGTTCAGAAATACAAAACTTTTTCTTAAATACCATCTTAACTATCTCTTTACTTCCCAAACCTTTTCAGAAGTCCTTTCCTTTTATCATCAATAGTGATTAAAATGTCACCTGTACTGCTAAGGTCTTTATTTTGCTTATGCTTTTCTGGATGCCTCTGGCAATATTATTTGTCCCTGGGTGAATCAACAGAAATTGTTTGCTAATAGCTATCAAGCTTGATAATTGTCAGGTTTTCCATATCTAGGATACATGCCTTAGTAATACAACAGAACTCTATTGTTAGTGTCAAGCTGACAGTTAAAAAGTCTAGGAAGATGAGGCAAGTAGTGGTAGCAGGTGGGTCTGCTGGGTACTAAAGTAACTACCACTACTTGGCTTTTCTTCCTTGACTTGTAATGAATGGTTTCTCCCCCTAATGCACTTACAGATTCCCATCCTTATTCCTTTGAGAAGAAACAGACTCCTTCCTCCTTTAAGAAGATGGTTCTCTACTCCACTGAAAGAGGCTTATATTTTTTATTTAACTACACATATTCAATGATCCTTTTTCTCTGTCTCTCCTTTGTCACATTCTTCTACTTTCCAGGGTCTTGGCCACCTATGATCATTTTTCTTTCTGTTTTTAATATTTTTAAAAGTAACCATTCTACCTGACAGCTTCATAGGAGGACAGGTGTTCCTCAAACTCCTTTACCTTTTTTCAGGAGGGACAGGAATTGATAGTTGCTTCTGACCCACCAAGAACCTTAAGTTCTGGGTGCAGACGGACTAGACTCAAATCTTAAACATTTCTCATTTTGGCTTGTGTCCTCATGTAGGGTATCTTCTGAGGATATCAGAATCTAACTCATGCCTCAGTGTCTACAACAGGGGAAGAAGGCAGTAAGCCCTTATGCAAAGATTTAGGACATTGAATACAGGCAAACCTTATAGAAAACATGAGCTAAAATTGACTTGCATCTGAATCCATAATTGGTCAACACAACTTCCCCTTCAAGTGGGTCTAAAACTTTCAACAGAAACTTATTCAGACTTGTAGTACTTAAGATTGAAGCCTTCCTACAAGAATAAAGGGTTGAAATGTCTCCATCTGGAGAGCCTCACCTTCTAAGGAACCTATACAACCTTTCAGACTTGTTTGCTGCTTTCTTCCTTCAAATATTTATAGTCTACTTGACACAGTATAATTGAATGGCAAGGTCTTAGTTTGTTTCACATCATGTCTCTGCTTTGTTGTTTCTTGGCTCTGTTTTAGCGTCTTCACTGCATGGTTCTTAAGGAACTATGTTTCTCTGCTGTTGCCACTTCACTCTTGCCATCTCTGGAGTATAAAAGTTCCAGGGCTCTTATGTAGATCTGCAGATTTCCCACCAGTAAATGATCTAAGGCTGCCTTCTGTGTAGTCTCCTTTCTGTTATCTGTCTCTTGAACAGGTAGTCTGTAAGCTTTAAAAAAAAATTTGATATTTGATAACCATTTCAATATAATTAGTTTCCATTGTAATCTTACCTATTATATGCATTTAAGAACATTCTGAGTTCCGCCACACATGAAAAAGGATGAAGAATTAATTGCTCTAGAAGCTCTTTTTTTCAATTACTAAATCCAACTGAATAAATTCCAGTATCAAGGTTGGCCACAGAATCCATCCTCTCCAAATATGGTTTTAGTGAGCCAACAAGTATTTGGAGTAATCTGAAGTCGTTAATGTCATAACAAAGACCTCATCCCTCTTAGCCTTGTTACAGGGAACTTACTTGGACAAGAAGTAAATTTTGTAAAGGAAATTTCAACCTGTCTTTATGTCTTACTACCCTTTTCATTCCCATCCAATACCACTCACCCTGTGCACTAAATTATAATTTTTCGTTTTCAAAAAATTAACTTACCTGTAGCCCCAGTACTGGATATTTCTCTGGTGATTTGGGAAGGCTCCAGAGTATTAGTCATCTCACTCATTATAGCAGCTACATTTGTCCTATTCAGTGTCTTCCCCAGAAATATATATTACCCTAATAATTTATAGCAGTATATAAAGTCCTGTCACAATACTTAAGTATTTCCTAAATCAACAACCCTTTGGGGAGGTTCAGTTCCACTACAACTGGGCAGTGATATTGGTTATATTTATTCCTAATGCTTATCCCTTCAGGCCTAGGATTGCCTTGATGCTTGGAAGAGTCTGTCTAAATTTAGTCATTGCTGATACAAAAA
>CM053580.1:354676866-354692094 GCA_028627135.1 Pseudochirops cupreus | reverse complement strand
ATATATATATATATATAATTCTCATTCTACTTCTGCTCTTAGTATTGATTTTGAACTTTGCTTTAGTGTCCCCTTTTCTAGGAGAGTAGTAGTGTCTTTTCTTGTCTTCAGTTTAGGCATATACCCTCTAGTGTCTGCCTTAAGGATTCTGGTTTACTGGTATCACTTTAATAAACATTTATTCACTACCAGCTAGGTGGTACAGTGGATAGAGTGTGAGGCCTGAAGTCAGGATCTTCCTGAGTTAAAATCTGGCCTTAGACACTTCCTAGCTAGTGACTGGCAAGTCACTTAACCCTGTTTGCCTCAGTTTCCTCATCTCTAAAATGAGCTAGAGAAGGAAATGGCAAACCACTTCAGTATCTTTGCCAAGAAAACCCAAATGGAGTCATCAAGAGTTGGACACACCTGAAAATGATTGAACAATTACCTGCTATTTTCAAGGACATGGGTATGGAGTCAAAAATGAAATAATCTTTGCCCAGGAGTGTACATTTTACTGAAAGGACTTGGCATCTATACAGATACCAAAATACAAGATGATTTCAGGAGAGAGAAAGCACTAACTATTGGGGGTATTAAGAAAGGATTTGCCTAGGAGATAGCAAGTGAGTTGAACCTTAAATGAAGCTAAGGACTCCAACAGGCATAGGTTAGGAATGAATATATTCTAGGCATCATAGGGGACAGGCTTTTTGTTGTTGTTTTTAATTCTCAATTCTCTCCTTATCCTCTACCTATTGAGAAGGCAAGAAACACAAAACCCATTACAAATATGTATAGTTTTATGTGTATATATATATATATATATATAAACAAATTTCTGCATTAGCAGTGTCCAAAAAAAGGAAAAAGAAAATATGCTTTAATTTGCACTCAGAGCTCTTTTGGTGCTGTGGTTGGTCATTGTGTTGAACAGAGTTCCTAAGTCTTTCAAAGTTAATTTTATTGTTGCTTTGTATTAAATTGTTTTATTTCTGCTCCCTTCTTTTGCATTAGTTCATACAAGTCTTCCCAGGTTTTTCTGAAACCATCCTCTTCAAAATTTCTTATAGCACAGTAGTATTCAGTCACATTCATATACCATAATTTGTTCAGCCATTCCCTAGTTGATAGCCATCCCCTCAGTTTCCAGTTCCTTGCTATCACAGAAGAACTACTATATCAATATATTTGTATATATGAGCCCCTTTCCACTTTTTCATGTTTTTGGCGGTGGTGGGACAGGATTTGTAAAGACATGGAGATACTGAATTTGGGGACCAGCTAGTAGGCTAGTTTAGCTGGAACATAGGAAATGGAAATAGGAACAATGTGAAATAAATCTGGAGAGAGAAATGAGAGGCAGATTACTGTAGAGGGTTTTAAATGCTAGGTTGAGTATTTTAGGTACAATAGGGAGGCACTGAAGATTTTCAAAAGAATGATATGGCTAAACTTTTGGGATTTTAATTTGAAAGCTTTGTGAAAAACAGACAGAAGAAGGGAGGAACTAGAAACTGGAAGTCCAGTTAGTAGGCTGTTGTAGTCCAAGTGGGAGGCAAGAAAAACCTAGGTTAGGGTAGTGACCCCATCAGTGGAGAGAAGAGGACAGAAATGAGAGATGTTGAACAGGTAGTAGCATAACTGGATATCGGGGCTGGGGTAAAGAAGAGTGTTGAACTGTTAGCTGACTCTGAGGTTGAGAATAAAGAGAGGTCTTCAAGCAATGTGTGAATGCCTACCTGTCAGGTTTGTAGAGTATCACTCACATGTATGTTCACATGGATTGGAGGAGATGACCTCCAAAGTCTCTTCCAGTGCTTAGATTCTTTGACTGAACCTGGGTGATTAGAAGGTAAGAAACAGAAACAATTAAGTTTGAAGTCGGGGTGAGTGTAGGGGATAAGACAATTTCTGTTTTGGACAGAATGAATTTGAGTTGCTAGTGAAACCTCAAGGTTGGTTGGTGTTATGGGACTGAAATATAAGAGAGAGTAGGACTGAATATGTAGATTTGGAAGCCATCTACATAAAGGTAACTGAGTCTGTAGGAGCTGAATGAGATAACTAAGAGAGAATGTAGAGAGAGAACAGAAGATCAGGACAGGGCCTTAGGGGACTCCTCAAAGGGAGATGGATGATGATCCAGCAAAGGAGACTGAGAGGGAATATTAAAGTAGGATGAAGGCCAAAAAAGAGAAATCTCACAGAAGCCAAGGGAGGAGAATATCCAGGAGGACTGGATAGTCTACAATGTCAAAATTAACTGGTAAAATACAATGAGGACTGAGAAAAGGCCATTGAATTTAAGTGATCATTAGTACCTCGGAGAGAACAATTTTATTTAAGTGGTAGGGTTAGACACATTCAAGAGGTTGAGGAATAGAAGTGGAAGAAATTGAAGCAATACATATAGCCTACTATTTCTAGGAACTGGATGTGAAAGGAAAAAGTGAAACATAGCTTGGGAGGTTGAAGGTCAAATGAAAATATTTTTTAATAGATGGGGGAGATCTAATCATATTTATAAGCAGCAAATAAGACAATAGATAAAGAGAGTTAAGATGACATAAAGAGAAGGAAAGATATAGGGGACAAACTCCTGGATGAGACAAGAGAGAATGAGCTCAAAGGTAAAAGTGAATGGAGCAAGGGAAAAGGAAATGGAGACAAAATAAAGGAAATGTTGAGGTACAAAGTAGGAAAGAAGAAGGAGCTTGCAATGGGTAGTCTTGATTCTTGGCAAAGCAGAAAGAGAAATTCTTTGTTGAGAGGGAAAGGGATAGGAGACTGTGAAGAACTTGAGAAGAGAAGAGAATGTCTGAAATAGCCATCCTTGAGAGCATGCTATACGGTCCATTGGGGAGAACAGAAGAATTGCTATGAAGCATCAAGGGCCCAGCTAAAATTAGGTAAAACTGTTTGATAAGATTATGTAATTTTTCATGGAGCATAGATGTGGTAGGGAAGTCATATTGTGGAGATAACCCAGGTTTGGAATTTGAGAGTGACTAGAGACAGGACAAAGGTAGGAAAGGAATTGAAAAGCTTATATTAAGGGTGACTAGGTGGTGCAGTGAGTAGAGCACTGGCCCTGGAGTCAAGAGGACCTGAGTTCAAATCCAGCCTCAGACACTTGACACACTTACTAAGCCATGTGACCTTGGGCAAGTCACTTAACCCCAATTGCCCTCCCCGCCAAAAAAGCAAAAGAAAAGCTTATATTAGTGCAGGAGTGAGGAATCTTCAACCTCCAGGCTGGGTCCTCAAGTGTAGCCCTTTGACTGAATCCAAATGTCACATCACAAATCCCCTCATTAAAGGGATTTGTTCTGTAAAACTTGGAATCAGTCAAAGGGCCTCACTTGAGGACCTAAAGGACCACATGTGGCCTTGAGGCCGCAGGTTCGCTACCCCTGTATTAGTGTATAATTGAACTAGTTAACAATAGGATTAATGGTGAAGGGAGGAAAATGAGGCCAGAGTACAAGATAATGAATGGGGAGAGCATTGAGAAGTGGAGGGACTTCCCAGAAGTTCCCAGAAGAGATAGGAACAATAAGTCAAAAGGAAGGAGGGAAAGATAGATAGGAGATTATGATCGGAGAAGGAATTTCAGAGTTTTGGGTCATAGCAAGTCAAGAAGTCACAAAGGACAAACAACAACGATAATAACAGCAACCTGGAAGTTCATTTCCGTATGAGTTGGGGATTATCAAAGCCTTTGGCACATTGTCAGGATGGCTCTTTCAGAGGTAATTACAAATGAGTAGATTAGGATGAAATCTTCACAACTACTGAATGGAACATGAAAGGCTATAGTGAAGGAAGGTCCCTTACTGTCCCTTCTCTCCTCCCCAAATACATATGGATTAAAGGGTGACTAAGACAGGTTGGGATGGATGTGTGGATATAATAAAATTTAAATATGGGTTTGGAAATACTGATGTGAAAAAGGGATAGTATTAGGCTAGTTTATAGACTCAGTAATGTTAATGTGTCTTTCTAGGTGGGAGGAGAAATGATCCTTCTCTTTCTACGGGAGGATGTTATCTTTATTATTATTACTATATGTTTAAATCTTTGTGGAATTATGGAAAGTTACTCACCTGGGGAGGAAAAGGCACCTAAGTATGACTTAAGCTGGGAAAATAGCTGAAGTTGATAATCAGTCCTGGGAAAGCTGTGATCATTCATTAGGCCCAGGGTGTGACCCTCATTTCTCTTCTGGGAATGGACACCTTTAATTATCTGAGATGTCTGGAAAGAGAAACTGGGATGGAGAGCCAACTGGAGGCACGACGTTTAAGATAGAAAAAGTGAGTTGATTCTTAAGTGCTCAGGAAAACGTGATGACTATAATGTGTGTGTGTGTGTGTGTGTGTGTGTGTGTGTGTGTGTGTGTGTGTGTGTGTATAGGAAACATTGAAGGTAACCTATCCTTAAGAGAAATTAGGAAAGACTTCTTGCAGAAGATTTTAGATAAGACTTGAAAGAAGCTGGGTGGTACAGTGGATAGAGCATGGAGGACCTGAGTTCAAATTTGACCTCAGACACTTGACACTTAATAGCTGTGTGACCCTGGGCAAATCACTTAATGCTGATTGCCTCAAAAAAGAAGCTAGGAAAACTTCTTAAATCCGCTTAAGGAAATGGAGGAGAGGAGGGCTTCCAAGCATCGATGGCAGCCAGGAAAAATGCATGGATTCCAGAGGGCCTTGTGTGAGTAATAGCAAGGAGGCCAATGTTCCTGGATCTCAGTGGAAGTTATAAGTAGACTGGAAAGTTAGGAAGGGGCTAGGTTAAGGAGGGCTTGAGAAACCAAGTAGAGAATTTTACATTTGATCCCAGAGATAATAGGGAGCCACTGGAGTTTACTAAATGGGAAGGGCTGTAATATGATCAAAGTCATGGCTAACCAGAATGTTTTGGGCTGTTGACCTGGATATAAAAATGTCTGAGAACAGACCTTCTACTACAACTGTAATATAGATCTCTAGAAGGGCAAGAAAGTAAAAGGGTTATAGAATATTGTATTAGAGCTAGGAAGAGACCTCAGTGATTATCTACTACAACTTTCTCATTTTATACATAAGTACATTTAGGCACAGAAAGGTGAAGCAACTTATAGAGAAATCCCAGGCTCCCTTAGCAACCAGAAAAGGAAGAGTCCATTCTCAACCAGATTCTTCAAATAGGTATAAGAAAAAGAACAGGGATGAGCCAACTCTGCCAGCAAATTTGTAGCTAGATTATAGCTTTTGTAGGGAAAGATTTTCAAGTTCTGTGTGTAAATCTTTATACTTTTAGATTTATTTCTGTTAAATGGTAATTTCCCCTCTGAAACAATGTAACCCATTTGTAGAACCAAAGGATTTATATGTAGGTAGGTCAAAAACCAGGAGAGAATGAAGATTTCCAGAGGTTAGCCACAGGTTGGTGGTCATAGCAGAAATGATGGCCATTATACCAGACAGATGATGAATTCAGTGTTTAGTAGAGAGTGGAGGACTGAAGACATTTGGCTATGGTTGCTATTTCTGTCTATGTGGGCTACGTCTGATGGAAGGAATGACTGTGGGGATTGCTTAAGTAAATATATTTGTGTGTAACTTTTAGAGAAAGAGAAGAAAAATCTGAGGTAACATAGACTGATGAATATAATCTATGAATATGAATGGGCCACCAATTGAGAAGAGAATGAAGAGGCTCCCTGAACAGGTACACCTAAGAAGAAATGATGAAGGAACTTAAAAAATTTATTTGTTAATATACTTTGTTTACTCATCCTTTATGTTGCCCAATATTTCCTTTCTCCTTCTCACAGATGATCATAACTTATAATCTAGAACAGAAAAGAAGAAAAAAAAACTCATTAAAACTAACCAGTACATTGAAAAAGTGTGATATTACATGTAGTGTTCGACAGCCATGGTCCCCCACCTCTGTAAAAATGGGATGGAGGGTGTCTTCTCATATCTCTTCTTAGGGGCCAAGCTTAGTTATTGTCATTAAATTTCTTTTTATAAATAAGTTTTTACTGATGTCCTCTTTTTTTTTACATCATCATAGTTTTCCCCATTATCCTTTTCCTTCTTCCTCTTAGAGAGCAGAGCCATCTCATATAACAAAGAGGATTTTAATATTATTCACCTGGTGTTTCTTACTTCATCTTATGTCAGTTCATATATCTTCCCAAGTTTCTCTGTATATGTTATATTCATTCTTTTTTAGAACACAGTAATATTTTATTATGTTCACGTCTCACAGTTAATTCAACCATTCCCCAAGAATTTTATTTTTTTTATTTCTAGTACTTTGCTACTACAAAAAGTGCTGATATAAATATTTATCTTTGACCTTCTTGAGGTATATGCTTAGCAGTGGGATTTCTGAATAAATGCCTATGGACTTATTTTAGCCACTTTCTTAACATAATTCCAAATTGCTCTCCAGAATGGTTGGACCAATTTCCAGTTTCACCAACAGTGTATTAGTATGTCCATCTTTCTACAACTCCTCCAACATGAACTGGGCTTGTATTTTGTCTTCTTTGTTCATTTGCAGGGCGTGAGGTGAAACCCGGGGTTATGTTGATTTGCATTTATTATTGTTTGTAGTTTGAAACATTCTTTCTTATGATTGTAAAGTTTATACTTCTTTCGAGAACTCTCTATTTATATCATTTGTTCAGTTATCTATTGGGAAATGATGTTTAGTTTTGCTTGAGAGCAGGTTTTTGTGGGATAAGGAAGCAAATTGTAGGAATGTAGCTATCAACTGAAAGACAAGTCCTGTTGATCCTCCTGGAGAAAATGGAAAGGTGCCACAGAAAGGGGAGGATCCTTAATTTTGCTCTGGATTGGCATCTAACTCCATTTGGCTACTCTGGAGGTTTTGGTTGGGTCACTCAGCATTTCCTTACTCATTTTTAATTTCAGAGATTATATAGTATCATTTAATTATCTAGAACACAATAGTTGCCCTAGTGTAATGCAGCTGAACCTATGTGTAATTCACCTATGTGAATCTTGTGCAAGGCCATCAGAGCTCATGGCCCACACCTCTGGATCTTACATAAAGGATGTTGCTTTTGCAGTGTAACCTGGAAAGGTAAAAGACAATGGAAAGCAAGGTGCAATAGGGAAAAAAATGCTTTGGAAAAGTACAAGGACAGTCCATGACTATTTTAAAAAGCCTGGATATGCTGTGATACTAAAGATTAGAAACTGAAGCACTGTCTTATTTATTTATATGCTCAGTACTTAGCACAATGTCTGGAACATAGTAAGAGTTTAATAAAAAATGGTCATCCCAAAAGAGAGGAGCTTTCTTTTCAAGCTACAAAACAGTTTTTGCCTCCACATGAAATAGCGTCACATCCTTATGGCTTAAAATCTCATTTTACCTTTGAGGCAGAAATGGAAGCTGCTCTTGCTATGACCTTGGGCAAGTCAGTCGGCGTCAAGTTTCCTGATCTGTAAAATGAGGGAATTAGAAGAAATGTTCTCTGAGGCCTTTCATAGTTTGAAATCGTTTAGCATGGATCATTCTTCATTCCAAAGGGGTTCCAGGTATTATCTTGGGCAAGGCTAAAATTCAGCCACAAGGGAGACTTCATAAGTAGAAGTGTTTGACTTCTTCCATTTAAACTATTCTCTCCCACTTTCCCCCTTCCCCCACTGAGTTTCTCATGTTAGCCAAATAGCTAATTTCCATAGTATATTGTTGAGGGAGAAGGGACAAAGCATTAATTAAGTGCCTACTAGGTGCCAGCCACTGTGTTAAGTACTTGATAAATAAGATCTCATTTGATCTTTGTAGGTGCTATTATTATCCCCATTTAATAGATGGGGAAACTGAAGCAGACAAGTTAAGTGACTTGTATAGGGTTATACACCTACTAAGTGCTTGGGACTGGATTTGAACCCAATCTTCCTGAGTTCAGGCCCAGCACTCCATCCATTGTGCCACCTAGATGCCTTGAGAATATAGAGAGGAGGCAAAAGCTCAAAGGATAAAATCTTTGGGACACCAAAATTTAAGTGACAAGAACAGGGTGAAGAGTGAGCAAGGGAGATAAAAAGGCAGCAGAGATGTGGAAGGAAAAACTCGACAGTACAGCACAGAAGCCAAGAAAGGAGACCTGATCCAGAGGGAAGAAGTGGGCCATGGCATTAAATAACACAGAGAATAATAATAATAACAGCTAGCATTTACATAGTATTTTAAGGTTTGCAAAGCACTTTATACACATTATTTCAATAATAATAATTTCTCAATAACCTAGGAGGTGCTGAGGAATCTTCCAGACCAAGGGAAATGATCCCTCTTGGGACAGGTGTAGTGGTCAGTGAGGGTCTGATGACTATGGATCGAAGATAGGAGGCCAAAGTGAATATCTGAAAATTTGTCACCATGCTAAGGAATGTTACTATGCTCTTATCAAATAGCATCTTTAACTTCTTAGGATACAGATTTGGCTTTTAGAGTGCATAGCCAATCAGCAGCATTCTGCAATAACTTAGGACAGATATGTAAAACATTTCACAGGAGGGATTGTTGTCGCTTGTCTTTCATTCTTGAAGACGACCAATGACATCAGGAAGGTGAAGTCTTGACTTGCAAGTAAATTGGATTTAAGTGAGGCAGGGTCATGGAAAGTTATCCTCACTCTCTCCTCCAGAGTCATCAGAGTCTAGTGGCAAGATATAGATGACTAGAGATGGCCCCAGATGCAGCGGGAGGCTTTGGCCTTTTTAAGCTATTGTCTTTCCCATGTCTCAGTTTGTCTGAGGCAACACCCATTCAGTGATTAAAGGCGAGGTAAAAATTGAGGCAAAAGATGGTCTAGTTTGATTTCTCAAAAGAATCATTCTGAGAGGGGAAGACCCTCAGGGTTTCTGATCAGAACAGAAACAAGTACTATTTACACTCACTCAGAGTCATCAAAATCCAAACAAACACAGGGAGGAAAGACTTGAGAAAGAGGGGGATCAGGAAGGGGAGAAAAGGGAGTATTTGGAATTCAACTGATAAGATTTATTATAGAAACAGGAAAACATTCCTTGTTGAAGGGCAGGAAACAAAGGGAAGTGACCAAATACTTTTATCATTATGAAAGCAGTCCTTTTAGACAAAACTGCAGAGACTTAACCAAGGAGAGCAAGTAGTTGTTATAAAAATGAATGAAAACATCTGTTTTGCTATATCCTTACATAGTTTGTTATATTTTATTTCTCCCTGGAGATTTTCTCCTATTAGAATCAACCATGTAGTTGGGGGACCCATTGAGATGTTGCAAAATAATATTGAAACAGAGGTTAAATAACTCATCCAGGGTCACATAGCTAGTAATTGTCTGAGGCTGGATTTGAACCCAAATTTTCCTAACACCAGGTCTGACAGTCTGACACTATTCATTGTACCACCAAGATGTATTTATTTAGAGACATAGAGATTAAAAAAATGTGTCAGTAAGAAGTTATGTCTCCTAATTAATTTCCAGCTATACTGATCCTAAACCCTGTGCGTACTGTTGTGTTTATCCAATGTTTCATTTTAATCCATCTTAATATCAGATAAGGTCTTCCTACCTTCAATGGTTTCATCTCCCCTCTTTAAGGGGAGACTAAATCATTGCTAGAGTTCTTTTCTAACTCTAGAAATATTCTAGGGCTCTTAACCCAAATTCGAATCTGCAGCAACAAAGTAGGGAGACATCATTGTGGCTGAGGTTGACAATCAACAGTGAAAGCTCATGTACTTTTCAGCTTCTAGTTTAGTATACACCTGCCCCATCAGCTGTTCTTTTCAAGGGGGGTGACAGGCATATAAAGAAGGTACTTTTATTTAAAAAAAATATTTTTTTGCCTTTTTTTTTTGGAGGGCAATTGGGGTTAAGTGACTTGCCCAAGGTTACATGGCTAGTTTGTGTGTTAAGTGTTTGAGGCCAGATTTGAACTCAAGTCCTCCTGACTCCAGGGCCAGTGCTCTGTTCACTGCACCACCTAGCCACCCCTAAAGAAGGTACTATTAATCCTTCACTGTAGGATGAGCTCTCACTGGAACGAAAAGTTAGATTCTGAGGGGGGAGGAGTGTGTGTCTCAAATTATCCAAACTGGAAGAACAACTGAGGCAGAGCTTCAAGCCAGTAGCACTTTATTAAATGGTTCATGGCTCCCTCTAATGAAGTGGACCTCAGATCTTCCTCATGATCTGAGATGTGTCTCCTTTTCCCAGGGCCTTACTTTTATAGGGCTTGATGCCCAGACACTCAGAAGAGGTAAAGTAAAATTTGGGGTCTCATTGGTTGATAGACCTTGATTTTGACCCTCCAGAAAGGGAAAAAATGATGCATCAGCATGGATGGTTACAGGACAGGCAAGGTAAAGATCATCTCTGTTGACTAAGTGATCATGAGATAGTCACCTGCTTATGTTGAGCAAGAAAGGGTGGTCTGGAGGTACAAAAAAAAGTTGGGGGACTTGTCAAGGCATCCCGCCCATGCTGGGTTTGGTCATCAGTATTATTGTGGTTAGGCAAGTGAACTTTATAACTAGTAGTTCATGGCTCTGGGGCCTAATATACAGAACTTTTATTTACTACTCCTGTGGAATCATATCAAGCTGGTTAAAGCTGATGGGAATAAAATAGGGGTCTTATTAATTATCTATCACAATTCTTGTGCACTTTTACCATAGCTATTTGACTGGAGGACTCAACTGAGCATACCTGGCTAGAGGTAGCACAGAGGTATGCACAATAGGGTTGGCAAGTTGGCAAGTTGGCAAGTCTCTACTGTTGGATAAATCAGTTTGTAAGCATATGATGAGTATTTACTGGGAGTCACTGGGATACAAAGCATAATATCATAAAAAAAAAGTCAGAAAAAACCTTGAGTATCATCTAATCTAGTGCCTTTATTTAAGGGATGAAGAAATTAAAATGTGACAATTCACTAATTTTTCAGTTATATCTGAATCTTCATGACCTCATTGGGAGTTTTCTTGTCAAAGATACAAGAGTGGTTTCCTATTTCTTTTCTCCAGCTTGTTTTACAGATAAAGAAATTGAGGCAAGCTGGGTGAAATGACTTGCCCAGGCTCACACAACTAGTAAGTATCTGAGGCCAGATTTGAACTCAGGGAGATGAGTCTTCCTGACTCCAGGCCCAGAGCTTCTAAGGTCATTCTATCACCTAGCTGCCCTAAGATCCAGTAGATTTGGTGAATTCTATTCATAGAATTCTTAGATCTCTTTGAGGTTTTTATTAACAAGAAATACTTTTATACAATAAATTATGAAAGGTAAGTATAATGGTAATGGAATTTGGAGATGCCCCTGTATTGGCTTGGTTTTCAGGTTGAGTGTTAAAACCCAGAGCTTGTGAATCCCAATTGTGGGATGGACTTGTTGATGTGAAGAGAGAGGGCTGAACTGGGAGGAGCCGTGAATTTGGAGAGAGGCCCAAGCCAGAGAGAAAGCCCAAGCAGAGAAGATCAGAGGGACTTTTGGAGAGCAATGTCATGGCCTATTGGAGCTGCCCAGGACTTTTGAGAACTGCCACCTGTAGCTGTGGAGAACTGAGGAGGCATGGCTGTGATGCTGGTATTTTGTCTGTTTTGATGTTATTTTGCCAGATTCACTTGCCGGTGAAGGACAGTGCTGCTGTTGTAGAGGTCCTGGAACCTTGCTGTTGGTTCAGAAGCTCTGAAGGAGGATTTTCTGGTTGTATGTTTACAGAAATCCTGGAAGAGGGCCTTGCTGATGTTTTCAGGGGTTCTGCGACTTTTCTGCAGGCAGAAAGTGACTTGATGAGGACACTGGCAATGTGTGTTGTGGCTTTGTCAGGCTTTGCCTCCCCAGGAACTGGGATTGCTGAGTACTTGCCTCAGGTCAAGATGAAGACAGGACCTCTCCTTGGGCATTGAACCCTGTGATGATATCTTAACCTTGTTGTAGCTTAAGGATGGATGGCCTTTTGTGCTCTCCTGCCCCTTTTGAGAAAGTGCTTGGAGTTAATGGATGTTATTGTAATTCAGTTGTGATCCAGGGGTGGGAAACCTTTGACTTTTTTGTGCTCTATGATTGACCAGATGAATGTACTTTGTTTATGATTGGAAACTAATCTCCATTTGAGAAGAAAGACTTTGACTGACTAAATGAATGTACTGTTCAGGGGTGGAGTAGTTCCTGGATCTAATTGAGAACTTACTTGCTAAATGAATGAGTTACACTGTATTTTGATTTTCTTTGTTCTGTGAATGTTTGCCTTAATCCATTACTGAATAAATGGGGTTTGCTATGATGGTAATCCAAACCTTGGAAGTTGCCTTTGCTTGGCATTATAGTAAGGCATTCAGAATGCTCTAGGATTTTGTAGTTATGTTTTAAAATGATGCCATTTCTAATAATTTACTCAGTAAAGATTGAGCACATATATACACAGATATACATACATAGCTATAATGTGAAACATAGCATCAACAATTTAGCATTTAAAAGATCCTCACACATCATCTAGTCTAGAGATCATCTAATTTAATCCACTCATTTTACAGATGAAGAGTCCCAAAGATGTAAAGGGATTTGTCCAAAGGCAGAGGAAGTAATTGGTGACAGAGTCAGGGATTCTAATCCAGATCCTCTGACATCAAATAAAGAATTCTTTCTATCACACTTGCATTTGGTAGCATTTGAAAGAACAATAAGAAAGGTAGAAGAGGCTGAGGGAATTTGGAGGAGGCAAAGAACACTATCCTTAGATTGGGTAGAACTGAAAAGTCTCCATGAAGGAGGTGTCCTTGCACCTGGCCTCAAAGAATGAGTAGGAATTAAAGGAGCAGAACTGGGACAGGTGATTCCATGTGGAGGGAATAACATGAGCAAAGCATGGAGGGTAATCAGAAAATATGAGTCCAGTTTTGCTACATTACCTTGTTAAGCTATCCTGTGGCACCATTGTTGCAGTCAAGGTATAGATATAGATATCAGAAGGGAGTTTTGCTACATTGCCTTGTTAAGCTATCCTGTGGCACCATTGTTGCAGTCAAGGTATAGATATAGATATCAGAAGGGAAGGAAGCCTTGTGTTTCACTCAAATTCTAGCAGAATTATTGCAGAAGCAAATGCCATGGAGGGTTGCAACACATAAGGCACCACATCACAACCTGCCATTTAAATGCTTAGATGTAATTCACACTATGTCAACTTCACAATGGCTGATCAGGTCCCATACTACTACATGATCCTTCAATTCAGGGGGCTTATAACCTAGTTGTGGAGACAAAGACAATACTCATGGAATGTGAAAACAAATAAAGATAAGCTCTATTGTACTCTCTGTAAGTGGGATAATCATGGCTCCTGTTTCGATGGACTTTAATGGTTTGTAAAGAGTTTCCTCCTCCCCACCCCCAACAACCATGTGAAATAGGTAGCATGAGTAATTATCTTCACATGACAGGCAGGAGCCTTAGACTCAGAGAGGTCAATTTAGTTTAATTCATCAACATTGAGTACCTACAATGTGCAAAGTACTGGGTGTGCAATGACTGCACCCTTTCCCCAATAAAAAGAGCAAATAAACCAAGAAAGAAAGGAAGCACTTCCTGTCCTCAAGAAACTTAACACTCTATGGGAGAGCGGAGGGATAAGTTAACTGATTTGTCCATAGCTACCAACCTAATAGATGTTTGGGCCAGAACTCAAATCAAGATCTTAACTTTAAATCCTATGCTTTTTCATTATGTCAAACTGCCTTTCTGAGGAATTCATAAAAGAGAGAGAGGCAGATTGGCTGGCACAGGCAGAGAAAAGTTCTTGAAGAAGGTTAGGGCCTGAAGGACATTATATTAAGAATGATTTATACAAAAGCTTTATGTGTGTTTCTACATAACTTCCAAGGGGCTGATGGGATGCTGGGGTGCCTTTCTAACTTTGTTTGTAACATTGTTGTAACTTCAGTCTGTAAAAAATCTCACGTGTTTGAGTACCTATTTCTGTAACATCAGCTGGTAAAGCCAAGTTGTAAAAATCACACTTACCCCAGCCATAAAGGCATTCGCTCTGCCTCTCCCCTGCCCCTAGCCTAAAAGCCTTTTCCCTGAAACCATTAAGTCTGCCAGCTATAATTATCCCTGCTTGGTATAATAACAAGACATACCTATGAATCCTTCAAAAACATTTTATAAACAAAGCCTTAGTTTAGAGAAATATATACCTCCTTTGTTCTAGTGGCCAGCTGCAAACTATGAATCTTTCAATGCATTATCAGTAAGGTAACTCCTCACAATCAGACACATACTGAATCCCCAATTAGCTCAGCTTCCCAACATCCACCTTGTCAAAAAGGACTTTGATGGCTAACAGACTGGGCACCTCTCATTCAAAATTGACCACTAGCTGACTTAGTGACATTTTAAGGCAAAAACCACACCTCCTGGTAGCTCCCCCCTTGGGATTTCTCCTAGTGAATTATGGGCAATATGCCTGCACAGTTGATATAAAAAGTGCATGTCCCTTTAAGCACTGATCACTCCTTAACTCCTCCCAAATCCCTCCTTTACACACCTAGTTAGCATAATTGATATCAGATTTATGGTTTTATTACTATATAATCAGTATCCCTAATTCCTGCAGGTTGCTGGCTTTTTCTGACACCCCCCCACCCCCGCCTGCTGAAAAACATAATAAACTTTTACAAATCTGCCAAGATTGCTCGTGCCTTGTAATTCTTTCATACTAAAAGAACCTTCAAAGGATTTCCTAGAAATCCATCTCCCTCTCACCCTCTCCAGGGCCACACTATTAATTAATAACTAAAGTTTCATGTCCTCCAGTCATAACTCTCAAGGTTTTCTCTGTGAGGATCATGCATTGAGTCTTCTCTTTGCTACTTGAAAAAAAAGTTAGTTTTCATTAATCACAGAGAACTGACATAGCTTTATTAAGGACCAGTCATGTCAGACTGACCTTATTTCTTTTATTGGCAAGATTACTAAACTGACAGATGAAAGGAAAGCTGTAGATATAGTTTCCTTATTTGGTCTCATCTTCTTCTTGTCAAAAAGATGGAGAGATGTGTATTATCAGATAGATTTGAAAATGGTGAATGGCTGGTGTTATGGGAATCTGAAGATCTTCCCTTCCCCCAGGCCCTTTGCTAAAGTGGCTACGTGACTCTGAGGACCCTTGGATATTTGAAAGTATACTCTGTTCCCTAATAGGCTGAATGTGATCA
>CM053580.1:354619571-354676366 GCA_028627135.1 Pseudochirops cupreus | reverse complement strand
TCTTTTTCAGAGTTAACAGTTGGGGTATTACATCTGTGAGCTCCTTGGTGTCTTTTTCAGAGTTAACAGTAGTTTCACACCTTCTGTGACTGGTAATTTATTCTCAGCATTAACAATGTCTAGGAGGACATAGAATTTGAGGTGTTCTGTAGGTCGTTGGAGATGTGAGTCTGGAGATTAGGAGGGAAATTAAGGCTGGATAAGTGGATTTGAAATTCATCATCATAGAGATGAAAAGTGAATCCATGAAAATTGACATCACCAAGTGAAGTTATATAGAAAGAGAAGAAAAGAGGGCCCAGGACAGGGCTTTGGGGAGTACCCACAGTTAATAGACATAACCCAGATGAAGATCCAGCAAAGGAAATAAGAAGCAGTTAGAAAGTAGGAGAAACGGGAGAGAGAAGTGTGCTAAAAACCTAAAGAGAGTATCGAGGAGAAGAGCACCATCAAAAGTGCTAAAGGTTGCAGAGAAGTCAAGAAGAATGAGGATTGAGAAAAGGCCATCATGTTTGGCCACAAGAAATTCCTGGTAACTTCAGAGAGGGCAGTTTCAGTTGAATGATGAGGCTGGTACCTGATTGTGAAGGCTTACGAAGACAGTAAGAGGAGAGGAAGTGGAGGCACCTATCTTAGGCAGCCTCCTCAAGGAGTTCAGCTGCAAAAGGCAGAAGAAATATGGGATGACAGCAGGGAGGGAAGGATTAAGTGAGGGAGACATGAACATGTTTCTAGCAGCAGACCAGGAGAGATGAAAGATAAGCAAGAGAGTGGAGGTGATAGAAGGAGCAATCTCCAGAGGAGATAGGATGGAATAGGACCACTTGTGCAGGTTGGCCTTGGCAAGCAGAAGAGTCACCTCTTCATGTGAAGTAGGGGTGAAGGAAAAGATGGTGACAGAAAGCATATGAGTGATATGAGAGAGAGGGATGAGGAGGGAGTTCTCAACAAATGGCCTCAATTTTTTCAATAAGATATGAGACAAGGTTCTCAGATGAGAGGGTGAGTGGGAAGGGGAACCACAGGAGGTTTGAGGAGGAATGAAAAAGTTTGGAAGAACTGCCATGGAAAGTGCCAGACTTGCATCTCAGTGAACTGATTGGGGAAGTATAGAAGGATTCCCATCTAAAGCGCTGAGGTCCCAGTTGAGGTTATGTAAAATAAATTTGTGGTGGACCCAGTCAGAATGTTTACATGATTTTTCTCCACCTTCCTTTAGCTGTACTTATTTAGAAACAAAGGTAGTAGATGGTAGGAATGACATAAAGCTGAAGTTCCGTGAGGCATAATATGCTATATATAATGAGGAGACCAGGAACTCAAGAGAAAAAAATGGTTTAAATTTGAACTGGTTCACCAAGGGGTCAAGATGGGGAAAGGAAGAGAGTGTGGCTAGTGCAGGGATGATGTCTGAGACAGAACTAAGTGGACGAGGGGTTGGAGGCACAGTGATGATGAAGAGCTGGGTTTGTTATGGGAAAGCAGAGGGAGAAGAAAGCCAATAGGTTGTTATTAGGTAAGAGAATTTCAGAATTCTTGAATACATAGTTGGTACATTTGTGGGTGATGGCAAGATCCAGGGTATGACCATCTTTGTGTGTAGCTGAGGTGGGATGAAACTGTTATTGTTGTTGTTGTTCAATCATTTCAACCATGTTTGATTCTTCATGACCCTATTTGGTGTTTTCTTGGCAAAGATACTGGAGTGGTTTGTCATTACTTTCTCTAGGATGGAAGAGTAGGTCATGGGAAATGAGGAGGTTGAGGAACTGGAAGTTTAGGGCGTTTGAGGGAGTATCAATATACATGTTGAAGTCCCTTAGTATGAAAGTAGGAGTTGAGGAAGAGAGAAAGAGATTGTGAACTGGGTCCTGATTTCTTTGAGAAAGAAAGGGAAGTGTCCTAAAGATCTGTAGAAAACAGCTATAAGAATTTTGATTGACGTGTGGAGAGGTAAATATAGATCAAATGAACCTCAACACAGGCGGTGTTACAGAGTAATAGTGGCAGGGAGAGAGCCTTGAAATAGCGATAGGGAACGAAGAGTATTCCAACTCCCCTGGAGAGAAGGAAATGGCAAACCATTCCAGAATCTTTGCCAAGAAAACCCCAAACAAGGTCACAAAGAGTTGGACACAACTGAAAAATGACAGAACAACAAACTTCGCATTGAGGGAAATGAGTGAAAGTGCAACCAGAACTGAAGTGTGGCCAGGGAGGCTGTGTCATTAGGAGGCAGCCAGGCTTCAGTGACAGTCAGAAGATGGACAAATGGTGAGAGGAATGCTTTAGGAATGAGAGGAATGATTTACCATACCTCTATTTTATTCCAACACTGTTAATCAGTTTAATGTGATTCCATAGGGTAATGATTATACTTGCCTACAGATGTACATTGAGTCAGTCTAGTCTTTCTTATAATAGACTGCAAACTTTAAACTACAAGATTCTAAGACCTTTCTTGTTATGAAGTTCATTTGCTTAATCATAGGAAGCTAGTTAGAGAGCCACCCTTACTTTTCCTTGTTATGGTGACCAAACCCAGCATGGCAGAGGTGACTTGAAGACATGGAAAAATCTCTCAACTAGTTTTGTTGCCCTTCCATCCATTGTCATCCTTCTATTGCCCAACATGGAGAAATGGCCATGAGCACTGACCAACAAGTGGCCCTGTTGACTCGCCTGTAGCTTACCTGTCTACTGGCCCATTGGACCATACCGATGTTTTGATATCTGTTTATTAGCTCAGCCCATGGATCTGCTTGTCAGCTTAATAGGACAAGATAAATCTCCCAAGGTCTGTTCATTGGCTCAGTAGGACCTCCTGGAAGATCAAGATAAAGTTTGTCAACAAATGGGGTTCTCCATTTTATGTAGACCCTTGTAGATGACACCCTCTCCCCACACCTCAGCAATGAAAATCTGGTAAGATGGAATGGGACTTCTCTTCCCATGGGAAGCTAGAAACAAGGCAAGAGATGAACAAACCCAATAGTGAGGCACCAATCTATCCATAACACAATTCCAAGAGATAGTGAAGATTAGGCAGGAAATACAGGTACCATGATGAAAGTACAGATTCCATGAAGGGAGAAAAAACCTCCCAGGGTCAGAAGTCATGAAATATCCCTTGACCTCACATGTTCTCCACATATGTGCCTCACTACCTTGTGCTTTAAATTTGAATCTACTTTCCACAGGGACTATGTATGCACACTCCTGGTTTGGGGAATATTTTGTAACTTCTATCTTTCTCAGTAAATGTTCCTTTTGAAAAAATTGAGGTTAGCTGGTTGATTACTATTGAAGAGCATATCAGAGAGGAGCTCATCAGCAACAGTCCCAGAAACTGTGTCCACTCAGAGTTACCCCTAAACTCTGAAGAGAGAGGTAATCATTGCCCTTTGGGAACCTCACCTACTAGTGCACTTCAGTTGGAAGAGTAAACCCAGAGGAGGTGCATTTAGTTCTAATTTTACACTGTATAATTCAGATAGCCAAATTCTAAAGCCTACTTTGTGCAATTGAACTTACCAAACAATGAATTTTCTGTCATAGGATTGTAGATTAGAGCCCAAAAGGGCCTTAGAGGGTGACTCCCTCATTTTACCATTGTGGAAATAATCCCAGAGAGATTAGATATTTTCTACGTGACAGAGCTAAGATTTCAATCTGGGTCTCCTGATTTAATCTCTCCAAGGCGTCAATTTCTTCATCTAGAAGATGAAGGGGTTAAATTAGATGGTTTTCATCTTCCAAGTCTAGATCTATGTTCCTATTTGGGGCTTTTTCTGTTTTATCTTGCCATCCACCTAACTGTAGGTGTTCTGCCTTATACTTAGGATCAGAGATTTGGAACTACAAAAATACTTGGAGGTAATACAGTTCAAACTCCTCATTTTAAAAAATGAGGAACCTGGGGCAGCTAGGTAGTACAGTCAATAGAGCACTGGCCCTGGGGTCAGGAGGACCTGAGTTCAAATCTGGCCTCAGACACATAACACTTACTAGCTGTGTGACCTTGGGCAAGTCACTTAATCACAATTGCCCTGCCCTACCCCCTCCAAAAAGAAAAAAATGAGGAAACTGAGGACCAGTGAAGTGACTTGCCCAAAGTCTGATTCTGAATTTAATGTTCTTCAGATTCAAAGGGCTGTGATCTATTTTATTAATCTAGAAAAGGCTGATAAATATTAACCAGGTCTGAATATGCAGTTCACAACTTTAGGGAATTTAAACACAGATTTCAAATACATTCTTCAAAAGCCGTCCTCCAACATACACCTTATTGTCATCTGAGAGAAAAGTAGAGCAGTTCATTGCATTGAACACAAATGGTTATCAGGTGAAATATGCCTGCGCTCACTAGATGGCACTCTAGCTACATTGGTTTCCCAACACGAGCTCTTTCCTGAATGCAGATATCAATATTAAAAAAAAAAATGTTTTCCTGATATCTTTTTTTTATATCAGTTTTTTTCCTGAATATACTACTCCTGACATAGAACTCTTATAACAAAAAAAAAGCAGTTAAGCAAAGTCATGTAACAGAGCAACCAGCGTGGAGACTATGCAAGATTTTGTGCCTACAGTCTCCATTGTCTCTTTTGAGAGAACTGTATATAATGATGCGACCTCCATGGCCATTGCATTTCATCTGAGTTAAGCTGAATTTTAGTCTCAACTTTATTTCCATTATTAAAGTCATATATTTTGTTTTTTTCTTTTTTTTTTATTAAATTGGTTTATTTACTTTTAGTTTACAACATTCAATTCCACAGTCCCTTGAGTTTCAGATTTTCTCCCCCTGTCTATCCCCCACCCATTTCACTTTTTTCTAATTCTGTTTTCTGTTCTGGATCCATTCATATGTTTTGTCTCATTTCTTTCAATTACCCGTGTTTACTATTTATTGTGTCACAGTGATATTCCATTACTTTCTTATGTCACAATTTGTGCAACATTTTCCCCATTTGACGGTCATCTACATTCTTTCCAGTTTTTTGCTATCACAAAAAGTAATGCTACAAATTGTTTAGTATGTACAGCATGGAGTGCTTCATTTAGAAAGTATTACAATATTCTGGCTTCTGCAAACATTTTTCTTTAGGAAGAGTTAGCCTTATGGTATGGGAGTTGAATAGAATTGGTCTCTTGCTTTGGTCTGGATCCCATGGTCTTAGACATTAGAGTAGTGACAAAATCATGGATGGCATACTTATGAAATTTGTTGTTAATACAAATTTGGGAGGAATAGCAAACTCATTGCATCAGGATTCAAGAAGATCTTGATGGGTTGCAGGATCAAATCTAATAAGACAAAATATAATATGTATAGGTATAAATTCTTACACTTAGGGTCTAGAAATGAATCAGGGTTAAAACATAAGGGAAGCAGGACCAGAGAATGGTTTGTCTGACAAAGATCTGGAGATTTTAGAGTGACACCTTAGACTTGAGAGACAGTGTCCAAATGTTCCTGCTATGTCTGGAGTATTGTACTCATTTCCCTACACCACATTTTGGGAAGGTCTTTCATAAGCAGGGGAGGATGGAGAAAAGAGATAGTGAAGGGCCTCAAAATCATGCCTACAAGCTTCAGTTAAAGGAATTTCTGGAAGATGAGTATTTACTCTGGAGAAAAGAAGAATGGGTGGGGAAAGTGGTGGAGGAGCATGACAGATAATAATATCGTATGAAAGAGGGATTAAATTTGTTTCCTTTGGTCTCAGTAAGCAGAGCTAGGAACACTGACTGCAACAATAAAATAAATTTAAATAAATAAGAAAAACTATAACAACTAGAATTATGCAAATGGCTGTCCCCTCATTAGCCATTTTCAAGTAAAAACTATTTTATTACTTATTGGATATGTTGTAGCAGGGATTTGTGATAAAACCTGAGTTAGACTAGATCTCCTGAGTTTCCATTTCTTAGATTCTGCAATTCAGTGCTATATTATCTCAAATTATGTTGATTTTAAACATTGTTTTGTTTTGTTTTTAATTATTAGCTCCTTGAGGATAGGAGCCTTTGTAACCCCCAACATAATTTCTTCTCAGGGCCTCAAATATAGTAGATGATCATTAAATATATTTTTGGTGATGGAATATAAGCTCCCTGAGGACAAGGACTGTTTTATTTTTGTCTTCGTATCCCCAGAACTTAACCTAGTGCCTGGAAAAAAAGGAGGTCCTTAATAAATACTTGAGGATTGATTGATGATCAACAGCTACAGAAACAGCAATATTCCCCAGTCCACTGCTATCAGCAAGCAATCACGTCGTTTTATTCAGGTATTCCATTTCCCTCATGGTCTTATGTTTGTGTACCTCCAGGCATAGAAAAAGGTCTATTGGTTTCCTTGTTCATTTTTTTCTAGGGAGAAATATGGAAACAGGGAATGGTCTGCCTTCTACTTAGGCAGTATAAGCAGCTCACTGTGCCAGAGAATACGTAGGTTGCCACAAAGTCCCCCAAGTGGAAATCTGCCTCCACCTGTATAAAGAATTTTGATTAGAAGGGATGGGTTTCAGGAAGGCCAGTCATCCGAAGACTAGGTAGAAGACCAGTGAGGAGCAACTTCTTCCAAATGGATATGCCTACTTATGGTTGGCTATAGTTACCTTTGATAGGAATCAATATAATGTGAAATTGTCAGTCTTAATTTCCATGCTCCCATGGGCTGATCTAAGCATAGACTTTTTTTCTGTAGTAGACTTCAATAAGAGTTGTGACATGCAGCCATCTATCACAGCAGAAAGAGTAAGATCATAGTATCTAAATCAGGGGTGGGGAACCTGAGGACTTTAGGTCACAGGTGGCCCTTTAGGTCCTCAAGTGCAGCCCTTTGACTGAATCCAAACTTGACAGAACAAATCCCCTTAATAAATTTCTCCACTTTCCTCTCTATGATAAGAATTTTAAAAGAAGATGATTGGGGTGGGGAGGTGGAACATGAGAAGGGTTTGGGGGATAGATGAAGTGAATGGTGAAGGAAAGAAAGAAGGATGTGCCACTTGGGAGCTATGGGACCCTAGGCATCCAGGATGAGGAAAGGCCTTAAGTCCAGGCTTTAGAGTATTTGGTGAAGAAAGTGGGGTAGTCTGGTCTGTGGGGAAAAAAAAGACTGGGGAAGCATAATAGCTGTCTTTGAGTACCTGAAGGGTTGTCTTGTGGAGAAAGCATTGGATTTGTTGTATTTGGCCTCAGAGAGCAGAAGTAAAAAATCAGTAGAGGTTGCAAAGAGACCCTTTAGACTTGATGTCGGGAAAAGCTTCCTACCAAGGAGAGCTATCCAACAGATGCCTAGAGAAATGATGGATCCCCTCCTCCTTGTAGGTCTTCAAGCAGAGGTTGAACAATCACCTGTCAAGTAGGGATTCTTTTCATTATATGGATTAGCTTGCATGGCCACTAAAGCTCCTTCACACTCTCAGATGCTCATCAGTAAACTTGGGGAGTTGGACCTCTCTATTCCCTTCATCTTTGATATTCCTATGTATTTCTTCCTACAATAAGACTTGATTATGACATTTTAAAAACAGAGAATATTATGTAAAGCCACAGAATAATTGTGCCC
Organism: Pseudochirops cupreus; assembly: GCA_028627135.1. Lineage (NCBI taxonomy): Eukaryota > Metazoa > Chordata > Mammalia > Diprotodontia > Pseudocheiridae > Pseudochirops > Pseudochirops cupreus. The sequence goes on along the minus strand of CM053580.1, from coordinate 354,668,784 downwards.
TTGCAAATGGCAGGTATAATAGGAAAAAAGCTATAGACATTTAATTTAATAATATTTTTATTGTGAATAGGATAAGGTGAACTCAATACCATACAAATGCAGCAAGAAAATAGAGATGGAAATTAAAGCTATTTATAATACACTCAACAGAGGATCCCAGTCATAATGTAACCCATTAGTCAAGGAATCATACTCCTTTTACCCAGAATTAACAGATGGATTTGTATTGTGCTAGTAACTTGTCAAACTTGACAAATGCTCATTGTTTCCAAATCCCTATTAAACCCTTCTTTGAATCAATCCCTCAAGTTAGAAAAATTATAGAACGGTAAAGGGTCAAGAGCCCGTTAATGTTTTGAGTTTTATTCTGCAAAAACCTACCAAGTTCCCCATCTTTTCCCACCACCATGCCAGAGAAGAGTTCAATTCCCAACTCTTTTTCTTCCCAAGCTCAAAAGGTCTTTTAACTTCAAATTGCAAGTGATCACAAGCATTGGAAGGACCTGACATCAGTTGTTCAAAACTTTTTTATTTTTAGTTGGAATCCAATGCTACCTTTTGGTGGGTACAGCACCAACCAGATACATTCTAGAAAAGAGTTCACTCTCTGAGTAGATCTGACTCTCCCATCAGGGCTTACAGTCTAACTCCTGCTGCAACAACAGACTGCTTTATGCTCTAGCTAGAGCCATTAAGCAAAACTTAAGCAAATGAAAATTTCTGTCAAGATCCAATTTTGCATGACTTCTAAAGTCTGCCACAGACCTCTGTATCCCAGCCTGCCCTTGCACTGCCCTCTACACTAACATCAGTGAATCACATACACTAAATCTTTCACTCCATCCAAATCTGCACCTAGAACTAGCCTTACCAGAATTTGCTGCATCTGAAAGTTGCATCTGAATGACCAATGGCAAAAGCTTATCCCCTGTAGATGATTCCTCTGGAGATGTTTGAGAGTAGTCCCCAAACAAACAATTACCAAATAAATATTTATATCTGTCCTATGATTTTTTTTTTACTAAAAAATTCACCTTATTCTCTTTTTTGAAAAAAGAGTGAAATAAAAAATAGCTTTAAAAAAAGAAGTCTATTCTGTGTGATGACTGCATATGAAAAGTATTTATTGTTCCCTGCTCCAAAAATATTAATAACATGCCAAAGTTAGAAAGTAATTCTCTGGGTGCAAAGTTTATAGAAACCTGCACCTGTGTAAAAGTCAGACCGGGTTGATTATATACTGGGTTAAGGAGAACAGAATTTTCCCAAGAAAATGATATTGCGTGTTTTGTTGTGTCTGATGATATAAATAAATGGGTGGTCAGCATTGAATTCATCTTTATGTTGCAGGATTCGAGATCCTGGTACCTCTATAGAATCGCCACCATCTTCTGTTATTTCTAAACAGGCTTTATGGATGACATTGGACAAAGCCACTCCCTTAGTCTCTGACAGCCCTGAGAAATCACTTGTACTTTCATCAAAGACATTTTTCATTCCAAGGCTTTCCAGATCTGTTTTAGGGTCAATAATTTTTTCCACCTTAAATTTGGGAATTGAAAGTTTTACTTTGGCACTGGCCATTGTACTGGGGTTGGTCCACTCTTGCAAAGTCTCAGGGCTGAGCTCTTTCTCAACCTGAAAAAAAGAGAAAAGCAAAGCATAATTTATTACCAAGAGACATAAAAGAAAACAAAATCCTTCTTCACCTCATCCAAACATAAAAATGACCAACCAATTGATAAGCATTGATTAAGAACCTATTATGTATCAGGAGCTAGGAAAGGCACTGTGAATACAAAAATAAAAACAACATTGTCTCTGCCCTCATGGAGCTGACTGTCAACTAATGGAAATAATCTACACACATCTAAGTAGATACAAAAAAATATAAGAAGTAAATTGAGATGATGGAGTTTTCTTGGCAAAGATACTGGAGTAGTTTACCATTTCCTTCTCCAACTCATTATACAGATGAGGAAACTGAGGCAAACAGAATTAAATAACTTGCTCAAGGTCACACAGCTAAGATGCATCTGAGGCCAGATTTGAACTCAGGAAGAGGAGCCTCCTTGACTCTGCTCTGACACTCTATCCACTATGTCACCTAGCTGCTCCCCATCAAGGCAACCTAGGTTTCATCAAATCCCCAAATGGTGGTTTTTACAGCTATTTTTCCCATTACAAGGTAGTGATTATATATGAAAGTATCACCTAGATTCCTTACCTTTTCCAATCCAGTTGAATCATCCTCCACATCTTTTGGTAGTAAAATGAGCATGCTCAGGTGCTTATTTTGAAAGGGAAGTTCTATGATCTTGCAGTTTATATCTTTGATGTTACCCATGCAAAATGTAGCTTCTATATTCATCATTTGCGCTGGTTTGGTGTCTGTCTGTAAAACAGGAAACACGTAAGTATCTGCCACAAGCAGGAAAGACAGCATATGTGCACAACTTAATTTGCCTTTATCAGAGCCACAGAGAGGTTAAAAAGGACATCCACAATCTCTCTACCTGCTTCCAAATAAGACCACTTCTCCCAAAGCTCCATAGAACATTTACACTCTCACTTGGTAAGGCATTCCACCTTTCACAATAACCTATGCTTGGCCAGGCAGAGAAACTGTTAACACCAGTCTTCAAAGCATTCATATCTTAACAAATAAGTCCTGCGGTGTTAGAGCCTGAAGCAGGGGCAGGAACCTGAAGCCTTGAGGCCCTATGTGACCCTCTAGGACAGTCCTCAAGTGCAGCCCTTTGAATGAATCCAAGTTTGGATTCAGTCAAAGGGCTGCACTTGAGGACCTAGAGGGCCACAAAGGGCCTTAAAGCTGCAGGTTCCTCATCTGCTTGCCTGAAGTTACCTTAAAAATTATCTAGGCCAGAGATTTTTAGCTTTTTTTGTGTCATTTACACCTTTGGCAGGCTAGTGAAACCTATGGTGCCCTTCTCAGAATAATATTTTTTAAATGCATAAAATAAAATGCATAGGAAACCAATTATAATGAAATAGTTATTAAAATATTTTTTTAAAACCAAGCTCATAGTCCACAGTTTAATAACCCCTGATCTGTCCAAATTTCATTTTTATATACCCAGAAACTGAAGCCCATGGAGATTACCTGAGTTGTCCAAGATTACACAGTCCAGTGCTTTCAGAGCTAGGATTAAAATCCCAGGCTCTTTGACTCCTAGGCCACTTTCTCTTTGTCTCCATTTACACTATGCTGCCTTCTCTTCCACAATTCCTGCTGGAGCTAACTTCAATGCCAATAATGATACAAAATTGCATGTCCTTTTTAAAAACTACTTTGTAAAAGAACACTCATGTAAAGTAGAGTAGGTTGACTCAAACCTTCTGATTGTATTTCTTCTGGAAATCACAGAATGGGGTTGGTCTTGGGCAACAAGACAGGCTTTATTTGCCTGTCTGCTTCCTTTTGTTTTGTTTTTAAAGTATTCCTCTCCACCATCCCTTTGCCACATGGTGTGGTAGAAAAGAATATTAGATTAGGAACTGACAAGACCTGGATTCTAATCTCAACACTGCCATTAGCTCATAAACTACATGCACCACTTGGGTGAATCACTTAAACTTCCATGGACATCACTTTTCTTCCTTTGTAAAATATGAATTAAATGGTCTCTAAGACACCTTCTAGCTCTAATATCCTTTGACTTATGGAAAATACATCATTTCCATATATCTCTCCTTGCTCCCTTCTCCTACACACACACACACACACACACACACACACACACACACACACCCATCAAAAATTACCTGTCCTTAGTTTTCTTCTCTTGTTAATCTATGATCATTTAATTTAAACTATGGAATAGAGAATTGGCAACTCAGTGATTCATCCTTCCTACTGAGGCATTGGCTTTTCAAACGTTTGAAATTTTTCTGGTTAAAAAAATTCAATGGCCATGTTAAGATACCAGGGAAGACATTCATAGGCAATCTTCAAATCACTGGAAGACAGTCACCTCCTTCACTTTTCTCACGTGACTGGAAACCTCTAGAGTCAGGATGAGTAAAGTAGATGACCAGGTTCTTCCTCTGGACTTACCGTATTTTAAAACGGGTCAGGGATTAGACTCCAACTTGAAGATCTCTATCCAGTTAAATAATTGACAGTCCCTAAATTTAGATAAAGTTGTGCTTTCCCAAAAGCTTCATTTATTTCATAGGCCAGAATTGAATTTGGGTCACCTATGTAGGAATAGCCCAATGTACTAAACTACTCATAAAAAGCTTCAAAAATTTAGGGCAAGCCTTGAAGGAGATGGCATAAGATGTGAGAAAAGCTTTAATAATGTGACTCAAAAGTGCAAGGACTGACAGAAATCTGAGCAATCATAGGAAAGTAATAGCTTCTGCTGTCCTCAGGAAGGAAGCATCACCAGAGTCTGCCAGTGACATTTTATTGCCCTATTAGGGAAAACAGAAAAAGATCGCTGACATCCTAGTCCCTTATTAATCCTGTTCACAGAGTCAGGGTATCAGACCTGGATCCAGCTTGGACAAGCTTTAAAATTTAATAAATGAGAAAGCTGGAGTGCTAAGATTTTTCCCCATCTCAAAGGATATTCATTCATATTTCTGACAATTCAAAACTGGAAAGTCCATGGAGATTTCAGAGAAAAAAAAAGTCAAGGATGCTCTGACCTCTCCCTCTTCTACCCCTCCCCCCACCATTACAAACTAATTACAATGTGCTTCATTAAGCTTATGACTGGCACTAAATCCTACTAAGGGGTACCATTTAATGACAGGTTGGAATTTTCATGCAAAAAAGATATATATATATACACATACACATATTATACACAGACACACACATATACATATGTGTGTATATACACATATACATATACATATACACATAGAATCTTTTTACAGAAATGTTTCTAGTAACCTCCTTAGATAAGACGACAAATACACCAGTCCAATGATAATCCAACACTATGTAGAAGTGGTTACCCTCTGTAGGAACTTGCTTCATTAGGAATCTGGCTGGTGCTAATGTGTTCTACAGATAGATTCTGGTAGATCTTTAGAGAGTTCTTAGAGGTCACACGGTCTGATGCCTTTATTTTCAGAAGAGAACACTGAAGCCCAGAGAAATCAAGAGACTTCAGCAAGTCACTGTTATGTTAATAGGATATAAGATCTTTCCTGTTCATTAATAGGCCTCATGTGGAGTCCATTAAGGGAAGTTTGCTTAGGGGAGGCTTGCTCGTAGGAAGGCTTTCACAGCTTTTGCTAATTTCTAATGAGGCATTGAGTCAGAAGGGTTGTGATGCCTTCTGGCTATGAGAAGTGTATATATACTCTGAGTTGTTATTTTGCTTTGGGAGATCCCTTACGAGAAGGTTCTTGTGATTCTCTGGTTGAGATTCTGAGAGACTATATGTTCAGAGCTCCCTGACTGCTTGGATGTAAAGGCTCTCAATCCAGGGATGTATGTAAAGTGTATAGTTGATTCAGGCAGTCAGAGTCCTGTCTGTTGGTCTTTATTTCTCTGCTTGTATTTTCTCTGAAGTTCAGGGTGCTGATTTTTCCCCTCAACTAGTGAATGTGATTAAAAAATATTGTTTACCTCTTGAACAGCTATCTTTCGTAGTAAAGCAGATCTAAGAATCGGTGCTAGCAGCCATCCTGGGTATGCCAGTGCGCTTGCCTTTACAGTCACTTAACCTCTGTCTGCCTCAGTTTCCTCAATTGTAAAATGGGGATCATAAAATAATACCTATCTCCAATTTGTGAGAATCAATTGAGATAGTATTTGTAACATGTTTAGAATAGTTCCTGACATATAATAGGTGCTTAATAATTGCTTGTTTCCTTACTTCCTTTTGAACCCTAATCTCCTGTGCTCTCTCTCCCTATATTTTGCTGACTTTTGAGACATTACTATAAGTCCCTAACCCACAACAAGGTCTATATAAAGTTCAGTACCCTCTCACCTCAGAATTAAATGAAACAATGAAAACATAATTCACAAGACATTTTGGAAACCAGGGGAATTGTTTGTAAAAACTAAGAATTAAAGTTGGAGTTTTTTCCCCTCTGGTGCATTAGGGACCCCTGTCTCCACTGATATTCTGTAAACCAGGGGTCCCCAACCTTTTCTTGCGAGCAATAACTATTTATTTTCCTGACTAATTATTTTACAAATGTAATGGAGACCTATTCTCATTATTTGCTATTAACTATCAGCCTTGTTTTCTAGTAGCTATCAGCCATTACTATACAGATTTCACAAATAAGGAAACAGAGAAGGAAGTTATTTTCCTAAGGTCACGCTCTAAGATTTCCCTTGAATTTGGGCCCCAATTTCAAATCTGCTCCTTAGTGTCAGGCAATAACTAACCTCTCATAGAAAGAAGAAATGTCAATATGCTTTTTAACGTCCTTTCTTATGTAACTCAAGCCCCAGAGCCCATTGATATAGGACTCTTTTCCCATTTGTAGACATCCACAACTGTGTAAAGGGTAGGGTGGAGTTGGCAAGAGCAAGATAGAGGAAAGATTCAGTCTCTTTGGGTTCTTCCAGCTTCCAGGATGGAAGGAAAAGATGCACAGGACTCCAACCTCTCTTCAAGACCATGAAGAGAGAAAGACTCCAGGAAGAAGCTGACATAAGAGTTTACAGCCTCCATCATGTCCCTACCCACAGTTTGCTGCTCCAGAGAGCTCGGGAGCTTTCCCTCTTGGTTAAGTTGAGTTACCCCACTCCCAATGGGAGGGCTCATTTACTCCTGTGTATTGTCCTGATATTTACATATATATGTGTGTATTTATGAATATCCATTTGTTTATATTCTCCTATGTATACTTTTTCTGATTTCTATTTTGCTACTGACTTGGATAAATGGATTTATTTGCTACTTGCTATGTGTATTCATTATGGATCCAGCATTTGATGGGAAAGGAGTCAAGTCTTCAATATAAAGCTTGGAGTTATCCTTTATCCTTTTAGATATAGGAGTTTAGGATTGAACCTAAAAATGACATCCCCTGGACTAATAATATTTAAGGGAGAAGATAGAAATCATTCTAGCCCAGTACTCCCTCTTTCAGAGGAGACCAGAGTGGTGGCCAGTCTCCACACCCAACCTCCTACTTTCCCTCCTAACAGGAATTAAAATCTCCCTTGGAGAAAGGTGGAGGGAGGAGAGGCTAGATATGTAACTATTCTAGCCATATTATGCTTATATTTACGTTTACCAAATGGTTCAGCCATTTTACAAACCAAAATACAACTGTTCCTATTTCACGGATGAACAAAGGCACTCAGACTGTCAGTGGCTGGTTGTGGGAACACCCAAAGGTGGGTCTTGAAATATAGGTGTGCCAGTAATTCATTATAATTTGCAGAATGATTATTTCTTTTCTTAAGTCTCAAATAATTTGGGTCCTTTTCTAGGGGTCATAACTATATTGTACCTCCCCCACTGAAATATAAATCCTATGAAATCTCTCCCAGTTCAGTCTTTGATAATCAATACCTATGACTCCTAGGATACCTTGAGCACATACCTTGTTGATTCTAAATGGACATTCTTTTGTTTCAGATTCAGGAAATTTCTTCATCCATTTTCCTATGAAATAGGCTGCATTCACCACAAGGATCTTGGTTTGGTCATTTATACTGTCTTCAGTCAAGATGTTCTCAAAATGACCTGAAAAGATGTTTTTTAAACCCACACAAATTTCACAAAATGAATTTTCCAAATTTGATATCTATTATTTACCTGTAGGTTTATGAGAAGGAAAGGAAAGTCATTGAACACTTCTACCTTTTTCCTCAGACAATGTTGGGCAGGATGTCCATGACCCCTTGGGGTGGGAATGGGAGAGGAAGCACACAATATACTCGAAATTTCCCAGCTAGCTAACTAACTGAAAAATTTCTTTGGGGAAGGTGGAGGGATATCTCAGGGGGTCCTTGCTTACACATTAACATAGAAACAGCAGGCATCTCTACTAGCCAGAGGTATTTGGGGAAGCAGAGGCCACAGGATATAAACAATGCCATGTGCAGATGGGAAGAACTTGAGTTGGGAGCCAGGAGACCTGGGTTTGAGTTCCACTTTTCATTCTGATTCTCTGTATGGTATTTGGGCAAATACTTCCTTCTCAAGTCTGTATTTTTTTTTCCATATTTCAAATGAAAGAGTTGGACTAGATAATGTCCAAGGTTGAATAACTAGCTGTGTGACCCTAGACAAGTCACCTAACCCTGTTTGCCTTAGTTTCCTCATCTGTAAAATGAGCTGGGGAAGGAAATGGAAGACCACTCCAGTATTTTTGTCAAGAATGGGGTCATGAAGAGCCAGACACGACTGAAATGGGTGAACAACAACGAAGGAAAACTTAGTAACTCCAGCTATCCCTCGCTGGAGGTCATGAAGCAAAGTCGATGTGAGAGCTTGTCAGTTATGGTCTGGAGGGGATTCTTGTTGCATTAGGTGACTTCTAGAAACCCTTCCCACTCTGGCTTTGCATGATTATATGATTCAAACCTTGAGAGTTCCAATGGGACTCCCATTTCCCCATTCCACCACAAATTATCCACTGACTGAAAAGAGAGTGATAGGAATGTTCTGAGTCCAGAATTCAGTTAAGCATTTTCAAAGACTGAATGTTACCTTTAACCTTCCAGTGTGACTTAGGGAAGCCCTATTTTTTTGTTTTTGGTTGTTTTTGCATTCCAAAAATATGCCCTGTACAATGAAAATGAAAGCTAAGAGTTATGCCTTCAGGCATAATCCCTGATCTATCTGAGTTTCAAACTATCGGAACTTTCAAGAAAATGTCTCTTAAATTGTCCTAAGGACAAACTATTTAAGTGACTATGCCTAATAAAGGAAAAATTATTTGCCCTGTGATAGCTGCTTTAAGCAGTACAAACCTGAAAGTCCACATACCAAATTTTCTTTTAAAGTAGGGATTTTTTACTTTTTGTGTGTGTCATGTGTGTCTTACAATCTGGTATAGCCTATCAACCCTCTCACAATAGTGGGTTTTTAAATTATTAATTGAAAGAAATACTACATTTCAATTAGAAGTTAGTAAATACATATGTGTATATGTAAATAAAATACATATATATGTTTTTTCTTCAAGTTTATTTCCCCTGAAATCTCTCCATGGACCCATTGGAGGTCCGTGGATCTCAGGTTAAGAATCCCTGCTTAAAGGGAAATGAAGAAAAAGCATAGTGGAGAAGGGGGAAAAAGCATAAGGAAAAAATACTGTGTGACATAGGCAAATCACAAAATCATACTTGTGAAGAAAAGAATTGGCTTCTCACAAAAGCTGAATAGGCCTCTGCCAATGAGATTTGATTTGCGAGCTTTCCTCTTGCCTAAAAGAACCTCTCATCACCTCAAATTCTATAATCCTCGAAATGCCCATCATTAGAATTACTTCCCTGTGTTAAAAATTTGTCCCCAAAAGGCTCCCATTAAAATACAGCTATGCTGCCTGGGAAGAGAAGCCCATAATAACCACATCATTTTGGATTCATTTAGAGATTTTCTAGGGAAAACAACACGGAGACTCTGTTGAACGCAAGATTCATAAGCTTTTAAGAGGGACAGGAGAGGGATGTGCTCAGGTAAAAACAGGGAGAAAGACTGGAAAAGTGCATAGTATTATCAAGCACTGTGAGAGTCAGGAGAGCTGGATAGGCCCCTGAAGAGGAACCTTTGTTGGCTTATAATGATGCATCAAGAGATTGTAAGTGCATCAGTAACAATACAGGGAAGGAGGTAGAAGTAAGGCTGATATAAGATTGGGCTTGAGCACTACAGGCACACTGCACCTGCTTCACAATTCTGTCTAGATCTGTCCTGGAAGAAAATAATCTTTTTATTCTCTTTTCATTGAATTTTTGGAGCAGAAGGTAAAAGAACAGACATGGGGTCTATTATTTAATTCTCTTAAATATATGAGGGTAAAGAACACTGGCTCAGAGAACCTGAATTATGCCTCTTAACCTGTGTTACCTTGGACAAATGACTTAAGTTCCTCAGGACTCTATCTGTTCATCTGTAAAAGGTGGTGCAGTTGATAGAGAACCAGGTCTGGAGTCAGGAAGATCTAAGCTCAAATCCAGCCTCAGAGACTTACTAGTTGTGTGACCCTGGGCAAGTAACTGAACTCTGCCTCAGTTTCCTCATCTGTAAAATGAGCTGGAGAAGGAAATGGAAAACAACTCCAGTCTCTTTGCCAAGAAAACCCCAAATGCGGTCAGACACGACCGAAAAAACAACTAAACAGCAAAATGAAGAGGCTGGACTAGATGACCTCCAAGGTCTTTTCCCACTCTGGATCCTATCATCCCATGCAGATTTACACACATGCACGCTTAAATAATGAGAGCCAAACTAAAGGGGAGAAACAAAAATAGAAAAACTATCCTATGAAAACGAAAGTAGAAATGCTTCGATTCTGGGGAAATCACCATATTAGGACTATTTGGTTCTGCCTGAAAGAAGAGGTTTAAACTGACTACTCAAAGTTTCTTTCAGGCATGTAATTATAATCGATCTGACATATGTGGCTTTGGATGGCAGAGGGAAAAAAGCAGTGTGCGGGCACTGCTACATCACCAGTTTAAAAGGTACTTGCCATCTGTAAGGTCCTTGATAGACTTGTTGATTTGGCCTTTAGTTTCTTCCAGTTTATCCTTAAAGTCAACGGTTTCCATTTCATTTGCGTAGGGCCTTTTGGTGGCACTGACAAATTCCTGAAAAACACGAGTTTTACAACGTAGACTCATTATACGGTACTTAAAAGAGAAAATAAAGCCTTGTCATACCACATACAATTGTAATTGTTCTACTACATGAGGTTCTTCCCCTCCTAGATTATCTTTCCTTTGACTAGGTAGGGACCATTCTCTGCCTTATTTCTTACTTAGCCTTAATCATTGAATGGGCATTGCCTCAATCAGACTGAGACCTGTTAAAGACCTTAGCTTAAGTAGACAAAGTCTCCGACTGCATCCAGGGCCATCTCCAGTTGTCCTGATCTATATCTCACCACTAGACTCAGATGGCTCCAGAGGAGGAAGTGAGGTGACTTTGCACAGACCTCCCTCACTTAAATCCAATTCACTAGCATGTCATGGCATCACCTCCCTGATGTCAAGGTCCTCTTCAACAACAAAGGACAAACAACAACCAGCTCATTTCATAGATGAAGAAACCGAAGCAAATGGGATTAAGTGACTCCCAAGGGTCACAGAGCTAGTAAGTATTGAGACCAAGTTTGAACTCAGGTCTTCCTGACTCCAAGCCTGGTTCTCTATCCACTTCACCACCTAACTGCCCAACATTTGAAATTACTTGAGCCTTAATACTGGGCATCTTTTTGGACATCTACTGCCCAAAGCAGCACAATTATGATAGGTTAATGATAGATTAACTTAGGGTCTGGTTATCAAGTTTAAAACTCTGGAGTCCCACAATGCTTTAGGGGGAGAGAACATTCTATAAGGGACTTGCCAAAATTCAGAACACTTTTCTTCCTAATATACTCAGAATTGATTTTCATTCAACCTAAAATGACACTGCTAAATTTCATTTACGATTGAACTAGCCAGTGATATCACTGCCTCCTGACTACTGAAATCTATACTCTGATGTAATTGTTCTTCACTGGTGCTAAGGAAGGTTAAAAACAAAAAACAAACAAAGCCCTCTGTGTGTAGTCAAAGTGAAGCAGAGAGATGAGGGGAAGATCCAGATATGTGAAGGCAAACACTGCTGAGGAAGAAATGGGTTTGGCTCTCAATACTGACTAAATTAACCAGAATTTGGTGCTCCAGCTGTTTTTGCCTGTGTAAATGTAGGCTGGGAGTGAGAGTCAAATGGAAGTATGTAGAAGATAAGATGTGAAAGAAAAACAAATGATCTTCTACTTTGTCTGCTTCTTATGCTAATTGAACCTAGCTTCTTAGGATTGGATTTTTGAAAAATAATCCATTAATGATAATAAATTGTAAATTTGGATCACTCCAATAAAAGTTTCCTCATAACACTGTCTGTTGAAATAAATCTAAGGGGAGGACTATATGCAAAAATTTTGTATAAATGTGACACTAAAAATAGAGGGGAAGGAGATCCCCTCTCCTGCTATATTAATACCATTGACTGGATGAATGATCAAAGAGCATTAGGCCAGGCAGCAGTGAATTTAACTGGTTGTTATGCCATCAATGGCTGGCCTAATATTTACTGCAAGGAGATGCAGTGGGTAGAGTACTAGGCCTGGAGTCAGGAAGATTCATCTTTCTGAGTTCAAATCTGGCCTCAGATTTACTAGCTGTGTGATCCTGAACAAGTCACCTAACCTGGTTTGCCTCAGTTTCTTCATCTGTAAAAAGAGCCAGAGAAAGAAATAGCAAACCATTGTAGCATCTTTGCCAAGAAAACCCCAAATGGGGTCACAAAGAGTTGGACATAACTGAAAACAACTGAACAAAGTGCTTATTCAGTCAGCTATGGACAGAAATTTTTCAAATGCCAAAAGAGGATATACGTACCCTCCTCACCTTAGGATCACAGATTTGGATGTGGAAGAAAGACCTTTGAAGTCACTTAGATTAATCTTATTTTACAGAACATAAGTGAATTTCCTAAGATCACACTAAGATCACATAGTAAGAGGCAGAAGTGAGATTTGAACCTAAGCTCTCTGATTCCAAATACAAGATTCCTTATACCAGTAGTTCTCAACCTGTGGGTTATGTTCAATTTGTAACAATGAAAATGCATCCTGCATATCAGATATTTACATTAACATTCATAACAGTAGCAAAATTACAGTTATGAAGTACCAACGAAAATAATTTTATGGTTGGGGGTCACCATGACACGAGAAAGGGTCGTGGCATTACGAAGGTTGAGAACCACTGCCTTACACTGAACCACTTCATGACTCAATACAATGTCCCAGGCAACAAGTCAGGGTACATTTGCCACTTCAGAAATCTGGGAGCAGCAGCAATTACTGCCATATGCTCAGGTTTTTACTCTCTCCCTAGTCATCTCATAAATAATTAAGGAGAGGGTCAGCTGAAGCTCAGGTGTCCCTGAATGTCCTGGTGAGGCTACAACATTGTATACAGCTCTAAAAGTGTTTAAGGAAACATAAGCCAAGTTTTGTTTTGTTTTTTTAAAGCAACTTACCGTACATGGGTTTAGAGATTTATCTACATAGAGGCGCTTGATTAGCTTCAGAGAGTAGAAAGAACTAAGTTTGTTTACATCAGAGGTCACTGTTTGAAACCCAAAAGGTACATCTTTGACATTTTCAAAATGCAGGACCTGTGAACAAAAAGAAGAAGCTGCTTAATGGAAACCATTGATCTTTTCTGTCACTGTTGGACAGCTCAATTCAACCTTCATTTATTAAGTGCTAGCCAAGTTCAATGTACTGTGCTAGGCATTGGGTGGGGAATGTGCTTGGGGGAAAGGGGCCAAGATATAAATCACATGACCCACAGTCCCTGACTTCACAAAGCTTGTAGTTTAATAAGGGAGTATGGTACATGCATGAATAATTATACTCCATTCTCTTGGTTCTGGGCAGCTGGGTGGTGCAGTGGACAGACTGCCAGGCCTGGAGTCCGAAAAACTCATCTTCCTGAGTTAAAATCTAGCCTCAGACACTTACTAGTTATGTGACTCTGGGCAAATCAGTTAACCCTGTTTGCCTCAGTTTCCTCATCTGTAAAATGAGCTGGAGAAGGAAATGGCAAACCACTCCAGTATCTTTCCAAGAAAATCTCAAATAGGGTCACAAAGAATCAGTCATGCCAAAAAATATGAACAATAAGGAACATTTTCCTGGTTAGTTGTGTTAGGAATCATGCTCCTAACGTAAACACTGGACAGTTTTCAAATACGATTAAGTTTCAAGCTCCCTCAAAGATGAAATTAGGATCATCATTTGGAGAAACAATATTTCGTGACTTGAAAAAACTTGAAAAAACTCTGTGAATTGGGTATGATAAGTATTATTACGGTCATATTATGGATGAGGAAACTGATACTAAGAAAGATTGTGACTTGCCTTGAGTCATACAGCTAGTAATAGTCAGACCTGGGCTGATTGCTGATTTCTGAGTGCTTCTGCAGTCTGAATCTATTACAGCACACCATAAAGCCCCTGGGAAATACTAGCCCCAGACAGTCTGTATGATTTAAACAAAGCCTTACACAGTAAAGGGGGGGCAGAGTCCTGGGTCGAAGGCAAAGCAGGAGGAAGCCCACACTGCTTGCTACCCCCAGTCATTTCAGAAATACACATTTTCCCTGAAGGAAAATGGACTTGTTGCTAAGGAGCAATCAGGGAAATAATAACACAATAAGGACTTGCTTCTAGAGTAGTTTGCCATTTCCTTCTCCAGCTTGTTTTAAAGATGAAGAAACTGAGGCAAAGAGGGTTAAGTGACTTGCCCAGGGTCACACAGCTAGTAAGTGTCTGAGGCCAGATTTGAACTCAGGAAGATGAATCTTCCTGACTCCAGACCCAGCACTCTATCCTCTGTGCTACTCAGCTGCCCCATAATACAACACAATATAATATAATATAATACAGTACAATACGACACAATGCGATATGATATGATACAATGTGATACAATACATGATATGATACAATATATGATATATGATAAAAATAGCTAATATTAATATAGTACTTATTATGTGCCAAGCACTTTACAATTTTTACTTCACTTCATCCTCACAGCAGTCCTGGGAGGTAGGTACTATTATTGTACCCATTTTACAGATGAGGGAAATAAGGCAAACAGGGTGGGAGACTTGTCCAGTGTCATACAGCTAGTAAGTATCTGAGGTGAGATTTGAACTCAGGTTCCCCTGACTCCAGGCCCAGTGCTCTATTCACCATACCACCTCATTCCAAGAACAGTTATGTGAATATAGTTCTCTTCTACTCCATTACTAATGTTTCTTAAATAAACTGTACATGACCAGAAGAACCTGTTGCAGTTGATCCACCACAGACATAGTTGAAGTCGGGAATGTGGGGTAGAGGAAAGCACAATTGATTTAGGATCAGAAAATCTGGATTTGAATCCTGATTCTATAACTCACTGCCCTGGTCAAGGCACTTAAAACTCTCTGGGCCTGGAGTTTTCTTATCTGTAAAAGGAGAGGGTTGGACAAAATGATCTCTAAGGTCCCTATCAACTCTAAATCTATGACCCTATCATTTTTTTAAATCTCTTAGGGACCTCCCTTCTCTACCAGTTTGTTCTTGAGGGAAATGAACTTTGGGGAATTTGGCATGGAAATTGTATCCTGCCAGGCACTGTACTAAGTGCTTCATCATCATCATCATTTGATCCTCACAACAACCTTGGGAGGTAGGTGCTATTATTATCCCCATTTTACAGATGAAGAAACTGAGGCAAACAGAGGTCAATGACTTGCCCAAAGTTGCAGAGCTAGTGAATGTCCGAGGCTAGAGTTGAACTCAGGTCTTCCCGACTCCAGCTGTGGCACTCTATCCACTGTGCTACCTTGCTTTCATAGCTTGCCACTTCGAGATCTAAAGTAACATTTACACATGCTTCATTACATTGCAACATACAATAGATGACCCATACAACAGATTTGGTTTTTTTGTTGAAGTGTAGAGTTCATCATTAGGATCTGGATGACGTTTCCTTAGGCTCTAGTTTGGCTGTAAAGCATTTAGCACAGTTCTTGGAACATAGGTGCTCTAAAAATGCACATATACAAGGTAGTAGAATTTTTCAGAAAGCAAGCTTAAGATATCTTTTGGTAGAAGCCTCTACCCCTTAACTGTAACAACACATGCCAGGTTGTCTTGTATTTTGGTCCAAAACCAGAGTCCCAGCTGGGTGTTATTAACAACCCATAATGAAACAACAGATAATCAGTTGGCAGAGAGAGGAATAATCCTACAGGAGGAGAAATGCATGGTAAGCCCAAGAATGCTGCTCTGACCTGTTCTAGAATTGGCCCATATGGAAAAATAAGCTTCATAAATCCTACGCCCCACTGCCTCAAGGCCAAGCCGCTAAGGCCCTCCATAATCTAAACTCCACTCCGCCTTGTCAGCCTTGTCTGCTTCTGTTCTTCTGTGTGTGACGTCTGCTTCCTACAGCCTCTCCTCACTCCCTTTTGGTCTTACCCTATTCGATTCCACCTTCTTCTTTCCTACCTGGTCTACATTTACTTCTCACTTCTCACCAATACCTTTCATGGAATCATACATTTAGAGCTGGAAAGGGTATCAGAGGCTGTCTAATACAAAATATTTTTTTTACAGATAGGGAAACTGAGGTTCAGGGACATTAAGTTTCTTGCCCAAGGTCACACAAGTAGTAAATACCAGAGCTGAGATTTGACCTGAAGTTTCTCTGACCCCGCACTGGCTCAAGTCCCATTTTTTCCATAAAGCCTTCTCCAATCTTTCCATGCCTGATGACTCCTCTCCCCTGAACCCTTACTACTCTTAATTTTAGTGCTCCAGATTAGCAACTAAGAACCATCTGATTGTTTCATGTAGTTTTGTTTTCCCAAATAGAGTATTAGAACCTAGTTTTATGACCTTTCTGTATCTCTTCCATCACAGAAGTCTAATGGGAGTGCATGTAACACAATCATAAAATGTTCAAGCCAGAAGGGACAGGAAGCAATCACTAAATCCAGCCTTATCACTAGATTAGGCTGAGGCTCTAAGAAGCTAATGGCTTTTGTTGTTCAATTGTTTTAGTTGTGTCTGACCTTTTGTGACCCCATTCGGACTCATCTTTTTTGTACTTTGGTTGCCGCTTTCCCCTTAAAAATCTATGTAAAGATGTATTATCACTGTTGATAATGATAATAATTTAGTACTTTAAGCACTGAAGCATTATTATCAATTCATCAATCTTGAACTTTAAGGCAAAAAAAGTTTCTTTGCCAGGGATAAATTCATGAAAAGATCTTAATTCAGAAAGGCCAAGGTCATCTATTATATCCCAAGACATCAGCAGTCATCTGATTTTTGTCTTACCACTGGACTCCAATGGCCCTGGAGAAGAAGGTGAGGATGACAACTGTGAAACTCTGCCTCACTTAAATTCCAATTCACCTACAAGTCAAGACATCATCTTCATGATGGCATTGGTCCTCTTTGAGAACAAAGAGAGAACAACAAACAATTCTCCTCTGTGTCTAAACTTCCCAGAAAAATGGATTAGGGGCTGGGGGTGGAGGGTTGATAGGAAAGAGACAGATGAGGTGACAGCCTCATATCTTTATATGGCCTTATATCTTTAGGACTCATGTAAACCATGACCCAGAGAGTCCCAGGAGTGTTTAAGGGCTTATCCAGAGACACTGGGCTAAAAGTTCTTAAGGGTTCTTTGGAGGGGAAAAAAGTGCTATTGAACTACAAAATATTCATTAGTAAAGTAATGCTAGATTATAGGCAATTTCATCTGATAACTAAAAATAAATAAGGATTTGAATCAAGATAAGAAGAAATTTGGAAATATAGTCCATGGAAATAAGCTTTGGGTGGAGATACAGACTTGAGCAAAATAAAGATTTGCACACTTTCTTGCACATTATCACCAAGGGAACTAAGCCATCCTCACTAGCACCAAAAAGCTTTAATTAGGTCTGGTATTTTATTGGTTATTGACCAAAGCTGCACTGACTAGAGGAAAGTAATAATAATATTTTACATTTGCACAGTACTCGGTGAGGGAGATCTCCAGCAAGTTGGGTACACCCTCTGTGGCCGAGATATCTGAGGATACATCTAAAAGTTGGCCTAAATGGATGGGGGGAACATGTTACTGGAGGGGACATTCAAAATGATGAGATCACAGATCCGTATGGGCATAGTACTTCTTGAAGTGTTTTTAAATGCATTGTCATTTGACCCTCACCACATGACCTATGAAATTGTAGGGATAGGAACTATCTTCTCCATTTTGCAGATTAGGAAATTGTGATGAAGAGAGGTTGACTCATACTAATTATTGGTGAAGGTTGGACTAGAACCCAGTTTTAGAGAGTTTGGGGATCTTTCTACTATACCACAAGGCCTGATATAAAATACCTCTCTTGGGGCTCCAATGGTATGAATCAGATAGAGACCACCAGAATCTATATTAAAATAGCAGAGTAAATTCCACAAGGCACAATTCAATTGTAAAAACTTCCTGTTCAACACAGGAATGTAGATATGAAGAAAATTCACTGTGCCTTAATTCTTGCAGTAATACCATGCTAAAATTCCTCCGACTTTCCCTCTAGATATTGCCCAAGTAAAAGCAAATGCTACTAACTCTTTTTTTGTTGTTTTGGGGTTTTTTTGCTTTTTTGGGGGGAAGGCAGGGCAATTGGGGTTAAGTGACTTGCCCAAGGTCACACAGCTAGTAAGTGTTAAGTGTCTGAGACCAGATTTGAACTAAGGTCCTCCTAACTCCAGGGCCAGTGCTCTGTTCACTAGGCCACCTAGCAGCCCCAAATGCTACTAACTCTTAAAAAACGAAAACAAAGAATGCAAAGCTCACCTTTCCAATTTCATTTGCTGTATCACCTTTGGTGCCTACTTGGGCCAGGGACAGGGAAGTAGAAAGACATATTGGAGAGAAAAGGACATTGCCTGCTGCTTCCTTCTCACACAGCTGTTTGAAAAGGTCAACTGCAAAAGCTGAATTTGCCAGTCGTAGAGCATCCATTGTGGGCCTAGGACAGAAAAGTAGAGGAAAATATTACATTCATACAATCACAGGGGATTTCAGAGTGGCAGGGTCTCTCTGCATCAATTTAATTCACTAAGAACCTAATCTGTGACATAGGAGACAATTCAAGACCTCGATGGCTGGAGGTTATGGAGGCCAAGGGAAGGGGGCGCACTGGATCCTTCAAGCAAGAAAAACTAAGTGAGTATTTTCAGAGGAGAGTCCTTTTAAAAAAGTTGGTGTTTAAAGTATTTCTGAACTGTACTTCAACACTCGAATGATTCTGCCTTCAATAACTAATTGTTATCAAGCACAGTGGCACACACCTATGAACCCAGCTGAGGAGACTGAGGCTAGAGGACTGTTGGAGCTCTGGAGTTCTGAGCTGCAATGAGCTAGGCCAATCAGATGTCCACACTAAGGTTGGCCTCCATCTGGTGAGTGCCCAGGAGGGAATGGAGACTGACTAAGGAGGGGCAAAGAGGTTCAGGGCAAAGTTCCCCTTTTCTCTCTCTTTTTCTTTTATTTGCTTTCTGGAGGGGGGAAGGCAAGGCAATTGGGGTCAGGTAACTTGCCCAAGGTCACATGGCTAGTAAGTGTTAAGTGTCTAAGGCTGGATTTGAACTCAGGTCTTCCTGACTCCAGGACCAGTGCCCTATTCACTGCGCCACCTAGCCGCCCCAAGAGCTACCCTTCTCAGAATACTGTTTTGAAACGTGTAAAATAAAATAAACAGTACTGCAAAGGAAAACAATTATATTCTGCATCCAGAGAAAGAACTGATAATTAGAAGCATGTGTAAAATCATTTTATATATTTGTAAATTGTATTCCCCTATTTGTAATTGTGTTTCCACATCTATCTATATATCTCTATAGATGTATACATGCATTTATTTATTTGTGTCTATGATAGCCATCTCCTGGGGGAGCTGGGAGGGGGAGGGATAAGGAAGCGACAAAAAGGGAAAAAAAGAAATTTACGTGATAACTTTGCTATACATTTAAAAAGAATAGCAAGCTGTGCACGATAGATTTACAGTTTCATGTGCAATCCTCTTTTTAAAAATTATGCTCTTAGGAAAACGCTTGCTTTATTCCACAAGTTAAAAATAAGATTTTAAAACAAATAAAATAAATTCAGTTATCAAGATATTTTTAAAAACAAATTTATCGACCCTTGAAATCTACGCATGGAAATCCCATTAAGATTTTTGGACTCCAAGTTAAGAACTTCTGTCCTTGACTGTTCCTAAGCCTAAATTTTGTTCAATTCACTAACAATTACCATTCATTAAGAGGACAGTCATGCTAATCACAGTAGTATACTGATTCATTCAACAAATGAGAGCATAATATGGCAGTATCATATTTACAAAGAAATTCACAATTTGCAAAGTACCTGTGGCAAAGGTATAATACTCTCATAACAAACCTGTGAGGAAGCAGTGTATTATTTTCTCCATTTTACAGATGGGGAAACTGAGGTCCAAAGAAATTGAGTAACTAGTTAGTGGTCACAAAGCTAATGAGTGTAGGTGTGAGGCGCTGTACTATATGTTTCAGTGGTCTGCAAGAGGAACAAGATGTGGTCCCTACTCTGAAGGAGCTTAAGTAGGGGGATGTGACATATGCACATGCAACTGGTAATGCAAAACACAATGTAGAAATGCAAGAGATGCATAAAATACTATGATAATTCAGGAAGAGAGAGCTTACTTCTGGCTAGTGGGTATCTAGAAAGGCCTCATGAAGGAGGTGGTATTTTAAACAAGCCTTAAAAGATGGAAAGGAACTGAACAGGCAGAGAAGGAGGAAGAGCATTCTAGCCTAAAACAACAGCATCAGCAAAAGCACAGAAACAGGAAAATGGGAAGTGCATTCAGAGATAGCAGCAATAGTATGGTTGAAACTTAGAGGGCACCAAGAGAAGGAGTGAGAAATGAAGCTGAATAGGAAGGACTGGGCCAAATTATGATGATCCTGGTCAGATTCTATCTCTTCTAGGACTTTATTCTACAGGCAATGGGGAGTCATTGAAGGTTTATAATTTCAAGAAGAATTGACAGGATTGGATTAGACTTAAGTTAAAAAGAATAATTGGACTAAAATGTGTAGGACAGGATGCTCTGGGAGAGACCAGTTAGGAGGTTATTACAGATCTAGATGAGGTGACCAGAGCTGAGACCCATATGACAGGAGGGAGAATGAAAAGGTCCATGGGTGGAGTACAGAGAAAGCCCCATCCCAGGTTCTGATCAGACACTCACTAGCTTTGTAATCATGGGAAACTTTCTTAATCTCTCTCAGAGTTTCCATTTCTTTGTCTGTAAAATGGGGATAATAATACCTGAATCACCTACCACATAAAGTGGTTGTGAAGAAAGCGCTTTGCAAACATTTCATTCTGAAATGTGAGTGTGGAAGCTGTAATGGGAAGGACTTGACCACCGACAGGCTATAGCAGAGTCAATGACAACAGGATCCCAGGAGACTAACACAAACAGAAGTCAGAAGGAGGGGCAGATTAAAGAACAAAACTGATATAGAGGCATGGGAGTCATCTCTCTGCAGAGGGGCAGCAGAGGAAGCCACAGCAGCAAATAAAATTACTAAATAAGAGACCCAGAGTGAGAAAAGAATAAGACAGAGATCTGGAATCTGAGGAACAAGGATATTTTGGGGGGGACAAGAGGAAGAGGAACCATGGGAAGAGATGGTAAAGGACCAACTCAAATAAGAGAAGAAAACCTTGAGAATTCAGTATCACTTAAGCCAAGAGAAGAATTTCAAGGACCAGGCAGGTCAACAGACTGTCAAAAGTAGCAAAGAATGAAGAACAATGGGGCAGCTAGGTGGCGCAGTGAATACAGCACCGGCCCTGGAGTTGGGAGGACCTGAGTTCAAATTCGACCTCAGACACTTGACACACTTACTAGCCATGTGATTTTGGGCAAGTCACTTAACCCCAATTGCTCTCCTAAAAGCAAAAAATTTAAAATTAAAAAAAAAAAGAGTGAAGTACAAGAGAGATTGTCCCTTATGAAGTTCTTGAGCCAACAAATATTTGATTCAATTCAACAAGCACTTATCAAAACCCTATTTGTGGAGCACTGCAATTGGTGATGCTAGACTGGAATTCAAGAGTGACATTAGTCCATCAATAAACATGTACGTGTATATGTTACATAAATGTAAGTATGTTGTATATGCTATTTGTATATTGTATATTTATAAGCATTAGGGCTGGATGTATAGATTTAAAAGTCATCTACAAAGAGAGAAGGTATGGGAGATGATACGATAATCAAGTAAGAAAACGGAGAGAGAAGAACAAAGAGCAATGGCCACGCCAAGAGGGTAGGAGGAATTCCATGAATCAGTGCAAGAAACCAAGAATATTCATTGAATATTTCCACCTGCTTGGTCCTGGAAAATGCAAGGAAGTATAAGATACAGTCCTTGACACCCCACAATTTACAAATTAGATGAAGAAATCACACAGATACAAATAATTCCTATCCAAGAAGTATGTGATTGCCATCACATACAGGTAACAAATAGAATTTGTTGTTGCTCAGTCATTTCAGTCACATCCAGCTTTTCATGATACCTTTTGGAGTTTTCTTGGCAAAGATACTGGAGTGGTTTGCCATTTCCTTCTCCAACTCATTTTATAGATGAGGAAACATAGGTGAAGTTACTTTAAGTTACTTACCCAGAGTTACACAGCTAGTAAATGTCTGGGGCCATATTTGAACTCAGTAAGTTAAGTCCCAACAAATGGGATATTAGTTTCATACAAGTAAAAGAACATAGGGCATGGAAAGAACACTGAATTTGGAATCAGGGGACCTAGTATTGAATCCTGGTTCTGTTTTCTACCACCTGTATGAATTTGAACAAGTTACTTTAACCTCTGTGGAATAATTTTCCTTATTTATAAAAGGGATTGGGTTAGATGTACTCTAATATTCCTTTCAATTCTAAATCCCATGATCCAGTCCCATCTGAAAAATATGCTTATAAAGAGGACATTATAGCTAATGGTCGCCTGGTTTCATCAGAGGAACAACTTCCTAATTAAAGGCCTATCTTGTCCCCTACTCTACACATCTCTCTCAACATGTCGAGGTGAAATTCTCATTTTCCTTTGAAGAAGATCTATGAGAACACAACCTCTAAAGTCACTTCCAACTGAGCAATCCTATGATTTAGTGAAGGAAGACATATGTAGCACCATACTTCTGGGGTAGCCATAGTCTATCTAGAAGCAGGAGGTTAAACTGGATGATGTCTTCAAGGGTTGGCAGCGAGGTGGCACAGTGGCTTAGAGTGCCAGGCCTGGAGTCAAGAAGACATGAGTTCAAATCCAGCCTCAGATACTTTCTTGCTGCGTGATACTGGGCAAGTCATTTAACCTCTGTCTACTTTGATTTCCTCACCTGCAAAATGGGTATCATAGTTGAACCTACCTCACAGGGTTGTAAAGATAAAAGGAACTAACATTTGTAAAGTATTTGGCATGGAATAGACACATAATAAATGCTTGTTCTCTTCTCTTCCCCTCTCACCAAGATCTAGGATCATGTGTTTTGGGAAACCTAGATTTAACATCCTTTGTATAGATAAAAGCTTAAATAATGAGAAATCTGCCCCACCCCTCTCATCCAGACCTGTAATTTTATCATTGTTGAAAGAGGCAGATTGGCAACTCACCTTAGTCTTAGGCAGTTGCCTGGGTCACTGAGAGTACAATTACACAGAGGAACAGAATGAGCACTACCTACACTTTATAAATATTACCTCATTTCGTTGTCACATCCCTGTGAGAAACTGAGGCAGACAGAGGTTAAGTGACTTACCCAATATCACACATCTAGTAAAGGACTGACAAAGGATTTTAACTCAAGTCTTCCTGACTCCAGACAGGAGTGGCAAGCACAGAAGTAGTTCACACCTTGTTTCAGCTTTGAATTAACACCTTGTTTCAGTCTGTTAAGAAATAGAATGTGTGAACTCCACAACTTGTGAACTCCTGGGGAGGAGCTAATGACTGTATAAGCAGAGCCCCATGGCTAGAGACAGGAAGAACTGAGAAGAGGACCCTTGTGGTGGCAGAGTCAAGAAGGAGAAAACTTGTGGTATCCTGACACTCTGTCTGCTCTGTCTGTGTTGATGTTTGTGATACTTTGCACAGAAGCCCTGAGACATTACTGGAAACCCTGAAAGAGGATTTTCTGGTTTACAGAAGTCCTGGAAGAGGGTTTTGGAGGTCCTGGGACTTTACTGATAATTTGTGCTGGCCTCTTGTTTGTGGGTCTGTGTTGATTTCTATGTTGATGATTTGTGTTGAGTTCTCAGACCTTGTTGTTGGGCCTGAGTTGATTTGACAG
The DNA here is from genome assembly GCA_028627135.1 of Pseudochirops cupreus. Classification (NCBI taxonomy): domain Eukaryota; kingdom Metazoa; phylum Chordata; class Mammalia; order Diprotodontia; family Pseudocheiridae; genus Pseudochirops; species Pseudochirops cupreus. The sequence continues at coordinate 354,644,620 of CM053580.1, read as the reverse complement.
GCAGATAGTAAATTGATGATGGGGCTGGCAGTGTGTATGAATATTATTGTGGCTCTGTCAAGCTTTGTCTTCCCAGAAACAGGAACTGTGAAGAACTTGAAGTGGGCTGGACCCTGTGAACTTCAATCTGTGAATGTTTTGCTCTGATTTGTTATTGAATAAATAGAGAGTTTGCTATACTATGTAATCAGAATCTTAAAAGCTGTTCATAGCAGCAGCCCTCTGGAAAGCTGCTCGTGCATGGCATTACACAGACCCAGTAATCTATCCACTGCACCACCTAGCTGCCTCAGCCAATGTGTGTCAGAGGAAGGACTTATGCCTTCTTGACTCCAAGACTCACCCTCTATTCATCATGCCACTCCAGATTAGGTTGTTCACTGATTTCAGTTGTGTCCAACTTTTCCTGACCCCATTTGGGGTTTTCTTGGCAAAGATACTAGAGTGGTTTACCATTTTCTTCTCCAGCTCATTTTACAGATGAGGAAACTGAGGCAAACAGGATTAAATGACATGTTCAGGGTCATACAGTTAGTAAATACGTGAGGCTTGATCTGAAATCATGAAGATGACTCTATCCACTATACCACCTAGTTGCCCAAGGTTAGATATGGTCAATCAAATTAACACAGTCCAATAGTGAAAGAGTATAAATGCAACTTCAGGCACTATGCTGTCAGATATGTAAGTTTTGATACTCATTTCTATCAACTATATCACAGGAAAGATGATTGAGAGTTTTCTTTTAACCCATCTTTAATGACAATCCAAAGTCGTGTGCATGAGTATGACCTAAATTTGCAATTTGAACAAAAATGTCAAAAGCTAAGAATTGAGAAAGAATGTCACTAGTGAACCCCCTAGAACTGAACTCTTACTGGCAAATGCACCTTTTCACAGAACATAGCACAAGATGACAGGCATAACACAAAGCTAACACAAAGCATAGAGATCTTTACCCAAAAATATCTCAGCTTCAAAAAGCTGCAGAGGAAAGAGATGTTTCCATTGACAATATTCAAGCTTTCCAATGTAAGCATCCTCTCCTAGACATGCTGTCCTCTTCCTCCTACTCTCCACATCATTAGATTAAGGAAACAGAAATGCAGCCAAATATACTCAGTGCTGGCTCCTATTCAGAATTCTCACTGGAAGTATGGGTAATCTAAAGGAGGAACAGAGCATTTCCAATTTCTTTAAGGCCTGATTTCTTTTGCCCTCTAGGCAGGTGAACTATGTGCTAGCAAATCACATGACCCACACACAATGGGATTATACCATCCATTGGATAAGCAACATTCTTAAAGACAGAAAAAAGACATTTATTGAAAAAGATCAATAAATATATCTTGAGTTGTTCAGCTCCCCAAGTTAAATTCTATCTTTGAATCTGTATTGTTTTCCCCTTTACAAAAGAGAAAATTCAACTATGATTCATCTCAACAAAGATTTAAGTTCCTACTATGTGTACAACATTGGTTTTTGTGAATTTCCAAGCTAGATTCAAAGCAGATCAATAAACTTTTTCTCTAAATTAAAATAGTTCAATCTGATAGAAAAAAACAACCATCTGCCCTATCTCATCATTTTTTTTAAAGTAGGTGTTTGTCTTAAAGACCAGAAAGGTTCACAAGTGGTTGTTCTCTATATGACTCATAATTTCATTTAGCTTAGTTGACATTAGTAAATTGATAAGAAAAAAAGAGGTTGAAAGTATGCCAAACAGCAAATTATTATTTACAAATTATTAACAATATTAATGGAAGTCATAAAACACTGAACTAATATGATGTGGGAGGAAACAGTCCTGGTTCTCTATTGACTGTCACTGCCATATTCCTGTTTAAAATGATAATTGTTTTTGTAGGAAATTGGTATGCTATTAATGGTGCTGCCATTTTGTTAGAATGACTTTGTTGTGTCATAGTGTCATTGGGTTGATACCTGGCTGTGACCACTGGAGAACCTCGCATTAACTTAGGTCCCATGTGGATATAACACTGAACCCATTATTACCAGTCACTTAGGGTCAATCACTGGGCAGATGAGTCTAAATGTCATGTGTGATTGGTCATCATAATCCAAATAACAGTGAATTTGGTTATGGGATCATAGGACTGAAAATAAAATGGAACCAAAAATTGTTTTTACATGTAATTGGGGGGAAAAATGTTATTTTTAAAAAGTACATAGAACCATAGAACCTGGTAGGGTTTATTTAAATATATAGACCTAACGTTTATATAGCACTTTAGGGTTTGAAAAGTATCTTGTGTATGTTACCTCATTTGATTCTAGCAATAACCCTGCGAGGCAGGTCCTATTATTAACAAGAGTGAACTACAAAAGTGGAAAATGCCATATACTATCAGTGAAAATGACTGGTATGCAATTCTGCTTTACTCTTTTGTGGAGATTTCTTTGGATGCTTGTCATATGGAAGTGACTACTGTATAAAAACAAAATGCGTCAATATTCACTTTTAAAAGAAAGCACACCAAACACAAAATATGGGGCAAGAATCTCAAAGCAGCACCTGTCGATAAACCAATAAATCTTCAAGTTTTATCTGGTAGATTTTCCAGCAGTGGCAGGCCAACCCCACCCCACCCTACCCCAAGGGTTCACAGTGGGAAGGCAAGCACAGCTGACCTCAGCACCCTCTCCCCAGCACTCTACTTAACTGTCAGCAATTCCCCTTCCTACCTACCCTAAAATGGCACTATTATCAACCAATCATCTCAGGTCTTCAAGAAAGTGAGGAGTTTTTTTTTTTCATTTTCAAAAAATTGAGGGTCCCTACTATAGCACTCTCTCAAATAGCTGATGGATCTCATCATCTCATCAATTCAGAAGCTGACACTAATGATCTAAGTCATGATCCATCCATACCTGCCCATTCTGTGCTACCTTTGCCCACATCATTCCAAAAGATGACCTAAAGTGGTACCCCTAGAGGCCTTGTCCCAGCGTCCAGTGGTATGTATGGAGAACGTTAGTTCAGTGACATATGGGATAAAAATCCCAAATCAGACAGCAAAACAAAGTTGTTACAAAGTTCCAGTTACAACCTGGAAAGTTTAACTCCCCTTTTTTCTCCCCCCACCCCGAAATCATTATTTTCATTTTTAGCTATTTTCCCTCAAGCCCTTCCAAACCTGGAAATAACAGCTCCCCTAATATGAAGTGGCACATAACCAAACAGGTTTTAAAAACCAATGCTTAGCAATGCAACTGACTAATAAATAACTCCCACATGTCTTTTTTGTGTGGTTCCCTTGGGAACCTAAAGTGGATGTCACTGCATCATCAATAGTAAGCTCTCATTTAAAAAAAAAATTTCTTTCCCTGGAAAGGAATGCTCTGAATTTTTAGAATAATTGATGAGGGCATTTGAATGCAAAACTCCTTGTGTAACTGGGGCAATATTGTTCTATGAGAGCATTTGGATACAATGACCTAAACCTACAAAAAAGAAAAATTAATTTTATTCCCTCTTGTGTAGCCCAGGCATTATTCATTCTCAAAAACATTTTGCAACACATTTAATTGAATGACACTATATGAATAAAAGACTAGTGGCTTTTAAGGCAATTCATGACATAATTTAATTAATACTGTGTTTCAATTAAAGACTCAAAGCTAGCTGCTTGTTAGAAAATTTAAGTCGGTGCATACCTCACTAAGGATGATGTATCTCAGAGAGAACTTCTCCCTTAACAACCAATCTTTCCATTGAAGATGTTTCTTCCTGTTAGATAGGAATGACCACGCATGAGTCACACATGAGATCAGGCCTCCTCAACAGGGTGACCTGTGCCTTTCCCATAAAAATTCTTCTTTGCGATTTGGGAAGGTTGTTCCAACCATTAATATTTCATGTACAAACTAAACAGCCTTCCTGAGCACTCCCTTCTAACACTGGACACCATTCAACCAGCTTTTGTTTAGCTTAGGCTAAGTGCAAGACAGCGGGCTTGGAGCTGGGGAAACAAAGACAAGAATAAAACATCCCTTGCCCTCAGAAGCTTCAAGCCTATTAATAATGAATGTAAAGAAAAGCATCCACAGAGCTGGGGACAAAGCAAAGAAATACCACGCCTGGAGCTAACATGGCTGAGCGGATAGCACAGTCATGTCTATAATCAAGAAGAGCCGAGTTTGATTCTGGCCTCAGACGCTTACTGGCCTGGGAAAGCCATTTGACCGTCTCTTAGTCTCAGTTTCTTCATCTGTTAAATAGGGATAATATCAGGACCTACCTCCCAGGGTTATTGCGAGAATCAAGGGAGATAACATACACAAGATACTTTTCAAACCTTAAAGTGCTACGTAAACATTCGCTCTATATATTGAAGCAAGCCCTACCAGGCTCTATGGTTCTATGTACTTTTTTAAAATAGCATTTTATTTTTTCCCCCAATTACACGTAAAAACAATTTTTGGTTCCATTTTCTTTTCAATCCTATGATCCTATAACCAAATTAAGCATTATTTGGATTACGATGACCAATCACACATGACATTTAGACTCATCTGCCCAGTGACTGACCCAAAGTGACTGGTAATAATGGGTTCAGTGTCACATCCACATGGGACCTAAGTTAACACCAGGTTTGCCAGTGATCACAGCCAGGTATCAACCCAATGACATGATGACACAACAAACATTCTAACAAAATGGCAGCATCATTAACAGCATATCAATTTCCTACAAAAACAATTATCATTTTAAACAGGAATATGGCAGTGATGGTCAATAGAGAACCAGGACTATTTCCTCCCACATCATAGTAGTTCAGTGTTTTATGACTTCCATCCAAAGCCTTCCATGTAGCCAATGCCAATTGATTTCCAGTTAGTCACTTCCTGGCTTCAAACAGTTTTTTCTTTACTTGGTTTATTTAGTAATCCTACATTTTAAAAAATTTTATGCTTTTAAAATATTCTGAGAAGGGGTCCATAACCGTCACTGGACTGCCAAAGGAGTTCATAAGCCGCAAAAGTTCCAGACGACACCCAAGGGTTTCCTCTGTTTCTAAAATTACAAGTCTCTCAATCTCTAGGCCTCAGAGAATATCTCTAATAATAAAATTGCATCTAATTAAGAGAACAGTCTCTATTAATCACGCTGACTTTCAGAAACTATAGTCCTTCCACACTTTCCAGACATCTCCAGCCTTGATCCTCCCCCTTCCAGCTCTCTTTCATATGTTGTCTTTCTGCTTTAGAATGTAAGCTCCTTGAGGGCAGGGACTATCCTGCTTGTTTTTACTTGCACCCCCAGCATTTAGCACAGTTCCTAGAGCCTAGAAAGCATTTAAGAAATGCTTTATCGATTGGTTTCCGTGGTAAGATTGAATAATATAAACTCAGCTTTAAAAGAAAGTGCCAATCTTAGAAGCCACTTCATGGGATCACAGAATTTTAGAGCTAGAAAGGACCTTAGATATAATTTTGTATAGCTCCCTTACTTTACAGGCAAGGAAACTGAGGCCTGGAGATATACAGACTCATAATTTTAGAACAGAAGGAATGCTTGATATCATCTGGAGGTTCCTAACCATTTTTGTCCCATGAATTTCTTTCACAATCTAGTGAAGGTTATGGACCCCTTCTCACAATAATCTTTTTTTTTCCTGCTTTTTGGAGAGGGAAGGGCAGGGCAGTTGGGGTTAAGTGACTTGTCCAAGGTCACACAGCTAGTGTTAAATGTCTAAGACCAGATTTGAACTCAGGTCCTCTTGACTCCAGGGCTGGTGCTCTATTCACTATGGCCTCTAGCTGCCCCAATAATATCTTTTTTTAAAAAATTATTTTCTTTATTTCATTTTTAATTTGTGGAATATAACAAGTATTTCCATAACATAGCACAAAAATGGTGGCACATGAAACTGCAAATCTATTAAGTACAACTTGTTATTCCTTTTAAATATATAATAAAATTATCAAGTAAATTTCTTTTTTTTCCTTTTTTCTTCCCTTCCCTCCCACCCTAGAGATGCTTACCATTAGACACAACCATGTATATATGTATATATGTATATGTGTATATACATATATATTCATACACACATACATACATACATATATCTTAAAAGCATAAAATAAAAACCATCAGATTATAAAGGAAAGCAAGTACATTGAAACATAGCTATCAAAATATTTAAAAAGCAAGTTCATGGTTTCCAGGTTACAAAACTCTGAATCACACACTTAGTCAAAGGCTGAGTAAAGACTAGAATCTCAACCTCCTGTTTTCCCAACCAGCACTCTTTCCAGGACGCTACTCTGACTCCTCAGCTCCTTTCTTGATAACAATGACATAATTAGAGGCTCAGTTTTCAGAAGCTCTAAAGATTTGATGTCTTTATGTATCCAAAATTATTTCTTTAGGAATGTAGACTTTTGGCATCACTATTTTTAAACCAACACTGATTTTTCTTCCTCCACGGTTATTTATCATAAAACTCGTAGTGTTAGAAAGGGCATTAGATTATCTAGTCTGACTTTGTTTTGACAGGTGAGAATTCCCCAGATCACAGTGGCAAGTTAGAACCTGAATATCCTGTCTGTCAATCTAATGTGGGTTCCCATACACCAACATGCCTTTCTCAGTCATTCACATGGTAGATCCATTGGCAATGTATTGGTTGAATCATTTCATCATTGCCTCTAAAATTTTCCTTTGTTGACTCTTTACATGATCTTTTGTCACATTGCATTATCATTCCTGCCTGGGAACAGAATGACAAAGGCTGATAACAGAGATCCTCTTCCAGGGATCAAAAATCTTGCTTATATATGCATAGGGTTTCATTTACTTCTCCTTGGCTAGGTTTAAGAAAAGCAGATTGCTTGACATTTGCCAAACCTCTCTTGGCAAGTTCAAATCTCAAGTAGCTCCAGAACCTCTGTTTTTTACCAGCTGTGTGGAACCTCATAACTTCATATTCTGACACTGGTGACTAATTCCTCATTTTTAAATGTAAGCTATAATTTTCAGTCCACAAATGTCTAAAACTATAAGATTGAAAGCCTCACCACTGACTAGGCAAAATAAGATATTTCATTTCGTTTTGGACTCCAATTCATTTAACATAGCCTTCTTGTAAACGTTATGTATTTGCTACCCATATTGAGAACAGAGCATCTTGTCTGTACTCCTGTTGGCTTATTGAAAAGATGGATTCACAGTATATATAAGCAAAGATAAGTAGAGGGAATAGAGAAAGAAAAGTGAACAACTTAAGTACAAGAAAGTTAGTGCCTTTAGCAGTAACTAATTTGCTTATTATTTTCTGGTTCTTTTCATCATTCATAGTACCAACCCTATAATTCTCTTTTGTTTACAAAAATTGTCATGTATAAGTACTGACTATAATACACCTCCCAAATCTGTCCCCTCTCCTCACCATTCTCATGGCCATCACCCTAGTTCATATTCTCATTACTTGGAGGTGGGAGGTCAGAAGAAGTGATACAAGGACGCTTTCAAGGTCTTTCTGAAAAACTTTGGTGTTGATTGTGAGAGATGGGAGACACTAGCATAGGACTGTCTGGCATGGCATGCCTTCAACAAAGAAGGTGCTGTGCTCTATGAGCAAGGCAGATTAAAAATAGCTCCAAAAAAATGAGATGCTCAGATTTGGAGACATCTCCATCCCGAATGTTCATACTATTTGTGCAGAATTTATGGTAGATCCTTCCAAGCTTGTATTAGTCTGATCAGCCACAGTTGGGCACTGACTTCAACGTAGTGATGTCATTTTGGTCCTCTCAGAGCACAAAGGGCAAACAACAACAACTTGGGGGGTGGAGAGCAGAGGACTGTTGCCATAGCTTGCCTCTCCACTCCCGGTGAGTCTCTCCTCCAGGCCATCCTCCACTTGGCTGCCAGATTAATCTATCTAATGTACAGCCCTAATCACATCACACTTTCTTCAATGCTTAGTGACAAAGCCTGGCCTTCAATGTCCTCCAAAATCTGGCTCCAATCCACCTTGCTAATCTCATCTCATACTGCTTCCACTACATTCTCTCTATTCCTGCCAAATCGAACAACTCACAGTGCCCTGAACACACCCTGTGCTCTTCTGGCTAAATGCATTTGTTTGCACTATTCTTTAGGCCTGGAAAAGCCCCATTTGCCAATCCTTTTCATTGAATTTCTACTCACGACTTGAGTTCAAATGCCAGCTGCCAATGAAGCCTTCTCTTATCCCACCTAGTACCTTTTACTAGTATTACCCATTTTATACACTTAGGATATTCTCTTTTACATCACATTTCTATGTTTGTGTCTCAGATACCCTCCTAGATTGTAAACTCTTTAAAGATTAAAGCCGTTTCTTAGTTTTCTTCTCTCTGCTCAACCTAGTACAGCTTCTTCGTAGGAGTAGGTGCTTTATAAATGGTGAATGAATGAATGAAGAAATGATATTTGTCACTAATACATAATACATTTGCTAATAATACATTTGTATTTTGAAATGATAATAAAGGTTGTTGCTGCTAATTATCTTCAAACCAACTTGCATCTGCTCTAATTAGCTTTCTAGTGACTTGGTCTTACTTTCCCAAACCAGTTTGCTCACTCTTAGAGTTGTACTTCATGACAGGCCTGCCAACCTTTCTAAATGTTGAGAAAAATGAAGCCACCAAAACTATTCAAAGAAAGAGATGCAACAAGTCTGGAGAATAGAGATGATCAGGAGCACAGACTTTCAAAGGTTTGGATAAAAGCATTTGCAACCATAACCCAGAAAAGCAATGTTCAATTTGAGCTATTTTTTGTATAACAAAACTAGAAAATTTGTTCTCCTAATTAATCAGTCAAGGAGTATTTATTAAGTGCCAACTATGTGCTAATTACAGCGAGACAGAAATGAAATAATCCCTTTCTTCAAGGAATTTATATTCTATCTGGGGGGACAATATGCATATATTCAAGTACAAACAAAATATATAGAAGGTAATTTGGGAGAGGCCCTATTAACTGGAGGAGGGGATCTGTAAAAACTGATGTGGGCCTTCACAACAAGCAGAGACACCCAAAAATAAAATCAAATAATTTTGCTTGGATAAATAAGCAGTTTTATAAATATATCTCTCAAATATTTTTATGCATTTTAATTTAGATTTAACATTACATTGGAAAACACTTTTTTAAATGTATTCTATTTTATTCTAATGTACAATTATCTTGGGAATTCATGCTATAAAGAATTTTAAACAGTCTAATTTGTATTCTATGTATCTAGCACATAGCATATAATTCAAGAACTATTTTTGTTCACCTGTTATGTGAAAGGCATTATTCTAAACATTGACGATGCAAAGAGAAAGAAAAAAAAATAGTTCCTAACCTGATGAGAGGCAGAAAGAGTATTAGATGTGGAATCAAAGGTATTGGGTTCAAATCTAGACTCTGCTACTTAATTTCTGTATGGCCTTGGACAAATCATTTAACCTCTCTGAGCTTCAAATTCCTTATTTGCAAAATTAAGGGATTGAACTAGATGACTCTAAGGTGCCTTCCAGATCCAGAGCTACAATACTAAGAAAGTTACAATCTACTGAACTTAATAAAGGGTATTAAGAAATGTGAACTGAGTTCAATCAAACCAAACCAAATAGATTCCTGAAATGCCTAACAGAGAGCTTCTGATTTGTAAGAGCTCTGTGCAAAAAGCAAGCATCCAAAGCCAGAATGAAGAGTAGAAGTCTTTGGAAGTCCCTAAGATAATAAAAATTTTAGAAATTCATTATATGATTTCATATGTTTCATTATCCTCTGCTCTGCTAAAAATAATCTAAAACACCAGCTTTCTTTACCATTGCTATAGAAGACAGTTCTATTCCCACCAGCAATGTCAGTAGGTCATTTCCCAATAACCAGAATTTATTACAGAGCAGCAGCAGCAGAAGCCCAAGAGGGACTGAAATGATCACTTTCAAAATATAACCAAGCAAAGTTAGAAACACAGGGGAGCATTTTCTGTTGGGAATCCTTAATTTGGATTAAGCAAACCCATAGGACAAGTCCTCTGCTTCTCCACCTACAAGGAAATTACTCAGCATATGCAATATGGTTGGGAACTGGCATAGTCTTCTTAAGATCAGAGCTCAGTCAACTTTGAGACCCGCCCAACCTGATTCAAATTTGCTTGGCTAAAATAAGTAGGCATTAAAAAAAAAAAAGTCTGGACATACTAGTGCTTAGAGTACTCTGTATATGCAAGATTAGTGTGGATGTTGGATAAACATTATAACAGATAGAAAGACCCAGTAAATTATCTGATTCATTTGCCCGTGGCTAAGTAGAATTGGTACAACACAATATCCTCTCCAATTTCATGGAGTCTAAACTTCAGTGTTCATGGCAACATAGCTTCTATCATTTATCATTTCACCGCTTTCTTCTTAGTCCCAATACCCTCAACCATGCAAAAATTCTTTGGGTCTCACTTTCCTTATAAGAGAAATGAAGATGTTAGATTACATTACATCAAAAATTCCTGCTCACTGTTAAGTCAGTGATTCCATGAGACCATGACAGCCTTTTGCCAAGTTTCTTTTGACTGTGGTAGGATATAACTGCAATGATTGTGGGAGAGTAAGATGCCTTGCTGCCAAAGAGAAAATGTGGATTAATACTGCAATAAGAGGGACTCAGGAGGCCTCATTTCCCCATAAGAGAAGATTCCTCTCTTTAGAACAATAGGTAACATTTCTGCAGTACTTTAAGGTTTGCAAAGTACTTTTGATCCTTACAATAACTCTGGGAGGGGCGGTGGCTAGGTGGCACAGTGAATACAGCACTGGCCCAGGAGTCTGGAGGACCTGAGTTCAAATTCCGCCTCAGACACTCAACACACAAACTAGCCATGTGACCTTGGGCAAGTCACTTAACCCCAATTATCCTCCAAAAAAAAATATTAAAAGAAAAAACAATAATTCTGGGAGGTTGGTGCTATTATTATCCCCATCTTACAGCTGAAAAAACTGGGGCAAATCGAAGTAAAATTATTTTTCCAGAGTCACATAGCTGGTAAGTATCTGAGGTCAAATTTGAACTCAGGTCTTCCTGACTCCAGATTCAGAGCTCTCTCCACTTCTCTACCTAGTGGCTCTTTTGCCACTTTGCATGTGGGATCTTGGACAAATCACTTATTGTCCTCAGGGGCCTCAGTTTCCTCATCTGTAAAATGAGAAGGTTGGACTACATGGCCTTTAAGGTCCCTTCCAGATTTAGATCTAATCTTATATTCTCTGAAAGAAACCAACTGAAAATAAGGCTTTTACTAATCCTGAATTAATGACTTCCATTGAGTTAAAAAAAATTCACATGACTAATATACTGAATTTTGGTACTGTGGTGTATCTGTGACTTCACTAGTGTGAATACTCCTTTCACATGTGCAGCTCACAGTTTTTTTCCATGAATCCCACAATTTTCTAGTCATTTTCTAGTACATATTTTCCCAGAAACGAGGTCAAATAATATAGGCAAAGCATTTTGCAAACTTTAAAGCAATATGCAAATGTTAGTTGGATATTATAAAGTATTAACAATGTTAATATTAAGCCTCCATAAATTATCTACACATGTGCTAGAAGCCTTCCTCTGATTCCCTCCCCCCCCATATTTAGGATATAAGTGTATTATGTTAATAAGGTTAAATCCCAGTTAAGCAGTACTTGCTAATAAGAGTGAACCAGTCATTCCAGTGTTTCCCTTGTAATTAGCAAATTAAGAAGTAAAAAAAAAACTTGCTTACTTTTAGGGATACACACCCTTTCTGAAACGGATAAGAAAAAAGAAGGCTGTAACAAAATGGATCTGAAGATCAACAATCTGAATTCTAAAGTAGCCTCAGAGAACATAATCAGGATACTGAGCAAACTACTTCTTCCTTCAGGAATCAGTGGTCACTTACCTACCTGAAAAGATTATCTCTATGTGTTTCTGCCTTGTCTGGCTCAATGTGATTTCCATCCCAGAAGCAGTACTCCCATTTCACAGTGGGAAAGGTAAGACTGCCAGGCTTACGTAGAAGCAAAGTGATGGGTAGGAAACCAACATTCTTAAGAAATTGCCAATGCATTGTTTGTTAAGTTTCTCTCCCTTCCTACTCAAAGTTATTATTTTCTTTCTGAGATTTCAGAAATTAAGAAGGAAAATCCACCCGTGTCCCTCCCCTCCCCTTACCTTGCTACGCAGTAATCCTGGGAAAAGCAATGGCAAAAGAAATTTAAAGAACTGAGCTGAGAAACTGGGTGTTGAGGCAATGCCTTTCAGAAGAGAAAGAGCCAGTTAGCTCACCTGAGGCCTGAGGCCACTCCCACTGTAACCACTCCTAATTTGCACTCTCTTTGTCCCTCCCCTCCCACTTGCTTTCTCTTCTTACTCATACACCTTGGCAACTTTTCCAAAATTGAAAAAAAAATGATTCAGCCTAAAGTTGCTGTTGTCTGCAGAGCTTCCAAAGGTTAACAACATGCTACAGCAAGGAGGGGATGTGGAAAACTTAGGACACTAATGCACTGTTGGTGGAGGTGTGAACAACCTGAAACTATGTCCAAAGGGCTATAAAACTGTGCATACCCTTTGATCCAGCAGTATGATTACTAGGTCTGTTATCTCGAAGAGATTTTTTAAAAAAGGAAAAGGACCTATGTGTATAAAAAATATTTATAGCGGCTCTTTTAGTGGTAACAAAGAATTGGAAACTGAGAGCATGCCCATCAGCTGGGGAACAGCTAAACAAGTTGTGGTGTATTATTTTGATGGCACACTATTGTGCTATAAGAAATGAAGAGCAGGATGGTTTCAGAAACACCTGGGAAGACTTATGTGAACTCATGCAAAGTGGAGTGAGCAGAACCAGAAGAATAGTATACACAATACATGTTGTTAAGATGACCAAATATGATAGATTTAAGCTCCTCTGATCAAGACAATGATGTAAGATAACTCCACAGTACCCGCTATCCACCTTCAGAGAAAGAACTGATGAACTCTGAATGCTGATAGAAGCATACCTAAAAAAAAACCTTTCTTTATTTTTATTGTTTTATTTTGTGTTTTCTTTTACAACATGCCTAATATGGAAATATGTTTGGTATAACCTCACATATATAATTGAAATCAAAGTCCTTGCTGTCTCAAGAAATGCGGAGGGGAAGAAGGGATGGAAAGAACTTAGAATTATAAATTTTTTTAATGATTGCTAATTATTTTACATGTAATTGTGAAATATTTGATGAAATTAAAAAACAAACTATGCTTCTGCAGAAAACAGCTGTCTGTGAAGTTTGACTATCACATACACAGACATACACATAAGCATCAGACTAGAAAGGGAAAAGAAAATGGTAAAGGGGAGGGGGGAGCCTGAAGCCTCACACTAGACTTTTTTTTTACTTTATGACTAAGCCCTACAATTTAGAAAGAACTTAAGAGAGCTAATACCTAGAAAACCCACATAATATCTATTAAATCACTCAGTGCACAGTGCCTGGCATATAATAGGCCCATAATAAATGCTTTTTCCTTTCCCCTTCCCCTCTCTCCATCCCCATTCCCTTGCAAATCACAGATATTAGAATACTTACAAAGGTTGGCCCAGGTTAGAGGCAACTGCACTATATCCAAATACCTATGATTTTTTTTTTCAGAGAGTGGAAGGCTGGGGCAGAAGGAAGTAGACTAGTCTAAGACAGTTGTCTGAGACACACAAAACTTAAGTGACTTGCCCAGGACCATTCAGTTAATAAGTATCAGACTTATGATTTGAACCTAGATCTTCCTGTTGCTAGGCCCATGTTATTATCCACTATACCAGGCTACTTCTATGTAACCATCATTATTTCCTTCATTCTTTCACACAACAAACATTTATTGAATAGCTCCTACATGTGGGCAGCTAGGTGGTATAGTAGATAGAATGCCAGGCCTAGAGTCAGGGGGACCTGAGTTAAAATCCAGCCTCAGACACTAACTACCTGTGTGATCCTGGGCAAGTCATTTACTGCTGTTTGCCTCAGTTTCCTCATATGTAAAATGAGCTGGTGAAGGAAATGGCAAACTACTCCCGTATCTTTGCCAAGAAAACCCCAGATGGAGTCACAAAGAGTCAGGCAGGACTCAAATGACTTGACAACAACAACAAACACAAGTTCCTACACACTATGCATCATACTTGATCATATGGATTATTCAGAGATGTTTAAAAGTTGATGAACCTGCCCTCAATGAGGTTATAATCTAGTGACATTTGAAACAGACCCTGAAGGATGGATTGGAAGGGCAGAGAAAGAATATATTCCAAGCAAGAAGGAACAGCATGAACAACAGCTCAGACAAATACAAGACATGTTCCGGTAGTATTAATGTTCGTTTCCACAAAGTAATAGCTGTTGTAATGAAGAGTTTCCATGTGACAAATTGTTTCTTCTTGCCACAAAATTCCCCCTGTAAGAGTTCAGTATAATTCAGTTTCACTCCCTGGTTGAGATTTGGCTATCCTAACTCTAATTGTCTAGTTTTCTTTGTATCCTTCTTCATTTCCAAACATGGTTCAAAGTCATTCTCTGCACATCTTGATGAAAAGTGAGGAAAAAAATTCAAAGAGGTTTTATCTATTTGTCTGTTTGGAAACATCTGTGAGTTTGGTGCTATGTCTCTTGGAATCTTTGGTTTTAGCCATCCACCAGAAGACGAACTTATAATCATTGACTGTTAGAACTAGAAGGAACTTCAAAGATCACTTAGCTCAATCCTCTCATTTTAAATGAGGCAACCAAGGCCTAGAAAGTTCAAGTAGCTTGCCCAAAGTCACATAGATAATTAGTGGCAGAACATGGCTAATTGTGTCCTGTACATCAGTTCAGATCATCTGGATACAGTAGCTTTCTTAGAATTAAAAGAGAAAGCTCCTCAGCCTCAAGTTTTTGGTGTTTAGGGTGACATATTACGGAGAGAAAACCTGGATTCTCATCCTCTGTCTTCCTCTTCCTAGCTGTGCGATGTTGAACAAGTGACATCCTCTTGGAGCCACAGGTACTTCATCTCTAAACAAGGGTGATGATCTTCCCTGCCCTACCTATATTACATGGTTGTTGTCATGTTCAAATATATACTGTATGGAAAGACTACTTTAGCGAAGTATAAAGGGAGGCAGGGGCCATGTTGGAATGCATGCTGGATTTGGAACCAGAGGAACTGAGCTCAGGTCCTGGCTCTTACTACTTATGTGACCCTTGGCAAGTTACTAAACCTCTTTGGGGCTCAGTTTTCTCATTGGTAACATGAAGAGTTAGACTCCTAGATTGGCTCTTTGGTGCCTTCCAACTCTCAATTTTGGATCATGGTAGATTATATGGATCATAAGCTCCTCAAGGACAGAGACTGTTTCCTTTTTGTATCTATGCCAGTGACTCTCAAAGTAGGTTTTATAACAAATGTGATGCAAGGCCAGGATATGGCAGGGGGCTCTGCCAGGGTTCAGTCCTTGAATAGTAGATAACTTGCTTTCTGTGGATATAGAAAAGGAAAAGTAAAGATATGACGATTTATCAATCTGCCAATTGCAAGATAATTGTGAATAAGGGCCTTCATGACTGGCAAAGATGTATGAATCAAGAGATATCATGACATAGTAGATAGGGCACTAGACTTGAAGTCAGGAAGGCTTGAGTTGAAAGCCATCTCAGACACTTATTAGCTGTGTGACCCTGGGCAAGTCACTTAACCTCTCTGGGCCAAAGTTTCTCTATCTGCAAAATAAGGGAGGTGGGACAGCTAAGTGGTACAGTGGATAGGGTGCTGGACCTGGAGTCAGGATGACTCCTTTTCCAGATTGGAACTAGGCAAGTCACTTAACCCTGTTTGCTTCAGTGTCCTCATCTGTAAAACTAGCTGCAAAAGGAAATGGCAAATTACTGCTGTATCTCCCCCCAAGGAAACCCCAAATGGGGTCACAGGAAACCAGACATGACTGAAACAACTAAACTACAAAACAATGTTGCCAGGCACCAATATGGCAGAGCCCACTAGGCTGTCTAAGGAGAGGCAGATGGAGGCAGGACAGAAAAGCAGAGCAGGTTAAGATTTCTATGTGGATCACCCATAAGGGGTCACTGCTCTTACAGCTTGGGTGAGATAGGAAGACCCAGACTCAAAAACAAAGGGAAAAAGAGAAGAAAATGAAAAGAGAATTGAGGCATTTTTTTTAAAGAGAAGAGAACAGAAAGAGGCCAGACAGAAGCATCAACAAGCAAGACAGCTTTGCAAGCACAACTAGAACTCATTATAAATTTGAAAAGAAAAGCAAACCATACGTACCAGATATTTGTAGTTTCATATACGACACTATTTTGGGGTTCTGCTATGCATATTGGAATGTCCATTTTATTTGATGCTATATACTATGTATACTATATACTATACATATACTATGCATATTATATATACATAAATATATACACACATATATTTAATAGAAGTCATTAAGACTCATTTTCCAAGCAAAGTCCCCAACAAACCTAATTTCCCATTTTTGAAACAATGGTTTGCTTATCTGTCTTTCCCCAAGATTATCATGTCTAGTTATTGTATATTCTTAATAAATTTCCATTCTTCTAAACTCAGAGAAAGATATAGAAAGACTATAGTTTAAACAGAGACTGAAGGAAAACACGCTATCGTTCTTTCTCATGTCTGGTTTTGCTTTTTTTTCCCAGTGATCACTCATTGGTTACAACCCTTCTTTATAACCAAACTATTGTACAATGGGAAAGTATTTGCAGATCCTGTACATGATTGCACGCCACCATGGGGGGTTGGGGGGGGAGAAAATCTGAAACTCAAGTGATTGTGGAACTGAATCTTGTAAACTAAAAGTAAATAAACAAGTCACTCAAAAAAAAAAGACTCTGGAATTTAAAGTTCTATAAAAAAAATAAATTTCCATTCTTGTTTTCTTTTTTTTTTGGTTTGTTTTTGTTTGCTTTTTTTTGGAGGGGGGAAGGCAAGGCAGTCGGGGTTAAGTGACTTGTCCAAGGTTACACAGCTAGTTAAGTGTCAAGTGCCTAAGGCTGGATTTGAATTCAGGTCCTCCTGACTTCAGGACCAGTGCTCTAGTCACTGCACCACTTACCTGCCCCCCCTCCCGCCCCATTCTTGTTTTCAAGGAAGGAGCTGTGTGCGTGTGTGAGTCATTGACACAACCTGTCAAGTTATACTGTGGCCAACATCAAAAGATCCCAAGTCCATAAGACTGTTGGAATATGTGTAAGAGAGGGACATGTTCACAGAAGGAGGGCTGATAGCACAGTCTAGTAAATTACTCTATACTCTAACTTGTCCAGCTATCCAAGGAGTGGGCATGTAGATAGGGCCTACCAATTTAGTGGTATCATTAAAATTATTTGACATTTTCTATTTCAACCTTCAGTTTAACTAGTATTTATTAAGTATCTGTTATAATTATTACTGACTCCCACCTTCTCGTCAAACCATAGAATAATAAGTCCTAATGAGAGATCTGAATATAAAATTCTGGATAAAGTCATAATCTACACAAAACTTCCCATTTTTAAAATAAGATTTGGATCTGATGATGTCTATTGGTTGAACCAAATAGGAAACATTAACTACTACCACATAATCCACTTTACCCAAAATGTTAAGACCTTTTAAATTCCATCTGATGATGCATTTGAAATAGAGAAAAGACAATGGTCTAGAGTTATTTAAATATCACATGTAAAAGATGTCCTTTATTATGCCTACACTTACAGTGTCAACTGTAACAGCTGGTGAATTCAAGAGCAGAGTGACCACTTCTCCCAACCTTCCTTTTGCCCTCAATCAATGGTACCTTCTCTTCCCTGACCTTTCACACAGATCTTTACTACCCTCCCTCACCTTCACTTGGACTAGGGATGGGGAACCTGCAGCCTTGAGGCCACATGTGTCCTTCTAGATCTTCAAGTGTGGCCTTTGACTGAATTCAAACTTCACACAACAAATATCCTTAATAAAAGGATTTGTTCTGTAAAACTTAGACTCAGTCAAAAGGCTGCACCTAAGGACCTAGAAGGCCACATGTGGCTTCAAAGCCACAAGTTCCCCACCCCTGGTGTCCCTTCCTGATCAAAAATTCTGTGATTGCATGATTCTACAGTATAATGAAACGGAAAGTAGCCAGGTATCGAGGAGAAATGACTGAATGGAAATTGGTGTTAGCAGAGACTCAGAGTTTGAAATCTAATGAGGACGTAGCGCATGGCCAGAGACTTGAGAGGCATAGGTTCAAAACACAACCTGATAGAGGCAGCTACGTGGCACAGTGGATGTGTGCTGGGCTAAGAGATAGGCAAACCTGAGATCAAATCCAGCTGCAGATGCTTTCTGGCCGTATGTGACCCAGAACAAGTCACTTATCTCTCTCAGCCTCAGTTTCCTCATCTGTAAAACAGGGATAACAATAGCTCCTACCCCCCAGGGTTGTTGTAAGGATAATGTTTGTTGAGCATTTTGAAAACCTTAAAGCCCTACATAAATGCTAGCTATGATTGTTATTATCCATTTAAATATCTCAGAAGGCAAGGAAGCCTAAATAACTATGCTATTTTTATTCAGTTAAAAGCTTCTACAAGCTTGTTGCCACCTGACCTCATGAAAACCTAACTATGGAGCTCTTTTGATCTCTCTTCAACTTGAAGAAGCTTCTGTTTGTGCTAAGCATTTATAAAATTCATGTAAAACTCTCTTATGACTCTGTCAGCAAGATGAACTTGGAGTGATTAAAACCTTAGGACGTAGGAACCAAAAGGACCTTAGAGTCTAACTCTCTCCTTTTATAGATGAAAAAAAAAGTGTCAGACCAGTGAGGTTGCTTGCCCAAGGTCAAGGGCATAGGCAGGACTAGGACCTCACTAATGGTCACCAGATTCTTAGCTCAGTATACTTTACATTATAGTAGGATTAGATGTTGGGGGCAGATTTGATAAAACACTTACTTTTATGGTTCTTATTCACACAATCTTAAAACTTAAGAATTCAGAATCAGTCGGACATTATTTCAAATGACTTGTGCAATATTGCCAGTGCCGCGTCTTAAAATCCACTTTACACACACTATGATTGTTGTGTCTGACATTTCCCAATTGCTTAATATTCTTGTAAAAGATTTCAAATAGCAAAAATATCTTGGCACTAATTGACATGTCTGAGTTTTTTCAAATATTTCCTATACATTCTTACGAGTGAATTTTCTTCCTTCTTTTGTTTCGTTTGCCATATGAATCATTTTACTAATTTCAGGCTTGGACAATATTAATGGAGAAAAATAAGTTTAAAGAGGAATTAATTGCCCTATGAAATTTCATTAAACAATTCCTTATAACCCAATGATACTAAATATTCAACCTAGATATTTAATGACATAGAAGACTTCTCTCTCTCTCTCTCTCCCTCTCCCTCTCTCTCTCTCTCTTTCTCTTGAAGGTTGAAACATTGAAAACATTACTATTTCTTTACTCAGCATTCTCCTGGGCAGATGTCTTGACACACCCTGCCTCTCCCATTGAGCAATTCAGAGGAGCCCTGTTTGAGCATGTTCTGGAATCACCTCTTTTTTTTTCCTCCCCCTTATAAAAAGTTCAACAGGAAATTCTTAATCATTCTTTATATAGTACTTTTAGTTACTCAGGGGTTCATTTACTCCTGATGGGTAACTGATGGGTGGACCCAAATCTTATTTATGAGATTTCTCCCACATGTTGATAAAGGAATAATCACGAGCCTGCACACTTGTAGCAATTCACAAAAATTGCTCAATGAAGGTTCCCAATAAATAACTAAATGTGATTATTCCTATTTCATAAGTGGAGAAATGGAGGTAAGAAGAGATGAAATGATTTTCACATGATGAATCACTGAGTAAGGCAAAAACAAAATCTTGTCGTCTCCTAAATTTCCCTAATTACTAATTGTTCTTCCATATTAAAAGATATTTTAATGTGTTTTGCTTTATTTTATGTTTAATTTCCTCTCTTTTAAAACCAGTATGGAATTTAGAACTTCCTATTGACATGGTTTAGTGCCTAGAACACTGTACTTGGAGCTGGGAAGAGCCAGGATCAAATATCATCCCCAGCACTTTTTAGACGCGTGACTAGGAGCAAGTCATTCCTCTCTCAGCCTCAGTTTTCTCATCTGCAAAATGGTGATAATAATAGTTGTAGTGTCTGCTCTACAGAATTGTTTTGACACTCAAATGAGGTTTGAGATTTGATATATATATATGTGTGTTTTCTAATCCTCAAAGAATTGGGACCCAATTGGAACTGTCCAGTTGGGTAAAACAGTTGTTATTATTATTATTAATTCTCATCTATTTTGATAGCATTCAGATAGAAATGGTCTGGGGCAAGTTGATATATTACTATTATTCCTTTTTATTAAATGATATGAGGACTGCTGCTTAGGCACATACAAAAACTGCTTTACATAATTGAAAAGAAAATATTAAGACATAAGCTCATTCTCTGCAGGCTCACTGAAAACATCTTCAGTATAATTCCAGTAGCAGACAACAAAACAAGGCTGGCATGTGCCTGATCCCACATGATTTTGATCTCTCTTGCTAAGCCTCTATATTTTAAAACCTTTTTGTTCTGAGCAACTTGGAGATTATGAATACTTGCTAACAGTGACATCTATTAAAAACATTCTTAAGTTGTAGATCAACATGATATCCAGAGGAGCTTGGAAAACAGTTCAGTCATTATTCATGCTCTGATTCTAGCACAATTTATTGGTTAAGGTATCCAGGATATTTTGAAGTCTGTATTGGTAGTATGGGAATTTGTCATCTGTAAGTCCACAAAGTTAGCAAGCCTCTGATGCATACTTCTAGCCACTGATCACATCTTGCTAGATA
The DNA here is from genome assembly GCA_028627135.1 of Pseudochirops cupreus. Lineage (NCBI taxonomy): Eukaryota > Metazoa > Chordata > Mammalia > Diprotodontia > Pseudocheiridae > Pseudochirops > Pseudochirops cupreus. Next base: position 354,623,663 of record CM053580.1, on the reverse strand, counting down.
TTTTATAGACGCTAAATTTTTATAGCCTATAAAATGTGTTGCACAGTCTCTACTATTTCTGCATTAATCACTAAATATGGGCTAGTTAAGGATAAATCTATCACTTCTGGTTGTACAACCTAGTTCTGATTTACTACCACAAACCCCTCCATTTCTACAAACAAATCTGCAAACTTGACTAACATGATTAAACACCAGTGGCTCCCTATGACCTCCAGATTCAAATATAAAATCCTTTTTTGGGCATTCAAAGTCCATGACAACTTGTCCTATCACTACCTTTTCACTCTTATGACCCCTTACACTCCTCTTCCTAATCCCACTTACTCTCCAAACCAGTGACACTGACTTCCTTGCTGTTCCTTAAATGTTGTTCACTTGTTTCAGTCGTGTCCAGCTCTTTATTATAACATTTGGGATCTTTTTGGCAAAGATACTGAAGTATCTCCAGCTCACTGTGCAGATGAGGAAACTGAGGCAAACAGTTTGCCCTAGTAAATGTCTGAGGCTGTATTTGAACTCAAGAAGATAAGTCTTCCTGACTGTAAGCTTGCCACTATATCCACTGCATCTCCTAACTGCCCTATTCCTCAAATAAGACACTCTGTTTCCCTATTCTGGGCATTTTCACTGGCAGTTCCCATGCCTGGAATGCTCTTTACCTCTCTTTCTTGGCTTACCTGGCTTCCTTCAAGTCTCAGCTAAAATTATACCTTCCAGGAGGCTTTCTCTAATCCCCTTTAATTCTACTGCCTCCTCTCTGTTGATCATCTCCAATTTATCCTGCCAGCAGTTGTTGGTTTTGGGGGTTTTTTTAGTATATAGTTGTTTGACTGTTGTTTTCCCCATTAGATTATGAGCTCCTTGAGGGCCAGAACTGTCTTTTGCCTTTCTTTGTATCCCCAGCACTTAGTACAATGTCTGGCACACAGTAGGTGCTTAATAAATGTTTAATGACTGACTTAGTCTTTGACAACATATTACTGGCTAAGTCTGTGCAGATATCAACAATCCAGGGCATTTTGAGTCAACTCTAGTATTTTAGTAGTTTCAAAAGCTCCAACTGAAAGTAAATATCTTTAAATTACATTCAACAAATCAAAAGGCATGTACCTGTTGTCAGCCTTTATTATTGCTCAGTGAAGTTATGGCTTCTCATTTCAAAAGTATTTCTATAGATTTTTAAAAACATTTTTATTGTATGCTCCAAGAATGTATATCCATCATCTTTCTCTTTTTTTATGAAGTTTTCATCTTTCTATAGCTATCTCAGAGTGATAGGTCCCACTTTTCATTAATATTATATGTGGTTTTGTTAGGATACTTTACAAATCTGCTATGGTTTATTTTATAGTTCTTAAAGTATAAATTAACACTGGAATTGCAGAAATGCTAATTGCTTTAAATATGTTCTTCCAGTTGTGCTTTGACTTTAGGATGTCAGTAAGCTTCTTAAAATTCAACCATCACTGTCTTGGGGAAGGGGGAGGGGAGGGAGGAGAGAAAATTTGGAACTCAAAATCTTATAAAAGCAAATGTTGAAAGCTAAAAATTAATAAATAAATTTATTTTTTTTAAAGAAATTCAACCATCACCTTCTCCTAGATATCTTTATGCTTGATGTGTCTGGCCTAGAGGATACCAAGGTATTTGTATATATCACCTTCATCCATTGGTTCAATTTGAGATCTATATTCAAACCTGAAATCTTCAGTCTTCATCTTTCCCGGGCAAATAATAAGAATTTTACCCTTGTTGAGGGCAAATGACGTTCAATAACATTGGAGAAAGATTCCATGAGATGAAGGAGCTTTTAAATGTGTTTTTTGTTGAAGCCATAAAACGTGTCATTGAGGTACATCAAGTGATTAATAATAATTAATAATATGGCTCAACTCTTTAATTTGGAAGCTATATTTTCTTCTGTTCAAGAGAGGTTATAATAGATTTAAGACTAGACAGAATCATATTAAGCTTAAATTGTTCCCCTGAAAAAATCGTATTTCACATCAGTTTTGTTGACATTATTGTGTCAGGGTCATATTTTAAATAGAGAATATTTCTCCAGGCAGACACCAAATGCTCCGGCATTCACATTAAACTTAGGTCTATTTAACACATTTGCAGTGTGTGTGGATAAGCCATGAGTCTAGAATGGAGTCAAAGGCTTAGATGGATAATCAATGAAGGCTGCCTAAATGTTATGGTGTTTTGGGGCAATTTGTTCAGTAATTACTGAATTGATATTATATCAATGGGACTTTGGGACACATCTTTTTTACTGATCAGTTAGTATATTACTTTCTTCTGTTTATAGATTATTTTAGTGATATAAGCATATTTTATTATTATTACATCTTCTACATGGAATATAACATAGAGGAAAAAACCAGAAGGGGGTTCCTACAGAGAAACAAACTTTTAGAAAGTAAATATAAGGCCATAGAATATAATGAAAATTAAAGCAGGGCCCCATGGGACTTAAGCAATTTTCCTACTCATTCAAAATCTGCTTTTAGATGAAAACCTCATTTGATGAGCTCACTCTATTTAGAAAACCATGCTACATAAGATGAAAGGGGTGAGGGAAGGGAACAAGCATTTATATAGCACCTACTGTGTGCCAGGTCCTGCGCTAAGTGCTTTACAAATATTATCTCATTCAATTCTCATAGCAACCCTTTGAGGTAGGTGCTCTTATTATCCCCATTTTACAGTTGAAGAAATTGAGGCAAACTGAGATTAAATGATGTACCTGGGGTCACACAGCTAGTAAGTGTCTGTGGCCAGATTTGAATTCCCACCTTCTGACTCTAGGTTGTGTCCACTGCACCACCTAGCTGCTTCTGACAAATTTGATAAACTATTTTTTTAGAAGGTCACATGTCTGTAAAAAGTTGATAGACTGGAACTAGGAGGGATCTGAGAGACCACCTAGTCCCAATCATTCATTTCACAGATGAGGAAAAGAAATCCAAAAACATGAAGCTACTTTCTCATGATCACAGTTTGGTCAATGGCAGAGCTAAGACCCAAACCCAGGACTTTTGATTCAAAGTGCAATGATTGTTCCTCTATATCAGGCTACCTTTTTGACAGCAATCCCTTTAGTTAGATTTGCCAGCTAAATGTGTGAAACCAAGGCTTGACTTTTTGATATATCTTATCTAAACCTTTTATTTCCCCAATAGCTCTGTACTCAACACAAATTTAAAATGTGCTGTTGAATTGAATTACTATGTAAAAAAAAAGTAGGGACAGCTAGGTGGTGCAGTGAATAGAGCACTGGCCCTGGAGTCAGGAGGACCTGAGTTCAAATCCAGCCTCAGACACTTAACACTTACTAGCCGTGTGACTTTGGGCAAGTCACTTAACCCCAATTGCCTTGCCTTCCCCCCTCAAAAAAAAATGAATAAGATGGAAAGACATATGAACATTAGCATAGAAGTGATGTAATTATGCTGAATAAGCAGTGCTCAGGGACAGTGATCACAACAGTGCACATTTTCAGAACATTCGAAGGTAAGGTAACCGAGAGATGTCACTGTGGTGACCAATCTTGGTCATGGAAAATGGATGATAAAACCCACTTTCTTCTTCCTTTTGCTTCATTCTTTTTATTAAGAGCCGTTTCAGTGGAAGCAATGTATTAGGAAATGTCTATGTTGTTTAAAATATAGGTAATTAGTAAAACTTTTTAAAGGTCCTTTATTTCATATTTTCTATATTAGAAAAAACTTGCATGAATTGAGAAGTTTGGAGGCTTAGTAGATATGTAAGAAAACAAATACTATATATGAATAACATTAAAAAGAAGGACTAATATGTAATAAATTTAGCAGCCACATTTAAAAGGAACAAATTGGACAAGAAAAAGGGAATGAATGGAAGAAAAAAGCAATCCTTTTTTTTATACTTTACATTTACTTTTTAGCTCCCCATCTCATTCCTAGAATGTAAACACCTTGAGGGCAGAGACAATTTCATTTCTTACTTTTGTATCCTCAGCATCTAACATAATGTCTAGAACATAGTAGGTGGTTAATAAATGCTTATTGAATTAAATTGACATGATATAACACCTTTTTTTTT
>CM053580.1:354599195-354619071 GCA_028627135.1 Pseudochirops cupreus | reverse complement strand
ACTGACTGCACCACCTAGCCACCCCAACATTATATAACACAATTCAATTTCAAGTCAATTTTTTTTTCTCCTAGGAAAGCATTAGGAGGAGGAAGATTGAAAAAGTAAAATCAAGAGGAGGGGGGAGTGTTATGGAAATCTGAAGATCTTCCCTGTCCCTAGGCCCCTTGATAGGCTTAAGTGGCTCTGAGAACCTTCCCTGATTTAAAAATATACTCTGCCCCCTAATAGGCTGAATGTAGTCACATGGAGCCTGTGGTGGAAGGCTTGTTCTTCAGGAATGCCCACACTTTATTACTTTGTGATTGGGAAGTGGGTCAAGAGGGTTGTGACATTTTTGATCCAGGAGAAGGCTATATATACCCTGATGTGAGGTTTTGCTTTGGAGCTCACTTTGGGAAGAGTTGTGTGATTTGGCCAGATGAGACTTTGGGCAGCTTTTGAGCACTCTCCCTCCCACCTTTGAAAACCCAGATGTTGATGCTTCCCTCTCTGGTAACTGACTACATACGGATGTAATGGTCAGAAAACTGGAAGCCCGTCTGCTGATCTGTTTCTTTGTCTGCTTGTAACTTCTATTTGTGTTCTCTGAAGTTCAGAGTGCTGACTTTTCCCCCTGAACTAGGTAAATGATATATGTTTGATTGATTAAAGTAAGATTGTTAACCCATTTTGAGTTGCTTTCCTTTAGAAAAGCAGATCTAAGAACCTGTGCTAGCAGCCATCCTGGGTATGCTAGGGTGCTTGCTGATACAAGGAGACAAGAGAGAGTAAGGTGGGGAGAGAAGAGAGAAAGAGAGGAAAGGGAGAAAAAGAGAGAGAGAGAGAGTCCATCAGAGAGGAAAGGAGTTATTTGACAAGAATAATGCTAGGAAGTCACAGCAATAAGCACTTATTAATTGTATACTGTGCAGCAAGGACTTTGCTAAAGTACTAGAAGAAAAGATAAATTTACAATGGTGTCTTCAAAAATCTCTAAAATTTCTCCAAACAACAGAGTGAGACTAGGAAACGAGTAAATGAAGCAGTAGAAAAATGAGTGAAAGTGATATCAGGGTAATGTTTTAAAATGGAGATTATTGTACCAGCATAGAAGAGAATATAAACGTTCAATGCATCAGACACAAGGTCCCACCAGCCTAGTGTTCTGTGGCATCTCAGAGATGCCGTGGTTCTCTGTGATATCTTGAACGATAGGAGATCTCTCCTTTCATTCCTATACAGAGGAGTTGGTCCTTGAAAACCTAGGCCCTAATCCTTGGAAAAGGGTTAAAAACAGATTAGAAATGCAGCCACTATCAGGTAGGTAGCGATATATACCTTTATGAGGTACTAACAAGTCCCTTTAGTTAACTAGAAAGAAACTAATCACAGGACAATGATTGTCCGTGCCCCCCAGGTAACCTTTAAAAGTTGGTTCAGTAAGTTGAAGTGGAAGTCAGACCCAAAGAGGAATCCAGATCCTGAAGAGTGGTGAAAATGCCTAGAGCTGGAGATAGTATAAGAAGCTGGGTAGAGCTATGAGGGGGCAGCTAGGTGGCACAGTGAATAAAGTGCAAGACCTGAAGTCAAGAAGACCTGAGTTCAAATCTGGTCTCAGATACTCTCAGTGTGACCCTGGGAAAGTCACTTAATTCTGTTTGCTTCAGTTTCCTCATCCGTAAAATGAGTTAGAGAAGGAAACAGCAAACCACCCCAGTATCTTTGCCAAGAAAATCCCCAAATGCGATCACAAAGAGTTGGACACAATTGAAAAATAACTGAGCAAAAGAACAATGAGTGTAGAAGAATGAGTAAAGGAAACCACTAGAAAGAGAGGGGTTAAGATGCCTGAAATGAGGTTATTTGTTCCTATCGATGTCTATGACTGGACACTTGAAATGTTGCAGAACCCCTCTGCCCACCTCCATCTCCCATTACTGACCCCAAGGCAATAATCTTGTATCTTTCTCCCCATGACTTCCTCAAGGAAGCCTAAAATGTTTCCCTCTGGGCATGGAGAAAAGTTTATTATCTTTCTTTAAGACTTAGAGTTGTGAATGTTTCAAAAAAATTTTTTTGTACCTGTTTTGCAAAAAAAAATGTTGTCCTTTATAATCCTATGTATTTTATTTTATGCACTTAAAAATGTTATTCTAAGAAGGGATCCATGACCCCTCCCACCCCCAAAAAAAGATTATGAATCCCTGCCTAAGATGCTTACTTTGTTTTTATAAAGAGTATTAAACAACAGGACTTTGCTATACAGTTCAAAGGAAACAATTGAGGAGGAAGCATCCTCAGAGAAGAGATAGAAAGATCAACCAAGATTTAGCCAGAGCCCCGTCTCGACTGAAGGTTCAGAGCTAAAAGATATTGAGAGAATTGAGAAAACCCTGTAGGAGAAGAGGAGCATTTATGTTCCAGCTTTCTTAGTAGTGATTCAGTAAGAAGGTGGAAGGAAGGGGACACAGGAGTAGTTGGGCAATGTCCCACCAATGTCCCACTGCTATAGCCAGCTATCCATTGGACTTATCACTCAGCATTCTATCTAAACCTTTATTAAACCTATTAAATTTACACTGCTACTCCATCTGACTTGGAATAACAATTCTAAACGCAAACAATCTATTTTCTTTTACTTATTCTAAAGCTATCTCTCTCAAGTTGCAAGAGATGCTGCAGACCTAGTATTCTAGGATTTAATAAGCGAGTCCAAGTTCATCCCTTCATTAGCTTTCTCCACCTCACAGAATTATACTAGCTAGAAATAAGAGTTTAGATAAACATGAAGAGGACAGAATTGTGTTTTAAGGAACACAAGAGGGTGGTAGAAAAAGAAATGCCCCATCTTCCTTCCTCTACGTCTATCTGCAAGTGTTGTGCCCTTAAATAGATTAAATAAATAAGAAAGTTTGTCATTAAGGAAGGACAAAAGTTAAGAAGGAATATAGGTCTTTTGTGAGGCAATAAATTAATTTATTGTCCCAAAAAAAGAGTATAGCTCTTTGAGACTTTAAAAAATGCTTTACCTACATTACCTCATTCAAGCTTCACAACAACTCTGTGAAGTGAGTACTACAGGTATTATATGACTTTTTATGATGAGGAGGCTGAGCTCTAAGAGGCCAAATTACTGGCCTTCAGAAACACAGCTAGTAAACTTCAGAGGTAAGATCTGAATCCAGATCTCCTGACTTGGAGTTTAGTATTCCTGCTTCTATCTCGCTTGTCACACTCAATACATGGCCAGGAATAAAATTCTGACCATACAGAGCAGGTATTTGCAGTTCTTTCAAAGGAAGAAAGGAATCGCTGATTCATCAACCAACCACACCACACGAAAGTTGTTTTGTTTAGGTTGTGTTGTTAGGGTGACCTGTTCGCAAAGAGAAAACTCCTGTGCCAGAAAGAAGGCTCTCAGTTTCTTCCTTTTAAAAATGTCTTTTCTTTATTCTCTCTATGACAGCAGTATTATGTGCTGATGAGGCACACTTACCCCAGGCCCAGCCAATTACAGTCTGTTTGGGCAATTAATGTGGGTGGAGGACACCTTTCCAGCTCAACAACATTGAGTATTTTTTTTTATTTCAACACTTTTGAAGAGAAAAACTATCACTTTCCTAAAGCTGATACTCAATAAACACACTTACTTTGTGCCAAGCAGTGTGTTAAGCTCTGTGGATACAAAGATAGGTAGATTGATGGTTGGAGAGATTCATAATGAGAATTCCCAGTGTGTATTTGATTTCCATGAAGCCATATCTTGTTCTCATTGGGTCAGTAATGAATCTAGTGTAGAGTTATATTTTATTTTTCATGTCTCTGAGTTTATTGTAAAGTTTTCTTAACAAAAAATCTTTGTTTGCATCTGGTGAAAAAGTAAACCATATGCACCATATGTAATTCCAACAGAGCAGATTAGAAAGTGACACTTTCCCCCTGTGAGCTGTCTTCACACTGATGTAAGGAAACCTGTTTTGTTTTTAGTTTTCCAGAAATGTTAAGCAGTTCAGTAATATTGGGCTAAAAAAAAATCCTTCTCACCCCTAGCACTCTCTGAAGTTCTGCAAACATGACACTAACCAAACCCAAAACAGAAACTGTCTCTGGCTCTCTCCCCTCTTCCCTGAGAGTGAAAAGGAAAGGAAATTATAAGAACTATCAGCTCAGCCCATCTCTGAAGTCGCCACCCTCTGCAGCCTAAAGCAAGGCCCTCCCCTGTCTCTATCTTCTTATCTGAAAAATGAGGGTAATACATGCTTCTCTGTGGAGATGGGAAAAATAATTAGTCCTTAAAGTGCTTTGAAGATAAAAACTGTTCTATAAATACCACATTTGTCTTCTGTACCCAGTTTAAGGACATAGTACACAGTTACATGTGCTAATTTGCATTTGATAATTTTTCAGGTGAGCAATCTGTGGTTTATACCTAAGCTTAAGCTTAGATTTGTTGGTATGTTGAAATGTGTTTCCATGGTTAAACCTTGGCAAAAGACCCAAGCCTTTCCACATTTGTACTTCTCAGTGGATAGCAAGCACCTTTAGCCTCTGGCAGGAAGGGAAGGAGCTGGGAATAAGGCCTAATGTAATGAGGAGGTTAGGGGAGGCGGAGAGGGAAGCAGCTAGGTAGCAACGGTAAGAAGGATGCTGAACCTGGAGTCGGTCAATCAATAACCATTTATTAAGATCCTACAGCGTACTAGGCACTGTGCTATGCAATGGAGATTCAAAAAGAGGCAAAAGACGCTTCCTTCCCTCAAAGACCTGTTTAAATTTGACCTCAGACACTGACTATGTGACTGAGCAGATCACTCAACTTCTGTCTGTCTCGGTTTCCTCTTCCATAAAATGGGGGTAATAGTGCCTCCCTCCCAAGGTTGATGTGAAGATAAAAATGAGATATTTGTTAAGTACCTTGTAAACCGTAACTATTGAGGAAAAGTCATTAACTGTCTTAGATAAATAAACACTGAGTTCACAGGATTTAAAACTGGGACCTTAGAGATCATTTAATCTAATACTTTTCTCCCTCACCCCCATTTTTCAAATAAATGAAGGGACTTGCCCAAGGTCTCAGAGCAGAGCTAGGAGTTGAAGGGAAGTCCTCTGACTCCAAATTCAGTTAAGGCCCTTTCTACAGTACAATATGAAAGTCAAGATCTATTTGTAGTGGGGAGCAATTTGAAGAATGTGGAGTTGGTAAAATCAAAGGCAGGGGATAAAAGTTGTTTCACATAGAAGTGACCTGGAGATGAGGAAATTGACCCAAGTCATATCCATAGGCTTTGAAATGAAATTGATTAGGTTGAGCAACCTTTAATTGTCTAGGTTTGTTTTTATTTTATACTCTCCCTAGATTCTAATTCTATTATGACTGGATCACAGATCATCTCATGAAATATTTTTAAAGTAGGTCACAGGAAGACAACAGTCACTAAAATAAAAAGAAAATACGGTTGTGACCCAAAAAGCATCTAAAAGGTTCCTGTGGGGCAAAAAGAAGTGGGCTTATTCACTTTGTAGTAGTCCAAAGAACTGCCTGTTCTGGGAAGCAGGAGGAAGCTTCAATTACTGACAGCTGGGGAAAAAAGCAACCCCCATCCACACACAGGGCCTTGCAGGAACTCAAGCTTCAGCCCTGCCCTGCGAAGTACCAGGAGTAGACATCAGAGGGCATCTGGCCTGAGTGGCTAGAGAGGCCTTGGAACAAGCAAGGTAGTTGGTGAAGGACTGAGCTCCCACAAAGGGGTCCATAAAGGCAGCCCACACCTTTCACCCATCTTTTGGGAAAAGAGAGTCTGCTCTCTGCTTAAAGACTTCTAATGACCTGGGGGAAGAGAAGGAGATGCTATTCTCTCTTCTTCACTATCAAAAGAAATATAGGCTTATAATTAGCTCATCATTATTGGTCTAGAGCAGCGGTTCTCAACTCGTGGGTTATGTTCAGTTTGTAACAATGAAAATACATCCTGGATATCAGATATTTACATTATGATTCATAACAGTAGCAAAATTACAGTTATGAAGTAGCAACGAAAATAATTTTATGGGCGGGGGTCACCACAACATGAGGAACTGTATTAAAGGGTCGAGGCATTAGGAAGGTTGAGAACCACTGATCTAGAGCCAGAAGTAACCTCAGAGGCCATTCAGTTCAACCTCCTCATTTGGCAAATGAGGAAACTGAGTCCAAGGGAGGTTAAATGAAACCATACAATTCTTTGACGGAGTTGTTTAGGAAGGGCAATTTTGCATTCTTGAATATAAGAAACTTCCTTATGTCATTTATTGATAGAAATCCAAACCCCACCCTGACCAAAAAAAAAAATTCTGAGTTTTCTAAATCATCATGTTTGCAGGGGAATTTTGTCAATAGATAAGCAATTTGCATTACTGGAATACAGAGAAACTTATAGAAATATTTGTGGAATGAGAAAACAGTAATGTTAAGGACTTCTTGAAAAGATTATATATTGAAGTAGACATACATGTGTGAGGTGGGGGTTGGAAGTATGGGAAGAGAGACAGAAAATCTGGCTCTTTTGTGACAGTAGGCAGGGATGGGAAACCTGAGGCCTAGAGGCGATGTGTGGCCTCAAGCGCGGCCCTTTGACTGGATCCTTTCAGTCAAATCGGTCAATTCAGTCAAAAGGCTGCACTTGAGGACCTAGAGGGCCACATGTGGCCTCGAAGATGCAGGTTCCCTACTCCTGGAGTGCATTGTGAGCTTTACTCAGAGGGTTGTGTACTGACCCCAAAGGATATATGATCAACCAGTCAGAAGATGGGAAAATGGGTCTTATTCTCTGTGACAGCCAATCGTGGGGCTTGTCTCCAAGAGAACTGCACCTACCCTCATCCTCTAAAACTCCCCCGTTCAGTTCCTTCCTTTCGCTGTTCAAGCTGCCCCACTTCTGAGTACCCATAGTTCCTTCAGGATAAGTGGTAGCAAGTACTGGAACCAAAACTCAAATCTAGTTTTTCTGATGCCAGTTCCAATGTTTCATGCCAATGAAATGCCAAACATTTTTGATCACTCATTGCCATTAGTAAAAAATTTTGAACATGTATCTCCAATATGGGTATGTTTATTTATATATAAATTATATCCATGTACTACTATATTAGGAATTATGTACATTATGAAACACAAAAATAGAACTTCTAAAAAGAGAGATTAAACAATATTTGAATCAATAGATGATAGGTGTCAACCTCCAGAGTTTGTCTAAGAAAGACAAACAGATAAGGTTACATGTGTGTTTATTTTCTCTCAAAGCAGTGGCCATGCATGGGGAGCTGCAACCAGAACTGAACTTGCTTTGGGGATAGGCTGCTCAGATTATAAAGACAAAAAGAAACCTCAAAGTTGGGTTGGAAAGGCCAGGTCATGGCCCAATCACGTACTGTCACTGTGGGTTTGATTTTCTCCATCATGTCCAGGCGCAATCAGGGCTGCTGTAAGTCCCTTGGGTTTAGTTTCCATTCCCCAGGAGGGGTCATTTCACAGAGATCATGAGACGTCCCGGAACTAGGATGCTTGTGCTAGTTCTATCTGTCAGAGCTGGTATGAACCAGCGTAAGTCAGTTCTGGCGTCACCAGGACAGCAGAGGGACTTCCAGGTTCAACAAGTGAGCACTGCACAGGATCTCTGACATGTCAGACTGAAGGGATGCTCAGCCTGCCTCCTGATTGGCTAATTCTGACTCAGTCAGTCCAGCCTTCTCTGCGTGGTAAGGAAATTAAGCAAATTGAAGTGGTCAGTAAAGTCATTTTCCACAAAGAGTACTTATAAGTTGTTTTTTATATTTGTATTATATTTCATGGTTACAAAACACTTTCAAGTAATTTGTTCAGCTGCTCTGTTCCTCAGTTTCCTTACCTGTAAAGTGAGGATTACCATATCCCAGAGGCTTTGATACTACAGCAGTATAAATGTGGCAGTTTTGCAAAAATGAAGTATTATATAAATATAAGGAACTTTACAGTGTAAAGTAGGACATGGTAAGTAGTCATAAGAGTCATAAAGGGCTATAGGAAGGAGCAATTACTTCTCATTGGAGGAGAATGAAGGAGATGAGGGAGAATTTGAGAAGGGCCTTGAAGGATGGGGAGTGTTAACATATAGAAATGGAAGAGGTGGCATCCAAATGGAGCTATTGAATAGGTGAAAATATGAGACTAGAGATCAGGAGAGAGTTAAGGGTTGGAGTACTAAATGATTAGAAGCCTACTGATAATGTATGAAGCAGATCAAGATTGATGCTAGTTATCCTATATCAGTTTGGATCTGGTATACGACTGTCAACACCTCATTTTCTATTTTCCATTCATGTTAACAGCAATTCTATAGTCAAAGTATTGATATCTTTGCATATTCTGACCACACCCAGGATTGCTGTCAAAATTTGCACAACACATATAATTAAACTCTGGCATGAAGAATGATGTAATAGAATGAAATCTATCTATAGATCAACATTTCAATTTAATCAGCATTCTAGAAGAATGAGATATTCTGGTTAACTGATTTTTTTGAAATAAATGAAAGTCCAGTCTATATCTAATGCTTATGGTTTTAAACCCAATGTGGTAAAAATAGGTTTAATGTTAGTTTTTTCAATATCTATGAGATTTCATGCTATCCTTACCACATTAGAAAGTTCATTTGTTTTCTTCCTTTTTAAGGATGAAAAGATAGTTTGGTAAATGCCTGTGCTTGTAAACCCAAGGTAGAATTTTTAGCATTCTGTTTTCATATTAGTGAGTCAGGCTCTTCTCTTTTCTTTTCCTGGGTTGCTGACTCTTTTACTGCTTGTGGATCTCTAGTTGGAAGGATGTTCGGAAAAGAATTTTAACTCCACATCTTTAAGGGAGTCTCACAGTTGGAAGAGGTCATCTAAGCCAGCTCATTTCTGGACAAGAATTCCTTCTCCAACATTTCCAACAAGTTAGCATCTAATCTCAGCTGTCTGGACTTTGATACGCAAGGCAGATCACCCACCTCCTCCATATCTATTCCAACAATCCATGAAGTCCTCTCTAAGCTGAGATCTAGTAAGAAACTAAAAGTCAGTGATTTCTTCCACCAGATATCTGGGGGAAAAAATACAGGCAATAGAAAACGGGGAACTGGAACGAAAAGGAGGGTCTACATCTTCCAGTCTAACCAAGGAGTTCATGTAGACTGTAGCTTGCAAAAGCACTTTTTTCCCTGGGGCGGAGAGCTTGGAAGTGTTAGAGCGCTGAGATTTCAGTTCTAAATCTCAAAAATCCAAAGAGGCCTAATCCCAGGATGTGGAAGGCAGTGCAAGAACCCAGGGAGTTGAGAATGAGATCCTGCCAAGTTAGTCAAACCACCTTGGAATCTAGCAGGGGACATAGCCTGCCCCTAGCACAAAGCCTCAATTTAGAAACTAAACCTGGAGAGATAAATACATTAAAGGTGAAAACATCAACCAGTATCAAATCTAGAGATCTTCCAAAAGAAGAAAGCAATTCTGTAACAATTCTAAACATAGATTCAAAAGAAAAAATGGATTTTCCACAAGGACTACAAGAATTCCTAGAATGAAGATATAAAGTGAAATAAAAGACCTGAAGGAAAGAATTGGAAGCATATTTGTGAGTCGTGTGAAGGAGTAATTAGAGTTAGCACCTGAAGTCAGAAAGCCCTGGGTTCAAGTCTTACCTGGGACATATTTCCACACCATCATGCCTGCACTCCAGCCATAAACCCCACCTCCCCCCTCTCTATCTGAACCTTGAACTCTGCCCCAGGAATCTGAACTCTGAGAAGTGAGGTTTCACCTTTATCTTGTCTGAAATCAGGACTCTCTCACTTTTCAGCCACCAAATCATGCTGCCCCCTCCCCACCCATTACCTACTTTCAAGGTTTCATTTTGTGTTATCTTTCCATGCCAGAATATACCTTCCTTGAAGGCAGAGACAGCCTTGTGTGCTTGCGTTTGCATCCCCAGCATTAATACAGAACTCAGAACAAAGTGCTTTGTATTCATTCTATCTATATGGGCTAGGGACCCTCAGCAGGTCAATTAACCTTTTAGTGCTCCAGAAGAGTTTTATTTATGGAGTGATTCCTTTGGGACTTTTTGGGGAAGGAGGAGAGGAGGAGGAAGCAGTGGCAGTCTTTTACATTAAAATAAAAAGAGGAGAAACATTGTTAGAATGTGTTTAATTCTTCATATTCTCGGCTCTTACTAAGTACCTTGAATGTAGTAGTAGTCAGATTTTTTAAATAAGGTGTAAAATTTCAAGATGTTACCCTTAATGTCTATAATTAACATAAGTAAAGTCTTCAAAGATAACTTTGTTAAAAATATTGATCTTTTTGTTTTCTCTCCCTTATGGTTTTCCCTTTTGGCTTCGATTCTTCTTTTATACCGTGACTAATGTGGAAATATGTTTGATATGATTATACAAGTATAGCTGTCTTGGGGAAGGGGGAGAGGAAGGAGGGAAAAAAAATTTGGAACCCAAAATTTTATAAAAGCAAATGTTTAAAACAAGAAATAAATTTGAATTTTTAAAAAAAAATATTGATCTTTGTTTCAGAGATAAGCTTGTCATCAGTTTTAAAAATAATAGAATTTTCCAAAGATGATTTTGCTCTTTCTAATATTTCCCTTTAATTCTGGGCCCAGCTTCTTGTCCAATTTCAGTGTCTGTCCAAAATATATATACTGATAGATAAGTTCTGTGAGTTGTATGGCATAGTCACTAGACACTAGACGTGTACTTGGCAATTCCAATGTGGATAGTTAAACTCAAAATCTTTTGAGTAATTACTCATCTCACATAGCAGGATCCAAGGTATTCCAAGGCTTGACGCAATCAGCACAATATCATTCATAAACAAAATAATTTGACAGCCCTCCCCATCTAGAAGAAATTGTCCTACAATGATTATATAAACTTTATCAAATATGTGCATATTCAAAGTGTTATAAATAAATTGTAATTAAGTCCAACACATCTTTATTAAAGCCATTAACAAGAACTTTTCAAAGTACTAACTGGGTCAAGCAGTGTACTAAATTCTGGAAAAACAAAAAAAGATTTTTAAAAAGTATCATACCTTCTAATAAAAGAGGAGAAACTGACTACTACTACATTCAAGGTACTTAGTAAGAGCCGAGAATATGAAGAAATAGTCCCTCTACTAAACAAATTCTAACAATTTTTCTCCCCTTTTTATTTTAATGTAAAAGACTGCCACTGCTTTCTCCTCCCCTCCTCCTTCCCCAAAAAAGTCCCAAAGGAATCACTCTATAAATAAGTTTTATACATATCTCTCACTGGATTTTTTAAATAGGGTGTAAAATTTCAAGATGTTACCCTTAATGACTATAATTAACATAAGTAAAGTCTTCAAAGATAACTTTTAAGGGTTATTTTCTTTTATCTTAAAGATTATGCAGATTATTTTATTGTAGAACTTAAATCTTTATTGTAGAACTTAGTCTTCTGCTGATTCCCATGTTTACTATAAACATCTCTTTAAGAGCCTTGTGAATTATTGCCTGGAGTATACTGAAAAGTCAATTGATAAGTTTTCAGAGTGAGCAAGTACACCTTGAAAATCAGCGAATGCTTTACAAATTAGAGATTTATTTATTTTTAAAAGTTTTTTTTGGTTAAATTTCGCATTCTGAGTTGTCTCTTTCCGTCCCAACCCTACACTAAGAGGTCAACCTTTTATATGTGTGTGTGTGTGTGTGTGTGTGTGTGTGTGTGTGTGTGTGTGTGTGATATATATATATATGGAACCATATAACACATACTTCCATATATCAGTTGTTTCTCTGGAGATGGATAGCATTTCCACATATATATATATATATATGTATGTATATATATATATATATATATATATATACACAAATAGAGAGAGAGAGAGAGATGTAGATATATAGATATATCTGTATATATCTATATATGGATAGCATTCCATATACATATATATATATACACATATATATGTGAAACCATATAACACATACTTCCATATATCAATTGTTTCTCTGGAGATGGATAGCATTTTCCTTCACAACGCTTTGATAGTTGATTTGAATATATATGTATGCATATATAAAAACTTGGAATAGCTTAGTCATTCACAGTTATTCATCTCACAATATTGCTGTTACTGTACACGAAATTTTCTTGGTTCTCATTTCCCTCTGCAAGAGATTGATTTATTGTTTCGACGATTATCTGGACTTCAGAAAGTGATAGACAAATGTTAATACAGATTATTTTAAAAGTATGTCATGCTTAAGATTTGCCAGCACCTCTGGGTAACGCTCTTTTTACCTTGACAGTTAGTGTGGTTTAACAAATGGTACACATAACTTATACAACAGACTTCTTGAACGAATTTGTAACTGTCAAATTCACAGGTCTAGTCACTGAAACTTAGGGTTACAGTTGGAGTCGGAGCCGGAGTTGGGGGCTCTCATTTAGGATTAGAGTCGGAGGATTACGGTTAGTCTTAGGTTTACTTTAAGGTTAAGATTTTGGTTACAGTAGGAGATGGAGTCTGTCGGAGGGTTAGAGTGTGCGGATTAGAGTCAGAAGGGGAGTCTGAGGCGGAGTCAGAGGCATTTGGTGTTAGGAGTAGGGTTAAGGTTAGAGTAGGAGCCCATTTAGGGTTTCTGCTAGAGTCGGAGGGTTAGGGTTAGGGTTAGTGTCACTGTTAAGTTTAGGATTAGAGTGGGAGGTGAATTCGGAGGGTGAGGGCGAGGGTTAGAGTCGGAGGCAAAGTCGGAGGCTTTCAGGGTTAGAGCTGGAGTCAAAAGCGCCCATTTAAGGTTAGAGCCGGAGGGTTAGGGTTAGGTTTGGGGTTACTGTTACCGAGAGAGTCGGAGGCGGAGTCGCAGAGTTAGGGTTAGAGTAAGAATCCGAGGTATTTATGGTTAGAGTCGGAGGCTTGCATTTACGTTTAGGATTAGATTCTGAGGCATTTATAATTAGAGTCCAAGTCACACATTTAGGATTAGAGTTAGCATGGGAGGCGGAGTCCCAGAGTCAAGGTATTTAGGATTAGGGTTAGGGTCAGGGTTAGGGTCGGACGCATTTATACTTAGTGTCGGAGTTATATTTGAGCTAGAGTAGGACGCATTTAGGGTTAGCGTTAGAGTGGGAGATTCCCATTTACTGTCAGGGTTAGATTTGGAAGGAATTAGGGTTAGAGTGTTAGGGTTACTGTTTGGGTTAGGGTTAGAGTCTGAGCCTTAGGCAGAGGTTCAGGCGAGTTTAAGGTTCTAGTGGGGAGGCATTTAGGGTTAGGATTAGAGGCAGAGATGGAGGCATTTAGGGTTAGGGTTGAAGAGTTAGGGCTAGGGTTAGAGTAAGGCACCTAGGATTGGCTCAGGTGTTGAGGGTTAGGGTTAGGGTTATGGACAAGAGGCATTTAGGGTTAACAGGTTAGGGCTAAGGTTAGTGCTAGGGTTAGTTTTAAGATTAGGGTTAGGATTTGGGTTAGAGTTAGGGTTAGGTTTAGGTTAGGGTTAGAGTCAAGAGGGTTAGAGTTAGGGTTAGGGTATAGTCAGGTTAGGGTCAGGGTTATGGTTGGGAGGATTAGGGTTAGGGTTAGTGTTACAGTCACGAGTTTTAGGGTCAGGATTATTGTTTGTTGGAAGTGTTAGGTTTAGGGTTAGGGGTTAGGGGTTTTGTTAGGGTTATGGTTAGAATTGGGTTATGGTTAGGGTTAGGATTATTGTCAGGAAAGTTAGGGTTAGGGTGAAGGTTCAGTCGGGTTATATTTAGGGTTAAAGTCAGGGTTAGGGATAGAATTGCCCACCTCAGAATCAGAGGTGGGCATTTATTGTTAGGGTTAGAATCGAAGGAGGAGTTGGAGGCAAGCATTAGATTAGGATTAGAGCAATTAGGTTTAGGGTTAGGGTTTGAGTGAAATTAGAATTAGGGTTACAGTTAAGATTAGAACGGGGGTTTAGAGCTGGGAGGCCATTAGGGTTCAAGTGCAATTAGGATTAGGGTGAGGGTTAGTGTTAAAGTTAGGGTCGGATTTAGGGTTAGGGTGAGAACAATTCAGGTTAGGGTAGAAGGTAATTAGAGGGAGGTTATGGTTAGGATTAGAGTTGGGTTAGAGTTAGGGTTAGTGTTAGAGCAATTAGGGTTAGGGTTAGAGCAATTAGGGTTAGAGCAAAATTAGAGTTAGGGTTAGGGTTAGAGCCTGAGAGGCAATTAGGGTTAGAGTGCAATTAGGGTTAGGGTTAGGGTTGGGAGGATTAGGGTTAGAGTTGGGAAGCATTTAGGGTTAAGAGTAAGGTTAAGGGGGCTGCTAGATGGCGAAGTGAATAGAGCACTGGCCCTGGAGTCAGGAGGACCTGTGTTCAAATCTGACCTCAGACACTTAACATTTACTAGCCATGTGACCTTGGGCAAGTCACTTAACCCCAATTGCCCTCCAAAAAGCAAAAAACAAAAACAAAAAAGAGTAAGCTTAAGGTTAGAGTGGAGGCCCATTTAGGGTTTGGACTAGAGTCCGAGGTTTAGGGTTAGGGTTACTGGTAAATTCAGGCTTAGAGTGGGAGGTGGATTGGGAGGGTTAGGGTTAGAGTCAGATCCTTTATAGTCAGAATCAGAGGTGGGCATTTATTGTTAGGGTTAGAATCGAAGGAGGAGTTGGAGGCAAGCATTTACCATGTCCTGGGATATAAAGGCACAAACAGCTCCTACCCTCAAGAAGCTCACATTCTGATGGACAACACAATAGGCAAATAACTAGAAATGAAATCTATATAGATTGCTTTTAGAAAAACATCTAGCTCCAAAACAAATATACCAATATGCTAGAAGATGTGTTTGCATGAGTAATTTTAGGAATAATAAAATCCTAACAAAACTTTCACATAAAGACAACATAGGACTTAATGTTGCAGAGGACCTTAGGAGATGCATTGGAAGGCAGCTAACCCTAAATTGGGAGTCGATGGACTTAGGAGACAGGAAGACCTGACTTGGAATCTGGCCTCAGGTCTTTCCAAGCTGTGTGATCCTGAGCAAATCACCCTCTCAGACTCAGTTTTCTTCATCTTTAAAAGGGAGATAATAATAGTATCTGCTTCCCAAGATCATAGTGAGGATAATATGAACTAAAGCATTGGCAAACTAAACATTAGCCATTATTAACTTTTCTCTATCATATTGGAATTTGGCAATATTACCCAGAAGTTCTCAGCTTCCTTTAAGTCCTTAACCCTAGAGAAGAGAAAGAAGGAAATATCCACTCTCCAGTTTCATATTCTCTTACCAGATTCTAGTTTGAGATATTTGACCCACTAAAGGTAGACCCCACTTCTCCTCCCACCCCCCAATCTTGTGTTTTCTCCATAAGAGAGAAGGAAAGAGGCCAGAAGAAGTTCTTAGGAGAATAGCAGAGGTAAACTATCTTCATTTGTTTGATTGACTTTCTATAGACAGTCAGTGAGACAGTCAAAAATCACTTATTAAGCAATTCCTATGCACTAGGCACAGTGCTAAGTTTGGATGGGTGCTAATTACTTCTCTCTTCTCCATTCTGTAGGTCTATAGCTAAGCCCTGGGAAGTTGAAAATCAAGACAGCTGAGGTGGTCTACAATGCACCATAGTGAAAGCAGTCCTAAATTTAGAGTAAGAAGACAGATCAATGTAGTAATTATGGTACAAAATTGATAATGAAATAATGTGACGGTCTTTCTCCCCAGTGGTCAACAGGAAGTGAAATAATTCTGTGGCAAGTTTGAGTAATATAGACAAAACAAGCCACATAGTTCAAACCAAGAAATCAAATTAACCAATATTTATTATGTGCCTACTATGTGCAGGCATTATACTTCTTGTCATAAATAACCGGATAAAGGGGAGGAACTGTCCCATAGCCATCCAATTAAAACTAGTTTGCTAGAAAATGAAAGGGGGGAAAATCAATGTTCATAGCCATGCTGGTAGGGGGAGGGGGGTAGAGAAAAATAGGAAGAAACTTGGAATGCCCTAGACCTGAACATTTGAGGACTCATCCTATGCTATTCTTAAGGACTTTTGCTTCTTTCAATCTACAAAAAAAAAAGTGATATCTCAAGGTTAGAACAAGGAATAGCTGCATACGTGTGAAAAGGCACCGTTTCATTCCCATAAATATTTATCTTGCCAAGAGCTCAAAGTGGCTAATATATAGGATGGAACAGAAGAGCAGGGAGAGGATCTAGGTACTATCTACTCTATTAAATGCCAATAATGAAGGGGAAAGTGTCAGAGATACCCAGATAGGGAAGCAGTATCAGAGAAGGAGGAAAAGTAATAGTAAAAAGGACAGGAACCTCAGACAGGAGAAAGGTTGGGAAATGGGTGGGGAGTCTGGTATGTATCTCAGCCTCACCCCAGCACTAGGTATACCTAATAACACAAAGAAAAGGTAGAATGGTTCAAAAGAACACAATTAAGCATTCCATTTCTAAAGAAAGATCTCTCTTAGATGTGTGCTGGTTATTATATGAGAGACAAAGATAGCACTCTTCTATTAGTTTTGTAACCATTAAGTACAGGAATCTAGAGTACCATTTGCAAAATATGTACTTTAGCAGAAACAAAAGCCTATTATATACTAAGATATTCATAGCAGCACTCTTTGTGGTATCAAAGAAGTAGAAACCTTGGAGAATGGCTAAAAAAAAACCAACTATGATTTATGAGAATAACAGCACACTATTCTATAGGAAACAATGACAATTTCAGCAATTTAGAGAAACTTGGGGAGATCGTAGAATCATAGATTTAGCACTGGAAATAACTTTAAAGACCACTGAGTCCAACCCTCTCATTTTATAGATGAGAAAACTAAAACTCAGAGAATTTTAAAGATTGTTGTAAAGCTACCCACAAGCAGCATTCCAGAGGGCTGCTGCTGTGAACAGCTTTCAAGGTTCTGATTACATAGTATAGTGACCTCTTTATTTATTCAATAACAAATCAGAGCAAAACATTCACAGAAAAATCAAGGTACAGCATTCATAATGTTACAACTTATCACAGAAAATCAAAATATAGCATTCACAATGACGTAATAACTCAACAACTTATCACTAAAATGGCCACATAGTTTTCACCAAAGTGGTTACCATAGATTAAACAAAGTACAATCATTTAGTCAATCAATCATTTAGTGACTCAACCAAGGTGCATTCATCTAGACAATCAATCATTTAGTTAAGTCCTTAATTCAATCAATCTTAAGGAGGCAAGCCTCCTTAATCCTTAACTCAATTCCTTAAGGGACACAAAAGTCCTCCACCCAAGGGATGCAGTCAAATTACAACTTCAACAGTCACTACTCAGTATCCTCTTAAGGGATAGTGGAAAGTACAAAAGTCATCCACCTCCTAGGTCACTAGTAAATTACAATTTCATCAGTCTCTACTTAGTATCCTATTTCATCAGTCACTACTCAGTACCCACGGAGAGGTCTTTTCATCTTGACTCAGGTAGGCTTTCAGTTTCCATGGTTCCTTTTCCATGGTCCCAGCTCCTACCCAAATCTAACCAACTGCCACCTGAGTTCAAAGGCAGACAGCTCCCAGCTCCTTGTCCAGCTCTCTATGCTGTTCCTGGGAAGAGAAAACTTAACAGAGCCACAGACAGACAAAGTACTGACACCACAGTCATGCTTCCTATGGCAGCTCCAGCTGGTCCTTGGAAATCCTCAGTAGCCTCAGCACCTCTGGCTGGCCCTCAGAAGTCCTCAGCACCATAAGCTCCATTCACAAAATCAAAATCACTTTATCCAGCCTCCATGTGGCTTGTTCCAAGGAATTCTGTCTCAGTTCTCAATTCTCATTTCTCTTCTCAATTATTCTCAATTCTCAGTTAAGTCGCCAGTCCAGCAGTGGCAGGCCAGCCTCCAGATGCTCACTGAGAGAAATTCTCTCTCTCTCTCTCTCTCTCTCTCTCTGGCAGCAGCTACTCTGCCTCCACAAAGCTTATCCCAAGAAGTTCTGACTGTCCAGCTTGTGCTCTTCCTTAAATATGGTACAGCTCCTCCCAGTTCAGCCCCTTCCTGTTACATCAGCAACAAGAGTTAATACCTCCTGTTTCTTTACCAAGGTTTAATTTGAAGGTACGTGCTAAGTACCTGTCAGCTTTCCAATACAAAGGGATCAGCAAATTCCATTACCATTATACCAGTTCTTAAGCACCTGAGTTGGAACCAAACCCCATTCTCACTTACTCCAAGTCCAGGACCATACCTACTTAACTATATCAACTGTTACAGCACAAAATAGGCAAAAGCAAAAGAACAATAAAAACAATGGCTTCAGCAATGCACATAACTTTTCCTTTAAGAATTTAGGTGTTATGTCATTTGGGGAATTTATATTATTGATATTCATTGATTATTGATGATGCTTTTAAGTAGGATGTGATTTCTCTATTTCTATCTTTTAATCATATTGATTTTTATCTTTACCTTGTCATGTTTGATGCCTCTCCTTTTTGGACATCATGTGAAGTATGATAGATTTTGCTCCCATACCTCAGAATCTTTATGTTTCATAGAATCACAGAATTTGAGAATTAGAGGGATCCTCAGAGGACACCTAGTCCAACCCATCTATGAAGGAATCTCCATTATAGCACACTTGATAAGTGGTCACCCTACCTCTATTTGAAAACATAGAAGCAAGAGGAATCCACCATGTCTTGAGGGAAACCATTCCACTTGAATAGTTGAATTCTAATTTTCTAATTCATTCTGTTATCCTATTCCATTTTATGGGTGAGTTCCTTCCATTCACATTCATGGATCATAACTGTTAATTGTACTTTTATCCTATCCTCCTGTACTTTTTTCTTCTGTGCTCCCAATATACCTGTTTACAAAAAGGGATTACAAAGTCTTACTTCAGATTATTAGAACAGAACCAGGACCTCTGTTTGTCTTATTGAACTCCCTCTATGGCCCTTGAAAACATTAAAGTTCCAAAAGACACTTGTTTCTTCTCCATATTAGAATGTAAGCATTTCCAAACAGAGTGATTAAAATATCTATACTCTTTGACCCAGAGATTCCATAACTGGGCTTATACACGAAGGAAGCAATTAAAAGAAGAAAGTTCCCATGTATACCAAAATATTTATAGTAGCACTTTTTGCAATAGCAAAGATTTGGAAACAAAGTAGATGCCCATAGATGGAGGAATGGCTAAACAAATTGTGATACCTCAATGTGATGGAACATTACTGAGCTACAAAAAATTGTGAATGATGAATGCAAAGAAGCATGGAAAGATGGGCATGAACTCATGGAGAGTAAAGTACAAAGAGTCCAGAAAACAACATACACAATTACTACAATAATGTAAATAGAAAAAACCTCACATACACACAAAAATCAAAAATAAATTTGCAAAAATATAAAGGAATAAGCATCACTTGGAAAAAGAGATATGAGAAGACAGACTCTCTTTTTCACAGCTTGGAGGCCCACAAGTGCTGTACATTGTACATATTTTCAGACTTTTTCAATGTACTGATAGATCATACTGATTTTTTCCTCTTTTTTTTGTCTTAAAAAGATGCCGATTGTTACATAGAATGGCTCTCCAAGAGGGGGTGAGGGAACAGGAACAGGGGAAAACTTTTAAAATTTTATTCATCAGGGATAAGAATTAGACCTGTAATTTCATTGGTATAGGAAATTCCCACTGCCAATGCAGACTAGCATCTTCTCTTCAACTTATATTCTTAGGGAATTGCTTAGAGCAATAAATGGTTAAGTGATTTGCCCAAGGTCACACAGCTACTCTGTGTCAAACTTGAACCCAAGCTTCCTGATTTTAAGGCTGGCTCTCTAATCTCTTTATTTTATACA
>CM053580.1:354552110-354599095 GCA_028627135.1 Pseudochirops cupreus | reverse complement strand
TGTTTTTAATGGCTGCCTGTATGAGAGAAATAAGGGTGGCCTGACACCAGGCTAATTGGACAAGTGGGTGAGGTTGGAAGAGGAAATCTATGAGGTAGAAAATATCTTGGGTCTTGAACCAGTGCAATAAGATATGTGAGAGGAGTTGGGGGACAGGCTGCTTGAGGAAGGGGAGAGAAATAAGTATTTACCTATAAATTAACAAATAAATAAATTCTTGGCCTAGCTTCTGACTGAGGCAGTGGGAGAAGCTACAGCTGCCCAATAGTGGGTCTGATGATAGTAGAGGATGCAGGTGTAAGGATGGAAGTATGATATTAGGAAATTTCTCAGCCTGATTTTCTAGGGAAAATTTCACCCACCAGAAATTCCACTTGACTAAAGTGAGTTAGCCAAATGAAAGAAGAAATTTACTAGCATGATGAGGAAGACTATTTGTAGTTTCTAGCTTCTTAGGGTAGAAATTTTATATATATAGTTTTTTAGGCCTACTTAGAGTACACAGCCAATCAGCAACATTCTACGGTCTTTGAAGGGATCAATGGGATACAATCTATTCCTATAGGAAAGTTGATATAAAAAGTCCTTAGTTGCCCATTAGAAGCAGCATTTGTGGGATCCTTTGAAAAATACCGTGGATCTAGGAAGTCAAATGACGTCCTTGAATGATTACAGATGTTCTAGCTTTCTGTGCAATTGTGTTCAATTGTAAGGAAACATTCTCCACTTGCAAAGCTTTTGCCTAACTTTAGAGGAAAGCAAGATACACAACTGCCATTCATTCACCTTGAGGCTGAGGCAACACTGGGCCCTGTGCATCTGACACTAGATACCCAAAGGCAGCCTTTCAAAACTATTGGGGAAGTTTTCAAGAAGATCCCCAGATGAGGTACTGAAATAAAGCAAAGTCTTCTTTGCCTTTCCATACTCTTTTGCAAAGAGATCTTTGCTCCCATTTTGAAAAATACTGCAAACCTCGGGGTTGGTGCATTCAGCCTAGGAAGGACAGAGGTCGTTGAGCCAGGTTTTGTTATTCAGTCTATTGCAGAAGGGAAGGCAATTCAGTCAGGTTTAGTTATTTAGTTTACAGCCTGATGAGGAGTAGCTTAGCCAAATAGAACATTCTCATATAATGAGATTGTTTTTCCTCCACAATGGGAGCAGAGTATATTGTTGAGGTCAGATTCAGAGAGCAGTTCAAGTGTGAAAGGATTCACTTAGATAACATTCTCTTAGCTGCTTTTATTTACTTGAAAAAGCACATGGTCCTTTTACTGTAGCCGTGGAATTGAGTAAAAGGTACTGATATTTGGGAGAACTAGGCTTATATAGACATAGAGCTATATAGCCTATAGATTTTTAGGATCTTCTGATAATTAAAGGTTAAGGACAGGAAGGTTTTTAGGGTTTTATAGTTGGTTAAAGATTAAGGATAAGGGCAGAAGGACATAAATTAAAGATTAAGGATAAGGGGGACATAGGATAAGGGAGACAAAAACAATTCTTTTGGTACAAGTTAAGGAGAAGTTTTATGGTATTTCAAGATAAAGGGAAAATGACTTTAGGACGTTCTCAAGTTACAGCATGAGCTACAGAATGAGCCCCAACTCCCCTCAGGAGGGGCTTCACAAACACTGGAAAAAACAACCCTTAATATTCTTTTTAACCCTTAGGGCACCGTATGCTGTATCCACATCATTTTACTGTCTGACTACTCTTCAGCAAACTAAATAACAGAATTAATTGAATGAGGGGGAGACAGTGAGATCTCCTCTATGGCTGTGAAAGCAAAAACGGTAGATAGGGGAAAACTAGTGGCAGCAGGGGTGGATCAGACTGTTCCCTTGCTACCAACCTCCCTCTGCCAGGCATCAGCAGGCTATTTGGGGGTGATCATAATTCCCCCATGCCCACAAGCAGCATACACATAACCTACCCTGCGAATCACCTCCCACCAGTAGCAGCACTCTATTTGAAGTATATCTCACAATTGACTATCCTGGCAACTGATAGAATGTGGCCTATTTTCTAATTGATTGCCCTGGTGCCCAATTACAGGCACATCTATCTGTGATGACTGACTTTGATAGACGAGACTCATCTCAGCAATACAAGATTATAAGACAACTCCAAAGGACGTGTGATGGAAAAGGCTACCCACATCCAGAGAAAGAGTTATGGAGTCTGAATGCAGACTGAAGCAAACTATTCGCTTTCTCTCTTTTTTGTTTTGTTTTGTTTTCTCTTCCTCATTGTTCATTCCATTGGTTATAATTCTTCTTTACAACTTGACCAATGTTTAATGTGCCACCACCGGGGGAGAGGGAGAGAGGGGGAGGGGAAGAAAATTTGGAACTCAGGGGACTGTGGAACTGAATGTTGTAAACTAAAAGTAAATAAGTTAAAAAGAGAAGACATGCCCTCCTGGATTCCCTCGTTACTGCTCTTCTTCCCCATCTTCACCTACCAGGCTCCCTGACTTCCTAGGAGGCCCAGCTAAAAACCATTTTCTACAGGAAACCTTTACTTTAACAACTTCCCTCCTTTAATTATTTCCCCCTTTTCCCGTACGGAGCTTGTTTGTACATATTTGTTTGCTTGCTATTTCTCCCATTCGATTGTGAGCTCCTTGAGAATAGGAACCATCCTTTACTTCTTTTTGTGTCATAAACACTTAGCAGTGTGCTAGACATATTTATTGCTGAGTTGTTTCAGTCATGTGACTGAATTTGTGACCCCATTTGGGGGTTTTCTTGGCAAAGATAATGGAGTGGTTTGCCATTTCTCTCTCCCACCCAGTTTGCAGATGAGGAACTGAGACAAACAGGTTAATTGACGTGCCCAGGGTCACACAGTTAGTAAGTCTAAGGCCATGTTTGAACTCAGGAAAAGGAGCCTTCCTGATTGCAAGTCCAGTGCTCTATCCATTGCACCATCTAGCTGCCCCAGATGATTAGCAAAGATTGATTGATTAATTATACCCTCTGGGGTTCATGCACCCTACTTTAAGAGACCACTGCATTAGAGAACTCAAAGTCTACTGTAAACACTTAAGTATGACCTTTCTGTCTTATGCCTTACTGAAAAAAAAAACCAGCTAGGTAAACTTTAATTGAAAAAATAAAAATTAGGGGGCAGCTAGGTGGCACAGTGAATAGGGCACAGGCCCTGGAGTCAGGAGGACCTGAATTCAAATGTGACCTCAGACACTTAACATTTACTAGCTGTGTGACCTTGAGCAAGTCACTTAACCCTAATTGCCCTACCCTCCCCCCTCCAAAAGGCCAAAAAAAAGAAAAAAAAGAAAAATTCACAAACTTTCCTATATTTAACTCCACTGAGCCTCTCCCTTAGTTCACAAACTGGGGGGGACAGTCAGCCTCTTGGTCTGACCAAGTCCTTAAATGCTCTCTCTTGAGTAAAGACGAATCAATCCAAACCCGGGGCCTTGCTTGCTTAGTCTAATAGCCAGGACTTCACAGGTTGTGAAGGCTGCCACAGGTGGCTGTTTCTCACACTCCCTTTACACTGCTTTTGTGACAAAGGAAGCAATCATTCAAAACAAGAGACTGTGCTAGAAATTAGAGATTTTAGAGAAATTTAGAGAAATTACATTTTCCTTCCTGTTACTTTTACCAGTGAGTTCATATTGGATTTAGTTTCTTAGCAACTACTTCCCAAAGTGGGCTAGAGGTGAAGGTGGTGTGGAGGAACAATAGACCATTATTTTAAAATATCTCTGCCAAGGACTGAAGACCAACCAGGAGAAAAAAAAATTAGTTCAGTGTTCTGGCTTCAGGAATTCTGCAGATATAATGCTGCAGTGTTCTGGCTTTAATAATTTTGCAGCTATGGCTTTCTAAGTGGCATTCATAGTGAGGAAGACCAGATCAACTGACTTTTTTCCACACAATGAATTCAACAAAGAGAAATGATCAATCTGTTAGGCTTTTTCAGTTACTGATCAAGCCAAAAATGAGTGGAGGGCGGTGGATCTCTAGGATCCTTTCTGATTCTACTCTGTTAATAGAATTATGTAGCAGCGATTTAACCCACCAGATCAAAGAATGTTAAGTTAAAGGGGATTTTACACATCATCTTATGAGAATAATAAAAATAGGAATACAGGATAGGAACTAGATAATGATTTCATTGGTACAGGGAACTCCTGGATGAAGAAACTCCTATCTCTATCAATTCAGGGACCCCCACTTTGTAGTCTTAGGGGATTCGCCGAGGCCACCCAGTCCAAATGTCAGAAGAGAAATTTAAACCCAGTTCATTTATCATCTCCATTAATTTTTTTTGTTAACTACCTTAGGTTTTCTACTCATAAATTCATGTTATCTGAAAATAGAGATCTGTTAGCTCTTCATTGAAAATGTTTGATTCTTTTAATTTTTTTTCATTCATAATTGTAATTTCTAAGATGGGGCAGCTAGGTGGTGCAGTGAATAGAGTGTCAGCCCAGGAGTCAGGAAGACCTGAATGCAAATCCAGTCTAAGACATTTACTAACTGTGTGACCCTGGGCAGGTAATTTTACCCTGTTTGCCTCAGTTTCCTCATCTATAAAATGAGCTGGAGAAGAAAATGACAAAGCACTCCTGCATCTTTGCCAAGAAAACCCCAAAAGGAGTCATGAAGAACTAGACATGACTGAAAATGACTAAACAAAAAATTTCTAAGATATTGCTAAGCTGAAGGTTGTAGTATGGTATGGTAGATAGAGAGCTGAGCTTGCAGTTAGGAAGACCTGAATTAATCATGAGCCTCAGCTCTTTCTGAGCTATATGGCAAGTCACTCACCCTCTGGTTTCTCATATGAAAACTGTATATAGATTGTTTCAAACTCAAATAGAAATGGATTTCTGCTGTGCATATTGACTTAGAGAATCACAAATTAACATTATCTATGTTGTACTGTATTTTAACTTATTTTGTTAAACTTTTCCCAAACATAGTTCACTCTAGTTCAGGCAGTACTCAGGCATTTTACTGTCAGAGTTTGACACCTCTGCTAGAGGTAATAATAGCACCTACTTCCAAGGAATGTAAGGATAAATTAAGATAATATTTGGAAAGCATTTTGTAAATTCTTGAAGCCTGTCTAAATGCTAGCTATTATTGTTTCCAAAAAGTGGACCCACTAGATGTGGCAAGAGAGGACATTCCTCTTTAACACATTTTTCTTCAATGAGAATGCTTTCATTACTTCTCCATAATACAGAATATTAGCTTATGGTTTTAACTGTATACTTTCTTATATTACAGAAAAGCTCCTGCAAGGTCCTATATAGTTTATGCATATTCAAAACAAGATAAATTAAATATTCATTTAAAAAATTGACAGTCCTGTTCCCTTCCCTTCTGACCTACAACTCCTTTCCAGTTGCATTGTTGAGGCTACAGGCAAATTTATGTATAATACACTGCAAAGCAATGGTTTAATTTATAGTTCTGGGAGACCTAAGAAATAGCTGCCCTATAATGTCCTGAAAATGTACTTTCACTTATCTGAAAGAAAGAGAACCAGGAGAACAGCTGAGGCAACCATCACAAGGACAACAGTGTTAAAAGACTTAAGCACTGTAATCAATGCAGGGACCAATTGTGACTCAGTGGGCCTGATGCACCTCTTTGGAAGAGAAATGACAGACTGCAGGTGCAGAATAAGATGGGCATTTTTACACAATGGACACACATTTCAGAAATTTTAAGATTTTAGACATAATTTGTCTTGACTGGCCTCATTTGTTATAAGAGAAGGTCCTAGGCAGTCATTAAAGGGTAAAAGTGGTACAAAAAAGAAAAGAAAAGTGAATCAATAAAATACTTTAAGAGAAACTCATTTCCCTGGAACTTTTTTGAAATATTAATAACAGATATGGGGACAATGAACTTGAAATTCACACCTATGCACTTCTGTATATGGATGATAAAAGCGTTTTCCCTTGGACCACAGAAGTGTGAAATCAAACTGAGACAAGCTGTGAAAACACCTGGATCCTAGAGCCCTTATCACCATTTAATTTAAAAAGAGAAGAAAAACACGGAATCTCCAACTAGAAAAATGACCAGTTATTTTAACTTAACCATTTTCTTTTGGAAGGGGGGGAGATGGGGGAGGGGATCTAGAACTGTGATTTCAATGGAAAAGGGAACTTCTGGCATGGAAATGCCTTATGCTAATGTAGATGAACAACTCATAATGTGGTCTTGGGGTTGCCTGAGGTATTGAAAGTTTAAATGACTTTGCCCATGGTCACACAGTTAGTATGCTCAGAGGCCATGATGGGACTTGAACCTTGGCCTACTTGACTCCAAGGCTTCTATTTGCTACACCTCACTTCCCATGTAAGTAGATTACTTCCATAAGTAATAATAGCTCCTTTGTGTCTATAGATGGTAAACATAGCTTTTTTGGTTGCCAATCCTTCAGAGGCAAAAGTCTAAGTAATATACCACTACCCTCCAGCGTTAGAAGGTACCTGAGAGACCATCTAGTCCAATTCATACCTGAATAAAAAAAATTCCTCTATACTATAATTGATTCATCAGCCTCTCCTTAAAGGCCTCCAATTAAAGGAGACTCACTACTTTCCAAGGTAGCCTATTCCATTTTTGTACAGCTCTATTTGTAAGTTTTTCTTCACATCTAGCCCAAATTTGCCTTTAATGGCTTTGACCCATTGTTCTGCCCTTAATGACAAAGTGGGAATCTGTCCCTCTTCTGCTGGACTATCCCTCAAATATTTGAAGACATTTCTCAAGTTTACCCTACATTTCTTCTTCCCCAGGTTAAACATTTCTAATTCCTTCTGTTGATCCTTCTATGGCATAAACTAAAGGCCCTTCATCATCTTGGTTTCTCTCTTCTGGATACTCTCTAGTTTCTTAGTGTCCTTCCTAAAATGTGGCACCTGGATTTTAGGCTTAGGTCCTTTCAACAGTGGAAGTAATCAAGCCACACCTAGGGGATGTTGTGGTAGGAATCTCTAGGAAGTCTGAAAAGATGACCTTTGAGGGTTGTTCTACTGAAAGATTCTGTGCTTCTAAGTGTGACAAAGACAGGAAGGGAGGTTTTCTTTGGACCACAGTTTCACAAAGCCACCAAATTTTAGAGTTGGAAGTGAAAGGAAAAAGATCAATAATCATTTCTTTGAGTTCTTTGCTCTGCATTGCCTTACTAATCTTTTTTCAGCTATAATCATTAGGATGAGAAATAACCATGTGATTTATAGTAGAGCGTAGTCTTGGGTTAAAAAAAAAAAAAAACAAACTTGTGTGTAACCAAACTAGGATGTAGTCCCAGGGAAATTCTTGTGTTAGTTAACCTTAGAAATGTAGCTAAATCATTATAAAGTGTATATTTTAAATATATGGCCATATTAATCTTTACATTAAAATGATAAAGTAAGAAAGCACTGTAAAAGGCTGATTGAGACATCATGAAAGTTAGGAAGTCACAAAGTTAGGACATAGCGACCTGCAAAATGCAATCTTGCATGAATCGGCTTTTAGACAACTTTGTTACACCATACATGATTCCAGAGACCTATAAATAACTGTGAATTTTGTATGACAGGTCCTGAGACTGTACCGGACAGACTGTAGAACCCACTTTGTTTCTCTCAATAAAGGTTGGTTTCTTTGTCCAAAGAAGCTTTCCAATTTCTTTTTTACAGAGATCATCCATTCCAATCCATACTTAAATGAGAATTCCTCCTATAATATACCAGATAAGTAGTCATTGAATCTTTGCTTGAGGAAGCCAGTACTACTTTTGGATAGCTCTATTAGATGTTCATTCAATTATAAAGGGGTTGAATTATAGGATTATAGCTGAAAGGGTTGGATTGCAGGATCTTTAAGTCCCTTTCCAATCTAAAATTTCATGATTGGAATGAATTATGAATCAATCACTTTTCTTTCTTCTCTTTCTCCCCAGGCCTTTCTGCCTCTCATATACCAGCCAAATCTGCTCATTCCAAATCTTCCATTCCCTAAAACATCTTGGAGATCTCATAACTTCCTCACAAAATGAGAGAGAAGATATCAGGATACAAATCCAACTGGACAAGTTTTCAGCTCTGCAGATCTCAATATAATCCTTATGTGTTTTTATCTTTCCAATCTGATCTGCCTCAACAGGCCCTCACAAGAGGACTGTTGGATTTCATTTTCAATGAACAAATGTGTTTCTATCACACATGTAATGAGACTTTAAGCAGGGCATGTCCTTTCCTTTACTGAAATCTCAGCTGAACAGCATGAGCTCACTCTCTGAGGATTAGAGGAAGAGGATTTTCTTGCCCTTTCCAAGTTTTAGGAATGTATTTCTCCCCAGGCCTGGGCCACTGAATTTGCACTTCATAAGGGTGAGGTTTGTATACCAGCCTGCCATAACATGTCTCAGGCTTAAAAAAAATGATGGCAAGAACTACAGTGCAGAATTATACATGTCTCTAAAGATTTACCCTTTCAAGGGTGGGAGGCAGATCAGGGTGATTCCCTTGGAAGGCTCCTCTTTAGAACTCCCTGCCAACCCAGACCTGATAGGGCCTACATTTGTTTATTGTTGCAATGGTACAATCATTATCATATTCAAATGGTATATCTGGTTGGTAGAGTAAATTGCATTTGCTCTTATACTGGTTTTTTAATGACTCTTTCAAAAAGCTCTAAGTTTATGTTTTGAAATTTTTTCATTTCTATCCATTGACTTAAAATCAATTTAAGCCAATTAATTTAATTTATTTAAGCCATTTATTGATTTAAGCCAAGGAATAACTCCTAAAGACTAAAAATTAAAATAAACAGTCTATATAGATACCCACAACATACCTTAAAGAGACCAGCAAAGGATAGAGGTAAGAGTAGGGGGTCAGAATCCAAACTTTTGGAAGCCAGAGTTGTCAAGGGCATGGTAGATTACTTAGCAGTGATAGCTAGAGCACTTTAACTTGCCCTTACAAAATCATAGAATCTTAGAGCTATAAAGAACCTCATAAACAATCTATTCCAACTCACGAATTTACCTATTATATAGAGATGGGATGCCCTCTCTAAGATCCCTAAGAGACAGTCATCCAGACTTCAGTGGAAGACCTCAAGTTAGGAAAAATCCTCCACCTCCTGAGACAGCCGCATCTTGTTTTAAGTGGTCCTAATTGTTAGCAAGTGTTTCTTTATGGTAAATCTAAACCTACCTTTCAGAAAATTCTGTTCAGTGTTCATAAGTCTTCTTCTGGGACAAAACAGTACAAATCAAACTTTTTCCCATATAATGACACTTCGAATCAAAGTACATGTTTAAAGTTAACCGAGCAGCAGCACTCTGCCCAGTTATTTGTCCCTTTTAACAACGGATCAGACATTGGCAAGTCCACATTGATTTTGGCAGTTGTGCTCTTAACCCAACACTAGGGGGTACTCTGGAAGAGTTCCATCTGATTCTCAGAGATTGTACTTTTATGCCCCCATCCATGGGTTTTTGATGGGTTTGCAGCTACTTTCCTCATTGGTCACATGGGCGTGGTGAGTAGAGATCTATCTTCCAGCCACCTTTCCTCCCCCTAGATCTTGAACCACAGCCTTTAATGCCTAGATCTCTCATCATTTCAACCTAAGTCTTTCGTTCCAATTGTTTCCATTTTGATTCAGAACTGATCTGAGACTTCGTGGGCAATAACTTAACATATATAACATATATGCTATATAGAGAGAGATATACATATGTATACACACATGTGTATATGCATGCACATATGTTTGTATGTGCATGTATGTGTGTACATATATGCACTGTGTACATGTGCACGTGTAACGTATTTTTAAAAGTCACACAAATTTAAACAAGGTCAATAGAAGCAACATAAGAAAGAGGCAAAAACATCAGTAGAACCAGAAGCAAAACAAGGAAGGAGAAACAAGATGTAGTAATAGAAGGAGCAGTATGAATAAGGAAGTAAAAGAAGCAAAAGAAAAAAAAAGGAAAAAAACTATTTACAAATAGTCCCTGACTTTTTTGCTTGGCACCAGTCACTTTCAGTATGAGAAAAATCTCCACTTTCTTCCCCTGAGCATTTCATGATATGGTAATTAAAGGAGACAAGTTGGACACTGGATGTTCTTCCAGTCCTGTACAAGGGAGAACTCCTTGAAGTTCCCCAGCCTAAGAAAGACACCCAGACATAGAAGCCCATCATGCCTTCAACCTTCCCTATCTACTTTTGCAAATCATAGAACCTTAGAGCTGGAAGGAACCCAGAGGTCATCTTGTCCAGCCTCCTACCATGCAGGAATCTCTTCTGTGAATCACTGACAAGTGAAGAAATATCACCTGTTAGTAATTATTATCACCTGTGAATTATTATCACCTGTCATGAAGATATCCAATGACAGTGGACTGATTACTTCAGGAGAGAAGCCCATGCCATTGCGGAATGTCATTGTGGAAAAGGTTTCACTATGATGTGTTCTCTTGTAACTCTGTCTTTTAGAGAGTTGTATTGAAGCTTTAAACAGTTTCTGTTGTTTTGTATCCTCAGTTTCAGATGCTGGAGGTGACCCCTGTGGAACCAGGGAGGTAGATACAAGAAGATACAAGAAGCCAGGGCTATAGGCAAGCTGATGCATCCAACAAACCATGGCTGCAGCCCTTGAGAAGACAGAGTGCCTGGATGAGCCCATGAAGGATTTCGGACTTGAGACTGGGATAGTGCTCTATGGAAACCAAGCTAGTCTACAAATTTAATCATCTTCCACTCCCCAGAGACCACGTTAGTCAGGGTAGAAGAAATATTGTGCTTCTCACAGCTGCTTTATGACAATAAATTTATCAAGAAAAAAATTAGGAGATGCTGTTGGAACTCCATTTATCAAATCATGGTTTAATTGCTATTGTAGATTGACTACAGATACAAAAATTTGGCAACAAGAATAGACACATTCCATGAGAATCAGATGCCTATATGGAATTAAGAATAAAAATATTGCATAACCGATTATTACTTGCAATATTGGTAAGTTGTGTACTACACATACTTTATATCAGCAAAATTTATTAAAAAAACTTATGTGTTACTCCTTTTTTTCAGAGACATTTACCAGAATATCACTAGAAGCTCATCTTCCTTAAGCAATCAATCTATCCTTTCCTCCTTTTCTTGCTTCAAACATTGCTTTAAAAACAGAAAGAAAAAATTGTTTTGTTTTGTTTAACAATTTTCATAATACACATATATTCAAAGAAACAAGGAAAGACTATCATGAACTAATTCAAACTGAAAGAAGCAGAGTCAGGAAAACAACATTCGTAATTGCCATAACAATATAAACAGAAAGAAAAATGACCACAAAGCAGCTGAAAATCAATGTTGCAAAATCATAATGAACAAATCTGGTGCCAAAGAAGAGATATAAGAAGAAACCCTTTCTTCCCTGCCTCTGCAGAAGTGGGGGGAGGGGTAAGCATCCATAGGTGTGGAATATTGCATTTTCAGGGTATGTTTTAATATATTAATAAGTTCTGAGGAATTTTGTCTTTTGCTCTTTTTTTAAGGGATGACTCTTTGCTGTTAAGTTGTTTCAGTTGTGTCTGACTCTTCATAACCCCATTTTGGTGTTTTCTTGGCAAAGATATTGGAGCCATTTGCCATACCCTTCCAGAGCTCATTTTACAGATGAACTAAGGCAAACAGGGTTTAGTGACTTGCCCAAGGTGAAGTAGCTAGTAACTGCTGGAATCTGGATTTGAACTCATGAAGATAAATCTGATTCTAAGCCCAGTGCTCTATCCACAGCACCACCTAGCTGCCCAGTTTAGGGAAATCCAGGTGATATAAAAAGAAATTATATTGATAAAAGAAATTTTAAATTTTTTTCAAATCTGAAAGAGTAACAGAAATAAGTTCCTCTATCCAATCCAGAATGGCACTGTTATAACAAAGTTTACACGGATGGGGGAAATGAGGATCAAGAATCTAAAGGGAAGTAATAAAAAGGTGGGAAAGATGAGGGTCTAATAGTACCAGATTACTAACTATATTTCAAACCAATAATCATCAAAATTATATGCCACTGCTTTAAAGTTATATAAGGAAGAGAGAATATGATCTTTGTCCCTCTACTCTCCAGCTCAACTAACATAATCATAGAAGGCCCAGAATATAATCACTAAATCCAAGATAGATATTAAGAAATTTCCTTATAATGTAACCACACTCTGTGAATAATTCTTTAATTAATTTTAGAGGATTATAGGACTTTTGTATATTGGATAAAAGCAGTGAATAACACAAAGGAAACATCTTATTATTAACTGAGAGAATCATTCCTGTCCCTGCAGCTCATATATAAAAAGAGCAAACCACTGAGTTGTTGAAGATTCCTCTGACTGGAAGCTTTTCTTTGAGTTTTACTTGTTCTGGAGGGCAATAGAGGGAAGAGACTTTCTCACTTCTTCCCTTACCCACCATTTAATATTTCATCAAACCTACTGGAGAAGAGGAGGGAATGCATCTGTCCAGGGGCAGACACACACCTTGTAATGGTAAGGGAATTTGAAGATCTTCCCTGTCTTTTAATGGACCTCACTTGGATCCCAGCAAGAAACTTGCTTAAGGGAGGCTTGTTTTTCAGGAAAGTACACCTTTTGTTACTTTGTAATTAGGCAGTGGGTCACAAAGGTTGTATTCTGACCCTGGGGAAGACTATCTATACATATATATATAGATAGATAGATAGATAGATAGATAGATAGATAGATATAGATAGATATAGATATATATAGATAGATATATAGATAGATATAGATATAGATATAGATAGATAGATAGATATAGATATATAGTTATAGACATATAGATATAGATATAGATACAGATATATAGATATACATATATATATATAGCCTGATGTGAGGTTTTGCTTTGGGGTTCACTTATGGGAAGAGTTGTGTGATTTGACCAGATGAGACTCTGGGCAGCTATTGAGCCCCTGGCTTTGAAAACTCGAATGCTGGTGCTTCACTTCCTGGTAACTAGCATTGTAGGTATGTAGCGGTCAGACAGCTGGAAGCCCTGTCTGTTGGTCTGCTGAACTGTTATTTTCTCTGTATTTTTTGTCTGCTCGTAATTTCTGTTTGTATGTTCTGAAGTTCAGGGTGCTGACTTTTTTCCCCTGAACTAAGAGAATGATATATATTTGACTAAAGTAAGATTGTTAACCCTTTTTGAGTTGCTTTCCTTTAGTTTTATTTTGTTTGCTTTTTTGGAGGGGGGAAGGCAGGGCAATTGGGGCTAAATGACTTGCCCAAGGTCACACAACTAGTAAGTGTTAAGTGTCTGAGGCTGGATTTGAACTCAGGCCCTCCTGACTCCAGGACCAGTGCTCTATTCACTGCCCCACCTCGCCTCCCCCAGTTGCTTTCCTTTAGAAAAGCAGATCAAAGAACCTGTGCTAGCAGCCATCTTGGGTATGGTAGGGGTGCTTGTTCTTACACACCTGAGTACAGACAGGATACGGAGACAATTACTCCATGGAGGAAACTGCTTCAGGGAGCCTGACCCCCTCATAACAATAACTCTCTCTCCCTCTCCCTCTTCCTCTCCCTTTCCCTCTCTTCTTTCTCCTTTTCCTCCTCCTCCTCCTCCTCTTCCTCTTCCTCCTCCTTCTCCTTCTTCTTCTCCTCTTTCTCTCTCTTCTCTCTCTCACACACACACACACATATGCACACATTTGGGGAAGAACAAATAGTATAAGAAATCTTTTCCCTCATCCATGGTTATGAAAGTTATCTCTTTCCATTCACTAATCTGTCTACAATTTTACCTTTTGTATCCAGGTCATGGATCCATTTTGAGTTTATTGTGATATATCATGTGAGATATGGATCTAATTCTAATTTCTCCCAGGTTGTGTTCCAGTATTGCTAAATTTTGTCCAACACAATCAATGCTAAGACCATTGTTGATGCTAGAAAACTGATAATGAAGCA
This sequence comes from Pseudochirops cupreus, assembly GCA_028627135.1. NCBI lineage: Eukaryota > Metazoa > Chordata > Mammalia > Diprotodontia > Pseudocheiridae > Pseudochirops > Pseudochirops cupreus. The sequence goes on along the minus strand of CM053580.1, from coordinate 354,585,094 downwards.
AGCTATCTATCTCTGGTGGAAAGGTCATGGACTATAGGTGATGAATTTTCAGAGCAACCAATACAACATAGTCTTGTCTTGCCTGACTAAATTTATAATTATAATAGTTAACATCTATATAATGCCTTAAGATTTGAAAAAAAAATACATATATCATTGTACTTGATAATGTATTTGTTACAAGAGCGAAATTTTATTTGGAAGGGGAATTGGGAGGAAATGATGCAATATGGAAAGTAAAGCAGGAAAAAAAAGAAATAAAAGGCATAAATACTTTAAAAATATACAGTAGTTGCAGTGAATAGAGCACCAGCCCTAGAGTCAGGAGGACCTGGGTTCAAATCCAGCCTCAGACACTTAACACTGACTAGCTGTGTGACCTTGGGCAACTCACTTAACCCCAATTGCCCTGCCTTCCCCCATCCAAAAAGCAAATATATATACACAGTAGAGAGGAGAGGAAATCAGAAAGGGGCGCAGATAAGCAAGGTAATAGTAAAGTACTGTCACATTAGATTTAACATATATTTACATATATTAAAAACAAACTATATGTTATAGATTCATGGTTTCATATACAAATAAATCTCTTTTCTGGTCTTCTTTGAGCATGGGAAAGCTAACACTTGTTGATTATTTTCTAGTTAATAATAATTTTCAACAATTTATCAGATGTGCTGCTTTTAGAATAATTAGACATCTGAATAAAATCCTCTATTACTTTTATATGTCACTTTTGCCACCTCTGTTATGAAAACATTTATTTGTACACTCATTAATCATACATATTCTGTATCTAGCCATATGATCTGCCAGATACTCCCCACAACAGTAACACTCTCTTTTTTCCTTAACCAGAGTCTTTACCATGCTTTATGGTTTATGATATCTTCATATAGATACACACAGTCTTATTAGAAAGTACTGTCCTCCCCTCCTATTATATATTTATTTATAATAAAGTATATATTTTCATTGTTACCCCTCCTATTATATATTAATTTATAATAAAGTATATATTTTCATTGTTATATTCCAGGCATGAGTCAAATCCTATCAAGTGTCAGGGAATCTTGTGAGATGATATTTCAAGTTCATTTTGTTACCCCTGCCCCCTGCACCTTGGTTTTCAGACCTGAAAAGCCATATGCTTTGTTCCTAGCTTTTTTCCCTTTTTTTCACTAAGAATTCCTAACTATGGCCTTCATTGTGCTGCCTCTATCTCTCACCCCTCCTGCTACTCATCAACTAAATGATACTCTCAGACTGCAATGCCCTTTGCTCTAAAGACTTGAAGCATCACAAATCATATTTCTTAAAAACTTCATACAACAAACATAAAACTCTTACCAAAGGGCTATTCCCTGGCTATGGAAAATGAGACAATTGCTCCAGGTCCTGCACTTTGGGCCCTTCTTCCCATTTATTGTTAGTTTAGTAGTGACTCACTGAGGAAACAGAGACCTAAGACAATCATATATGTAAGATCAACACATAAATCCCTCCTACAAAGGAGATTGCCCCTCCCTACTTATGCCCTTCACAGTACATGTTGCCATCACCCTCTTTTGTGATTAATTTCACCCTCAAGACTACCCCTATGATTCATTGTAATCTGATTCATCTGTATAAAAATGATACATGGTAAGGAGGAGCCATACTGTACACTAATTGTTCATGCTTTAGCCCCTTCCACTTTCTCTGAAGTCCTATGATACCCTATCCCAATAAATAACTGGCTTTGGATCCTGAAAGGGGCACAGAATAATGCAGGATAAGTTGCATCAGAATTTACCAAGATGGAAGGACTAGGGAGTATAGATCTGGAGATAGACTGTGTGTCTTTCACTCACAGACTCACTTAAGTACAGTTTTATCACCAAGTTGACTATAACGTGATGAATTTCTTGGTAGCACCAGCTTTCAAAGACTAAATTATACAAGATTTGCGGTCTTCTTTGGTGTTATTTGTGCCCACACAAAGAAAATCAGAGGTCCTGGAAGAATTAAAGTAGATTAACCCACTCCCAGGGATTGTCTCATAGGGCTATTATATGATTCAGCATCATGAGAGGATGAAACTCAGGACATACTCCTCCCTTTGTTTAAGAGATACCTCTCTCCTCTTTAACAATATCTCATTCTGATATAGTAAACTCTGATATGGCATGATTTGAACAGACTACTAGGCCTTGACAGGTCCCAAATGCCTTGCCCATCCACCAGTATTGCATGGGACGGTTTTCCTCTCCTTTCTGCTCTGAAATTCCTACCACTTGAGTGACTAATGGGATAGGTGAATAGGGGAATGTTGTCTCCATTACTCCACAGTTAAAATGCAAAATGCTGTACAGAATCATTAAGGTCCATCTGTCAGATTTATTAGTCAAGTCTTGGGCCCTGAGGGGATGAAAAAGAGGACAATAAGTCAGAGGAAATGAGCAAGAAGTATGGCATCTCCTAGGAGTGAATGAACAGATGCCAGGTAGGGGGCGCCAAATCTATTAGAATTGCAGAAATGAGGTTCAGAACAAGTCAAATAAAATCTGAAATTTTGCCTTCAGTTCTGGCTGCCACATTTCCAGAATGACGTGGGCAAGCCAAAGTGGATCCTGAGAAGAACAATCAGGAGGTTGAGAAATCTTAAAACCACGCCATATGGGGATGTCAACACTCTATAAATAATAAGAGCTAACATTTGTGTAATGATTTAAGGTTTGGTAAGTGCTTTATGTATGTGATCTCATTTGATCCCTACAACAACCCTGTAAGATAGTTCTACTTTTATCCTCATTTTATAGATGAGGAAACCAAGGCTAAGAAAGATTAAGTGACTGGCCCAAAGTTACACAGCTAGTAAGTGACTGAGGCAAAATTCACACTCAGGTCATCTTGACTCCAGGTCATAGCACTCCTTCCACTTTGCCACTATTTGTTAGCCACTCTTATTGGGAATGATTAGCCTATAGCAGAAGAGACTTAGAGAGGTCATGACTTCTGTCTTCAAATTTCTACTAATTATTATATAGAAAAAAAGATTAGATTTATTGTGCTTGAGCCCAAAGGTTGGAAGTAGGACCAATCAGAGGGAAAATTCCAGTTCACTGTAAACATGACTTTCCTAACACCTGGAGCTGTGCAAAAATGGAGTGTGTTGTCTCAGGCAGGAGTGGGTTCACTGACCAAGTATAGGCTGGATGGCCATTTTGGGTTCATTTGTTTAGCTAGTCCTCAAATGAATGTAGCCCTTATCTGAGGAAGCAAATCCTGTGGAGAAGGGGCCAGTCATCCCTACCAACTGCCAACCAACTACTACCCACAGGGCAAGCAAGCTGGCCTACCTGAAGCTGCAAGAAACCGTGAGAGACAGAAGGCAATATTATCAGGCATAATAAACCACCATAACTACAATCTTGACCACCATCTTTCCTCAGGCTCCAGGCCAGGACTCTGATCCCACAAACCCTGGGAAGAGCAGTGGCTTCCAAACCACCTGACCTGCTTCAAGGCAGCTCCTACAGCTATCATGGAGGGAAGAAATCACTGCAGAGAAAGGGTCTACCTTCCTCATCACCACAAGTAACAATTTCTGGCCGACTGTTACCAACAGACACCAGAGTCATAGGAGTGGCAGCATCTGCCTCACTCCAGACCACTGATTCTACTTCCAGCCCAAACCTCACAACCATCATGTAGAGAGGCAACTCCTGTGGAGAAAAGACTGGCCATCTTCACCAACTGCCAACCAAATGCTACCCACAGAGAAGGCTAACCAGCCTAGTTAAAACAACAGCAGCCAGAGAGAAAGAGGGGAAATAGCATTTGTCAGGCAAGTCAAACCCCACCCTGGACCACTGTCTCCTCTCGTACCTCTGTGGAGATGGCCCAGAATCCTAAACCCAAAAGCCTTGGGAATAGAAATGTTTTCAGGCCAGTGCCTCTTGCCATCATCCTGTAAAGAAACCCTTATGGAGATGCAGCCTGGCAATTGCCCCTGTAGATTCTGTACCCACTTCTATTGAAAACCCAGAGGAAAAGTTTTTGTACCAAAGTCCTTGGCACCATCAAATGGTTCAACATCAAAAACTGATTTGATTTTGTCAATAGAAATTACATTAAAGAAGAGGTGTCCCCATCTGCTTTGCTGCTGCACCCCAAGGACCAGGGGACCTTTCCTTCTGACTTTCAGCTGAGACATTTCCTATGTGTTAGTTATCTCCCCCGGTAGAATGTGAGCACCTCGAGAACAAAGACTGGCTTCCTTTTCTCTTTACATCCCCAGTATTTGGTGCATAGTAAGCACTTTTTTATTCATTCATTCATATTGTAGAAGAAACTAAGATTAGAAATTGCAGAAGAGTTATTGATCTGTATCAGTGAAAGCCATCATAAGTTCCCTATGCCAATAAAATTTAGGGCCAACAAAGGATCCTGGAGAAATGACTTGAAGTCTCTTCCAACTTTGGTATTTTATGAGACTGTGAAAGCCCTGAAAAGGGGCCAGGAGATCTGTGCCGTAACAAAGAATCTCCTACTAACTAGATAAGTAGCTTACTTTAGGCTAGGCAATGTCTTTGAGCCCCCATTTCTTCATCTGTTAAGCTGGACTAGATGATCTCTAAAATCTATTCCAGACCTGAAATTCCATAATGAAAATTCAGTGATGTGCCTATAATTAAAATTAAAGTGTCTTGGACAGGATTCTTTAATGTGCCAGAATATAATGCAAAATTTGTGTGTTTAATCATTCCCAGAAATGTACCAATGACCCATCTAAGAGATTTAACTAGTTCCAGATTATATCAGCTTTTTACTGAATTACACAGCCTAAGATACAGAAAGTCTGAAATTCATTCTTAGTTCCATTAATAATTACTTCAGTGTTGGACTTTACCTTTCACCCTCCCAACACCTCTGAGGCAGTTCTATAAAGATGGGAATTTTTGCCAAAGTCAGACAAAGAAGGTGCTTATAATTAAGGGGGAGAAAATGGAGACACTATGAATGCTGGCATTCCTGAATAGCAATTAAAAATGAATGGAGCATTTGTCTCCCTATGGGGCTTCCCTAGATTTCAGTTTGAGGATCAGAGAACAGAACAGCATCCCACGCAGAGGGTACAATCTGCCCTTCCCTGGAGAATGGGCCAGTCCCAGACCCAAGATGTCTTTTAATGACCTTTGTGGACGTTTGCACAAAGGAGAATGCAATGCAAGCCACACTAACCTTCCCAATACATTTATCCAGGGGACCAAGCAGAGGTAAAGACTATGGGATGGTTCTGATAGTGGGAAGGGAACTAGAGACAAATTTAAATTATATACTTTCAAATTATCTGGTCTTTGGGCCTAGGAAACTGAACATTCACTTATATTGATGACTTAGAACTCATAGTTCTAGAAGCAAATATTGTTATTTCTGTTTTATAGATGATGGAAGTGAGACTCAAAGAGATTGTGTGACTTATTCAGGTCTCAGTGTCAGAGAGTGGGATTTGAACACTTCCTTGACTCTAAATTCAGCATTCTATGATACTCTGATACTCGCACTTGCCCCCAAGAACCGAAAAGCGATGGAGACAAGATTCCTCCATAACTCTTGCTGCAGATTTCTGGAGTCTATTTCCACAATAGATTCTCAGAAATACTACACACTCTCTCCCACTCCTCATTTGTAGATATGTGCACACAGAACTAGCATGTCTTTCCAGAGAACACAATTTTTCAGAACATTGGGGGGGAAATATTAAAGACTGGAGCTAAATCTGGACATTTATTTATTTGTTTGTTTTACTTGCTTATTCTTAAATATAGAGATGATCATTAAAGCAGAGAATTCATATGTTCACAGAAAGAGTGTGTGTAGATGGAGAAGAGAAGGGAACCTCGTACAAACCCTTGGAGAACATCCACAGCTGGGGGTTTGATGTGGATGATAAATCATAAGCTATTAAGGGAAACTGAGAAAGAACAACAGGTAGAAGGAAACAGGTAGGAGAGCCAAGAGAGAGTAGTGTCGTGAAAATTCAGAGAGGAGGAAGTACACAGGTGATCAACAATGTCAAATGTAAGACACAAGTCAAGAAGGATAAAGACTGCAAAAAAGATCAATGTATATAGAAGGATTGGTCTTTTCAGAAAAGGGCCAACAGAGAAGAGAGTAGGAATGGTATCAAAGGGGGATGAAGAGAAGGGGAGAAGAGGAAGCTCATGTTGAATAGACTCAATTTTCTCAGTAAAGTAAGAGGCAAGATCCTCAGGTGAGAGAGAGGGGAGAGTAGGAAATTAAAAATATGACTCTATACTGTATCTAATTGACATGGTTGTCAATGAATTCCTCCCTACCCACCCTTCCCATATTCTGTAGCATATAATTACAAGGGAACAGGATGGGGGACGTACAAGACTGAGCTTTGACAAGGGCTGAGTGGAAAAGGACAAGAAGGCATGTGATTAGAAAGTAGTGAACCATATATACTTGAATTGGCTAACTATGGGGTCAATACTAAAGAGGGAAAAAAGTGAAATCAGGGGAGGAACAATGATCTGAGAAGAACTGAGGGTCAAAAAATAGACTTAGGAGGGGCAAGGCATAGAAGAAATGGAATGACAGGAGGTTATGGTGTGAGAGAGGAAAGTCATTATTTTTAATTAAGGAAGTATAACACTTGTGGGTAATGGTGTTACCTAGCATGTAACCATTCCTATGTGTGGCTGAAGTCAAGTAAAGGAGTAATCATGAGATTTAAGGACAATGAAGAATTATGTGCCAAGGAATCTAAAGGAGAATCAAAGTGAATACTGACATTACCTAGCATAAGAACAGGAGCTAAAGAGAGAGGAAAACAATAAGCCAGGTATTGAATTTTTTGAGAAAGGAAGGAGAATGACCTGAGGTCTGATACTCAAGAGCCACCATAATCTGAATTGGGCTGAAATTTTTGATACTGTGGCCTTCAAAGGAGGACAAGATAGTCTCTCTCTAACATGTTCTCCTCCCTCCTTTTCTTCCAAAGGAAGCTGAGTCTCTGCATCACAGTGGGGATGATGCTCTATCTTCAAGGCCCAATTCTCATGCCATCCAAAAGGGCATCATCTAAACTTATTTTAAGTTCCCTTAACTCTAACACAACCAGCTCAGTTCATTGACATTAAAATAACTGTTAATTGACTTAAAACCAGCATGAGAGAAAGAATGGAAATTTCTGTTCTCAGAGATGACTATAAGAGCAAATAACCATTTAATTGTGAGGATCCCCCAAAACTCAGGTCATGGCCCATTCTCACCACCCACATATATACTCTGATACAACATACTTTAATATGTTCAGGTATAATCCTTGTCTTAATGACTCCCAAATCAGCATCTCTCATAATTAACCCCTCAATTGAACTGCACACTCATTTTCAGCTGCATATAGAATCTCCTTTTAGATTACTCATTCAGTGTATTCAAAGTCAATTTGTCATCTTCCCCAAGGAACTGAATTCCTTTCCTAACTTCCTAATAGATCATGCTCAGAGCTTTGCAATAGATACTCTCTAATACTTAACTACGAAGATATCATTTCATCTTCATCATAAACCTCTACTCTGCACTAGTTCAAAATGGTGCAAAATTTCTAATTGACACTTCAGCCAAAAATGATCAATCTCTTATCATCTCTGACAGTATTTCTGGAAGTTACATACAATTCTGAAAAGCTACTGATAACTTGCAGTGAAGGAATTTTAAAATATAGAAAATATTGGTATCTAGTGTATAGGCAACATTCATTAAAACTTTGGTCAGCGGGATGACTTGAGGAATGAATCTTTTTGGAAAAACAACTTTTCTTGATAGTTAAGGATTTAACACTTAAGCTATTCACTTTAAGTTTACCAGTTTAAGTATGAATGCATTTTTTTTAAATTAGTCATTTTAAGTGGAAACACTTCTAAAATGTATTACACCTTTTGCTTCTGCAGTGACAGTGACAGGGAGGCATTAAAAAGAGGCAGATGACAGACACAATGTATATGTGATGACCAACTTTGATAAACTGGACTCTTTTCAGCAACACAAGGTTATAAGACAACTTTAAAAGAGTCGGGATGGAAGGAGATGTCTACATTCAGAGAAAGATCTAGAAAGAACAGAGTTTAAATGCAGACTGAAGCAAACTACATTCTCTCTTTCTTTTCCATGTTTGGTTTTGTTTTCTCTTTCCCATTGTTCATTCCATCAGTTACAACCCTTCTATACAACCAGACTAATGTCCAATGTGAAAGTATTTACAGATCCTATACTTGATTGCAAGCAGCCATGGGAGGTGGGAGAGAGGGAGGGGAGAAAATTTGAAACTCAAGGGATTGTGGAATTGAATCTTGTAAACTAAAAGAAAATAAACAAATCAATAAAAAAATAAAGACAAAAAAAAAGAGGCAGATGGTGCTAAGAAATACACTGTTTTTATAGCTCCATACATTAAGTGTTTGACTTTTAGTAGAGCAAAACAACACTTGAAAGGCTCTTCTCCAACAAAATTGTTCCTATGGCTATATCAAAATCATATAAGATATTCTGAAAGCTGTAACCACAGAGACAACTTTAAAACAGTGAGACATATGTTCACCAAAGGTGTTTACCACCATCATGGAAGAGGTCCAGCACTGAGTCTGTGTTGAAGAGGGATTCCCTATTGTGAGATCCCACAGATGCTCCTGTCTGTGGACCACACTGTGCTAATTTTATCAAGCCCTGGAACACCAAAGAAACCCATGAAGGAGAATCATAATCACTTAAATGTTTGGCCCAACCACTATGGAAAAGAACAAGGATATCAAAAATTCATTTGGTACAGATTATGATGTGAAGTGAGATAGAAAATCTATAAGTAGAATTTGTCCATTAGTGTTGTATATGTGTATATATGGGTGTATATACACATACATGTATGTATACATATAACATCAATGGACAGTCTATAAATTAACTATTCAACTTCACATCATGATCACTATTAAATGCATTATTGATATCTTTGTTTTTTCTATAGGTATTTTCCTTATTTTTACATATACATGCTAGATACATATATATGCTGATAATGGACCTATGTATGAATTGTGGGAATTGTATATATGTATGTACTTGTATCTCTAGGGCTTAGTACAGTACCTAGTATGGCAGAGGTAGCTAGTAAATACTTGACTGGTGAACTGTATATGTTGACAGATGTTTATATGTATGGATAGAGCTATAGACAGATGTTTGGCACATAATAAATGCTTTGCCATTCATTCACAAAGAGACATAGGTTAAGACTAATATATAGTCGATCAGAAGCATTTACTTAGCACTTACTCTATGCCAAGTTCAGTGCTGAGCGCTAAGGATGTAACTTACCATCAAGGACCCCATGCGCTAATGGGGGAAACAATATTGCAATCCAGTCTACTCTGATAAACATTTATTAAGCACCTACCATGTGCCAGACTGTGTTCTAAGCACTAGGGATGCAATTAATAAAAAGAAAGACAATCCTTGACCTCAAGGAGTTTATAATCTAAAGCAGAAACAACATGCAAAAGGAAGCAGGAAAACAAGACAGGCAGGACACCAAGGAGTGTCTTGTTCTGAGGCCCTGAAACCAGACAGGGCAGCAGATGCAAAGAAAAGATATATACAGAGTAGAGGGAGATAACCTCACAGAGGAAGGCATCAGTAGCTATGTCAGTACTTGGCACCTAGTAACTACTTAATAAATGTTTATTGATTTATTTATTCATCTATTATTGATTGAAAAACCTCCTCCAGAAGATAGGATTTCAGTGGAGTTTTGAAGGAAGCCTGAGAAACTAAAAGGCAGAAATGAGGGGGCAGAGCATTCCAGGGATAGGGGACAGGCATGGCATAGACAAGGAAAGGAGGTGAAGTATTCACTGGAATTGAATTGTAGAGTATGGGGAAGGGAGTAAAGTGTAGGAGGACTGGAAAAGTAGAAAGGGGCCAGATTATGAAGAACTTTAGATGCCAAGGAGGAGATGACATTTGATCCTAAAGGTAAAGTGTCCCTTGGAGGTCACTGAAGTGGGGGTCAATGCCATGGTTGGATCTATACTGTAGGAAAAATCAGCCTAAAGACAGTTCTCAAGGGAAAAAATCCAATTTATAGAGAGACATTTGAAAAAAATGCTCCAAATCACTAATAATTAAAGAAATGGAAATTAAAGCAACTCTGAGGTTCTATGTCATGGCTCTCATATTGGCAAAATTGACAAAAAAGGAAAATGATCAACGGTAAAGCGGCTGCAGGAAAACAGACACACTGGTGGAGCTCTGACCTCTCTGGAAAGCAATTTAGAATTATGCCCCCAAATTACCTAGCTGTGCATACATACCCTTTGACCCAGAGATATCACTCCTAGCCCTATACCTCAAAGAAGTTAGGATAAAAAAGGAGGAAAAGGAACAACATATGCAAAAATATTTGTAGTAGTTCTTTTTGTAGTGAAAAAGAACTAGAAACTAAAGGGCATTCATCAGTTGGAAATAGCTGAACAAATTAAAATATATGCATGTAATGGAATACTTTGGGGCTGTAAATTTTTTTTTTAAAGAGTTTTAGAGAGGCCTGGGAAAACTCGTATGTTTACAAAGTGAAGTGAACAGAACCAGAAGAATTTATACTATAGCATCAATGTTGTAAAGATGAACAATTCTGAAAAACTTTAAAATTCTGATCAATAATTCTAGAAGGACTGAGATGATAGATTACTAAACAGAAAGAGAAACATACTTTTGGATGTCACCAATGAGAGAATTTTGCTTTGCTTGACTATAACTATATGATATAAGAGCTGTATTTCTCCTTTTCTTCCTAACTTCCTTCCCTTCATTCTTGTTTCTACCCTCCCTTCTTTTTTCAGCAGAAGAGGTAGAGGTGTCAGGGATAATTGAAAAAAATAAAAACATATTTTAAAAAATTAGAACAGTAACAAGTAACTGGGATGATGGAGGAATCTTTGCAGCAAGTTTCTCTAATAAAGGTTTGATATCCAAGATATATAAGGAATTGATCTAAGTATATAGGTTTGACAGTTATTCCTTCAAATAGATAAATGGACAAAGTTATTCCTCAAACAAGAAATCCTAGATATCAATTACAAAATGTTCAAAACCACTAATAGAGAAATATAAATTTTAAAAATCCTGAGGTTCTACCATATTACCTTATTGGCAAAGATGACAAAAAGGGAAAGTGACGATTATTAGGCTGAAAAAAACCAGACACAATGATAAACTATTGTTGGAGATGTGAATTATTCCCACAGTCCTGTAAATCAATTTGGAACTATACTCAAAAATCATTAAACTGTACATATCCTTTGATTCACAAATAGCACTATTAGATATATACTCCAAAGAGTTCAAAGATGGCTAGAAAGGATCTATATATACAAAAATATTTATAACAACTCTTTATATTTATAGCTGCAAAGAAGAGGAAACAAATAGGGTATCCATAAGTTGGGGAGTGACTGAACAAACTTTGTTATACAAACATATTGGAATATTATTGTGACTTAAGAAATGACAATTTCAGAGACACCTGGAAAGACTTATATGAACTGATGCAAAGTGAAGTCAGCAGAACCATGAGAATAATTTATGTAATGAACACAACATTGCAAAGCCAAACAACTTTGAAAGTGTTAAGAACTTTGATCATTACAACTAACCACAACTAAGAGGACCAATGATGAAGTAGGCTGCTGACCTTCTGACAGAGAGGTGATAGACAAGATACAGAATGAGACACACATTTTTGGACAAGGTAGATGTGTGATTTTGGTTTGCTTAATTATGCTTATTTGTTACCAAACAACAAAACAAACCTTAAAGTACTGTACAAATATTAGCCATTTGCCTTATTCCATGTGTGGTACCAGGGGATCTCAAATCAAACTTGTATGGAATGGGAAGGTCTAAGCCGGCCTAACCCAGGATTTTACTAAAAATACAAACTTCTCTTGGCAGTCATTCTGACTTCAGACTTGGTCTCTGCAGTGCTTTCACGATAAGGGATAACCTAGAGACTGTTCTAGTACAACAGGTCCTCTATCAAAATCAAGGCTAGCCTAGTGACAACGTAAACCCATAAAGCTTAAATGGAATTGTTTCAACCTCCAACATAGACTTAGTCAAACCATTATTTTGTCACAACCTAGATGCAAATCTCTTTGTATGCATGGTGTAGTTGGTGGTTTGCAAAAGGCCTATACAAGTATTCAAAATAAAGACAAAACTTAACAGCTAAGCTTTGAAAGGCCAGATTGCAAACAGTTGAAAATATTCTATCCAGATCTCAAATTATGCATGAATTTTCATCCTTTGTGTTTTAACTGTGAACCATATCCTTTTCCTAGAATGCTCTGTTTCCAGGAATTGTAGATTTCAAAATATTTCTAATATTTTGTACACATGATTTCTATAACTTTTGGAGATTTTTATATGGAGAAGGGAAGCAATCTTTTTTTCATAATAACCAGTTTATTTACCCAGTCACTCACTACTTTGGCAAAATGGATTGGCCAGATGGCATCCTACCAAGATTCACTTCCCAGTTGCAGTGTAATATTGTCCACATCTGGTTCCTAGTAACATTTTCCTAGCATTACTGTTGGATAGAAAACTGTGATTCTTCGGTTTGGCCACACGGTGGAGTAATTCCTTCATGAAACCCAACATCAGGAATGATAACAACAAAAAAGGTCTAAGGAACATCTCAACACTGTGGCTTTGCAGATTTCTATGCACTGAATAATGGAGTTCCAGAGTTTACTAGAGAAATTTCTAGAAACAGGGTTTACATTTTCATTTTAAAGTTCAAGACTTGGAGTCAGAAGACCTTTAGGTTGTTTCAGTCAGTCAATCAATAAGCATTTATTAAGTACCTGCTATTTGCCAGGAACATCCATTTCTCCATTTTTTTTTAAAGGGACTATATTCCTAACTCATAAGGGTTTTGTAAGGGGAGTACTTTATAACATATTACAAGATACCAATAATTAGTGTCCAGTCGTTATGGAAGGCTGGAGCTCTGCCCAGAAAGTACCAAACTGTGCATATACTCTCTGACCCAGCTATATCACTACTGAGTCTATACCTCAAACAAATCAAAGAGGGAAAAGACCTCTAAGTACAAAGATATCTGTAGCAGCTCTTTTCCTGGTAGCCAAAACTTGGAAGTTAAGGAGACATCCTCTTATTAGGGAATGGCTAAAAAAATTGTGGCATATGAATACAATGGAATATTATAGTGCCATGAGAATTATTAAATGGACAATTTCAGAGGAAACAGGGGAGATGTTTATGAACTGATACAGAATGAAATTAACAGAACTAGGAGAATAACTTAGGTAGGGCTCAACATTTTAGAGAAAACAATTTTGAAAGACTTTAGAACTCTGACCAACGCAGTGATAAATCACAAGTAAAACAAATGAAGATGAAAAATGTGACTTACCTCCTGACAGATGTGAGGGACTTAAAATTCAGAAAGAAGTACACTTTTTCCTACATGGCTAATATGTGAAATTGTCTTTCTGGGCTATGTAAAAATGTATTGAGGATTTTTTTTTTAATTTGCTTAATGAGAAGGGGAAGATTGTGGGGAACAGATTACTTAAAAACTCAGAAAAAATAAAAAAACCTAAAGTAATATGAACTTATTTCCATAAATTTTAGTTTCACTTTTCAAAATGACATTCCAATCAAACCTTTTTTCTGTTATTTACCATGAAATGTTTGCCCCAGTCTTACATGAATACACTCTAAGAAGCATTTTTCCAGAACCATTTATTCTCAAATCATTTTCTGTGTGTATTCTTCCAACAAAGTAAACGAGGATTAATTAGTTTAGAGATGCCTCCTTGGTTTCTCCTGGATGATGAATTTCATTGATAAGGATACCACTAATATAAATTGATTGGCTTGAACTCCTGAGAGGACAGACTCTTGTTTCATCAGTCATCCTATTTTACTTGCCTAGACAATCAATTAATTAATTGATAAGCAATTATTAAGTGCCTACTGTGTGTCCTGGTACACTCTACTAGGCACAGGGATACAAAGACAATTTCATTCCATAGAAAATTATAAAGTATAAAGCATCCAGATGAGCTGATAAATGCAGAAAACACATAAAGGAGTAATAATAGGCCACAAGCAATCAGTACAATTCTCTCAATCTTGTGGGTCCCACCTTTCCATGGGTTCCACTATAGAATGAAACTGTCTGTCCTATAAACAATAGCTCTATATATTACTTTAGATATTTTTATGGCAGCTAGACATAGCTTTAACCCACTATTGTGGAAACCTAGACATAAAATATATTCTAAAATTTCCCACAGTAAACTCTGGTCAAGGGCAAAATAGACCATAGAGCTAGTGATCTTTTAAGACTGTCCCCAGAATGAGATCCGATCCATATAAACCTAGGGCCACAGGTTACACACAAATGTAGAAAGTGAGTCTATGAGACCTTAAGCGATTTAACCACAGCCATAAAGCTAGTAAGCGTTGGAGCTAGCTCTAATTCCTATTCTCTTTTTACTATGTTATATTAAAGAACATTGACCAGTTGGTTGGTAAATGCCAAACACATAAGGATTTGCTTCATGTGACTCACATGACTCCATTTCACCTGACTTCTCATGTCTAAGGCCTTCCTATCACCTTTTCACTTTCCTGGTTTGAGGTTTAGGTTTGGACTCTCTGTCCAGTGCTGAGATTTTATTAGTATAGAGAAATCCCAGGAAGGAAGCTTCCTCTACCAAAGGGTGTTCTATAACTTACAATCTGACTCAGAGTTGCCTGAAGCACTAAATTGTTAAGGGTCACATAGACAGTATGTTTCAGGGGCAGGTCTTCCTGGCTAGCCTGCTGTCTCTTCAATACACCACCCTGCCTGTCACTATTCTATGAATGAAAAGTGATTTTGGCTTGCCTTCTCAGTATTTGGAAGGGGTATTTATGTACATTTCTGTGTATGTGTATATGTCAGCTTGGGTGGAAGCTGGTGGATAGCTTATGAGTTTTAAATAAGATTCCCAGAGAAATCTAAATCAATATCTTCTTTTTCTCTGAATAAACTTTCTTATGGCAGGTAGAAATATTACCGATCGTTCCACTGACCATTAGTTTTTTTAAATGGACCTTGCAGCATCTAGCAGTATGGAAACACACACACACACACACACACACACACACACACACACACAACAAACATACACTCCCTGGAGTTGAGAAACCTTACCCACTTTGAACTTCAGTCTCCTAATCTGCAACTGAATACAGCTCAACAACTCCTAATTGAGATCATATTTTTTTTAAAAATTCCTATGCATCATTCTTTTCCTCTCAAGAAATTTGCAATTTAATGTCAGATATAAAAGAGATGAGTAAATATCTGTAGTTCAAAAATCACCAGAGAGACACAAGCTCAATGCTGAATAGCTTCAGGGGAGGGACTAATCTCATCCTGGGCAGAGGTTTCCAAATTTATTTGGCCTACCACCTCTTTTAAAAAATATATATATACAACACTTCCTTGTAAATCTACTTTCTTTAACCCTTTAATGGTTTTTAAAATTTTTGCATTATTTCAAAATATATATACATATATTTTAAATTACATCTTAAATTTAATAATTCATTGTAAATTTGTGGATTTTTTCCTGCATTGAAATTTTGATGACACAATATTGCATCATGTGATCATATAGTATTGTATTGTAAACAAGTCATTAGATGCACATATTCCTGCTGAACTTCCTGACACACTCTTTTGCCAGCACTTGCTTATTAAGATCTGTCTGTCACCAGACTTGACCACCAGTAAGTTATAACTTGCATTTTGTGAATTTATTTGGAAAATAATGTAATCACTATGACTTTAACTGTCACACAACAGATGAAACACGTACAAATGGTTTTTCAAAATTTTCTCATCTTCTTTCCTTATGCTTTTATCACCCCCTTATTTTTATTTAACACCTCCAGTTGCATTCGAGGCTACCATCACCCACCTGGATCATTCCAGTGCCCCCCCAGGGGTGGTATCACCCACCTTGTGAGAGAAGAAGGGATTGGAGGAGGACAATAAATATAAGCTGGACCTTGAAGCAAGGGTAACGTTTCAATAGACCGAAAAGAACAGTGTGAACAAGGAAAGACTTGGAAGGGTGATAGAGTCCCAGATTGGGATACAGTCCACTGTGGTTGGTACATGGAGTAAAGATAAGGAAATGGAGGGGAGGGCAATATTGTTTTGTGAAAGGATTTCAATGTGTCCCATTTTGTGAAGGGATTTCAATTCTATCTTGAGGAGTTTGGAATTGGAAGGCAGTGTGAAATAACAGCCAGAATGACCTTGGGTTCAAGTCTCACTTCTGATACAGGCTAGCTATGAGACATTAAATAAGTCACTTAAGTCATCATCTCAGGCAAAAGCCTGTAAGCAGTAGAGAAGACAACTTGCATTGGTAGAGGTAGTTTCCTCAGCTGGGAATTCCCTACACCAATGAGATCACTGGTCTAGTCATGGGAATCCCTAGGTATGCTTCTTTTTGAATGACACCCCTGATCTAAACCAACTCCTTTGTTTCACAAATAAGAAAACCAACCCAGACTGGTTGCTCAGTTTCATACAAGCATCAAAAAGTAGAGCTAAGATTCAAACCCAGGTCCTCTTACTTCAAATCCGCTTTTCTTTCTGTTGTACCGTGGTTCTACTACTTGATTCTCACTTGTTATTTTCACTTCTTTTATTAAAAGTAATTACTTCTCCTAATGGAATTGTGGAGTTTTCATAGTCTGTGAATAGAGTGCTGCACAGAGGTGGACTTGCATAATTTATTATCCAAAACTGTACATCCTGAACCGGCCTCTCAAGCCACTCCCTCTTCTCTCATACCAAGTCCTCAAAGTACTTCCATACTGTCCACATTCACAATTCTCTTGCTCCCAAGATAGTTTCTAAACCACCAAAGATATTCACCTAAGACTTCCTCCAGATGTTCTTAAACACCTCCTCACTCCAACCCTCCCTCCCCAATTGCAATCATTTGCTTCCCCTTTCAGCCATCCTTGCAATTAAAGGACAGGAAAATCTGGGGCAACATCTGCATCTCACACAATGTGCCCAAGCTCCTAATACCTAGGATATATTTGGAAGTAACAAAAGGAGCAGACCCATAGCGGTTTTCAGTCTAACACTGTGGTCTTTATGGGCTATGGATATTATGTTGTACTTGGCCTCATTCTGGCTCCCCTGATCCTTTCCCCTCCCCTCATTCTGCCCTAACCAGCCATCTTCTTCCTGCTTCTTCAAGGAAGTAGACTAGTTGTCTTCAGGCCCACCAAGGTTTCCCCACATGCAGGAAAATTAAAATGTGTACTAGCCAATCACTGCTGTAAACCCCTGCTTATGCAATCCCTGACTGTTGAGAGCAGGGGTTGCCTATATATACCAGCGAGCTGCCCATTGTCAGGGCTGTTTGATTTGGGTATATACCCCAAGCAGTGGCGTGCAAATAAAGTCCACTTCCAAATTTGCTCTTGGAGGTCTTTATTTGGCACAACACTGCCTCCAAATGTAGTGTTCTTTCCTTTATACTACATGATTCTGCAGGGTTGTTTTTTTTAAATAAAGTACAGATGAAGCCTGAAGTTCACCTACTATGAAAACCAAAGGATTGAAGCATAATCTATAATGCAAAAATTTAATAGAGATGGAAGGGTTTGAAATGGCTACCTAGAAACACTCTAAAAGTAAACACTGAGAATGCATGCATAATTGAGTAATCATACTAAGCAGATATTATTTGGGGCTATCAATGATTCAATGCAAAATTTGAGGAGGTAGAATTAGTCTAAAAAAAGTATGATTCCTACTTCCCACTGGATTTCCCCTTTTTTGTAAGTAAATTTCCCCAATGTCTTTCTTTTACCTGAAATATTCTGAGTGCTTATTGAAAAAACTTTTTACTCACTTACTTTAATTATTAACCTGTACCATTCCTGCTTCATTGCTGGCTCTAGACTATTTGAAAGGGAAGCTAAGGCAAAATTCACATTCCAGGACCAACCCACACCCTGATAAGGACTTTGAGATGGAGTCAAACCCTCAGGGATGAACTCCTAAGATAAGCTACATTTATTACTCTAGGCATACTTATATGCTCTATGCAAGGCAAAAATTCCCTTGTGAAAGTGTTTCAAAATCAAAAAATAAACTTTTGGGCTAATAGAGGAAGCTATTAGTCTTTATGATAGTTGGTCTTTATAACTTCACAGTTTTATATATCCATGAATGCTAAATGTTTCCTTAACATTAAACATATGTTTTCCTTCCTTAACCACAGTACTCCATTGTCTTCCGGTGTTTTCTAGAGTAAGGATATGTTTATTCATATGAAAGGTAACTATGGGAGGAATTACGGGTTTATTTGAAGATATGGTTTATCTGAAGATGGACAATGGAGCTGTTTCTCCTATAACTATGGTTTTATACATAGCTAGACCTATTTTGTGATTGCCTTGGACTCCGACTCAATATAGTTTCTGGCAATAAACTTGTACTTGCTGGGACATCATCATTCATTTCCAGACCTCCTGAGTCCTAGAATCTGATCAATCTCAGGGTTCTGAAACCTGACACTTACAGTGCTAGTCAGTTAAATATGTAGGTGTAGAGTCAAGGGGCAACTAGGTGACTGGGTAGATGGAGTGCCAGGCCTGAAATCAGAAAGAATCATCTTCCTGAGTTCAAATCTGATCTCAGACATTTACTAGAAAGATTGCCTCTGTTTTTTGAGTATTTATAATGATTGATTAAACTACTACTTAGTAGTATTAATCTGGAGACATTTGGCCTCTTCCATTGGTATCAAAAGAACACCCCATGGTCATTGGGAGAGGGTACAGGGTTCCCAGTAAGGGGAATTCCAGACCTTACTAGTGCCCTTGATGGATTGCATAAAATCTAGTGCATTTACACTGATTTTTCTCACTAGAAAGTGTTTTTGTCAGCATGCCCTGAAATTCTGGATATATCTCCCCCAAATTACCTCATTTTCCACCAACTATTAAATCTCAATTACCTCCTTGGAGCCTTTTCAGGTTCATTCCCCCCAGATTGTTTCTGTCACTCTGTTTCAACCACCCTTTTTTGCTTTGCCATATGAATGAATACACTGCTTGTCTGACCATCCTGTATATGTCCATACAACTGAAGCTGGGAGTAGACATAGAAGTTTACATATTTCTGTTATGTGTTAATATGTCTACATCTTTGTTTCTGTGCTCAGAAAATCACAAATGTGTTGTGTTCCAAAAGTTCATTTGCAAGTCAATTGCTTGCAACTTGGAACACATCTTCCCACAGAAACAAATTTTTAAATGGTGGCTAAATACCAAGGCTGGTCGGAGTCATAAAATGTCAGAACTAGAAAGGACCTTACTAATTATCTAGTCCAACCCTTTTCATTTTAAGAATACTGAGATCCAAAGAGTGATACTAACTTGCCGTGCAGCTAGTAAGTGACAAAGCTGTGACTTGAACCACTGGTATTGATTGACTCAAATTCCACCTTCCTTCTATGCAAAAGTCTATTTAATGAAGAGTTGAAATAATAAATATTTTCAATAAAAAGATAGAAAACAACTTGTGATACTACCTTTTAAGACAGAAAATGGGGCGGCTGGGTAGAGCAGAGAATATAACACCAGCCCTGGAGTCAGAAGGACCTGAGTTTAAATTTGACCTCAAACACTTAACACTTATTAGCCATGTGACCTTGGGCAAGTCGCTTAACCCCAATCGCCCTCGCCTTCCCCCCTCCAAAAAGAAAAAAAAAAGACAGAAAACAACCAATTAAATAAGAAATAGATTGTTTTTTAATTGATCTTGAATGCCAGTTCTTGAAGAAATGTTGGCTTAATTAAAAGGATAAAGAAATAGCCTTCTGTAGAGATTCTGACAGGAATTTCTAAACATTTTCAAAGATTTACAGATTAATAGCACTAGTATTTCATTATGTTTATTTCTATGTATACATGAAGCCAATGATTTTTAAAAGTAATAAAACTTAGGACAATTCAATGGACAACGTTAGATTTTTACTTACTAAAGTGAAACTATGCATCCTTTCTGTTGCTGTTATTCTGGAAGAGGACCAAGGACATTAGGAAGGTGATGTCTTGACTTGCATGTGAGTTGAATTTAAGTGAGGTAGAGCTGCATGAAGTGATCAGCCTCACTCTCTCCTCCAGGTCATAAGAGTCCAGTGGCAAGACATAGGTCAAGAGCACATCCTTTCTGTTAAAAAATGGTAAACTACAAAAAACAGAAATAAACATGCTATCAGTCAAAATCCCTCTTAGTTGTTATTTCCTAATGTTATTTTTTTAATGAGAAAGTTTTACTTAGGAGGTGATGGGTACACTAAAACAAAATTTATTGGTAGAAAAAAAATTGTTATGAATTGGGTTGGAAATTGAGTGGGGTACACTCTCTGCACCCTTTGTGAAGACTCCTCAGAATGAGAAGGGAGAGAAACTATCTGGAAACCAGAGACAGACTTTTGTAAGATTGGACAGACCTGAGTCCTGGGTTTACACAGCCTAGGACCCTTTCCCCCTTCCCTTGTTGTCATCAGCATTAGGCCCCTTTCAGGAGTTTTTGACCTCTACCCTTGCTTGTGACCTTTCCCCCTCCCTTGCTTTGGCATTTACCAAATAAGGACATGGATGACACCTTGGCTCCCTGTCCCACCTCCCTGCCAATAGGAAATAGTGGTGGGCTTCTTTGTTATCCACCATTGGGTTAGATTTTGAGCCAAGACTGAGAACCCACCTCCCAGCCAATGGGAGAAAGGACAACCAGGGGGAGAGGGCTTGACTGCGTTAAGGTATAACTTCTTGTCCTGTCTTTTGTGACACACCTCCTCTCCTTGATCCCTGCCATGGAGAAGACCACCCTTTTCCTGCTGGAGAAGAGAATAAAACTTCCTGTTCTTTCCTCAAGATACCTCTGACTTTTGATTTTTCTTGAGTAGGGAATTTTGGGGGTCCCCATACCCCATAGAAAAACTAGGATAAGGTGGGATACCTTAAACCCTCCTTCCTCCCTACCCATTGAATCACAAAAGTCAGAGGGAGGTAGCAGTGGCTCAGCCTGGCCTGAAGGTGCTTCCTTAATGGCTCTAGAGCAGGGGTGGGGACCCGGTGACCTGAGGTCACATGTGGTCCTTTAGGTCCTCAAGTGCAGCCCTTTGACTGAATCCAAACTTCACAGAACAAATCTCATTAGTAAAAAGATTTGTTCTGTAAAACTTGGACTCAGTCAAAGGGCCTAGAAGGCCACACATGGCCTTGAGACCGCAGGTTCCCCACCACTGCTCTAAACTGAGAATTAATGTTATGATTCTTAGTTGGGGAGAAGGTTCCCATCTTTGCCAGAGAAAAAAGTGAGGGCATGTGCTTGCTAGTGTGTTCCTTTCCCTGTTACCAGTCAAGGATTATGATTCTACGGATGATGTATTGACTTGGAACTTTAGCTATGTTTTACTGTATCTTTATTTATTTTGCTAAATATTTCCCAAATACAGTTTTTCCTGCTTCAGTCACACTGGAGAATATTGTAGCCTCCTAAGTGTTTGACACTTCTGGCCTAGACAAACTCTGAAGTCTTTTCTATTTCTAAATCTATGATCCTATTATCTCATACCTGTATAATGCAAGTAGGCTGTCCCCAGCCCATCCCACCCCGCCCCTCAAGCCTAGATCACACTCCTTTCTCAGCCGATTTTCAGATCCCTTACTTTCACCACAAGTGCTACTTTCTTTATGTAGCTGCCCCGGATCCTTCCAGTTATTAATTCTCTTGCTCAAATATTCCTTAAAGCAGTTTTTATTCTCTTTTACCCTGCTGTACTCCCTACCTTATATTATATTCAGGCAGCTACGCGGCACAGTGAACAGTATCAAGCCTGGAATGAGACAGTCCTAAGTTCAAAACCTCATCTCAGAGCTTACTGTGTGACCCTAGGCAAGTCACTTAACCTCTGTTTGTCTTAGGTTCCTCATCTCTAAAAGAAAAATAATAATAGCACATTCCTCTCAGAATTGTGGTGAGAATTAAATGAGATAATAATTGTAAAACACTTAGCAACAGTGTCTGGCTATAGCACCAATGCAATATTCACAGTGCCCACAATCACAATAAAGACTGTGACTATAAGTATCTCATGACGTTCGATCACAAAATATACCATATTCTCTAGATAGAGGATAAAGTTGAAGGATTAGACACCAGAAAACCGAATCCCAAAACCAGTAAGCCAATTCCATCATAGTACCAAAGATATTCAGAAGCCATAATAATGCTGAGAGCCATGCCATCCTTCAGCCTTCCCACAAACCAATACGAGATCAATATTTACTCACAAAACTTTCTATCTCCTTGCCTAAGCTCCTCTGTCCCCAAATGTCTCCAACTGTCTCCAACTGTCTAGCCAGCTCTCTACCAGCTTCTTGTAGGCTCTAGAGGGCAGAGTTTATCTTCACAGCAGGGGAGGTCCTCAAATTCCCCCCTAGGTCTATTAAGAGGCAGGGAAAATCTTCAAATTCCCATTCCTATTACACTGGCATATAGTAAAAGCTATATAAATGTCAGCTATCATCATCATCATTGTATTCATCTGGGTAAATATCATCCCCCTAATAGAACTCTAAGCTTCCTGAAAGCAGAATATATTTCATTTGTCTTGTTTCTAGTATATAGCATAATACTAAATATGTGCTAAATGTTTGTACATACTAAATGTTTGCTGAATTTGAATAGATAGAAATGGATAGTGATTTTCTTGAGGTTACTGGGCAGGATTTAAAAGAAAGAAGAGATGGGAAGAAAGTCTAAAATGGATTCCCAAAAGTAGAATTAGGATCATAGGACTTAAGAACTAAGAGACTAAGAACTAAGTAGAGATTATCTAGTCAAACTTCTTCATTTCACAAATGAAGAAACTGAGACCCAGAGAGGTTAAGCAACTTGACCATGATCAGAGTTGGTGAGCAGCAGAATCAGGATTAAAACTGAGGCCTGTGATTCTAATATTAGATCCCACTGAGTTATGTGACACAATAAAGGAAAAATAAGGGTACCATGTACAAGATATTTTTTTCAGAGAGAAAAAAAAAAGGAGTTATGGAGAAGAATCACCAGAGTGTACAATTCTTCACATTGACATTGGGTAGCATAGCCAGCCCAGAAGTGCTTAGTTGTTCACTGATGTCAAAGTTTAGGGGTAGGGGATGGGCAGGTCCGATGATGGAAAGATTAACTGGTATGGTTGATTAACCAAATAAACATTTATTAAGCACTTACTATGAGCCAGGAACTGTGTCAAACACTGGGAAGGTGATCTGCCTGGCCCAGTTCATTTGTAGCAGAGATGGGAAGTTATCCATTTATTGGCAATGCTGAGCTCAGAAGTGAACTCAGAGGAGTAAGTGCTTTAAAGAATTGTGTTTTTCTACATTCTCCCCAGAGACTGAGGTAGTAGAGAGGTGAGTGTGACTCCAGGTGTTGTGAAGAAAGATTTGTACTACTGGTCTTGCCATACCTTCAAAGCAAATATTTCTTTGTAAAACCTGATTGTTGTTGATTGGTTAAAGCAAATGGGGTGCTAATCACTGATGACTCTGGTGGAAACACATCAGAATGGAAGCTCATGATAATTTTGTTATTCAGTCATGTCCAAATCTTTGTGATCCTGTTTGGGGTTTTCTTGACAAAGATACTGGATTGGTTTGCCATTTTCTTCTCTAGGGGATTAAAGCAAAAAGAGGTTAAGTGATTTACCCAGGGTCATGTAACTAGTAAGTGTCTGAAGACACATTTGAACTCAGGTCTTCCTGACTCCAGGTCTGGTGTTCTACTGAACCACCTAGCTACCCTAGAAACAAAATGAATGTCCATTAATAGGGGAATAGATGAAAAAAATCGTGGTATATGAATGTAAAAGAGAATTATGAGGATATTTAGAGAAATGTGGGAAGTTTTATATGAATTGATAAAAAAGTAAAGAATGTAGAAGAAAGAGAAAAACATATGTTTACAATGCTATTGAAATGTAAATGAAAAGGAATTTGAATTCAAAGTAATAGAAAAAGTAATTAATATTCCAGAGAAAAGATAATAAAATATATCTCTTCTCTCTTGACTGAGAGGGAGGAACTATTAATAATGATTGAAAGGACTTCATATTTAAGTAACACAAGCTCCATAGTTGGCATATGGGTTAATATGAACAAAATTATTGGATGGGAGCAAGCAAAGACCTGGCTGTTGGGTAGTTCTGCAGATTCTTATACAGGAATGTTGCCAGGTATAACCAAACAGGTTTTTATTTTGAGAACTTGTGAGTCATTTCCTTTCCATGAGTAGTACTGCCAGGTCATTGCATTCCTCATCTCTGGCTTTGGGTGTTCGCTGATATCTGATCACTGGGTCATCTGTGTAAGTCCAGGTAGAAGGACCTCCACTCTTTTTGCTGGTATGAGTTTCTTCTGGTGTGTAGCCTTTATTTCCACTCTTTTCATTCAACAATCGCTTATCAAGAACATATTACTCAACAACTTTTGTTTGTTTTTTACTCTGGTGATCAGTTTTGCTGATTTTTTTCTCTTTAAAATTTTTTTGTTATTAACGATGGCTCGCTGGGAGGAAAGGGGACAGAGAAAACAAGGGAAATCTAGGTGATTTTAAAAACAAAAGACATTTTTTAAAAAAGAACTTACCATGCCTGGTCATGCCATTCCTTTGCTAAAACATCTTTAGGGCAATTCATATTCAATGACTTGGCTTACATACTAAAGTTCAATCACCTTTACTCAATATCTGAGGACCTAATTTAGTACCATCCAACCTTTCCAGCTTATTTTAAATTTTTCCTCTTCACGTATTCTCTGTAATCAAAGCCAGGTTCTTCCTCTGACCTCAAACACAATCTTTAATATCCTGCCCTTGTTGATACTCTCACTATTCATGGGACATCTTTCTTTCCCCTCATCTTCTGTTAAATGGCATCTTTTAAAGTCCAGCTAAAAGATTCCATGAAGGCTTCCATAATACTCCAATGGCATCACATTTCTATCTTAGACTTTTGTATTTCTCTCATGCACTTATGTCTGATTGGATATTTTAATTATGTTTATGATACGTTTTATTAAAGCATAAGTTCCAGGAAGGGAGAGACCATCTTTTACCTAAACTATTTCCTCCAGTTCTTTATACAATAATCAGGGTAACTTCCTTTGGTCATTTCTGGCTAGAGTATAACCCATGGAGCATTCCTGCAGCTAGTCTGTTCTCTAGTATTTTAAAAAACATTCTTTCTCTGAAACTTCCTGTAAGGACTGGGACAGGAGTACTTTCAACAGAAATAGGGATTACTCTTACATTTGATCCAGTGATACTACCTCCTTGTTGTTCAGTGAGCAAGTCACTCCATCTCTTGGCTTTGGACATTTTTTATGGCTGTCCCACTGCCTAGAATGCTGTTCCTCCTCATCACTGCCTCCTGGCATCCATGAGGTCCTTCAAATCACAATTAAAATCTTACCTTCTTTTCCCAATTCTTTTTAGTTTAATGCCTTCTGTTAATTATTTCCTATTTTGCTTGCTATCTTCCCCAATAGTCTGTGAGCTCCTTAAAACGAGTCATCCCAACTTCAGGCCCTGACTTTGCTGCAGTTAACTAAAGTGCTATTAAGAGAACTTAGGAGAATAAAATACAACCTCTGACCTACCTTAGCAGAAGTCATGCAGTTTGAGAGCGATGTTCAGACAGCATAGAACTGAAATGCTTCATGCTTTAAGTATCAGTTTCACTGTATACAGACCTCTGTTCTACTCTTGGCATTTCTCCTGGAGTTGTCGGGCAGCAAACACCATATTGACCATTCCTTGGCCCTTTCTGAAGCCACACTGACTCTCAGGGATCACCCTATTAAGGAGGACTCTGGCAAAAAAAAATTTCCAGCAATAACTAAGAGAAAGACCTTCTTCCTCTCCTTCTCCCCCTCCCCCATTGTCACAGGACAGTCTATTTCCTTTACTTTTATATAGATGGATGACTTGGAGGTTCCTAAGGGATAACCTCCTCTTGCCATATAACCTAGAAAATTTTTCAGCTTTTGTGTAAGCAATGGACGCCCCTCTCTGCCCACCTTGTAAATCTCTACTGGAATAGAATCAGTACTAGGCACTTTGACACATGAAAGAAGCCTACTGGCATTCAAAACCTCTTCTTCATTTGGAACTTCAATTAGGGAAGGCTGGCTACATTGTTTGAATGCCAAACATATGCTTGTCAAAAAGACTGTTTTATGGAGAACTCACAGGGCAAACACTCATGATGGTCATGAAAAAGCCATACAAAGACACTCTCAAGCTCTCTCTTAAGAACTTTGAGACTGATTGTGTGACATGGAAGATACTGGCACAGGACTGCCCAACATGGCATGCCCACATCAGAGAAGGTGCTGTGCTCTATGAACAAAGCAGAATTGAAGTAGCTCAAAAGAAATGTAAGATGCACAGATTTAGAGAATTCACCCCAAATGTTCACATGGACAATTGTGCCCAATCATTCCGAGCTCATATTGGTCTGATTAGCCACAATTGGATGCACTGTGACTTGACTCTAATATTGTGATATCATTTTGGTTTTCTTTGAGAATGAAGGACAACAACTAGTAACCATCAGTTTCACAGTAGTAGTTACAAGGAGTTGTTTCATGTTTAACTCTTTATCAATGCATGCTTATGAATCTTTTATATTTTAAGCATTTCTTTTGTGTGGAGAAAATAAATAACTGCCCTAGATCTGATCTACATTGTACATTGAGTATCTTTCTAGTACCTTTTGGGGAAGACCTGAAATATAAGTCAAACCCAAGTTTTAAGTAACTCTTCTTGTGGCTCATGGATGGAGGGCATGGTGTAAAGAATCATAAAGTACAAGAAAAAAGATCCTCACCAACTAGTATGCTGGAGCCAGTTCACACTGGCTAGAAAGATGATTATTAAATTTTCAATGTGAGTATCTATACTTCAAAAATCTGCAAATGCCACAAATCAAGGTTTAATTCATCGTTTTATTGATTGTATAGGTTTAAGAAAATTGTAAAGAAAATGTTAATAATTCAGATTAAGCTTAAAAGTTTGTCATGCATACTTTTTTCCTCCAGAAAGTTGGTTGTTAAATGTGTACCAGCACACCCTTGTAATATTCCTCTTTGGAGGGGATCAAATATTTGTAAAGCACTTGGCAATGTCTGGCACATTGTGTATTCCTCTTTCCCTCCCTTCAGAGGTCACCATCTAGGACTGAATGGGGTCCTTGTATGTGGGTCCAAGACTAGTAGCCCCTTTAGGGGGAGAGAGAGCAAGCAGTCCCTCCCACCTCCAGGTTTCATAGTTATTCTGTTTAGTGACACAAACATCATGGTATTGTGAGAAGAGCCTCAATCCAGTAAGAAGACTTAGATTACATTCCAGCTCTTTTACTTACTACCTATGCAATTTCAAGGAAATCACTTAATCTTTCTGATCCTTTAATTTCATCTATAAAATGAGAGGGTTTGGATAGATCACTGATTTTAGGTCCCGTGCAACTCTATTATGAATCTATGAATGGAATTTCAAAGCAATATCTGTCATAGCCATTTCTTTAACTTCACTCACACAGCTCCTACCTTAGTTCAGGGGTTAATCCTCTCCCAGTTAAAAGTCACCTAGATGAGGGCAGCTAGGTGGTGCAGTGAATAGAGCATAGGCCCTGGAGTCAGGAGGGCCTGAGTTCAAATCTGGCCTCAAACACTCAACACTTACTATCTTTGTGACCTTGGACAAGTCACTTAACTCCAATTGCCCTGCCTTCCCCCCTACATTAAAAAAAAGCAAAAAAAGTCACCCAGATGGTCTCTCAGCTTCCAGTCCTCTTCCCTCCAATCTATCTTCTGCATAGCTTCCAAATTAAAATGCCTAAAATAAAGGTCTGACCATGATCAAAGATTTTCAGCGACCTCAAGGATAAAGCACAAATTCCTCAGTCTGGGATTTAAAAACCTCCAGAAACTGACTCTCACCTGTCTTTCCAGGTTCATTAATTATTATTTTCCATCACACATTCTTTATTTCAGCCAAACTGGTGTAATAACTGTTTCTTGAACTCCATACCTCTCTCCATATTTCTCTACATGTTGTATCCCATGCCTGGAATGCACTTCTTCCATATCTCTGCTTCTTAAAGTCCTGAGATTTTTTTTTCAAGGTTCAAATCAGGTGCTTCTCCTATTTGAAGTCTTTGGTGAAGTACTTCCTTTCCAAGTATAGATTTATTTCTCTATAGGAAGAGAAGATGAAACAGAACAATAATTTGCAACCTGAAGTCCATGGGTAGATTTCATGGCATCAATGAAGTTAGATGGGAAAAAATTACATTTTTATTTTCACTAACCTCTAACTGGTACTTAGCATTCTTTTACCGTGAATAAAGGCAATAAAACATTCTGACAGCAGGTTTCATCAGACTGTCAAAAGGGTCACTGACACACAAAAAGTTAAGAACCTATGGACAAGTGGAATGACTCTCGACACTCCAGATTGTTCAGGACAATGAAGTCATGCTAAAGGAAGTGGCAGTGGGGCTTCAGTGAGGAAGGAAAAGTGGATCTGAGGTAGAGGAGAAGAGATTTGGCACTTGTTAGGAGACTGGAGAATGGAAGAATGTCACACAGAGGAGTAAGAGAAGAAAAGGAGAGCTAAAATAACAACACCAATGAAAGAAGAGATAAATACTTAGAGCTACAAAGATGTAAAGCACTTTCTGAAGGGGAAGGATCTGGATGGTCTGAGGAAGAATAAGTTTCTTGTGAGGCAATGTGGCAAAGTACAAAGTACTTTGGATTTGGATTTAGAAGAGTTGAGTTCAATTCCTGGCTCTGCCACTTACTGTCTGTGATCTTGGTTAAATTACTTAACCTCTCTGGGACTCAGTTTCTTCAACTGTGAAATGAGAGGGTTTAACAAGGCAACCTCCAAGGTCCTTTCCAGTCCAAAACCTCTTATCCTCCAAAGAATATCAGTGGGAGAGTCACTGCTATCATATGAAAAACCACTCAGTAAGAAAGAGAGAAAGAAGAGATGAACCACCGGAGACTGGAGATTCTATGCTCAAATATTCTAAAACAGCTACTGACTGACCTGCTAACAATAGAGAGCTTTCTTGTCTTCCCATGGCATGTAGCCAAGATAAAACAACTTCCCAAGACATTTCAAAATAGATGACTACTATCTGCATCTGGTGAGTCATATCAGCACAAATAATACTGCTAGAAGGAGCCTAAAAAGTCTTGTCAAAGGTTATCCCAAGAAATTAAAGACCATAGGATCAAGGTTCTATCTCCCTACTATTACCCACTGAAGGAAAGCATGAAGAGTAGAAAAAGTTGATTGTTGAAGTGAAGCATTGATTAAGAAGGTAACATCTAAAAAAATGAGTATAGGTCACAGCTTCAAACAGAGGAATGACGGACTCTAGAGCAGGAATATACCTAACAAAGACTGATAGGAATGTCTTACAAATTTTATCAAGAAGTCTTAAACTAAAATGGACAATGGAGGCAGAAAAACATCTCTATAATTCTACCAAGCTAGATTCATAGCAAGTAGCTACAGTGAAGGAATAGCAGTTGAGATACCTCAAAGTTCAAAGATGTCAAAATCCAAGAAAGAAGACAGTAGTAAAAATCCATGGACTTAAATATAAATGTGTACCAAGTTTAAGCAATAAACCAAAGGAATTGGGTGGCCTAATGAAAGGAAACAAATCTGATTTTAGAAATATCACTGAGATTTGGAAAGATGAACATAGCTCTAGATGGCTATACCTTATTCAAAAGCAACAGAGTAGGTAAAAGGAAGAAGGAGAAGAGGTGACATTGTATATTAAGAAAGTATACTTATGAGAGAAAACTGGGAAAGAGTGGGAAAGAATGGTGAAGAGAATTTTGATAAAAATCAGCGGGAGAAGAAACAGAAGCAATTATGTCATCATAGTATATTAATGAAAACCTAGACAGTAAGGGAAAAATAGATAAATAGTATAGGAAACAGATTGCAATCATGGTCAGAGGTATGAAATTAAAGTGAGATTTGAATTGTCCAAATGTCTGCCAGAGCTCTCCCTCTCTCTGACAAGATCGATGCAACAAATAAGTAAAACAACCCCAATATGAAGGAAAAACATGACTTGTCTAAACAGACTGATATGGATTCACCAAACAACTTAGACCTTAACAATATACATACAGAAGGTGGAAACAATAGCTTCCACCAGAAGGATAAAAGTAAATGTATGTCATGGTCCAAGAAAAATAAGTGTCAGCAATAGTAAAACTCAAATGAATCAAAACCGTCAAGGAAAGCTAAGAATGAAAAAAGAAGGTTTGGGGGAAAGAGGAGGATCAAACAAGAGGTAGAACCACTGCTTGAGATTGTCAGGAAAACAACAAATTCTTAATTTGCTTCTGGTTTCCAGGCAAAGAATGATCTTTTCACTGGAGATAACAGAGAACAAAAATGAATATTTGGAGAAGAATGCAGTTAGAAAACACTTAGATGTTCCTGAAAAATTCAAGTCAGCTGGCACAAATTAACTAAAAACTGGGGTACTGAAATGATGGACAGTTATGATTGCTGAGCCATGGTCAGTGATATTTGAAATAAGTACTTATTGATTTGATCATGGAAAATGAGAAAGATACTGCAGGACTACAGAAAGATAAATATTGTCCTATTTTTTTTGAGGGGGGAAGGGAGGACAATTGGGGTTAAGTGACTTGCCCAAGGTCACACAGCTAGTAAGTATGTCAAGCATCTGAGGCCAGATTTTAACTCAGCTGCTCCTGACTCCAGGGCGGTTCTCTATTCACTGTACCATCTAGCTGCCCCTGTCCCAATTTTTTTTTTTAAAAGAGGGGTGGGGGAGGGCATAGAACACATTTTTAAAACTACAGGCTATGGAGAGGAATTAAGTGATGGTTGGCCTTGCTGTCTTCCTTAAGATGGAGATTCTGGGAGGAACCAGCTAATCAGATGGAGAAGCCTCAGGGGTGTAGTATAGTTTTATTTTCTTAAAGAATGTTTTATTTTATTTTTTCTCAATTACATGTAAAACAATTTTTAACATTCATTTTTCGTAATTATTGAGCTCCAAATTTCCTCCTTTTCTCCCTCTCTTCTTCCCTCCATGAGAAAGCAAACACTTTGATATAAATTATACATATATTGGCATGCAAAACATATTTCCATATTAGCCATGCTGCAAAAGTGAACACACAAAAAAATCCCTAGAAAAATGAAGCTTTGAAAGTATGCAATGTGCATTCAGACTTAATCAGTTCTTTCTTTGGAGGTAGATAGCATTTTATATAAAAAGTCCTTTGGAAGTCTCATATCATTGTATTGCTGAGAATAGCTAAGTCATTCACAGTTGATCATCATATAGTCTTGCTGTTACTGTGCACAGCGATCTCCTGGCTCTCTTCACTTCACTTTGCATCAGTTCATACAGGTCTTCTTTTTCTGAAACCATCCTGGTTATCATTCGTTAAAGCACAATACTATTCCATCACTGCCCTATATCACAGCTTGTTCATCCCCTCCCCAATTGTCAAGCAGCCCTTTAATTTCCAATTCTTTGCCACCACAAAAAGAGCTACTGTAAATATTTTAGTACAAATTGGTCCTTTTCTCTTTTCTTTCATCTCTTTGGGATATAAACCTAGTCATATTATTGCTGGGTCAAAGAGTACACACAATTTGATAACTCTTTGGACATAGTTCCAAATTGCTCTCCAAAATGGTTGGATCAGTTCACAACTCCACCAAGTGTGCATTAGTGTCCCAATTTTTCCACATCCTCTCCAACATTAATAATTTTCCTATTTTATCATGTTAACCAATCTGATAGGTATGAGGTGGTACCTCAGAGTTGTTTTAATTTGAATTTCTCTAATCAGTAGTGATTTAGAGCGTTTTGATTTCCTCTTCCAAAAATTGCCTATTCATATCCTTTGACCATTTGTCAATTGAGGCATGATTTATATTCTTATAAATTTGACTTATATTTTTGAAAAATTAGGCCTTTATCAGAGAAATTTGCTGTAAAATTTTTCCCCCAGTTTCTTGCTCTCCTTCTAATCTTGGCTGCATTGGTTTTGTTTGTACAAAAACTTTTAAATGTGTGGGATAATTTTTTTTAATTTCACAAAATTTTATGAGTTTAAAAGAACCTTAAACTGTCCAAATTTTAAAATTCTGAATCAAATTTACAGCTGAAGTAATTAAAACTTTAAATTCCACTGAGTCTTTTGGATTACCCTATATAGAGACAATTAAATGCCATGCTGGCTAATGGCCTGTTCAGTTTAGTCCTTCTAATTGACATCAAGGAATATTTTCTTTTTAAAAAATTTTTTATTTAAACATTTGTTTTTAAAACTTTGAGTTCCAGATTTTTTCCCTTCTTCCATTTTCACTCACCCCCACTGGGAAGATAAGCAATTCAATATAGGTTGTACATGTGTAGTTACCCAAATTAGTTCCATAGTTGTTATATTGTGAAAGACTGTATTTTCCTCCATTCTATCCTGCCCCCCCCATTTGTTCTATTTTCTCCTTTGACCCTATCCCTTTTCAAAAATGTTTGCTTCTAACTACCCTCACCCCCAATCTGCTATCATCCCCCCTCTTATCCCTGTAACGATACTGGGATTTGAAGATCTTCCATGCCCCTTCAGCTTGCTGATGTAGCAGGAAGGGGTGGAGCAAGGGAACGCCGGAACCAAGCTAGTCTCTGTGC
>CM053580.1:354529568-354551610 GCA_028627135.1 Pseudochirops cupreus | reverse complement strand
GGGCGGGGGAAAGACGGGGAGAAAAGATGTAACTCAAAAAAAAAATTTAATAAAGAATCTCATATTAAAAAAAAAAAAAAAGAAAATATCTATTGTGATACAAAGATCTTTTTCTTGTTTAACTACTTCCCTTCTTTTCGAAGGTGCATTAATTTTGTCTGTGCAGAAGCTATTAAATTTCAGGTAATCAAAGTTTTCTAAAGTTTGCCTCTCTCACTTATTTGGTTAATAAAATATCTCTTACCTATTGCTATGAGAGATATATGATCTGCTTCTCTTCTAATTTTTTTAAGAGTATGATTTTAATATTAAGGTCACATATCCATTGAGAATGTGTTGCAGAAGGGGCAGCTAGGTGGTGCAGTGAATAGAGCATCGGCTCTGGAGTCAGGAGGACCTGAGTTCAAATCTGACATCAGACACTTAACACAAAAAACTAGCCATGTGACAACCCCAATTGCCACCAAAAAAAAAAAAAAGAATGGGTTGCAGAATATGGTATACTATATTCATCTAAACCTAATTTCTGTCAAACTGCTTTCCAGTTATCCCATCATTTTTAAAAAAATCAAATGAGGTATTTTTTCCCTAAGTAATTTATATTGTCCACTTTATCAACTACTGGGTTATTGAGTTCTGTTTCTATTTCTGAGTCTCCCTTGTCTAGCCTGTTCCATTGATTTATTTCCCTGTTTTTAAACCAGTACCAGAAGGTTTTGATGACTGCTGCCTTATAATATAGTTTGAGCTTTGAAAATGCTATTTCCCCTTCATTCCTACTTATTTTTATCATCTCCCCTCAATTTTCTAGACCTTTAATTTTTCCAAATGAATTTTGTTATTATTTTATCAGGTTATATAAAAATATCTCCTTGGTAATTTGATTGATATGGCATTAAAAGTGCAGATTATTTCAGTTGTATTGTCATTATATGGACATACCTAGCCAAAAGCTAGGACTATTTCTCCAACTATGTAAGTTCTTGATTTCTTTGAGTAGCAACTTGTAATTGAATCTATAAAAATCTTTGTGTACTTTGATCTCTAAATAGTTTATGCATTTTGTAGTTATTTGGGATGAGGTTTTCCTTTTCTGATTACTTCTTGTGTTTTGTTATTATTATATAGAAATGCTATTGATTTTTGCAGGTTTATTTTGTAGTCTACAACTTTGCTAAAGCTATTAACTGTCTCAATCAGTACAATCACTTATTCTCTAGTTTTTTTCAAGTATACCATCAAATCAACAGCAAACAGAAATGTTTCTCTTCTTTTTACCTGCCTTGATACCTTTGATTTCTTTCTCTTGTTTTGCTG
The DNA here is from genome assembly GCA_028627135.1 of Pseudochirops cupreus. Classification (NCBI taxonomy): domain Eukaryota; kingdom Metazoa; phylum Chordata; class Mammalia; order Diprotodontia; family Pseudocheiridae; genus Pseudochirops; species Pseudochirops cupreus. The sequence goes on along the minus strand of CM053580.1, from coordinate 354,550,293 downwards.
TTGCTAACTATAGTTTCCAGCACTATATAAAATAGTAGGGAACGGGCATCCTTGCATCACTCCTATAGTTATTGGGAAAGGTTCTAGTGTATTCCTGTTGCATGATTTTTTTGGTTTTAGATAGATCTTTTTTATGAGATTAAAAAAAAGTCCTTCTAAACATACATTTTGTAAACTTTTTAGATTAAGCGTATTATACTTTGTCAAAGGCTTTTCTATGAGATAACTGTGCGGTTTTAGATTTTTTTAAAAATAGGATTATGTTGATTGTCTTCCTAATGTTGAAATAGATTTGCATCCCTGGTACAAATCTCGTTTGGTCATAATGAATAATTTCTTGACAAGATTTTATTTAAAATTTCTGAATCAATATTCATTAATGATATTGGTCTATAATTTTCCTTCTGTGTATTATCTTTCTGTGGTTTAGGTATTTGGACTATTTTTGTCACATAAAAGGATTCTGGTAGGGTGTTTTCTTTCTCAGTTTTTGAGAATAATTTGTGAAATATGGATATTAATTATTCTTTTAAAGTTTGATAGAATTCTTCGGTGAATCCATCGGGACCAGGAGTTTTTTCTTTTGTAGTTCATTTGTAGCTAGATCTCTTTCCTTTTCTGAAGTGCGGTTTTAAAAAATCTCCATTGAGTCTTCTGATACTTTCAGCATTTTGTATTTTAAAGGTATTCCTCTATTACTTTTGTGTTTTTGACTCTATGAGTATATATAACTATGCATATGTTCTGATTGTTCTTTTATTTCTTCTGTTTTTGTTATTATTTTATCTTACTCAATGGCTCTTATATTAATTTGATTTTCTACTCTCTCCTTTTTAATCAGATTAGATAAGGGTTTAGCAGTTTATTAATGTTTTCAAAAATCATCTTTTAGTCTTATTTATTGTTTCTAGTTAGCCCTCCAAAATTTATCTATTTTCCCTCTAATTTTTGTTATCTTCTCTTTTGTGCTTATTTTAGGTTTGTTGGTTTTCTCATTTGAAAAAAAACGAATATTCAGTTCATTAATCCTCTTTTGCTATTTTATTAATGTACATATTAATGTACATCTGTAGGACTGAGGACTGCTTTAGCTGAATACCAGAAATGTTGGTATATTGTTTCATCATTCTAATTTCTTTAACAAAGTTATTGTTTCTGCAACTTGTCCTTTGACCCACTCATTATTTGAGATTTAATTTTTAAGTCTCCATTTGTGTCTTTTTTTGTGTGTGTGTGACTCCAGAACCAGTTACTGTTTTTGTTGCATTATGGTGTGTAAAGGGTGTATTACATCTTTCTGCCTTTTTATATTTGTTTACTCTATCTCTGTGCCCTAGCCTGGTCAATTTTTGAGAAATTTCCATAGGGTGCTGAGAAATACATACATACACACACACATACATACATACACACATACGTACATGTGTGTATCTGTATCTGTCTACAGATATATGTAGATACATACACACATACATATGTGTACACACACACACACACACACACACACGCATTCTTTTGCCATCCCATTTAGAGGATGCCATAAGTCTTTTCACTTGTTTCCAGCAATTTGTTCAGTTCCATGGCTTCCCTTTTGTTTATCTTTCTGTTAGACTTATCCGGTACTGAGAGAGAGATCAGTTTCTATCACTATTGGGTTACCGTCTATGTCTTCTTGTAGTTCAGTTATTTCCTTTATGAATTTAAATGCTAAGTCATTTGAAGTACATATATTTTTTTTTACTGATATTGATTTATTGGCTGTAGTTCCTTCCAGTATAATATAGTTCCCTTGTTTTCCCCCTTTATTTTTTGAACGCTTACTTTCACTTTGTTGTATAACATGCTTACAACTTCTGTTTTTAAATTCACTTGATGCAAAGTAAATTTTCATCGCCCTAGTTTTTGTTTATTTGTTTTTGTTGTATGCCTTGTGTTTCTTGAAAGCATTGCAAGATTTTGTTCTTATCCAATCTGCCATTTTTTCATTTTGTTGGATCATTTGATCTATTTGCCTTTCAAGTTAGAAATTAGATTTGTACTTTCCCTCCTCTGTCTCTAATAGTTTTTAAAATGATTTTCCCCCTTTTCTGCTGTAAACACAGCATTATGCTCCCTATGTTACTTTACCTTAATCTTTTCCAGGTGACTTTATTCAAACTGACTCTCTTCCTCTGACTCCTGCTCCCTTCCTCTTGTTGTCACCCCTTTCAGGGTATTAGTTCCTTTTTGTCTCCTGCATTTATCTGACTATATAATTCTTCCCCAAATTTCCCCCCTTAGGCAAATGGATTCTTCCTTCCCTGACCACCATTCAGCTAGTCCTATTCATTAGTTTTTTAAATTTCAATTTTTTTGGACACTCCTTTACAGAAAGGATTTCCCTCATTCTCTTCATTAACCATCTTTTCTATCTCCTCTAGACCCTCATTTTACACATTCATGACCCCTATCTGTCTCTCCTGTGTGTTCCTCATGCAATCAAAACTTCAGAAGCATTCATTCTAAATTCTCCCTTCTAGACAGTTTCTGCCACTGCCTTGTAGAGCTTGCCCTGTGAATTCCATTTTCCATTGTTCCTCACTCTCAGAACAATGCCAATTATTGCAGGTGCAGAGAGAACTGCCTCATGATAGTTCCCCACCTCCTCACATCCCTGATTATGTAGCCCAAGACTAACAATACTCTCTCCTGGTTACTTTTTTCCCTTTTTACCCATTTGTTTCAAAACCTCCTTCTTGGGTGATGTCCTTTCACTCCAGGTGCCAGTTTCCCTGGAGCTTCAACTTCCCTGTCCCAAGGGAGGACCAATGGACTTTTCAAGTACACCAATACACACCCAGAGTAAGGTTCTCTTTTCCCTTCACAGAACATCTCTTCATTCATAGGAGCTTTCTTCAGTGAAACTCCCTCTCACCACCAAAGCAAAGACTCCTTTCTTTCTCACCTTTTCAGGCTTTCTCCCCCTCTTTGTCACTCACTCTCCTGAAGGATCTACTTTTACTGAGACCACAGTGGATTTCCTTGTTGCTAGCCCTTGTTTTACCTGGGTACATCATACATTCTTCTCTATGCTCTTGCTCCCTTTCTCCGTTTTCACGGACCCTCTCATTTTGGGTTGTAATCCCATAAAAAAAAAACACCTTGATTTACCTGTAAGCAGGGCATCTCCAGGTTCTGTCTCTAATGTGCCAGGCCCACCTCTTCACTGTGATCTCCACTGCTCTTCTGCCTTTACCCTTGCTTCCTTGTATACATTTGAAGCCTTTAAAATGTACACAGACATCTTTTCTTGGTCTTTCCATTGTGCCTCTCTTGCTATTCTTGGCTGCCATATTTATTCACTCATCCCACATTTCTTCTGTCTGAGGTGTTCAAGAAAACAATCTCTTTGATTCTGGCTTTCTAAAAATCTTTCAAATACCTTTTAATTATTGAATGTCCATCTTTTTTCATTCACAGTTAAGATCATAGTTCCAGGGTGGTTCACACGCTGGGCCATATCTTGAGCTCCAGTGCCCTTTAGAACACATCGATCCATTCTCTTCTGCATTTTCTGGTGGGTGAAGAATAGTCCTGTTATTCCAATTTCCTTTCCTTTCGATTTGAAAATCTTTCTCCTGCTGGCTTAAATAAATTTGTTTTTGAAATGAATTATTGAATTTAGCCACTATGTGTCCTGGTATTTGAAGCACCTACAAAATCCTTTTGATTAGTACTTAATTTTTTTGCACTCAGAATTTCTGGGTAGTTCTCTTGTATTATTTCTAGCATGATGGTGTTCCGTTTCTTGCACTGTTATTTTTTCTTCATTCTTTGTTCTTTGGGAGACTTATCATTAGGTTGTCCTAATCATCCTATCTTCAAGATCAGTATCTTTCATTTGCATAGTGAACATAATTTGTTTTCTTAGTTTTTTTGCTTCTCTTCTTCTAGATTGTCCTTCACTTCTGTATATTTGCATTCCCAATCTATTGTTCTTTTGTTTCTATGGTGAGACTTGCCATTGAAGATTCATTTTTCTATTCTGCTCATTATTTTTGCTGTGCAGGTCATAAATTCTGCTCTCATAATTCTCTTACCTCTTCTGAACCATTCAGGTAAGTGCTGTGGTTCCATATTCTCAAATTCCATGGGGTCCTTTGTCTGAATCTGACCTAGAGGCCATATTTCCTTTTGTTGTTAGTCTTTTCCCTGTTTCTTTCTTCCTAAAATCTTAATTTGTCTTTTTTAAGCCCCTTTATTTTTTTTTTTTTTACTATCTTTAGCTCTCTTTCTCCCCTCTGATGGGAAATTCTTTGGGCACTGGATCTCAAAATGTCTCTTCCCACAGCCTAGGTTTCTGCCCCAAGTGACACTGTAGGACTGAATTGGCCCCAGCTGGTTGCTGAGTACTTTCCCACAGGGTCAGTAGAGTGCTGCACAGCACAATCCCTGCTCCTTTCTTCTTTCCCCCATCCCCAGTATCCTAGCAAGCTGGCACCAGTGCTTCAGAGCTGCCACTGGTGCCTCCAGGTGGTCTGCTGAAGCTGTGGCTATCGTAGCCCTTGCAGGCTTTTGTTCCTGAAAATCTTGTTGGTTTTGTCACTGTTAGACACTGGCTGCCACACAGCAAATTTCTGCAGCCTGGGAAGAAGGGAGCAAGGCATCAGGTCTTTGATTCTGCCAGTGCAGCCTTGCAGCCAGTAGTATGGGAGGTAGGAAAGGGTACTATGTGAACTCAGGGACTGTGAGCATCAATTCATTGTGGGTTTTTTTTTTTTTAAATCTTTTGTATTCTGGGTATCCAAGAACATGGAAACAGCTGAAGTTGCTTATCTTTGGTGCATAATTTCTGTTCTGGAGAGGTTTGAGAGGTCTTGGGGAAAAAAGAAAATGTCTAGACCTCCATCTTGTCGCTCCTGTGAGCACATGTAGGTTCTTAAATGCTTATTGGCCTCTGTGAAACCACCATATTCTGGCTTTCTTCTTGCTTCTATACTCCCCCTCCTATAGCCCTAACTAGGAATTTCTATACCAAACCATGCTAGAGGCAAGCAAAAATGTACGGCACCCAAAGCTTGACATGTGACAAGGCAGACACAACCAAATGATGGGGGTAGGGGGAGGAGGGCAGACTCCAGGCCACTGATGTGAAAACTTCCCCTTCCTCCCCCAACTTGAGCATTTGGTAGTTTTCTAATTATTCTTACTTGTTCAGTTGTGTCTGACTCTGTGACCCCATTTAGACTTTTCTTGACAAAAATACTGGAGTGTTTGTCATTTCCTTATTCAGCTCATTTCAGGCAGGAAACTGAGGCAAAGTGACTTGCCCAGGATCACCCAGCTAATGTTTGAGGTCAGATTGGAATTCAGGAGGATGAGGCTTCCTGACCTCAGGCCTAGCACTCTATCCACTATACCACCATTCTTGCTAAGGGCTAAGGTCAGTTCTTTCTTCACAATTGCCATTTAAGTAGCCTGATCACTGAGGGCCAGGTGAAGTGATGACCCTTAAAGAAAATAAAGGATTTTGAGAACACTATTAAAACCAGAATGAAAACGTAGCCTCTCCTTTATTTCGTAGAGAAGAAAAGTGGATTACTGAAAAAGTTAAATGGAAACCATATCTCTGATGCAAAGACTGTTAGAACTGGAAGGGACCTTAGCAACCTCTTTATCCACCCCCTCCATTGTAGAGGTTTGTAGAAAAAGGCTCAGATTTGTATAAGGGCAGGGATTATAACCCAGGTCCATCTGACTCCAAAGCAAGCCTGGCTTATTATAGAAACGTAAGGTTAAATTCACTGAGGCCGTCCATGAAATCACATTCCCTTTTAAAATTATGTCATAGAAATGTGTTTATGGGTTTGGTCTGTCATATCTGTTGGTCTATTATTCCAAGATAGGTCATATGATTCTAGGAAAACGTCTGGGCTCACAAGCCTTTGTAATAGATTAGGACCAGGCTTGGAGATAAGGATCTCGGAAGGATACTAAGGTCCAATTCTTATTTTAGCCAGTACATGCATGGTATCATTTTTGGGCAATGGTATTCACTCATGTCCAAAGCAAATGTGGTTTCATCACAAATTCCAAAATTGAACATTACAGTATAAATTTGTAAATATTGGTTAACTACATAATTGCCATAATATACCACAGTTTAAGACCATCCACATTAAAAGTATATAATATCCTATATATAACAAATCTTTTCCCCCACCCAATTTTAGATTGTCTGCTAAAGCAACTCCCAATAGTAGTAAAAAAGCAATCGTTTGAAAAATAAAAAGAAGGTTTACATGTACATCATTTTAATGAACAATTTTACAGATTTCCTTATGTAAAGGATTTGGGTTCATTTTTTTTGGAAGCTCCAAAAGATGCTAAAAATAAAGCTGATGGTGTATCACCATTTGACTTCATGTAAGAACAGCATGTTTCATCAAACCTAGGATTTCTAAAAAATATACAAAGACCTGTACATAAAAGAAAAACCCCAAAGACAACCATAATGCTTAATATTTGAAATGTGCAAATATTTTAAAGTTGTTCTAAAGTATTTCTAAGGTAATTTGTAATAATTATGGAATGTACTGCACTCTATATAATCCAATGATCTTTTAAAAAATTACAGCCAAAGAAACTTACGAGGCACACTCAATGCTGATGCTAGTATTGTATCATATGGTCTTAAAAATCCATACTTAGATGGATATTAGAATTAACCAAATGTTGCTTTTATATTTAATAATTTGATAACATCAGCCCACTTGCAAATTTTGATAAAATATCACACTGATATGTATAAAATGGGAGTATGGCCAGGGTAAATTACTCACAAGCCTAAGCGACCAGAGCTCTACCACTCTAATATCACTGGAAAGAAAATTATACACACAAACATATATTTAATTTATATATATGCGTTTACACACACATATACAACACATATGTACATATGTATGTATGTATATAGTGTGCACATATATTTCCTGATGTCATCACTTACAAATGAAAGGCTGACCAGTCTATTACTTTAAAGCTTCCCATAACAGTATTTTGTGACATGGTATTCCAAAATTACAAATATATTTAAAATCTGTTTTGGTCAATTCTTGCTATAAAAAGGATACTGGGATAGATAAGTTTCTTCTCCAGGGTAAAGATGATGTCAAGTCTTTAAGTTTTCCAAGATTGCACAGTGAAAAGTTCCTATCAACTAGTAAAGTTAAAAAGAAAAGCTTACTGCTTTTTTAAGGCAATATTTAAATATACACAGAGAAAAAACCCAGTACGAAACCGGTCAGTGTTCAATATGAGTACTGGTCATCATATAATTAAAAATCTTCTAAATCCAATCACAGTGTTCCTTGATTTTTACAGTAACGTCTCCACCAAATTTTAATTTAAAAAAAAAAGTAACTTCTGTAGGATAATCAATTGACTTAGACAACAAAAATGATGTTTAGGAAGATCTCTTCTCCAAAGCACATTTTATGTCAAGTCTACATGACAGTATTTTATGCTAGGTACAGGAAAAAAATGTAATATTCATCGCTGCTTTTCACATAAGAACTCTAATATTTACCACTTAGTATTTTCTTTTTATTAAACAGGAGATAATACAAATTGGAAGAAAAATAACATAAAGCTATAGAAACTTTCAAAAGAAATCTTCATTCTCCTGTGGGGAAGGAAAAATTTTTTTTAAAAAATCCACAAACATTTGAATGCCATCCCCAAAGAGGCAAGAGTGCCTAAGAAAGAAAAAGTATGGCCAATTGTCACCCAGTTGTATTTGGTTTAGCCTTCTTGACCAAAATCTTCTGTAAACTTCTTTAATTTCAGCAAGTCATGTTCATTAACAGTTGGTTTTGTGCTAGCTAATGACCGTAACATATCAGTCTGTTGAGAGAAAAAAGGAAAAAAACAATCGAGCTGTATAAGATGAACCACAATATTTTTATTTTTTAATTTTTTTCACAGTATTTTTATTAACCCAAAATTCAGAAGTCAAAATTATAATTTACCCACCAATGTTATATACTTGAATGAAAAAACCAATATACTCAAATGTTCAAGATTATTTTTGATGCACTTCTCTTCAAGAAAAGAATATCAAATAGTAAGAGAACTTACTTAAATCTTAGTTTGTTAAGATTTTATTTTAAAAAATCTAGTATCCTACCTGCAGTCATTATTAACACTATATTACAGATGAATCTCCTGCATTTCCCAAATCTACAATGCTAAAAACTGAACTTCATAATGACAACCCTAAGTAACTATCACTCAAAGATAGAGATGTTCTCATTTCTTTGAGATCAAGAACTATGTCTTACTAACCTTTTTTATCCCTCACAGTACCTTGTATAGAACAGCAAGCACTTTAAAAATATTTGTTGAATGAAGGAAATTATATTTAGAACATTCTACTTAAGGCCACAAAGGGCATTAGAATATTTTGTAAACATTTTCAATTAATAAGAGTGGTAACAAAAAGGAGTCTATTTAATTGAGAGCTTTTGGCATAGACTTTTTATATATTCCTAAGCAAATTAAACAAAGGAACTCTTCCCTGAACAAAGGTAGCACAAATGTAGTTATACCCACACGTGTGGATAGCTCTATAAATATTGTTTTGTTTGGATAGGACCTGTAATTTTATCAGAATATGGTACTCTCAGTGATAAAAGTTCCTTTGCCAAAACAGATCAATATTTGCTCTGCAATTTAAAGGGCACAATGCCTTTCTTCTATGAATGCAGCAAGTAACCAATGTCAAATTGGCTAATATCTGTAACTAGACTGAGGTCCTTGAGAGAAGAGACTGTGGCATATCCTTCAAAAAAAAAATCCACATTTCCAAATACACAGTAGCTACTCAACGGATAATTTGTTGACTGTTAAACAGTTGTGATCAAGTTCATTAACAAAAGTGCTGATCATATTGCAACTATAAAGGATTATCCTTTATAATTTCTTACAGTAAAATCTTGAGAGGTAGCATAACATAGTAGACAGCAAAAAGCTCTTGTTGGGAGTCAGGAAGATTCTGGGGCATTATGGCCATGGCCCTGGTCAAGTCATTGAACCTCTCCATGTCCCAAACAATACCCCAAAATCAAAACTTTCAAAGATGGTGTCCATTTAGATCATCAGAGGAAGTTCCTCACCATGAGCTGCCCACGCCAATAAAATCATGGATCTTTAAGAAAAATGCTCCTACTCACAAAAAATAAAAGGTTTGTTGAGAAATATGAAGCAAATGGAACTGGAGAGAGATTTTGGGTGGTCCAGATCTGTGATTTCATCCATGTAGAGAACACCTGGTCTACAGCCAACATAAATTTCTGCTGATCTAAAACACAACTCATCTGCAACTCAGTGACTTGTCCATGATCAGTTACTTATATGTTGCAGACAGAACTTGAAACCCAAGTCTTTACTCCAAGGCCAGACCTATATGCACTATGGTGGGTTGCCACGGCAGCCCCTTCCTGTCCCCACTTTTACTGTCTTTAAAAACTATTTAAATTCAACAAATATTAAGGATCTAATGTATGCAAAGCATTGTGATAGGTGATAAGAGAGAAACAGTGTTTAGTTAAGAACTAGCCAATACCCTGTGGAGCTTACGATCTAGCAGAGAACTGTGGTCTGAAAGATATTGGGGTCAGTGATACTCAAAAACAAATATCCTTCATATCCCATTAAAGGTATTGAACAAATGGTCCACAAGCAATATGCAGCTCAGAACACTCCCAAGTGAGCCAGTTTAAAATGTAACTGGGGAATGTTGACCAAAATAAATAAAAACACAATAAAACATAGATAATATAGACAATATTAACATGTTTTATAAGTCAGTATGTGGCCTACAGGGATCCTTATATATAGTTTAGCAGCTCCTGTTTCTATTTGAGTTTAACACCATTACCTTACACTGTAATGTTCAAGAAGTGACTGCAAGTAAGAGTAATATATTTTTAAAAACTATATCTAATAATACAAACATTCAGCCATTGCCAACATAACAAAATCCCATTATGCCGCAGGTTCAATTACACTTTAAAGCGTGTCTTTTGTTATTAAATAAATTTTCTCACATATTGTACTAAAACCACCATCATAATAACTTTGACACTTGTTATGGTCTTCATGGTCTTGCTGACCAGAACATTCTTAGTTATATCAAAAACTGTGTCTTAATTTCAAGAAAGTTACCAATTCATGTCGTGAAGATTGTTCTCTGTCTTCTGACCACAGATGGGTAGGTGGAGAGTTTGTAGTTTTTGCAATTTTGCTTCTGACTTTGGCCTTGGCTAAAAAAGAGCCTTCTCATTTCTAGGTATTTCTATATCAGTCATTTTTAAGAAGTCTTACAAAATTAAACTATGGAATTTAATCTCATTTTCTCCCAGGATGGCTTAGAAGGCAATCTTACCTTATGACTGTTATGTACTTTGAAAATTTAAGTCTGAACATTCGAGGTGAAATGGTAAAAGCATATAGCTTACTTTATTCTAATTAACAGTTACTTCTAATAACAACAAAATTCATCTGGAAGAACAAAAGGTCAAGAATGTCAAAGGAACCCATGAAAAAAATGTGAAGGAAGGTAGCTTAGTAGGACCGCATCTCAATCTTTATTACAAAATGGTAATCATCAACAATGTGGTACTGGTCTAGAAATAAGAGTGGTAGATCAGTGGGATAAATTAGGTAACAATACCCAGTAGTAAATGACCATAGTACTCTAGTGTCTGACAAACCCAAAGATCCAAGATTTTGGGACAAAACTTCACTATCTTGCAAAAATTGCTGGGAAAACTGGAAAGCAGATTGACAGAAACTAGGTATAGACCAACATCTCAGACCACATACTGAGATAAAGTCAAAATCAGTACATGATTTAGACATAAAGAGTGATAACAGCAAGTTAGGGGAGCATGAATATTTTACCTGTCAGATTTTTGTATAAGGAAAGAATTTATGACCAAGAGATGGAGAGCATTGCAGGATGTAAAATGGATATAATCAGCTCTTTTTGTGGTGGCAAAGAACTCAGAATTGAGAGGACGCCTATCAATTAAGAGAATGGCTGAACAAGTTGTGCTGCAGGATTGTGATGGAATACTATTGTGCTATAAGAAATGATGAGCAGGATGCTTTCAGGAAAACCTGGGAAGACAAATGAAGTGAACAGAACCAGGAGAACAACATATACAGTAACAGCAATACTGTACAATGGTCAACTGTGAATGACTTGGCTATTCTGAGCAATGCAATGATCCAAGACATTTCCAAAGGACTCATGATGAATACAGATCAAAGTATACTTTTAAAAACTTTATTATTCTTGTTTTCTGCGTCTGTGTTTTCTTTTGTAACACAGCTAATGTGGAAATGTTTTCAATGACTGCATATATATAACCTATATTAAATTGCTCAAGGAGCGGGAGAGAAAAGAAAGGGAGTAAGAGAATTTGGAACTCAAAAGTTTTGAAAACAAACGTTAAAAAATAATTTTTACCCCAATACAAGTATCTTTTAATGCTTTATCTAAACCTATACAGATGGAAATAGATGTACATCTCCACAAACATATGAATAAACTATGATGTATAGATTATATTCAGAATATTAATTCTCAATAAATATTAGTGTTTTACTTAAGCAAATTAAGAAATATCATTTCCAACCACTATATAAAAGACTTTTGTTAATTTAATAATCCTTGTTTTACGAATCACAGGATCATCAAAGAATCATAGATTTAAAGCTAGAAGATACTTGAAATGTCATGCACTCTAATTCTAACCTTTCTTTATTTAACAGATGAGCAAATGGAAGCTCAGAAAGATAAAGTGCCTTGTTCAACACAAGTAGTAGAGTTTGGTTTCAGATTCAGGTCCTATGAATCCAAAGTGAGGACTCTCAATCGCAATAGACTAGAAGTGTCAAAAGTGGGATGTGAACTCAACTGTCTTTCTGACTCCCAGCCCAGCACTCCATTATACCAGGTTGTCTCTAATTCTGAAATATTACTTGCAAAATAATTAAAACAGTTCCCAAATTTATGAACATATAATAACTAAGCTTTTTTAAAAGACAAAATAAAAATACAAACCATGGAAACACATGGCTCCAAAAGTTTATCCCCAGAGACATCCATCCATGTCATTTCAATGGCACCAGGATCACCGGGAGAACAGGGAGTAAGTAAATCTTCTACTATGACATTAGGATTACTGGGTGAAGGACCTCTAACCTAGAAAAGATAACAATATGGATTCTTTTAATTAAATGAAAAATAAATGAAAGTTCAGATTACAGCTATATAATTTAGGAATATGAAGAAAATAATTTTTTCTATGAAAAATAAGTAAAATTCATCATTATAAATCATTAAACTATTTGCCTCCTAGGTGGCTTACTAAATGCTATGATTTTTGCACCAATATGGCCTGGTTTCATTGATACAACTGTCCTTCAAACGTACAGATGACAACACATCTACATCTCATCCTTAGTGATTCTTGTCCATGTTACCCAATCCTCCACAGAAACCCTATCCAATGTGCTGTAGTTTAGCACTGGGAAGATCAGGGCAGCACTCAGAACGTTTACCTGTTGTTCTTGTTCATGACACTGATTTCCTCTTATAATCATACATTTCCTGAATGACCTCTTTAGTACCACTTTTTACATACAAGTTATCTATCAATGGTAATATGCCATAATCTATTCATATCTACCATGAGTTTCTCCAGTGTTCTTTAGGTTGCCCAGGAGAAAATCATGGTGGGTATGAAGAGTGTACCACTAAAAGAATACTGGTATAAAAATGTTGTTTTTTTTTGTCAAGAAGAAACTGGGAACTGCTGAAAGCACCTCACAATTTCCTAAGTGCAATTTGAGCACAACTCTTTTCTTGTTATTCAGTCCTGTTCCACCTACAGTGCTGGTCAAAGATTTATCCATTTAATGACTACCTCAATGGATTCCACAGCATACTTTGTATCGGTTTGGACACAGGTAGTTTTAATCCATTTGGGTTTTAGGAAAACTTTTTTTTATTTTGCTTTTTGGAGGGGGGAGGGCAGGGCAATTGAGGTTAAGTGACTTGCCCAAGGTCACACAGCTAGTAAATATTAAGTGTCTGAGGCCGCATTTGAACTCAGGTCCTTCTGACTCCAGGGCCGGTGCTCTATTCACTGAGCCACCTGGCCGCCCCTGAATAACTTTTTGTAAGTAGTTGTGGATCTCACCAAGGAGGTCCTTGTAGTATTCTAAAGTTAGATACAATCAACCAAGTCATCCCTAAACAAGAGTATCTGTGGCACCTCACAATCTCTAGAAAATCCCTTATCTATGTGGACACTGTGTAATATGTCTTCTAGTTGCTAAACATCTCTGGAAAACAAAAAAGCTGTATTCTATCACATCCTTAACTTCTGTGCACTCCACTAGGCTGGAAACTACTCTGTTTGGTGGCTCTACTCTACATAAAGTATTAATGTACCACCTTGTGGTCCCTTTCAACAGAAATTAAAATACAAAACTAAGTGCTATAAAAAGTGTTATTTCAAAGTACTTCTGAAATCATAACTGCTTTAAAATATACCATATTAAAATGTTTCTATGTGTATACAGCATATATTTGCAAATCCTCACAATCTGAGAAAAAACTTAAAATTTGAGGGCTGCCAGCTATTTTTCTTTTAATTATATTTACATTTTATAATTCTATTTATTTTATTATAAGAGATGAAATACAAAGAAAAAGAGCAACTTTAAGTCTATTTTACTTAAAAGCATACCCTCTTGTTCTAAAATATAGTAGTAATCTCACACAATGAATAAAGGAATGATCAAATCAAGTCAGTGCCTAATAAGGGACTCTACACACAGTAGGTATTCAATAAACATTGCTATTAATTGGCAGTTGTTCATTTCTGTACCCCTGGCAAGGGCGTCGAGGTACTGACTGTTTCATATACTCTAGAGAAGACGACTATACATTCTTCTCTAGATTTGCCCCATTACAAATTTTGAGCAGGATTAAGCTAGTATTACATCCTACCAGTTCCAATCCTAACGTGGAGGTCAGGTTCAAGGCAAGTGATAGCACTGAACTAGAAATTACATCAAATCATAGGATGTAGGGCTAGGAGAAGTCTAGAATATCATCTCGTTCAACACCTTCATTTTATATGTGAGGAAAGTGAGACCCAGAGAGGACAAGCATCTTGCCCAAAGTCAGACAGGCTGTAAGGAGCAGAGTCAGCATTCAGTATAAAGTGTCAGCACACAGGATGACCTTGATAACCCAAAAAGTTCTCTGAGTTCCAGAATTTATTGTGTCAGTGAAGGCAGGAGCCAATCCTTGCATGGCCCAAGTGCATAAGCAGGTCTTCAGTTTTGGTCTTATTCACTGTTTTAAATACAGAGCCTAAGTAAAATGCAGCAACAGTTTTAATCCTATTCTGTCAATTTAAAAGAAATTATTAGGTCCTAAAAAAAGCTGATAATTCAAACTGGAAACATTTTAGTATTTTTTGGTACTTTACACAGATGAGATTTTACCAAGTTTTACTTGAGGCCTTCACACTGGAATAAATATATTGATGTTAATTATACACAACATTGTAACTATTTAAAAAGTAATTTCATAGAGAATAAAAATAATTTTTAGAAATATATAGCCATGTGAAAAATTCCTAAATAAAACTGCTATCAAAAATGGTCTTAAATAAAGTACAGGTCTGACCATGCTACGTTCCCTACTCAGTAAACTCTGGTAGCTCCCTATTGTTTCTAGGATCAAATATACAATCCTGTGTTTGGCAATCAAAGTCCTTCAAGAACTGGTTGGCAGGTTACCCCCCACTCCTTTCCAGTCTCATATTATACCTTACATCCTGCCATATATTCTAGTATCCAATGACATAGTCCTCCTTGGTTGTTTTTTAAATGAGACCCTCCATCTCCTGACTCTGGGCATTTTCAATAGCTGTTTCCAACGCCTGGAATGCTCTTCTTCCTCATTTCCATTTCCTGGCTTCCCTTGAGTCCCAGTTAAAATCTCACTTTCTATAGGAAACTTTTCCAACCCCCACTACTTCTAGTGTCTGTTTTTTCCAATTTATTTTGTATATAGCTTGTATGTACACATTTTTTTGCATGCTGTCTCCTCCATTAAACCATAAGCTCCTCGAGAGCAGATTGTCTTTAACCTTTCTTCGTATCTCTTGCTTGGGGATACAGGACACGGTGCCTGGCGCACTGGAGGCGTGCTAGTAACAAACATTTACCAACTGTATAGAAAACTTATTTTCTATGAGAGTTAAAGTTACTTGCATTAAGGGAATTGAATTTTAAAGCAGTTTGACTCAAAATGAAAAAAAAAACCAGTACAGAGAAAAGTTCATGGTATTTTCATATAAACCATGAGAGACAGATGCCTATCTATGAAATATATTGAAACCATGTTCTTGACAGTGTGAAATACCTGGGAGTATACCTGTCAAGACAAATCCAGGAAATATAAGAACTATGTAATTATAAAACACCTTTTGTACAAATAAAATCAGATTTAAATAACTGGAAAAAAGTTAATTGTTCATGGGTGGGCCAAGTCCAAATAATAAAAATGATAACTCTACCCAAACTAATCTACTTATTCAATGCCATCCCAATTAAATTACCAAAAAATATTTTAGTGAAGTAGAAGAAAAATAATAGCAATATTAATCTGGAAGAACAAAAGGTCAAGAATATTAAAGGAATTCGGAGGAGGTTTAGTCATACCAGACCTTAAACTGTAGTAACTATCAAAACTATCTGGTGCTGGCTAAGAAAGAGAATGGTAGATCAGTGGAATAGAACAGATATACATAATAAATGACTAAAGTAACCTTATGTTTGATAAATGTAAGGATTTAAGCTTTTGGGATAAGAATTCACTATCTGGTAAAAATTGACATGAAAATTAGAAAGTAGTCTGGCAGAAACTAAGTATGGACCAATACTTTATATCATTTACCAAGATAAGGTCAAAATGAATACACGACTTAGATATAAAGAGAGATCTAAGTAAATCAGAAGAACACAGAATATATTACTTATCAGAATTATGGATAGGAGAAGAATTTGTGAATAAACAAGGATAGAGAACACTGAGAGATATAAAATGGATAATTTTGACTACATTAAATTAAAAAGGTTTTATAAAAATAAAATCAATGTAGTCAAGATTAGAAGAAAAGTAGAAAACTGGGAAAAATTTTTGACATTTTTTCAGAAACAGGTCTCATATCTCAAATATATAGAGAACTTTGTCAAATTTATAAGAATAAATCATTCCCCAATTGATAAATGGTCAAAGGATATAAACAGTCAGTTTTTAGAAGAATCAAAACTATATATCGTCATATGAAAAAAAATGCTCTAAATCATTACTCATTAGAGAAACGCAAATTAAACCAATTTTGAGAAACCATCTCATATCTATCAGATTGGCTAAAACGCTAAGAGGGGAAAATGACTAATGCTGGAGGGTATATGGAAAAATTGAGACACTAACACATTGTTGGTGGAACTGTGAACCAACTGGAACCATTTTGGAGAGCAATATGAAATTATATCCAAAGAGTTATAAAACTGCATATACCCTTTGACTAAGCAATACAACTATTACCTCTGCTGCCCAAGGTGTTCAGGAAAAAAGGAAAAGAACCTATAGGCTCTAAAATATTTATAGCAGCATTTTTTGTGGTGGCAAAGAACTAGAAAGTGAGGAGATGTTCATCAACTGGGGAATGGCTAAATAAGTTGTAGCATATGGTTGTAATGGAATACTACTGTGCTGTAAGAAATGGTATGTAGGTTGATTTTAGAAAAACAGAAAGATGTGCATGAAACAATGAAGAGTGAGATGACTAGAACCAAAATAATGTTGTGTAAAGTAACAGCAATGTTGTTTGAAGAATAACTGTGAATGACTAAGCTATTCTGAATATTATAAACATGGAATCAAGTACAAAGGATCTACGAAAGAAGATGCTATGCACCTCCAGAGAAAGAACTGAGATATATGTGTATGTTTTTATGTATGTATAGGTATGTGCATGAAATGCTGGCCTATTCTACTAGGGGTGGGGAGGAAGACAGTTTGGAGCATAAAATGTACCATGAAAAAAAAGAAAGAAAAAAAGAAGCCATGTTCTAACATCTACAGGGCTGTAACTGACTTACTCTTTTGAAATGAGTAGCTGACTGAACTTTCCTCACAGGTTGCATCAGTGCATCTCGTACAATGATACTGATGTCAGCTCCTGAATAGCCATCTGTCTTCTTCCCCAGTTCTCGGAAATCTGCTTCTGATAGGCTGTTCTGTGTGGTCCCCAAATGTAATTTAAACATTGAAGCCCTGGCATGATCTTCAGGTAAAGGAATATAAATACGTTTCTCAAATCTGAAAAACAGGAGAAAGAACATAAAATATATTTATTAAAAATAACAGAAAATAAAGAGCTAGGCAGGTGACTTGGCTAAATAAATTTTTTAATATGCTGAATCTGGCAGTTAGGTCTTAGATTTGAATATTTCATTTTTCTTTGCAGAAAATGTCCATGAAACAACTTTTTAAAAGGATAGTCAAGTTAATCATCTGATGTCCAAAAACTCCTCAGTTTTCACCACGATATATCATAAAACAGTTCACCTTTTCTCCTATGAATAATATAATTAGGGGTTGCCTTCCTGACCACGTACGTATCAACAAATAAATCATACTATATGTCATAAGAGCAAAGTCAAACTACCATCCAAATTGAAAAAACAAATTCTAAATATGAACAGGTGGATAAGAAGATACTATACAGATAGAACATACAGGAGGCTTCAAAAAGAAACCAGTTACTTTCCCCCCAGACCTATGATTTCATCAGTGTAGGGACCTTTAAGAAATACTAATGCTACCAATGTACTTTTGACAACTTCTCTTCAACATGAAGTGTAGGGAGCTGCCTGGGGTAGGAAGAGGGTCACACAAGAAGAACGCTGGAGAGCTGGGACTTGGAAGGATACAACACAATTAAAAAAAAATCTGTAAACCTTACAGTACAGTATAAAGATGAGCTTTATTTGCCTATTTATAATTGAGAAAGGTTTTGGGGATGACTTGGTGGTTCAGGATTATACTTTGAAAGTTGTAAAGTTCAAAATCATTCCACTGATCTTAAATGTTCATTCAGAATTAGACTGTGCTTTTCAAATACAGCCTATATTTATTCACTCTTGCCAGGTTTCCTGCTGAATGAATTAGATAAATGCAAAGAAAATGCAGGTTTACATTAGGCAATGTAGAATGAACAGACAGGAATATTATTATTTTTTTTTTGGAGGAGGAAGGCAGGGTAATTGGGGTTAAGTGACTTGCTCAAGGTCACACAGCTAGTACATGTTAAATGTCTGAGGCCGGATTTGAGCTCAAGTACTTCTGACTCCAGGGCCGGTGCTCTATTCACTGCAAGACCTAACCAGCCCCTAGACAGGAATATTATTAAGTGAAAAAGAAAGAGGCAGACTATATATCTGCCACACCTGAAGACTCATGGTTCAATTTAAAAGTTAGAGAAATCACCTTTTCTTCCTATTTGGAAACTAACACAGTTTGTCTCTACTGTTTTTGTAAAAAAATAAATAAGAAAAGACAATTCTAGAAAAGCCCACACGACAGAAAATAAAATGCCAATTACGGCGCATCTGTAAAATTCTACTCTATGGCATCTATGGTTAGTGAGTCAAAAAATATTTATTAAGCACTTACTACATGCCAGACACTGTGCAAACTAAACACTAGATATTCAAAGAAAGGCAAAACCAAATTAGGTTTTACTAAACCTAAATAATAATACTATTTGGTGAACATTAAGCAATGAAAACTTCCAGTACATGAAAACTCAGATGAGCATGGAAGAACTGCAGCCCTACAAAATGTAATAATTAAATATTCTGTCTCTCATTACAAAGAAAGGGATATTATTATATAGTGGCTGCATCTTTAGTGAAAAGTAGGATTATTACAGGCGGAGTCAAGATGGCGGTGCAGAAGCAGGAGAACTCCGTGAGCTTCCCCCCTAACCACCTCAAATACCTATAAAATATGACTCTAAACAAATTTTAGAGCTCCAGAACCCACAACATCACAGAAAAACAAAGCTCTTGCTGAAGGCAGCCTGGCAGGTGGATGGGAAGGGTTCATTGAAGCCCTCTGGGAGTTGAGACCAGCCCCGCATGAACCTGCGGCTGTAACCCCAGGGTGGCCAGGACAAGCTGCAGCTAGAGCACTGGGGAGAGTGGATCACCAGCAGCTGTGGAAGTTTCCAGAATTATCAACCCATAAGAGCCAAGGACAAAGGGAAAAGTCAGTGGAACTCAGCTAAATTTGGGGGAAAGGAGTGGGTCCGGCCCCTGCCCCCAGAGTGAGTAGTGATCTGAAGAGGCGGCCCTGCAGCCGCCTCAACATGGCTGCTTCAGAAGCTCCTGGCCTGCAGACTGCAGGGGGGCCAAGTGACCACTCAAAGGCTAAGTGCTCTTGCCTTGACCTGCCTGGATTGGGATCACAGTCTTGGGTGGTGGTCCTGAGGTGTGTGACCAGTGAGCCAAAGCTGGTGGGGGATGCAGAGATGATGGCCTCCTAATAGCTCCGGCAGCTGTGAAAACCCCAGCAATTTGGGACAAAGCTCTCCCCTCTGGAAGCAGAGTTCTACAGAGCCCAAAAGTCAAGTAATTGACTGGCAACATGAGCAGGCAAAGGAAGCAAAGTAAGCACAGCAATCTAACTTTAGATTCATTTTTTGGGGACAAAAAGGATCAAAGCATGGAATGGGAAGAAGACAACAGTCAGATCTCCTGCTCCAAAAGCTTCCAAGAAGAATGTAAACTGCTTACAGGCCATAGAGGAGCTTAAGAAGGATTTTGAACACCAAATGAGAGAAATGGAGGAAAAATTGGGAAGAGAAATGAGAACGATACAAGAAAAGCACGAAAAGAGAGTCAACAACCTGACTGAAGAAAATAACACCTTAAAAGATAGATTAACTCAAATGGCAAAAGAGGCCCAAAAAGCCAAGGAGGAGAAGAATGCCTTAAAAAGTCGAATTTGCCAGATGGAAAAAGAATCTCAAAAGCTCACTGAAGAGAATAATTCCTTCAG
Source organism: Pseudochirops cupreus (assembly GCA_028627135.1). Taxonomy (NCBI): domain Eukaryota; kingdom Metazoa; phylum Chordata; class Mammalia; order Diprotodontia; family Pseudocheiridae; genus Pseudochirops; species Pseudochirops cupreus. Next base: position 354,530,084 of record CM053580.1, on the reverse strand, counting down.
AATTAGAGTGGAGCAAATGGAAGCAAATGACTTTATGAGAAATCAAGATAATGATTAAACAGATCCAAACAAATGAAAAAATAGAAGGCAATGTGAAATATCTCACTGAAAAAAACACTGAGCTAGAAAATAGATCCAGGAGAGATGATCTAAAAATTATTGGACTACCTGAAAGCTATGATCAAAAAAAGAACCTAGAAAGCATCCTTTAAGAAATTCTGAAGGAAAACTGCCCTGATAGTTTAGAACCAGACGGCATAATAGAACTTGACAGAATCCACCGACCACCTCTTGAAAAAGATCCCAAAAAGAAAACTCCTAGGAATGTTATAGCCAGGTTCCGGAGTTCCCAGATCAAGGAGAAAATATCACAAGCTGCCAAGAAGAAACAATTTGAATACTGTGGAAACACAATCAGGATAACACAGGATCTAGCAGCTTCTACATTAAGGGATCAAAGGGCCTAGAATATGATATTCCGGAGATCAAGGGAGCTAGGATTCAAACTAAGAATCA
>CM053580.1:354507744-354529068 GCA_028627135.1 Pseudochirops cupreus | reverse complement strand
GTACTCATGATAGGTCTGAGACAAGTGTTGTATTTAGTTGGTATTTGTGGGAATTGTAATTTGTTACAAATTTTGTTTCACTGAATTAAAACAGTTGCATTTTAGAAAATGTGAATGGAATTTTGTTTTGAGTTATTTGACCATTCTATGGGAGATTTTCCAAATTATTTTGGCTTTGTATTGTTTACATTTAATCATCCTACTTTGTTTTTCACTACATTGTTGTATGTGTCTTCTTGCAGAAAGCAATAGACCTTGCTAGCAAAGCAGCACAAGAAGATAAAGCAGGGAACTATGAAGAAGCCCTCCATCTATATCAAAATGCTGTACAGTATTTTATCCATGTAGTTAAATGTAAGATTTCACCAGTTAATCACTTTTCTTCTTTAACTGTTCTTAAAAACAAAAGAAAGATACTATAATACTTCAGGGATCTTCAGTTTCATCATTGTGGATACTTTCTTCACTAATACATATCACAATCCCTTTATGCTTTTGCAGATGGTGTTCAGGAGTTGCTATAACCAAATTTATGCATACTTTATCATTTCTTTTACTCAAAAATCTACACTAACTCTTGCCTAGTAAGTAAAGTTTAAACTTCTCCACCTGGCATCATTAGGCTTCGATTCCATCACCCTTCCTTTCCACACTTATCTTATGCTATTCTCCTCTCCAGCCAAAATGACTACTCATTGGCTTTCCCCAGTATAATATTAATTTTAGCTAAGATAAAGCTCTTTTAAGTTAGCAAAGAAGCTCTTTGGCATAAGCTATCTTACTTTATTCTAACGGCAGTCTTCTAAGTAGATATTCTATAGGTAGTATTTTCTTTATTTTACAGATAAGGAAACTAAGACTTACAGAGATGAAGTAACTTGCCCATAATCATGTGACTCCTAATTGTTAGAATTGATCTTTGGACCCCAGGTCTTTTCCTGACTCCAGCTCTTAACATTCTTGGCTATACCTCACTGCCCTCAATTTACCCTATACTTTGTCTCCATGCCCTTGTTTGTACTGTTTCTCATTCCTGGATTCTCCCCTACCCTGTCCTCATTCCTTTTTTTATTCCTATCCATGTTTTAAAGCTCATTTTAAATATTATAGCTTCCATGAAATCACACTTTATTTTCCCATCAGTAATACTCTTCTACCTCTTAGACATTCCATATAGCACTTTGATCATTCTAATATATGTAAATATATATTACAGTTATTTCTGTTTTGAGATATGAGTATGTTGTTTATAACCCTCTTCCATGAAAGGAGGGATTATATTTTTTTCTAAACTTTATTTATCCTCAGAGCCCAGTTTATTATGCTCTGCATGTTTTTAACTGAATTGAAAATTTGTATTACATGAGCCAGTATTGAATACACAAGCTTAGTTAGCAAATACATCTACAACATAGTATTTAATGTGTGAATGGCAGTGCTTTTAAATTTAATGGAATTGGTGTATATAATTTTGAAAATTAAGCTGCTAACTCAGATGAGTTTTATTATATTAACTTTTACATTTTTCTAAGAAGGAATTTACTTCAAAAATAAGTGAAATAAGAACTTTGTGAATTAAGAATTGTTGGTAAATGCCAGTTATTTGTAAATCCAACAAGTGAGTATTAGTGTTATGTAAACTTTTAAACTCCAGTTTTGAGTTTGAATTACAGATTAATTTTAATGTGTACTATTTTTTCTGGAAGTTTTATTTCTGGTAAGTTTAATATATAGTATGTATTTCTGTCATTCACATTTCAGAATTTTACTGATATTTTGTTGTAAAAAGTGACAGGTATAAGGTTTATCTTTTAATGCTTCTGAAGTAATTGTTTACTATCATTAAGGATTTTAGATGTATGAGAAATGGTTAATATGTCATGATTTTCATTTTTCTTATTCATAAGTGGTTTTATTGGGAACAGGGAGCTCTTGATTATCTGCTCTAAGTGGAAAAAAGGCATATATTATGTAGACACTAGATAATTAAACTTATACACTCGATTTTACATACATATTTTTATATATCATACACAAACTCAGTCTCAATGATTTAAGTATTCCATTGGTGTCTTGAACCCATTTTTATCTTTTTAAGGGAAAAGACTTCAATTTACTCTGATTTATTCATTGACCAAGGTAGAGACAATCTCTGAGATCCCAAAATGCTATTTTCATAATTTAAAAAGTACAGTTGCATGGGCAGCTTTGATGCAACATTGTTATCTCCAAGTACAAAGTAATAGCTCTTCGTCACGTTGGATAGATCCTTAAGGAAAAACATAAACAAAAGTCACAAAGTAAAAAAAAGAAAAATATTTACAAGGATTGAGATCTAAATCATGAAGAGTGTGCCCATACCATTGAAATCCTGAATTCTTCAAAATATCATAGCAGAAAGCACAGGTAAATGTTGACTTAATATGTTACTTAAGTCATTAACGGAGAATTTCTCTCTCTCTTTTTAATTAGATGAAGCACAAGGTGACAAAGCAAAGCAAAGTATCAGGGCAAAGTGTACAGAATATCTTGATCGAGCTGAGAAACTAAAGGAATACCTGAAAAAGAAAGAGAAAGCACCACAGAAGCCAGTGAAAGAGGGACAGTCCAACCCAGCTGATGAGAAGGGGTATGTTTTATGTACAATTATTGAAACCTTTATTTTCTGGCTTCGATGCTCAAGATAAACATTATTCGTTTAAAACCATTAACATCTTAAGTAGTGATAAAACAAAAATCTTCCCTAAATAAGTTAGAGAAAAGGAGTGATAGCTTCTGCAAATAGGTACATTAGTTTTCAAGCCTACCGTGTTTTCTAGTAGTTGTTCTGAGACCAGTTTTCTCTGCTGTCATCACTAGTGGACTTTAGAAAGAATTATTAAGTTCAGTGTGAGAAATTAATCTTTTAGTTGTTTAAGTTCTACTTTAAAAAATCAGTATTAATACCCTTGCCTATATTTCATTAATATTTCATTTTATCTGTGTGATCGTTACGTCTTACTTGCAACAAAAATATAAACCTTGACATTACTGTGCTGAATGATATATATTAAATTATTCGTATTGCAAATTGTTGCTTGGCTCATCCTTACAGTTTATAGGAGGGGAAAAAATTCTTAGAAAATCCTCTCATGTATTTACTAATTTTTTGAGTTCTTTTATTATTATTTATGTGCATGCTTACTAGATTTTAAGCTACAGATTATAAGCTCCTTGAGGATGATAGAGACTATCCTTTTTCTTTCTTTCTCAAAAGTTTTATTATTTATATTATTAATATAATATATTATTACATTATATGTTATTATACATTAATATAATAATATATTAATATAATATAAATTATATTATTTATGCATTTCAATAGCATAGTAGAATAGAAAAAAAGATTGCATATGAAACTGCAAATCTGTTATGTTCAATTCGCTATTCTTTTTAGATATATAATAAAGTTATCATGTAACTTTCTTTTTTTCCTGTTTCTTGCCTCCCCTCCCCTAGATATGGCTACCATGAGACACAAATGTGTGTGTGTATATGTGCGTGTGTATAAGCATGTGTGTGCACGCTCATGCATGTATGTCCACTCACACATAAATAAAATCATTTTATACATACTACTTTTTATCAGTTCTGTGGATGCAGATTGAAACTATAATTTTTCATCATTTTTTTATCCCTTGAATATATCATTATGCCATATAGAGTTGGAGCTTAATAAATATTTGAATTGCATTTTTAAAAATAATTGATTTTTCTCATTAACTTCAGATTTTGTATTATATAAATGTAAAAGAACTCTGATAATTTTTTTTATAAAGTGGCTTATGGCACATATAAATTTCTTGTTTTAAAAATTAAAAGTCTTTAAAAGTTTTAGTCTTAAAGGTAATTTTTAAGTAAATTGGAATTTACAATTACACAACCATAGAAAAACACAAGAAGAAGCAAAATACATTGTTTCTTTTGCTCTCTTAAACTAAAAAACTTAGAAAAATAAGCATCTTTTATGAAATAAGAATTAACAGTTATTCTTTATGTTTAAACCATAAAGGTAAACCAAACAACGTAGTGTTAAAAAAAAAAATCCTGGACACATTGTCAGAGAAAAGATTAAATATTTTCCTAATATTTTCCAACTGTCAAATAAATTGTTTACTTGTTTTAATATGTTTCAGTAACTTTATAAAAAACAAAATTATTATATGAGTCAGTAGTAAATTTAGTTCTCTGTTAAGATAAATTAAGCAAAACAAAGTTTGTTGTCTAGTAAGCCATGTGTGAAAGACAATTAACTAGAATTTGGAGCTCTGGTTCATGGTTTCTTAAGTCTTTTTTTTTCATTGAAGACTCATCATTTAATATATGTAATAGATTTGATATTTTTGTATTTATTATTTTAATCTGTTAACCCAAAATGACAAATTACTTCCAGCATTTAATGAATAATATACATATTTTGAAATTCCCCCCTAAAAATTATAAACATCTAAAGTTTGAGTTTTCCACTTATTACTCATATCTGTCTTATTTTATATTCTATCAGCAAATGATCATTTGAGTATATTTAATTCTTTTTATTAGGAATGACAGTGATGGGGATGAAGAATCAGATAATCCAGAAAAAAAGAAACTACAGAATCAACTTCAAGGTTGCTTTACAATTCCCCCTTTAATTTGTTACCTTTTAAAAATAAATTCATAATTAACTAACAAATTTAAATGATACATTTGAATGAGATTCAAGAGCCAAAGTTCCTTAAATATTAATGAGATTGCTGTTAAATAATCTGTAGCTGTTTTGATTTAGAATATCTAAAAAGGAGTCTCCCACTCTGATAACCATTGATGGGGCTTTTCACATAGCAGCTGTTGTCTTTTTGTTCCGCTATTTAAGAATGGGCTTCTAGTTATTTTCTTCTTTATTTTCTGCCTTGACTCTTCATTAACTAAACTGAAAATCTGCCAGAGATCTGTAGCTCTTATGTGGACATTAATGATGCAAAATTCAGTCAGGTGGATTGTAGATGTATACATCAAACATATTACTGTGGTGAAACACTTACCTAGTGATTATTAATGAAAGATTATGAATCTTACTATTTTAGCTGACTATTAAAAGGAATAGGGTAAACCATTAATTGGGCAAAATGAACAAAAAAACTCAAATTTTTTTACGTGGAAAGCACTGCTAAGCTCTGGGGACACAAATAAAAACAACATGGTCCTTGCTATCAAGGACCTTACATTCTAATAGAAGAGGGCAGCATATATAGGCGGTTTCAGTCATTAGTCAGTTGTGAAAGCCCAGTGAAAGAACAAATTTAAAATAATTTTATTCTGGTTATTGCCATGACTTCTTTTGTTATAGCCTTTTTCTTCTTAATCCCTGCTTAACTTTCATAAATAATTTGCAAGTAGTTTAATCACTTTGTAAAATACTCACAAATATTTTTTCCTTAACCCTTCTTCATCTTACCCTCTACTCCTATAAAAATCTTTTAATTGACTGTCTATAGGCTTTGAAAGACATTGTAACTTTCATGGCTTATTTTTTAAAATGAGGATAATGTTTGTTTTCTGTATCCCAAAGATGTTTTGGGTAATGTAAATGGTACTTGAGCAGCTAGGTGGTACAATGGATAGAGTGTCAGGCCTAGAGTCAAAAAGACTCATCTTCTTGAATTCAAATCTGGCCTTAGATATTTACTATTTGTATAACCCTGGGAAAGTCACTTAACACCCTGTTTGTCTGAGTTTCTTCATCTGCAAAATAAGCTGGAGAAGGAAATGGCAAACCACTTTAGTATCTTTTCCAAGAAAACCCCAAATGGGGTCATAAAGAGTCGGGCACAGCTAAAAATGGCTCAACGATAAGATGGTACTTATAAGCAAGACACTCCTGTAATGATTATGCATTTACTAAATATGGGCAGTCAGTACCATGTGACATAGAATTTAATTATCCCATAATGTTAGAGAATGAAAGGACCTGAAAACTCATCTACTCCAAACTCCTTTATTTTACGTCTGATGAAACTTCTCAGAAAGATTAAGTTGTTCTCTGAGAGTCACACAGCTAGTGAACCAGGACTCAAACTTGGGTCTCCTGACTCTGACTAGTGCTCTACCATGACTATATTTCAGTGATAAAACATTTTCCATTTCCAGTTTACATTTTTCTTGGAAGCTTTTGGTGCAGGAGATCTGACTGTGTTGTCTACCTCCCGTTCTGTACTTTGATCCTTTTTGTCCCCAAAAAAGGAATCTAAAGTTGGATTACTGTGCTTACTTTGCTTCCTTTGCCTGCTCATGTTGCCAGTCAATTACTTGACTTTTGGGCTCTGTAGAACTCTGCTTTCAGAGGGGAGAGCTTTGTCCCAAATTGCTGGGGTTTTCACAGCTGCCAGAGCTATTAGGAGGCTGCGCCTCTGCAGCCCCCACCAGCTTTGGCTCACTGGTCACACACCTCAGGACCACCACCCGAGGCCGCAATCCCGATCAGGGCAGGTTAAGGCAAGAGCACTTAGCCTCTGAATGGTTGGTTGGCCCCCTTGCAATCTGCAGGCCTGGAGCTTCTGAAGCAGCCATGTGGAGGTGGCTGCAGGGGCTGCTTCTACTGATTTCTTGCTCTGGGAGTAGATGGCCAGACCCACTCCCTTCCCCCAAATTTAGCCAACTTCCACTCACCTTTCACTTTGACCTTGGCTCTTATGGGTTGATAATTCTGGAAACTGCCACAGCTGCAGGTGATCCACTCACCTGAGTGCTCCAGCCACAGCTTGTCCTGGCCACCCTGGGGCTAAAACCGTGGTTTCAGGCCAGGCTGGTTTCAGCTCACAGCGTGCTGCGATGAACCCTTCCTGCCCGCCTACCAGGCTGCCTTCAGCAGAAGCCTTGTTTCTTGGTCATTTTGTGGGTTCTGGAGCTCTAAAATTTGTTTAGAGTCATATTTTATAGGTATTTGAGGTGGTTATGGGAGAAGCTCATGGAGTTCTCCTGCTTCTATGTCGCCATCTGGACTCTGCTCAACATTTTCCATTTCTTTGTTTTATGGTATTATTTCTCATGAAGTAGACATTTATAGAAACTCATGTCTTCACTTTTAGAAGAAATGGAAACTGTGTTTTCTTTTTTTATGCCTTATCAATGAACATATTCTAGTCTAATTTTTGCTTTTCTGAAGAAAAGTATTTTAAACTACTTATTTAATAAATAAGGAAATAAAGTTGGCATTTGAATGAAAATTGATTTGAAAAATAGGTAGAAATATTGCTGATAACAGTTCTATGTTTTCTGTCTTTTATTCATAGACAGTATGTAGGTCTAACTTTTATAACAATGTTTCCCTTCATAGAGAATGTTTTCTTTCTATTTCTCTTCCTTTGACAAAGAAGTATTTTTAATCTTTTTGCACTGGAGATGATCTGGTAATTTTCTGTGTTGAAGGGATGTCCCTTAAACCTAACCTCTTAGTGTCCTGGACAGTTAACTGTCTAAGATTGTAAATTGATTTGAGAACAGTTTCTGATCTCAATTTCTCTGGTACTGAGAATTTTCTTCGGAGAATTTCTTATACCTATGATGTCAAACTCAAATAGAAAGGATTTCCTCAGGCCTCATGATTTAGAAAACCATATATTAACATCTGTCTTTTATTGTATTTTTATTTATTTGGTTAAGACTTTGTCCATTTACATTTTATTGGTCAGCACTGGGAAGTTTGACACCTCTGCCTTACACCAGTGACTGGTCTGGACCAAAAAGCTAAACCAAAAGAAACAAAAAAAAACCCAACCAAACTCCATAGGTTACACTGCTTCTCTGCTAAGTACCTTGTAATCTTTAAAGCACTATAGAATTACAAGCTGTTATTATAATATTATACTATCATACCTTTGAAGAAACTGAGACTCAGATTAAGTGACTTTTTCATTTACACAGGTAATTGTTGCCAAATCAGGACAAAACCCAAGTCTCCTGACTCATAGGTCCAGTCTCCTTTCTACTTTGTCACATTATTTATCAAATAATATTTCTAACCTTTCTAGGTAGTTTTATAATGTATACCTTCAGTATTTCCATTTCACATCTTCCTCTTTCAGTGATCTGTGGTTTTATAATTGTGTATAGTCCTTTCACTGATGCAGGTTGCAACCCCTACGACTTAAACAACTTTTAAGATTTCCTGTGGCCAAAAAATACATCACCCTACAGATAACCTGTTATGAGCCTCTCAGGATTTGACACTGATAGTCCTCAGCTGGCATTCTGTCAAAGAGCTCATATGTCAAGCCTCCCTTCCTTGGTGAAATTACTAGACTTTGTGCTTAGACAGTTTATGTTCCAAGAGCCTGTTACCTCTACACCAACAGTGTGGCGTCAGAGTTGTATTTTGGTGGAAGGTCTCTGGTTCATCGACTTTTAAATTAAACAAGATCATAGTCTTTCTTAATTTGACTTATAATATAATTCCTATTTTAGGTGCCATTGTTATAGAACGACCAAATGTAAAATGGAGTGATGTTGCTGGTCTTGAAGGAGCTAAAGAAGCTCTTAAAGAAGCTGTGATATTGCCCATTAAGTTTCCACATCTCTTTACAGGTGAGCTCACTGACTCATTTCTGTGAGTTAAATAAATGGTAGAGAGTTATCCATTGAGGAAAAGCCTCTTTGTGCTGCAAAGCTGTTATCAGAGGATTTCTGGTTAGCTTAAGAAACTCACTTTAGCTTCAACCTCTTAGGAGAAGGAGAACATTTCATCAGTAATAAGGATGCAGCCTGTCTAGGATGAGAAACAGGAGAATATTTTAGCAGTTCCTAATGTATTACAGGGCCCTTAGTAATAATAATTGACTTTTTTTTCCCACTAGTAATATCACTTCTGCATGCTCACTTTTTCCCCATACCATTAGTGACCAAAAATATAGATTTGCAAGTTTAGCAGTGAAACTTTAGTTTTTCTGTGTGCCAAGCTAATTATTTTGTATAGGGACCAAATCCATGACTTTAACAACACTATAACTGACTAAAACTTAAAGGCTTAGATGGTGCTGTGCCATGTATAAAATGAGCATTCAGTTAATGCTGTTACTAGTAGTAAAACCATGTGCCAGCATGGCACTGATTTTCTTCTTTCATTGTTGTTTGTGAAAATGTTTAATATTTTATAAAGTATGAAGAAACTCTTCCCATAGAAATACTAGACAAAACTACTTGGTGTGTGAAAAGATGTAAAGTTACATTAGCATTGTGTTAGAATAATTATTATTTAGGATATGAAAATATAGCTCTTTTTATGCTTATCCATCTTGTGGCTAATGTGAATTAGTGAAAATTTTTAATTAGGTATTTTTAAAATAGTGTTACTACTTTAAGGTGCTATATAAACATTAACAAATTAATGGCTAACTAATGGCTCCTTAAGAAGGAGTCCTAGCAGGGCCATTTTAGTAAACAGAAATAATTTAAAATTTTTAGATTTATTCTTTTAATTTTTGGAATGGGTACTAATTAGCATAGAAAGAAGACAATTGTTCTGTTAAACAGCTCAAGGTTCCTGGCCCTTTTTTTGATTAACCCTAATTTGCTTAGCAAATCCTTTTACTTTCTTCTTTCTTTTTAAATTATAAACTTAGAAAACTCTAAAGAAATACTCATGAAATATAGAGATTTCCAGGTGTGGCACTAAAATTCAAACTATATTTAGATGAGAAAAACATTTTAACAAAATAAAATTATAATAAATGTTTGCTCCCAAATCATAGGATTTAGTGCTAGAAGAGATTATTTAAGGTCATCTTTTCCAGACTCCTCATTTTGTACCTAAAGAAATATCTTAGGTCTTCTGACTTAAAATTCAATAATCTTTTCAGTTTATTCACCAGCTTCTGAAAATTTATAAGGTTCTTTTGTGTTGGCCGATTTTTTAAAATTGTTCTTGATTACTTTGCATCAGCTTGTACAAGACTTTCCATATCTTTGTATTTGTCATTTTTTACAGCATGGTTTTCCATCTCAATATAAGCATTCCTTTGTCATAGGGAATGTTTTCCGGTTTTTTTAATATTAAAGATTAAGCAGTAATAAATATTATTTATGTAGATGGTTCTTCTTTTCTCTTATTGACATCTTTAGCATTTAGTCCCAGCAAAGAGATTATTTTGTCAAAAAGTATGGTCATTATTATGAGTCATTGCATATTTCCAAATTATTTTCTAAAAGTCTGTCATTCCCACCGACAGTGCAAAAGTACTTGTCCTTACTTGCTAAAAATTATCTTTTTTTTCTATTTTTGCTTCTTGTTAGATATAAAGTACTAGCTTTAAGATATTTTGATTTTTATTTCTTTAATTATTACTGAAAATAAAAAGCTTTCATGTAGTTATTACATTTATTTCCTCCTTCAAAAAGTGTTTATGTCTTTTGACCAGTACTCGATTTGGGAAGTGAACGGTATTTCTCTCATGTGTGTCATGTACCTACATTCATTCATATACACACATACAAACATTTAAATATATTTATGTATAAATTTATTTTAAAAATTAATGCTGGTTGTCATATTCTTTATGAAATTTATTTACCACAAATATTTTCCCCAATTTTTTCTTTTCCTTATTTTAAAACTATTATCATTTTCATATAAGATCTTTTTTCATCTTTATGCATGTTATTTGTAACATGTCTTCATTTATTGGCAAATTTTCCCTTTTTCACAATTAAGATAAATACTTGTAATTTTAATGATTTTTAATATATTTAGATAATTGATCAAGTTATAGCAGCATATTATGTCATGTGTGGTTCTAGATCCATTTTTTGTCATTTGGCTTTATAGCTTTCCTCAGTTTAGCAAATCTTTTACATAAATAATAATTTAATGAAGTTTTGATTTTCATTATTTGTGTTTTAAGTACTCATTTAACCCAGAAAAGCAAGTTGATAATTTCCACTTAAATAGTGAAGCAAACATGAACAAAAATATTAATTTGGTAGTTTTTACATTAAGCAGTAAACTTGATTGAAAGCCTAAATTCCTAATTTCTGTTTTCCCTCAAAGTGGTATCTAATATAGTGTTAGTCATATATATATGTGTGTGTGTATATATATATATGTATATATATATATATGTTTCCATATCTTTGTATTTGTCATTTTTTACAGCATGATATTCCATCTCAATACATTATAATTTAACCGTTCCTTGGTCATTGGGAATATTTTCCAGTTTTTTTAATGCTAAAGATTTGCAATAAATAGATTGTTGAAGGAACTAGAAATGTGTAGCCTGAAGAAAAGACTTAATAAGCATGTGATAACTATCAAGGGTTTGAAAGATTATCATGTGGAAGAAAGGCTGTCCTTGATCCTAGAGAGCAGACCTCGGTTGAGTGAATAAAAGTTTCAAAGAAATAGATTTAGGCTTTCTGATAGCATCTATTTATAGCATTAGAGCATCTTATTATGGCATTGTATATAATACAGTGCAATTATGTATTAAATAATAAGCCTAACTCTAGCTATACACAGAGTCTTCCTAGAAACCAGAGTTGACCAGAACCACTTGTGATTGAAATCATAGAATATACTTATTACCCAAATATTTTTCCCCTGAGAAGGGATGACTCCCTGTAACACCTTAGTAAAACGTATTGTACTTGATATTTGGTCTGAAATTCATTCACGAAACAACTTAAAGTAAGTAAGAATTATATCTATCTATGAAATCATGATTAAAGGAATAAAAAGATCTCCTATATACAAAAATAAAAAGTGAAATAGTTCAAACTTGTATCTGTATAAGACTGGCTTGACTCAGTGTTTTTACCCTCCAGGGTCTCAGTGTCCCACTGGTCAAAAGTGTGTTTTTTATTCGGTTTGGGGTATGAAAATGTATCCCAAAGCATTGCATACTACCAGAGTTTAAATTTTGGGTCATGAATATGGTTATAATCCTGTATCAAAATTAGTAGTCTCAAAATTCCTATTCTGAACTTCTTTTCTATTCTAAACTTTAGGTAAAAGAACCCCTTGGAGGGGCATCCTTCTTTTTGGGCCACCTGGAACAGGGAAATCCTATTTGGCCAAAGCAGTTGCTACAGAAGCCAACAACTCAACATTTTTTTCAATATCTTCCTCTGACCTTGTTTCCAAGTGGCTCGGTGAAAGTGAGAAGTAAGTCATCAGCTAAGGATTATCCGCTAATAATCACTCTTATAAAATGGCATTCCTGCAAGAGTTCAGAAATTAGGCTTTTGCTCGCTGGTTTTTGGAGTATTCACTTGTATTGTGTTTATTAAGTTAGATAACTAGTATTAAGGTGTTATAGAAACAATACTTTTGAAGAGGATAACATTTAAGTAATAAATTTCTTTTGTTTAAGTTCCAAGAGCTCACTAATAAGGCTCTAGTTGCAATAAAGTATAACTTCTATAATAAGACTCAGTGCCAGGTGCTTATGCTAAACTCCAGCTTCCTGGAAGAAAACAAGCTAGGAGCAGAATACTGTTTTATTTAATATAAAGGTTAGCTACATATTATTGGAGCTATGGACATTATTCTTGTTTATTAATGAAAGTACTTGGAAGTATCATGTTTGGAGAAAGCTAAATACAGGCATACCCTGCATGACTTTACATGATTAACATCATTTTACGGTGATGCCATTAATCCATTACAGGTAAAATGCCATTGTAATAGCACAAAACCAACTGTAAAATATTCATTTGATCTGCCATTTATAACTTTGTTCTTATAAATATGCCTCCTCTAATGCTTCCCCCAGCATCATATTTGAATGAAGCAAGTTAACGGTATCAGCGAGGCTTTAGATGGACATGGATTGAGCAGCTTTTCAGTCTTCTCCAGACTGTGGATTACAGTTACTGTTTTGTGAAGACTTTCCAACCTGTTACCTTCCTCCACTGGTATCTAGGAGCAGTATCTGATCACAGTTTTGAAGGACCTGGCGTTGATATCATGAGGATTAGTTGAAGGAACTGGGCATGTTTATTAGCCTGGGGAAGAGGAGACTCAAGGAAGGCAGTGCTCAGAAAAGTGTCTGGCATACAGTAGGCACATTACCCAATAAATGCTTGTTCATTTAACATGGTTAATTATCTTCAAGTACCCAATAAATGCTTGTTCATTTAACATGGTAATTATCTTCAAGTATTCAAGGGACTGTCATGTGGAGGAAGAATAGGATATGTTCTCTTTGGCCCCAGCAGGAAGAACCAGGAACAGTGGATGAAAATATCTAAGATTGCAATGTAGACTTGGTATGTTATAACATGGGTATGTTATAGGAGAGATTCCTTTTCTGTGTGGGTTAAACTAGATGTTCACTAAGGTCCCTTCTAATTCTCAAATTAGGTGATACTAAGTGGAAACACTACTAGAAGAACTGAATCAGATCTTGACATTTTTGCAATGGAGCATTTTTTAAGTCCTCACAGTATGCCAAGCTTGGTGCGAAATGCTACAAGCAAGCAAGATAGTCCCTGCCCTGAAGGAGCTTACTTTGTAATGGGGGTGAGGCAAGCAGGGATGCCCCAGTAAGATGTCAAGGAGGAGGAAAGGAATTCAGGAGAATGGAATCAGGATTGCAGAGGAACATTGTTGGGGCCCACCTGAGATATAGTCCAGTGGAGCCTCGGGCCATAGACTTTTTCCAGAGTGGCAAAGTGGTCAGCAAGTAGGAGGAAAAGAGGGCTAGAGAGTAGAAGTCAGGAGTGAAATTGAAAATGAAATCAGAAGATGAAAGAAAGTTGCAGCTAAATAGTTCCATCTTGGAAAGTTAATGAAAGGAATTGGTTCCTATATTCAAAGCCACTGCTCTTTGTCATACTACTTGTCTGTTCTCCATTATGCTGCCTCTTCCACATGACAGCCCTTTAAAGCAAGATCCTGAGTTGAAATGGCTACTGAGCCACATGTTGAACCATCCATGTTAAAATGGGCAGCAGAAGCAACAAGAGGAAAAAAGCAGAACAGGAATTGAAGTAGAATCAAAACAAAGTAAAGGAAAAGCAGTAAAAACTCATAACAAAAAGAGCAAAGGGGGAAAGTTAGTTCCGTGATAATAGTATGATCCTTGTCTTTTCTCCTTGATGCTGATCACCTTTTCCCTAAGTAAAACCTTCACTTTCTTGCCCTGAGCATTCCATAAGGGAGTGAGATAGACTCTAGATGTGCTTCCAGGTCTGTACAAGGGATTACTGCCTCATGCCATCCCCATCCCTGAAACCGATGCTGTAATAAGGCCTAAATCTGCTTCTTTGAAACTTATTCAGTCAACCTAGGTCTGCTCTCGAAATTCAAGAAGGGCCTTTCTTCCACATGATAGATAGCCCTTCAAATCCTTGACAGTTATCACATGCTCACTAAGTCTGTTTTTCAGGCTAAACATCCCCAGTTCTTTCAATAGCCTTCTTATTGCACTATCACGAGACCCTTTTGTTGCTCCATTTTTGTTGCTCCACTTTTCTAGACTATTGGTCTAAATGAAATGGAGTGCCCAGAACCAAATACATGTTCCAGATGTGATCTGATCAGCAAAATGCAGTAGGACAATCTTGCATTGTTCCAGACCCTTAACATCTCTGTTAATGAAAGCTAAAATTGCAGTAGTTGATTTGGCTGCCGTGTAACACTATTTACTAGTTGAACTTGCAGTCACTAAACCCCCCCCAGATAATTGTTGTATGTTGTCTAGTCTGCCTCCTTGTTCTTATCTTTGTGAAATTGAACTTTTGTTCCCATATGTAGAACTTTAAGTTAATCCTTTTGAATTCCATCTTGCTAAATCCAACCCAAGATTCTAGTCTGTGAAAATATTTTTGGATTCTGTAATCTGTCATGTTATCAGTCCTGTCCAGCTTGGTGTAATCTGCAGACTTGATAAGTGTGTCATCTGTACCTTTGTCCAAGACATTGATAAAAATGTTAAATAGCACCTTGGGTCACCACTCCACAAGAGTACTCTTTCTAGGCTGAAATTTGATTTATTAATAGCTATTTAGGGTAAGGTCATTCAGCCAATTTTGAGTCCATGAATCCAAATCTATTCAAGACAGATGTAATAGTATAATAGCCCCTTAGTATTCCAAGTATTTGGTATTTCAAAATTTGGAGAACTGGGTGTTCTCAGTATTTATAATGATATCTTTAAAGTACTTTATATGCTCAAGTGCCTTCTGAATAATCTAAGATTAAACTAAATTATTAAGTTTTTAATACTAAAAGTATTCTATTATAATTTTTAAATTAGCAGTTCATATATACTATATGTCACAGAATCCCACAGTTGAAGAAGACTCAAAAGTTTTCTAGAATCCATAGTTAGAGGGGTTTTGAGAAGTTGAACCATACCTAAAAAAAAATTCTCTTATTACATGCCTGACTAATGCTTGAACATTTTTAGTGATGAGGAAATTGCTACCTCTTGAGGTACCCTATTCCAATGTTAAGTATCTCTAATTGTTAGAACATTTTTGTCCTTATATTAAGCCAGTATGGTGTCGGTGAGCTAAATGGAACATGCTGTTCCCCAGACACTCTGCATAAATGGGGATTGGCTGCTTTTGGTTTCAGTCTTAAGCAGCAGGTTTAGAGACCTATCAACTCCCCATTATTGTGGATTTTACTCTTATTTAACTCCATTTAACCAGATAATTAGAAAATTTTAGTTGATTCTCATCTAATACCTAGGAATATTTTCCTGAATAGTTTAGGACCAAACTTGTTATGTAAAATCTGTAAAGTTCAAATGAAACCATATTCATAGATTATGAGATTTATTAGAAGCTATAGTATTTGTTATTACTACTAGTACTTAGTGCAATAGGTCCTTTCTCTTACTGCTATTAGTTTAGTTATTTCCTCGTATCTTTAATGTTTCAAAAAATGGAACAGAAGCTTAGGCCATCTACAAGAAAGCACACACGTCCCCCACTTTTTTTTTTGTTTTCTTTTAAGAAACAGTGCTCTTTGTTATCAGTATTTTGCCTTTTGTTTCTTCAAACCTGTAGACAGTCCTCACATGTAGACATTGGAATAGGGCCTGGACCTGTGATCTCATTCATTTCCTTACCTCTTGGGTGAGAAACATCCTTCATCCAATTCAGGTTGGCAACTTCTGTGCGGTTTTTAGTCTTAGAGAGTTATCTCAGCACATTGAGAGGTTTATTGACTTGCCCATGGTCACACAGCCAACATGTGTCCTCTAAGTGGAACTTGAACTCTTGTCTTCTTTACTTGAGACTGGCTTTCTGTCTACCACAGCACTCTGCCTCTCTGTACAGAAGGAGCACCCATACTTTTTTCAGATGGCTAAAGGAAGGCCATTGGGAATGGTATAGAAGGGTGTTGTGACTTTTTTAAAGAACAGAATATTTTGCGAAGCATAGCGGGTGGACACCTATAGTCCGTGCTGCTGGAGAGGCTGAGGGTGGTGAATCACTTGATTTCAGTAGTTCTGTGATACAGTAGGGCTAAAGAAGATTGAGCACCCCACTAAAACTGGTACTGATAAAGTAGGGCTACTCCAGAGGCCTGTTGGCAGTGGGGTCTGATCCATGACTGCTAGCTGCGCTTGGAGATTGAGTGAGGTAGAGATCTAGTCTGCCTCAAAACAAAAACAAATAAAACATGGCATTTTTGTATTTGTGCATGGCCTTAGTTTGGGATACGCTTTTTTTTTAAAATTAACTCTATTTTTACAACTTAGTTTCCATTTAGTACTAAGAATCTCCAGTGTGAAGGTGACATTAGTTTTGCATGATAAATTCAACAAGCATTTATTAAATGTTTGCTATGTGCAAGGCATTGTGCTATGCACTGGAGAATACAGATATGGACAGGACAGTCACTGCCCTCAAGGAGCTTATGTGGGGGCAACCAACACATAAAAGGAAGCTGGAAAGTAGAGAAAGCCCTATTGAGATGAGTCAGCAGTGAAATTTGGAGAGAAATGAAGATAAAATTATTTGCAGTGCTATAATCCTTTAAAAATACTTAGATTTTCTGGTCAGACATGCAAACTTATGTATCAGGCATTTAATGCCTTTGAGCAAAACCTGTTTTGACTTCTACAGACTTTAAAAGGTCACAGTGGGAGAACTTAGACTGTGTAATGGAGATATCTCTGTAATAAAATACTTTATTAAAAAATTCTAAAATTGTAAAACAGATAAATTAGGGGTTAATTTTTTACAAGATAACCTGCTCAGGATTTCTTATGAATCATATGCTGCTTTTTAGAGGCAGTAGAGTACAAAAATTTAAGACTAAGTTAAACTACTATCAATTCAATATTCAATCAAGTGAACAGTAAAGTTTCTTTGTTATTACTTTATAAACCAGTGGAGAAATGCGATTGGATTTGCACAGAATTTTCCAAGAAAATATTTATTGAGGAAAGTAAGATGCATGATATTTCTTTATGTGAGTATATGCATGTCTGCATACTCAAATACCATAACCCAGCCCCTTTCCCTTGTTATATCCAAGAAGATTACTTGAGGTGGCATAAGAAAGAGGCTGTTCCTCTCCTTCCTTTTTCCCCTAGGTCCTAACTACCCCATTAAAAAAAAAACAACAAACCTTTAACGTAGAGATCTTGCCCAAGATAATTTTCATAACATTTACAAACAATGCATTCTTATGGTTTTTTAAAAACAGTTTATAGTAAATGAGAGCACGAGTTGCACTTTAGCCTGCCGTAAAAACTGAATAACCTTTATTTGTAGATAATTAGCTTAATTTTCTCTTTAGAGATTTTTCTGAAGCTTAGGTAAAGTCCAGCCATTATCTCCATAGTAACCAGTTATTAAAAATACAGAAAGAAATAGTCCCTTCTTTGCAAAGGTCAAGGAGCATTGCATATACTGTTAGACTTGGCTAATGTGTTAGTTTTGCTGAATTACTTTTTTTTCTTTTAAGAGATGGTTTGCTGGGAAAGGAGTATAGTCAGAAAAGAAAGTTATATAAAATCAAAAGATATCAACAAAAATAGACTAGCAAATTTCTCTGGCTTATTTTAGGTTTTAAAATGCACAGTGTAACTGGGTGCAGTCATTTAACAAACATGCCAAAACTTACACTCTTTTAGATGAGTATTGTCTTCTTTGCATTTTGGGAGAGCATGTACTTAATCAAAAAGATGCTGCTGTGACTCAAAATATTTTTGGAACTCCTTTTGGAATTTTCTTCAGATTCTGTGGCACATTTTTTTGAATGTCCTCAGTGGCAAAAGCTCTGTCTTTGAGGATGGATTTAATGTCCAGAAACAAATAAGTCAGAAGTCATTCATGTCCAAGTATGGAGAATAAATAGGGGTAATCAGACTGGAGAGGCAAAACAAAGGTACCCATTTGAAGTAATGATATAACTTATGACTGGTTCTGAAGACAACTTCAAAAATAGCTGGAGAAATGGCAGTAGTTCCAGTTATATCCAACTAAGTTAACATGGATGTATGCTCATTTGCATAGCACTTTTTTCATGTAAATGTTTGTTTAAAAATAGTACCATTATGTTGGAGTCACAGCTTATATATTGTAGCACATTTCTGTCTCGAAAATGACAGAACAAGAAAAACTAAAGCATTTTTATACAAAGTGTAATTGTAAGAAATACAAATCTAGATAAGGACAGGATGAAAAAAAGGCCTTTCTTTTTTTAGTGGAATTGCCCAACCAAATCACCTGAGGGTCAGCAGATTTTATAAAGAGAACTATTCTTCAGAATCATGAAAATCTTTACCTCATACTTCAGAGATCTTGGCAGGGGATGAAAAGAATTGTAGAGATTAGGATTTTTCTAAACAGTGTACTTACAGTAACACCAAAGATTGTTTTTGTCTCCTTATTTTAATATGTGACATGTGTATATCAAAAAGAGTACTTGATTTGGAATTGCTACCTCTGTGACCTGGTATGAATCGTTTAACTTCTTTGGGTTTCACTTTATTCATTTGCAAAGGGAAGAGATTGGACTAGATTATATGCCTTCCAAAAATCTATAATACTATGAACATTGTGAGAATTTGAATAATCGTTTTTTTTCCCTTTAAACAGCAAGCTGTTAACAAAAACTCTTTGTATTGTTACACTTTGTCCTTAACCGCAAGTATCGTCCTTAACCACAAGTATCAAGACTTAACTTTGTGTACAACAGACAAAAAGCTGATATTTTTCTACCATGTCGACTTTGTTTGTATAATACCTACTATTTTAGCACCAGTCAAATTAACTAGCAGATCTTGTTTGGACAAAATACTACTGGGGACAAGAATATCTTCCCAATTTTATTCTCACACCATTATCCATAGTTGTTCTTTTGTCACCATAGGGAAAAAAAATTTAAAAAAAGAAAGTTTTGTGTTTAGTATTTATATAGCTCCTATGATTATTTTGAGGTCCGGCACTCTCATTTCTGTCTTTTATATCCCTAGTGCCTGGTGCATGGGCACTTACTTATACATTCATGTTGAATGAATGAAAGTCAGAGAGGCAGTATGGTGTAATGGGCTGGGCAGAGGACTTGCCTTGAAGTCAAAAAGACATGATTCAAGTCTTGTTTCTGGCACATCTTAGCTTTGTGACCCTGAGCGAGTCACTTAACATCTTAGTGCCCTAGGCAACTTTCTAAGACTATGAATTAGAGATGTTGCCAGTCTACATTGTTAGAGGGAGTCAGTCCCCCCTTCAAATTCCATATGCCCAGCAGACTCACAGTTCAAGTCCTGTCTACCCTCACCTCAAAAAACAAAGTTAGATATGAGGAGAGAAGTACTTCATCATTGATCAGTAATAGCTATTCAGAGAAATGAAGTAATGGATACATTCATTGCCAAGTAAACCACTTTTTATAATGTCTTAAGTCATTGAAAGGAAGAGAAAGTGAAGGGAATGAACATTTTATGATGCCTACAGTGCGTCAGGTGCTAAGGTCTTTTTTTTACAAATATTATCTTATTTTATCCCCAAAACAGCCCTGGGAGGTAGGTGCTATTATTATTCTCATTTTGTAGTTGAGGAACCTGAGGCAAATAAGGTAAGTGACTTTCCTGATGTCACACAGCTACTTAAGTGTCTGAGACATTGAACTCAAGTCTTCCTGACTCCAGGCCCAGCACTCATTAACAAATGGGCCACCAGCTACCTCTGAAATCTTATTTTTCAAGATTGTCCCTTCTGTCTCTTAATCTAGCAGCCTATGTTCTTTATTGTTCTTGCATATAAACATTATGTTGTTTTTTTTCCTTGTACCTCCTTACTTTCCCCCAAAGAACAAATATCAAAATTAGTGCCTGTCTTACTAAATTAAAAAGTAAAATATCTGTCATGTTAAAGACTCATCCCTTTCCAGACATGTTTATGTTTCTTGTGCCTTTTCTTGCAAAAGTGTTGTAAACTTAAAAATAATTTCTCTTTAAAATAAGGAGTTCCATTTTCCATTATTATATATTTTTAGCATTATTTCCATTAATACCTTTTAATTAGCATTATAAAATTGAATTGAAAATATTTGTTTATTTTCAGGCTAGTTAAGAATTTATTTCAACTTGCAAGAGAGAACAAGCCTTCCATTATCTTCATTGATGAAATTGATTCTCTGTGTGGCTCTAGAAGTGAAAATGAAAGTGAAGCTGCCCGGCGCATTAAAACAGAATTCCTGGTTCAAATGCAAGGTAGGATTACTTATTTAAATAACTCATTAGTAAGATGATTAATCAGTTTGTGACATACTGTGAGCATGATGAGTAAGAAATGAAACTCTTCACAATATGTATTTGGTTGTAAAGTATATATTATAAATGTTAAATTGCACGTAATTTAACTGAAAGATTCAGGTTAAGAGGCTATTTGCACAACCATTTGGGTAATATAGATATGTTTTATTAAAAACAATTTCATCTTCAGCAATTAAGCTAATCATGGAGTAGTTTTAAAGAAAAGAAAGTTGACATGACTACATAAATCATCTACAAAGTACTATTTTGTAAGGTTAACATTTGCATACATGTAGGTATGACTTAGAGGAACAACAAGATAAGAAGTTATTAAATATAATCTTTATTTTGGTGCAGGGGTTGGTGTGGACAATGATGGAATTTTGGTATTGGGAGCTACAAATATACCTTGGGTTCTGGATTCTGCTATCAGGCGAAGGTATTGTAATCATCCTACCTTTTTTTTTCGAGATTGACATTTGTTTATTTTTAGTTTGTATCATTCATTTCCACAAGATTTTGAGTTACAAATTTTCTCCCCATATTTCCTCTACCCACCACCCCAAAACAGCAATCCCAATGT
>CM053580.1:354473401-354507244 GCA_028627135.1 Pseudochirops cupreus | reverse complement strand
GGGAAGCTGCAGAGCCGAGGTGCAAAACCTCTGCCTTTCACTTTTCTGCTCTGGAGGCCTTCTGGCCGGACTGCTTATCTCCCCCTTTCACAAATCCCATTCACAGCTGCGCTAATCTGCTCACCTGAAGCTTCCGCCCCCGGGGCACAGCCCCGGCTTCAGGCCAGGCTGGTTTCGGTTCACAGTGCTGATGTGGTTCCTCGTAGCCGAGCTGACTTTAGTGGGAAGTATCTTTGTGTGCGTTTTGGAGTTCCAGGATTGGTTTAGAGTCCTATTTTATGGGTATTTTGGGGTGGCTATGTGAGAGCTGCGATGTGTTGCTGCTTCTACGCCGCCATCTTGGCTCCGCCCCCCACAATAGATATTTTCCCATAAAAAAAGAGTCAAAGAATAGGAACAAACAGTTCTCAAAAGAATTGCAAAATATTTATAACCACATGAAAGAATGCTAAAAATCCCTAATAATAAGAGAAATGCAGGTCAAAACAACCATGAGGAAAGACCCTGGCTGAGAGAGTCAGATCTTGGATAGAACTCCATGGAGGCAGAAGCTGCTGCCATCAGGAAGGCTGACGAGGAGCTGAGAAGGCTGAAGAGGAAAGCCTCCCCCAGGCTGAAGGGAATGATTTTCATTTTGAAAACCTGGATGGAGTGATTCTGATTCTGGGAACCAGCTGAAACTTCTGCTGAGTCTGAGGACCAGCCGGAGCTGCCAAAAGACTGAGGAAGCATGACTGTGTTGCTGGTGCTTTGCATGAACTTGTTTGTGGCTTTATCAAGCCCTGAATTCCCAGGAACAGAGACTGCATGGAGAGCTGGACAAGGACCTGGGACCTGTCTGCCTTTGAACCCAAGTGACAGTTTGGTGAATCCAGGTAGGATCTGGGACCATGGAAGGGGATCCAGGGAATCTGAGAGACCACCCTGAGTCAAGCTGAAAGAAGACTTTACTTGGATACTGTGTACTGACTGAGAAATTGTAAATTTACTAGTGACCTAGGGGTGAAGGGTCTGTGTATTTTCTGATGACTGAAAAGTGAATGATGAAGGATGATTGAATGATCTGAGTTGATATAATGATTGATTGACTAAATGATTGTACTTAGTGATTGATGACTGAATAGGTGACTGAGTTAACTTAGTGTGCCCCATGAATGGAGAATTTTGACTATTGTACTTTGTGTTCCTTGAGGAGGCAAACCTCCTTAAGGATGATGGAATGATTGAGTTATTAAATGATTGTTCTTTGTTGAAAACTTTGTGAACACTGTGATGGAGACTATTGGCAGAAACTATGCGGCCACTTTCTGTGATAAGTTGTTGTGAATGTTATATTTTTATTTTCTGTGATAAGTTGTAACATTGTGAATACTGTACCTTGATTTTCTGTGAATGGTTTGCTCTGATTTGTTATGGAATACATAGAGTGTTCACTATACTGTATAATCAGAATCTTAAAAGCTGTTCACAGCAGCCATCATCTGGAAAGCTGTTTGTGCTTGGCATTACATGGTAGCAAAGAATTGGAAATTGAGGGGATGTCCATCAATTGGGGAATGGCTGAGCAAGTTATTATATATGATTGTGATGGAACATTATTGTGTTTTAAGAAATGATGAACAGGATGCTCTCAGAAAAATAGGGACTCACACAAACAAATGCAAAGTGAAATGAACAGAACCAGGAGAACACTGTACATAGCAACAGCAATATTTTATGATGATCTATTATAAATAACTTATGAAAGTTATAAACTATAAAAGCAGACCAAAGATACTTTTTCTTTACTTTATTTTTCTTATTTTTGTCTGTGTTTTCTTTCGCAGAATGACTTATATAGAAATGTGTTTTGCATGAATACCCATGTATAACCTATGTTAAATTGCTTGCTTTCCCAAGGTGAGGGTTGAGGAGGGAGGAAGAGAACTTAGAACTCAAAATGTGAAGAAAAAAGGTTAAAATTGTTTTAACATGTAATTGGGAAAAATAAAATGTTAAGATTAAAAACATAAAATGTAATAGGGAGAAGTAAAATGGAGCAAAATATCTCATACCAAAGAGGCACGAATGAAAGAACTATTACAGCGGAGGGAAGGATGGGATGAGGGTGAGTAGTGCAAGAATTTTATTATCATCAGCACTGGGCTAAAGAGGGAATAACACATATCTAGTAGAGTATAAAACTTTTCTTAATTTACAGAGAAATAGGAGAGCAAGGGGATAGGATAAGGGAGGAAATCTTAGAAGGGTGTATGAATTAAGGAGGAAAGAAGTCAGAAGGAAATTAGACTTTTGAGGAGGGATTATTTCACTTCACCATCTAGACAAAGTTAAAGCTACAATAGATTTAATTAAAGGAGAAAAGCAAGTAAGTTACTTTATGTTAAGAGGTACCATAGATAATGAAGTCATATTAATACTAAACTTATATGCACCACGTACTAGAGCATCCAAATTTTTAAAGGAAAAGCTTAATGAATTACAGGTGGAAATAGATAACAAAATCTACAACAGTGGAGGATTTCAACATTCTGCTCTCAGAGATAAATCAGACAAAAAAATAAGAAAGAAGTCAAGGAAATTAATAGAATCTTAGATATGACAGACATCCAGGAAAATTGAATGGGAACAAAACAGATATACCTTTTTCTCAATAGTACCTTTACAAAAATTGACTATATATAAAGGCATATATAAAGACACAAAAAACTTTATAGTTAAATGCAAAAAAGCGGAAATATCAAATGCATACTTTTCAGATGATAATGCAACAAATATTATGTTTAATAAAGGACCATGGAAGCAGATTAGAAATTAACTGGAGACTAAATAACCTAATCTTAAATAATGAGTGGGTTAAAGAACAAGTCATAGAAACAATAAATAATTATATTAAAGAGAATGATAACAATGAGACAGCATATCAAAACAGATGGGATGCAACAAAAGCAGCAATCAGAGGAAAATTTATATTTCTAAATGCTTATGTCAATAAAATAGAAAAAGAGCAGATTAACGAATGGGGTATGAAATTAAAAATACTAGGAAAAAACAAATAAAAAATACATAATTAAACACCAAATTGGAAATCCTGAAAATTAAAGATGAGATTAATGAAAGTGAAAGAAAAAAACCCATTGAATTAATAAATAAAAGTAGAAGTTGGTTATATTAAAAAATAAAAAAACCATTGTTTAATACGATTTTTTTAAAGGGAGAAGACCCAATCATTAACACCAAAAAAAAAGGGTAAATATACCACTGATGAAGATGAAATGAAAGCAATTGTTAGTAATTATTTTGCCCACTTCTATGCCAATAAATTTAACAATTTGTATGAAATAGAATACTTAAACAAAAATATGAACTGCTCAGATGAACAGAAAAGGAAATAGAATATATAAATAAACCTATTTTAGAAAAAGCAATCAAACAAGACATAAATAAATTTCCTGAGAAAAAAGCACCAAGACCAGTTGGATTTACAAGGGAATTCTACCACACATTTAAAGATAACTAATTTCAATATTGAATGAATTATTTGGAAGAATAGGCAAAGAAGGAATCCTAGCAAACTCCTTTTATAAAACAGATATGGTGCTGAATGCCTAAACCAGGTAGAGCAAAAAGAGAGAAAAAAAATTATAGACCAATTTCACTAATAAATCTTAATACAAAAATCCTAAATAAATCCTAGGTAGCAGACTACAACAATATATCACAAAGATTATACATCGTCACCAAGTAGGATTTCTACCAGGAATGCATAGCTGGTTCAATATAAGGAAAAACTAATAAAAAATGATTATATCAATAATAAAAATAACAACAATAAAAACTTTTGACAAAATACAACACTCATTCCTATTAAAAATACTTGAAAGCATAGGTACAAATGATTTTTCCTTAAAATGATAAGAAGCATTTACTTAATCAACATTTCTCTAACAAAGCCCTATAAGAGATAGTAAGAAATATTTTATTTAAAATAACCAGAGAAAATATCAAATAGCTGGGAGTATATCTGCTAAGACAAACTCAGGAACTATATGAACATAATTAGAAAAATGCTTTTTTATACAAATAAAGTCAGGTTTCAATAATTGGAGAAATATTAATTGTTCATGGGTGGACCAAACTAATATAATAAAAATGACAATTGCACCTAAACTAATCTACTTACCCGGTACCATTCTGATTAAATCACCAAAAAATTTTTTTTACTGAACTTGAAAAATAACAAAATTCACTTGGAAGAACAAAAAGTCAAGAATATCAAAGGAACTAATGGAAAAATATGTAAAGGAAGGAGGTTTAGCAGAACCAGATCTTAAACTATATTATAAGGTGGTAATTATCCGAACTATCTGATACTGGCTAAGAAATAGAGTGAATCAGTGGAATAGAATAGATACACATAGTAAATAACTATAGTAACCTTGTGTTGGTAAATGTAAAGATCTTTTAGGATAAGAATTCACTATTTGGTAAAATTGTTGGGAAAACTGGAAAACGGTCTGGCAGAAAGTAGGTATAGACCAATATTTTACACCATTTACCAGGCTATGGCTAAAATGGACACATGACCTAGACATAAAGGGAAATACAGTAAGTAAATTAAAAGAACATAGAACATATTACCTGTCAGATTTATGCACAGGGAAGAATTATAAACAAGAGAGAGTGAGTATTTTCAGATATAAAATTGATAATTTTAATTACATTAAATTAAATTTTTTTTGTACAAATAATACCAATGTAGCCAAGATTAGAAGGAAAGCAGGAAGTTGGGGGAAATTTTATAGGCAGCTTCTTGGATAAAGGTCTCATATCTCAAATATATAGAGAACTTTTTCAAGAGTATAAGAATATAAGTCATTCCCCAAATGATAAATGAACAACAAAGGATATGAATAAGAAGTTTTTGGAAGAAGGAATCAAAGCTATAGTCATATGAAAAGATGCTCTAAATTATTTTTGATTAGAGAAATACAAATTAAAACAATTTCGAGATACAATTTCACACCTATCAGATTAGCTAAAATGATAGAAGTAAATTACAAACGTTGGAGGGAATGTGGAAAAATTGGAACACTAATACACTATTGCTATAACTACATATTGATACAAACATTTTGGAGAGTAAAGTGAAATGATGCCCAAAGAGTTATAAACTGTACATACCTGTCAACTCAGCAATGCCACTAAGTCTATTTTCCAAAATGATCAGGAAAAAAGGAAAAGAACTTATGTGTTCTAAAATATTTATTTATAAATATAAATATTTATATTTTATATTTTTATTCTTTATGGTGGCAAAGAACTGGAAAGTGAGGGATACTCATCAATTGGGAAAAGACTGAATAAGTTGTGGGATATGATTGTGATAGAATACTATTGTGCTTTAAGAAATTCATAGATTGATTTTAGAAAAACATGGAAGAATCGCATGAAATAATGCAGAGTGAAACAAAGAGAACCAAGAGAATGTTGTATTCAGTAACAGCAGTATTGTTCAAAGGCTAACTGTGAATGCCAAAGCTATTCTGAGTGATATTAATATTCAAATCAACTACAAAAGACCCTTGAAGGAAGATGCTCCTCATGTTTAGAGAAAGGACTGATATTTGGAAGTATGTATTGTATGATTTTTTTTTGCGTATTTACACCTATATTTGTGCATGGATATATATTTGAGGCCATCTATATTTATCAATATACATATCTATAATCTGTGGTCTTCTTTCACATGGGTTTGGGAGAGAGGTGGGAAACAACTTCAAATTCAAAATGTAACAAATAAATAAATAAAATTTTTAAAGAGTGAAGGCAACAAAATTACAGAGATCAAGCAGGGCTCAAATGAAGAGATATGAGAAGATATCCTGAAACCACTCCTTTGTGAAAGTAGAAGGTTCACATTGGACATGTTTTCAGACTTTTCCAATGTATCAATTAGTTTTACTGATTTTTTTTTCCTCTTCCAAAAATTATTTGTTATATGGGATGGCTCTCTAGGAGTCAATGGAGGTAAGATACTTAGAATAATGATGATGGTGAAAGAAACAGAGGTCATAAATAAAAATTAATAAAAAAAAAGGAAGAAAGCTAGGCAATGGGGATACAAGGACAAAAAAATTAAACAATCTCTACTCTCAAAGAGTTTATAATTCTCTCAAGGAAAATAATGGGCTTATATAAGTATATACACAATAAATACAAGGAAGGAAGGAAGGAAGGAAGGAAGGAAGAAAGGGAGGGAGGGAGGGACGCAGGGATGGAAGGAGGAAGGGAATCACAAAAGAAGACTGAGAAGGAACATTCAGACAGGTAGGTGAAGAGTCTGGAGAAAGCTGTGTCCTGAATACCTAGAGAGGAAAGATTATTCAAGAGGAAAAAGTGACAGTGATCAAAAGTGGCTACAGAGAAATCAAGAAGGATGAGGGTTAAGAAAAGGTCTTTAGATTTGTCTGTGAAGAGATTGTTGGTGCTTGGGGTAGTTTCACTTGAATGATGAGATTGGAAATCAGATTGCACAGTTTAGAGCATAGGAAATAAAGGCACCTAGTGTAGACAGCTCTTAAAGGTTTTAACTGAGAGGAGAAGGAAAGATACAGAATGATTGCAGGTATGGTTGAATCAGGTGAGGATTTCTCAAGTCTGAGACAAAAACATAGACATTTACAAGCAGCAAGGAAGGAGTCAAAAGGTAGGGAGAAGTTAAAGATTAGACAGAGAGTGGGAATGATAGTAGAGGCAACCTGCTGAAGAAGATAAAAAGGCATGGAATTAAGGATGCATGTGGAGAGGTTTGCCATGGCAAGGAGAAGGGCTGTCTCTTTGGGTGGGAGCATGTAATGCCATGCACGAGCAGCTTCCCAAAAGAATGTGAACAGCTTTTAAGGTTCTGATTACACAGTATAGTAAACACTCTATTCAAGAACAAATCAAAGGAAAACATTCATAACAAATCAAGATGCAGTATTCACAACATTACATCTTATCACAGAAAATCACAATATAGTGTTCACAACAGCTTATCATTAAAATGGCCACGTAGTTTTCACCAAAGTGGTCACAGTATTTAGAACAAAGAACAAAAGAACAATCATCTGGTATCCCTAAGGAGGTTTGCCTCCTTACTTAATTATTCAGTCATCTCAGAATACTAATCAATCTTCCACTCATGGGGCAACTAGATTAACTTAATCAGTCACTCATTTAGCAATCAGTTACTAAGTACCGCTAATCACTAAATACAATCATTAGAAAATATACAAACCCTCCACCAGTTAACTCAATCAGTCACTTATTCAGATTCACAATTACTAAGTATCATTAATCACTAAGTACAATCACTAGAAAATACATAAAACCTCCACTCCTAAGTCTCTAGTAAACTTCAATTTCATCACAGCATTCAATATCCAAGGAGAGGCCGTTTCTTCATCTTGACTTGGAGTGGTCTCTCAGATTCCCTGGATCCCCTTCAATGGTCTCAGCTCCTACCTGAATCCACCAAGCAGTCAACTGGATTCAGAGGCAGACAGCTCACAGGTCCTTGTCCAGTCCTCCTGGCAGTTCCTGCTACACACTGAAGTTTACAGGGTTCAGTACATCTCAAAACCTTCACGATTTCTGTTTCTGAGGATTCAAGGATCAACCAAGCCACAAACAAACAAAGTCTTAGCATCCTGATCATGCCTCCCCAGTCCTCAGGAAGTTTGGCTGGCCCTAGGACCCAGAAGCAATATTAGGCTTCCAGGCGGCAGCAACAACTTCCACCTTTCAGACAGTCCTCCTGGCAGCAACTTCAGCCTTCACCAGATTCTGGTCTCAAAAAAAACTCCAACTCAGTTCTCAGTCCAGCAGTAGCAGCTTCCAGATGCTTCCAGATGCTGCCAAGAGAATCTCTCTCTCTCTCTCTCTCTCTCTCTCTCTCTCTCAGCTGGCTTCAATCTCCACCATTCTTCCACCAGGATCTTGTCAGGAGAAAATTCTGACTGTCTCTTTCTGGGCCTTTTCTTATACACACACACAGCATTGGCTTCCTGTCTCAGCCAACCCCTTTCTGTTATGTCAGCGACAGGAGACAGAGTTCACACCTTCTGTTCCTTTCACAGAGGTTTGATTAGTTACTAAGGGCTAAGTACCTGCTTACTTGACATAATAAAAATTGGTCTTCAAATTTAAATTAATTACCATTACATTTAAAAAGTAGGGCCAGAGAGTAGAGCAAGATGTCTGAGTGATGTGAGTCAAGGAGCAAGGAAAAAGAGGGAGCTTTCATCAAATGGCCTCCATTTTCTTTTTTTAGTGAAGCAGGACGTGTGGTCCTTAGCTAAGAGGTTTAGGAGAGAGTGCTGCAGGGCTTTTGAGGAGTGATGAAAAGGTTTGGAATAACCTCTTTGGTGATTTAGATAGTAAATCATTTAAGGAAGTGTAAAAACATTGCTTCATTTCAGTGAAGCTCCAGCTAAGATTAAGTAACATAAATTTGTAGTGGACTCAGTCAGACCCACTTTCATAAATTTATCTCCAGCTCTGATGAGTAATTCATGAATAGGTGTGGAAAAGGATGGTAGGAGTAATTCAAGGTTTGCACTTGGCAAAGTATTAGAGCTTGGCAAGTTGGCAAGGGATTTGAATGTAACAGATAGTGTAAAGTGAAACTAATTTACAAGGGAAAGTAGGGGAGTACAGTCAGTGTAAGAGTGAAAGCCTGGAAAAGAACTGAAGGATATGTGGACAGATCAGAGGTTGTGGCAGGGATGAAATACAGTCGGGGGGCACAAGGCATATGAAAGATGGAATGATAAAAAAAAAAAATTTATCATCTAAAGCAGTACCAAACTCAAATAGAAATAGGTGCCACCAAGTCACAGATAAGGATCTCTGTGGGCTGCACTGTAACCTAGAAAATCACATATTAACATTATGTATGTTCTATAGCTCTATAGGGCAGTAAGATGGTACAGTCGATACATAGAGTGCCGGACCTGGAGTAAGAAAACTCATCTTCATGGGTTCAAATCTAGCCTCAGACACTAATTGTGTGATCTTGAGCAAGTCACTTACTCACTTGCCCCTGTTTGCCTGGTTTCCTTATCTGTAAAATGAACTGGAGAAAGAAATGATAAACCACTTTAGTATCTTTGCTAAGAAAACCACAAATGGGGGCATGAGAGTTGGACATGACTGAAACAATTGGACAATAACATGCCCTATGGTAGTTTTATTTATCTTGCTAAATATTTCACAATTGTATATCAATCTAGGTTTGGCCCCACTCAAAGGTTTGCGGGCTGCAAGGCCTTCTGATACCTGTGCTACAAAGGAATAAAGGACATAAAAGAATGTAGCTGTTTCTCAGGTTAAACGTCCTTACCTACCATTCCTTGTGTGGCCTGGTCTCTATTCTCTTCACTCTTTTTTAGTTACCCTCTTCTGAACATAATACTGTTTTCTCGTATATTTTCTAGAATGTAACGCATAGAACTAAGCAAAATACTACAGATGTTGCTTGACCAGGATCTCTCCTCACACTGCACATCATACCTCTCAACTGTTGTGTTCCAGTCATATCTGATTCTTCATGGCCCCATTTGGGGTTGTCTTGCAGGTCCTGGAGTGGTTTACCATTTTCTTCCACTGCACTCTGTCCACTGTACCACCTAGTTGCCCAATAATTCTCAATGCAGTGTATGCTCTCAGTATACTTTTTACCTCATACAGACTCAAATTGAGCTGATTTCTTTCTACATGGATTCTGAGCCATATCCCTTCCCCCATCTTATAATTAAGATCTTTTTACATCTTGACTCTCTCATCTAACATTAGTTTTCCTCTCACATGAGGAAACAAACTTAGCAGTAAGAACTCCCCTGGTTGTAGAGGTTTGGGAAAAAACAAAAACAAACGAAAAATAAATTCAGATGAGAAGGAAGGGGGCCTCAGTAAGCAGTGAGATTTGACCCATCTTATCATACCTTTCTCTCCATATGACTGCTTCAGATTTTGGTTACAGTGAGGGAACTAAGTGGTAGAGATAATCTTATAAATCATTGACACACCCTACCCTGAAGTTTTATTGTTTAATCTTATCGTGCAGGCCTGCAGGGAATCCTGGGTTCTTAAAGGTCATGCTAGCAGAAAACAGTCTAGAAAGTCCTACAAGTCAGAAAGAAAACCTTCTAATATGTCAGAGACTCATCAATGAAAGGTCAACCACCTGGTGGCAAGACATTCCATATCTAAGGCATTTTTGCTGGTTGTTTCCCATGTCTGGAATGCTCTCCTTCCTTACCTCTACTTCATGGCTTCCCAGGCTTTCAATAAGTCCCAGTTAAAATCCCATCTTCTTATCTCAGAAGCTGGAGTCTTTGGGTTTATCTATAATAAAGATGGAAGACTCCAGCTTCTGGGATGAAAACTCATTATTTGACAAAAACTGCCGGGAAAACTGGAAAACAGTATGGCAGAAACTAGGCATAGACCAACATCTTACACCACATACCAAGATAAGGTCAAAATGGGTACATGGTTTAACCATAAAGGACGATAATATAAGCAAATTAGGAGGGCAAGGAATAGTTTACCTGTCAGATATATGGGGAAAGGAATAATTTATGACCAAACAAGAGGTAGACAACATTATGAAATACAAAATGGATAATTTTGATTACATTGAATTAAAAAGGTTTTGTACAAAGTCAATGCAACCAAGATTAGAAGGGAAAGCAGAAAGCCAGGAAACAATTTTATAGCCAGTATCTCTAATAAAGGTCACATTTTAAAAGTATATAGAGAACTGAGTCAAATTTATAAGAGTACAAGTCATTCCCCAATTTATAAATGGTCAGAAGATATGAACAAGCAGTTTTCAGATGAAGAAATTAAAGCTATCTATAATCATATGAAAAAAATGCTCTAAATCAGGACTTTTTCAACTTTTTTCCAGTCACCACTCCTTTTTGCTTGAGGGATTTTTATGTGACCTCAGGTATATAGGAATATAAAATAGATATACAAATCAAACATTTACTGATAATAAATCATAAAGAAATTTATTTTAAAACAATTCTTTGGTATACACATAATTTCACCACTTATTAAAGATGAAAGCAAATTTGCATACTAATGAGATAGATACACTTGTTTATTTTTATATAAATAATTAAATGTTGGCAGAATATTTGATACTGTAGTAAGGAGAGTATCTTCAATGTTTTTCAGAGTTGACTGATATTTTGATTTCATAGTCATCAATGCTGAGAACTCTGCTTTGCCTAAATATGTAGTACAAAATGGCAAAAGTATATATATTTAGGGTCATTTCAGAAACTGTTAGGAATTCTGTCCTAATCCTAAGCCAAAAGTCATTTAATGATTTTTTTAGGAAACTGAAGTTTTAAACCTGTGTCACTTCATAACAGCAAATTATTGTATGTTCAGAACCAAGATTGCAGTGAACTCATCCGATGTAAGATGGGCAAGCATTGGATTCATTACATGTTTGATATTGAATGAATTTTTTTGGTTGTTGCATGTTCAGAAACCTTCTACTGTTGCCAAATTTTTCACAACCCCCACATTCAGTTATGACCCACAGTTGAAGAAGCACTGCTCTAAATCACTACTGATTAGAGAAATGCAAATTAAAACAACTCTGAGGTACCATATCATACCTATCAGATTGGCTAACATGATAAAACAGGAAAATTATTAATGTTGGAGAAGATGTGGGAAAATTGGAATGCTAATGCATTGTTGGTGGAGTTGTGAACTGACCCAACCATTCTGGAGAGCAATTTGGAAATATGCCCAAAGGGCAATAAAACTGTGCATACCCTTTGACCCAACAATAACATTTTGAGGTCTGTATCTTAAAGTGATGATAAAAAAGGGAAAAAGACCCACATGCATAAAAATATTTATAACAGCTCTTTTTGTGGTAGCAAAGAATTAGAAATTGAGGGGATGCCCATCAGTTGGGGAAATGACTGAACAAGTTGTGGTATATGAATGCAATGGAATACTATTGTTCTATAATAAATGATGAGAGGGTAAATTTTAGAAAAACCTGGAAAGTAAACTGATGCTGAGTGAAGTGAGCAGAACCAGGAGGACATTGTAAACAGTAACAGCAACATTGTGAGATGACGAAATTTGTTAGACTTGGCTCTTCTCAGCAATACAATGATCTAAGATGATTCCAAAAAACTCATGGAAAATGCTCTCCACATCTAGAGAAATAACTTTGGATTCTGGTTTTTTTTTTCTGGATGGGGGAAGGCAGGGCAATTGGGGTTAACTGACTTGCCCAGGGTCACAAGGCTAGTTTTTTGTGTTAAGTGTGTGAGGCTGGATTTGAACTGAGGTCCTCCTGACTCCAGCGCTGGTGCTCTATTCACTGAGCCACCTAGCACACCCAAGAACTTTGGATTCTGAATGCAGAGTGAAGCATACTATTTTCTCTCTCTTTTTTTTCTTTCTCATGGTTTTTCCCTTTTGTTCTAATTCTTCTTTCACAACATGACTAATGTGGAAATATATTTAATATTATTGTACATATATAGCCTATATCAGATTGCATGCCGTCTTGGAGGGGGGAATGGGAAGAAGAGGGAAATTTAGAATTCAAAATCTTATAAAAGTGAATGTTGAAAACTAAAAATAAATAAATATAATCCCATCTTCTACAGGAAACCTTTCTGAACCCCTCTTAATTCTAATGCCTTTGCTTTGCTGACTATTTCCCATTTATTCTATCTATAACTTGTTTGAGCAGTGCTGCTTACATGTTGTCTCCCCCACAAGACTGTGTGAGTTCAATAAGAACAGAAACTGCCTTTTGTCTTTCTTTGAAACCTCAACATTTACTTCTGAGCATGCCACATAGTAGGTGCTTTATCAATGTTTCTTGACTGATGAGGAGGGGGTGGAGGCACAACCACAACTACTCACAAAGGATGGTCTATTCAGGTGCAGAGGAGTTATGCTCCAAATCAGTAAAGAGAAGGCTTATCCCAACAAAATTATTAATACTCCAAAGTGCCACAGTAATTTCTACACCATCACTTGATTACAAACATAGTCCATGGCAAAGTTGTAGATCACTCTCTTGGGCTACATTGATGATTCCATCCCCCAAAGCTGTTTTACAAGTCTATGCCATGATCAAGTTTGTTGTTGTTGAGTCATTTCAGTCATGCCTGACTCTTCATGACACCATTTAAGGGTTTTCTTGGCAAAAGATAGTGGAATGGTTTGCCATTTCCTTTTCCAGCTCATTTTACAGATAAGGAAACTAAGGCAAACAGGGTGAAGTGACTTGCCCAGGGTCACACAACTATTAAGTATCTGAGGCCAGATTTTAACTCAGGAAGATGAGTCTTCCTGACTCCAGCCCTGGTGCTTTATCCACTGTATCACCTAGTTGTCCGTGACCAAGCCATACAATTCATAAGCAAGGTAAACATAACACTGATGATTATGGCAGGAGATTATGCAAACAGGAATGGGTAGTTATCATCCTCTGGTCCCAGGTCTTCCTTTATCCCAGCTGAACATAACACGTTTCTTTAATCATTCACTATATGCCATGGTCTAAAGCAGCTAGGTGATATAGTAGATAGAGTACCAGGACTGGAGTCAAGAAGATCTGAGTTCAAATGTGACCTCAGACACTTCCTAACTATTTAATTCTGGGCAAGTCACTTAACCCTGTTTTTCCCAGTTTCTTCATCAGTAAAACGAGCTGAAGAAGGAAATTGCAAACCACTCCAGGATCTTTGCCAAGAAAACCCCAAATGGGCTCACAAAGAGTCAGACATGACTAAAACAAGTGAACAACAATAAAAAAAAGTAGAGTTGTCAAATAGATGACCCTAGGGTCACATGTGGGCCACAATACTTTGCAGTATGGCCCAAATGAGATTAAAATGCAGTTGGGAAATATATGGAAAAATAAATAAAAATACAATAAGTCACAGATAAGACTAATATGTGATTTTCTAAGTCAATATGCAGTTCATAGGTATTGTTATGCACAGGTTAGAGTTCCCCATTTCCACTTGAATTTGATACCACTGATTTGGGGGGTCCAGACCATTCTTTTCTCTCCCCTTCAGCCACTCTGTAGCTTGTCAATATCCTTTCTAAAATATGACATCCAGGAATGAACCTAATAATGGACCACCTAGGTCAGAGAGCAATAGAATTATCATTACCTTTTATCTAGACCCTAAGCCTTTCTGAAGACAATCTAAGATTGTAAAAGACTATTTTGTTTATTACATCACACTATTGTCTAATGTTGAGCTTACACAAAAACCCCCAGATCTTTTTTGAACAAACTATTGTCTAACCATCACTCTCTCATCTTGTTCTTTATCAGAGGAAGTGACTTGCCCAGGGTAATACAGGTAGAAAGTGTTAGAGGTAGGACCTGAACCCAGATCCCAAGTGAAGGATTTTACATTAAACAGAGGCACAAAGAGGTTAAGTGATTTGCCCACGGTCACTTAGGTAGTAAACTGCAGAGCTGGGATTTAAACCAATGTTCTCTGACTCCCAACCTGACTCCTCTCTTTTCTTTTAATCTAAACCCCTACCAGTAGCCTAGTTAGATGGACAAGTTTGGGTTCACTCCACAGTAGTCTCATTAATGAAGAAAAGTTACATATTTAAGTGGTTAACCTTGTCCTGACTCAGATTTAGAATTCTTTTTTGGGGAGGGAAAAAGAGGGAAGTCTTTAATGCTTCATTTTAAGTATTTACAAAAGTCAGCCTAAAGATCAAGCCATCCTACAAAAGAGTGAGCTCAGGGATATAAGTTTACTTATCATGCCATAATGAGGATATCAAGTTACAGAAGGCAGAAAAGGACAAACAATTTTAGTGCCATTACAGTCAGTGAAATGGCCAGTGCCTGACTTTAAGAAATCCACAATGAGAAGCCAAAAGATAACCTTTTGAATCTTCAGCTGTCCTCTTTAAAATCCAAATGCTTCTTCTTCAAAGTCTGGTCCATTAACCATTTAACTGTGGTAGAGGGATGTTGCATAGGGACTATCATCATCTCTGCTATCTTTTAGTTTTCTGGCTGCCTGTGTCGACAACTTAATCTGCAAATCTCGTCTCTGTAGAAAATCTTTGGCAGACGCTTCTTCAGACTGAATAGACTGGCTATCAGAATTCTGAGGAACAGGAGAGATGGCCCCTTCTTGGGCTTCCACTGTCTCTTCTTCTTGAAAAGGATGGCTGCTGTCCACCATTTCTTTTTGAGGAGACTCAAGCAAATTAAGTTCATTGAATAAAGGCTTTTCTGATATAATAGGGAAATTCAGAATTTTCTTCAGAAAAATACAATCATTGGTAAATAGTTTGTCGGCCCTTTTTATTTGCTCCATTTCTGTGGACACTTTAATTTAGAGCCAGAGAGCCCAAGTTTCAGCTTTTCTACAGATTGCTCCTGTCCATGCCTTCCTGCTACACTTCCTGACCCTTTGTATTCACATCACTCAGTATGATTCCAGGGAAAAAGCCCAGAGGTAGAATTCTAATGCTGTATCTCCATATACCATGTAAACTACAGATTTGAGTCATTAACTAATGGGGGTTGTAAAATATTTTTTCATTTACTTACCTTGTTATTTGGGGCAAAAACACTTATTTTGCCTAAACCATTTCAATTATTGTTTCACTTCTTTTCATTTGTTTTGTAGACACCACACTTGTAAGTCAGGGGATGACCATCAGAATGGGTATTCCTCATCTCAGCCAGCCCTAAGTCTTGAGCCTCTCTTGAATAGTATTGAATAAAATTCAGGAAATCAATTCAGGAAATGTATTAACCCTACCTCCAAGCCACCAGGAAGAACAAGAGAAGAATCTATGCTGGGGTTTACAGTCTGTCAGTACAACTTTGAGACCCTAATCAGAAGCATTTGGAAACCAGCCTTGTAGCAGTGCTGCATTTGGATGTTGAGGGCCATGATATTTTTTAGAAGCAGCCTCCCTAGATCTTCAAAGTAAATATCCCTTTGTAAAATTTAATGCTGCTGTCTAATTAAATGGAACTGGGGTGCAGATCAGTGGAAACTAAAAGTGAGGAGAACACCCCAGAATGGAGGCTTCAGCTGATAGCACAAAAAGAGACATCTTAACCCCCAACAGTGGTTCTCAACCTGTGGGTCCCGACCACTTTGGGAGTCGAATGACCCTTTCACAGGGGTCGCCTAAGGCCATCAGAAAACACATATTTCTGGTGTTCTTAGGAATGGAGACACCGCTCCTCTATCCATCTCCAGGTGGGTCCACCCATATGCAGATACGCCCACATATGAGTATTAAAGGGGCTCCGCATTAGAAAGGTTGAGAACACTGCAAGAGATACTCCTAGAGCCCTGAAGGGAAGTACTCAGTCTGGTAGAGTGAGACCAGAATATATACCAGGAATCATCAGAAACTCAAAATTGAACTGGTTGGTTGCAAACTCTGGTGCAGACTTCACTTCTGGATTTCCTGGTGGCTCTCACTCTTGATCATAGCCTCCAATCTACTTAACCTAAAGTGAAAGAACAAATCCTGAGGCAAAGAACCAAGGCCAATATTCATAGCTACAAGTCATCCTTGGATGGGGAAGATCTAAGGTCTTTTCCCTTATACCATTGTTATTCCTCTCTCATAGGTTTGACACCTAGCAGGAAGAAATAAGCCAAAAAGAAGGTCAGGTTCTGGTTGACTGGAGGCTTTTGAATGCACTCCCAGCAGCCAATCAGAACGGCTCCTCTTTATCATATGGCTGGCAGGGGTATATGGGGTGTTGAGGGAGGACTAACATGAGGGTTTGCTGAGCCCTTTTTAGGGCTGCTCATCCACCTTGTGTGCCTGCCTGTCCCTTAACTTAATTTAGCTTAATTTAATTCAGCAATTTAAATAATCTTAATCTGTGGCTCTAAGAAGCTGTAGCAGGCAAAGCAGCCACACTCGAGTAGACCATCTTGCTAGACAAGTTGAAGGCTACCAAAAGGCTTTAAACCTGAGTTGGGGGTTTGGGGGCCACCTAAGCATGTGAAGATTTCCCCCAGTGGAATGGGTGAATAAAAACAATTTGTTCCAACAGCCTTAAAGACAGCTGAAGTAGGCACTCAGGAGCTTGGTAAGGTATCAAAGATGTGAAAGTCATCCACTGCATCCTAGGCCATCATCAGTCATCTTGATTTTTGTGCTGCCACTGGACTTCTATGATTCTGGAAGAGAGAGTAAGGCTGATGACTTTATGCAATTCTGCCTCACTTAAATCCAGTTTATGCATGAGCCAAGACATCACCCTGTGAAGTCATTTGTCCTCTTTGAAAATGAAGGCCTATAACAGTAGGCCAGACCAGTTACAGAATGTCTATGCATATTCCAAAGTCTCCCCAAGGTACTACCATTACTTCATAATTCTCTTAAGTAGATTCCCTATTAGGGCAGCTAGGTGCCAGGGCTGGCATCAGGAAGACTCATCTTTCTGAGTTCAAATATGGCCTCAGATTTCTTGTGTTCCTCAGTTTCTTTAATTGCAAAATGACCTGGAAAAGGAAATGACAAACCATTCCAGTATCTTTACCAAGAAAACCCCAAATGGGGTCACAAAGAGTCAGACACAAATAAACAACAAAGACTCCCCATAAACTATTCTCCTGGTTCTGCTCACTTAGTTCTTCATCAGTTCATTCTACCCAGGATTCTCTGGAATTGGCTCTTGTGTCATTTCTTACAGTACAATAATATTCATTAAAATTCATATGCCACATTTGACAGTCAGTAACTGAGCATTTATTAATTCCTATGTGCCAGGCACTGTGCTAAGCGCTGAAGTACTAAAAAAGGCAAAGTCCCTGCTCTCAGGGAGCTCACAGTCTAATGGGGGAGAGAAGATAGAAACAAACAACTATGTACAAACAAGATATATACAGGATAAATTCAGGGTAATTTCAGAGGGCAGATACTAAGATTAAAGAGGAATGGGAAGAGCTTCTTGTAGAAGCTATGACTTCAGCTGAGAATTGAAGGAATTAAAGAAAACTTGAAGATGAGATGAGGGGGAAGAGCATTCCAGATATGTGGGATAGTCGATGACAGCGTTGGGAGATGGAATGTCCTATGCCAGGTACAGCAAGGAGGTCAATGTCATTGGATCACAGGGTATATAGGGTGAGTGAGGTATAAGAAGACTTGAAAGGTTGAATAGGAACTTTCTCAGGGAGTTTAGCCACAACAGGGAGGAGAGATATGGGATGATAGCTAGAGGGATGGAGGGACCCAGTGAGTTTTTGAAGATGGAGGAAAGAGCATGTCTGTAGGCAGTAGGAAGCAGTCAGTAGATAGGAAGCAACTAAAAATGAATGAGAGAATAGAGATGATAGAGGGGGCAATCTGTTTAAAAAGATGGGGTGAAATCAGGTCACTTGTGCATATAGAAAGGTTTACCTTGGCAAGGAGAACGGCAACCTCTTCATGTGAAATGGGTAAAGAAGGGATAGTGGCAAAAAACCTCTGAGGGATGGGAGAGGAGCAGGAGGGTAGAAGGTCAAGTTCTCTACCAATGGCCTCAATTTCTTTTTAGTGAATTATGAAGTAAAGTTCTCCACTGAAAGGGTGGGGAAAAGGGTAGCTGTCGGAATTTTAGAGGAAGGATGAAAAGGTTTAGAAAAGCTGCTGTGGTGAGTAGGATAGTGAATAGGTTAGGGGACACTGAAGAATTGTCTTGATGTAGTGAGGGGCCAGTTGAGACAACATAAAATTGTAGTGTACTCAGCAGTTTCTTGATTTTCTCCAGCTTTGTTCGATATCATTCGAGCTGGCACAAAGGAAGCAGATTGTGGGAGTAATTTAAGACTAGGGTTTGAAAGGGCAAGATTTTCAACAGGATAAAGGGCAAGGAACTTGAGAGATGAGGACAGCAAAGAGTTGAACTGGTTTATTGTAGACTCAAGATGGGGAAGGGAAGAGAATGTAGCCAGCTCAGGGATGATGGTCTAGGAAAGAACTGAAGGGCTGAGGGATTAGAGGTTCCAGCTTGGATGAAGAACAAGGGTTGGAGTTGCAAGGCACAGGCAGGTTGTAATAAGATACAGGAATTTCAGAGTTTATGAACAGATGTGGAACATCTGTGAGTGAAGGCAAGCTCAATGGGATGAAATGGGAAATGAGTATATTGAGTTAGAGTGTTTTATTGTTGTTCAGTTGTGTCTGACTCTCTGTGGACCATAGCATGACAAAGCTGTCCATAGGGTTTTCTTTGCAAAGATATTGGAATGCTTTAGCATTTCCTTCTCCAGTGGATTAAGGTAAACATAGGTTAAGTGACTTGCCTAGTGAATGCCACAGCACAATTGACACAGCTAGTAAATGTCTGAGGTCACATTTGAACTCAAGATATCTTAAGTCTTCTCAACTTCAGGGCTGGCATTCTATCATCCACTGTGCCATTAGGTGTCCTTCTGGGAGCTGGTACAAGTTTTAATTTTGGCAAGCTTGGCTTTTAGTACAACGGTTTAGATTGATGTGATTGACCTCTAGGTTAAGCAAGTTTCTCTGGAAAGTGAAGTTACAAATGTGAGGGTATAAGCCACAATGTAAGGGTATAGTTACAAGTTACAAGAGAAGAATTGCGACCCAAGTAACTTGAGGTTTCCTGAGTAAACTTTCAAGGTAAAGAACATCAATGGGAAATATTAAATCTAGCTTGATAAGTCTTGACAAAATAAAATTAAAAATCAGTTTTAAATTTCTCTCCCTTGTTGTATCATAAAAAGCTTTGTAGGGTGTAACCTATGTATTTTGTCTTTTGGAATGTTGTATTCTAAGACTACTTCTTGTTTTAGTGGAAGCTGTCAGATCTTGTGTAATTCTTTGTTACTTTTATTACTTTTTTAAATAGATGCTTGCAACAATTGTTCTTTGATGTAGGAACTTCAGATATCAACGTACATTCCTGGAGTCCTTTTGGAAATCCTTTCAGGAAGTGATGGATGGGTTCCTTCCCTCTTTATTTTACCCTCTGGTTCTAATACATCTGGAAAGTTTCACTTATTGTTTCTTGATACATAGTGCCCAAGCTTTAATTTTTTTCCCCCTTAATCATGATTTTCAGGCAGTCCAATGTTTTCAAAGGATCTCTACTTCTTCCTGCTTTTTTTTTTTTGGAGTAGGGAGGGCAGGGCAATTGGGGTTAAGTGACTTGCCCAAAGTTAGACCGCTAGTAAGTGTTAAGTGTCTGAGGCTGGATTTGAACTCAGGTCCTCCTGACTCCAGGGCAGGCGCTCTATTCACTACCACACCTAGCACCGGGAAATGATCTCTTCTTGACCGGCTTTCTAGGTCGGTTGTTTTTGATACCAGATTTTGTGTTTTCCTCTATTTTTTCCCCTCACTCTTCTGATTTTGTTTTAATATTTCTTGCTGTCTCTTGGAGTTACTGATTGGGCTATTTTTGTGTCAAGATATTAGGAGACACCATTTTCCAGAGCTAAGGCCCAGAAAGCAAGCTGTGCCCTGAACTTGGCATAATAACATTCCTTTGCAAACATCCTCTGGATAATTTCACCCTTTGGCAAAACAAAATCAAAATTATAATATTACTTTGACCAGCAACAGGTGTTCTCTGAGCTCTGAGAAGCATCAGATAGTTTAACTACCCATGATCTGGTCATAAAGCCCTGCTATGAAATCAAACTTGTCTCATGGTTGCTGTTGGTCCTCATTGTCAGGGCTACCACTCACTTCGTAGCCATCATTATAAGTATTGAGATCTCCCCGAAAGGCCTCGGGTCCTCCCAGGAGCAGCGCGCCCAGATTCCTTGCTTGCAAGCAAGCTGTTTGCCTCACTTTGAAATTAAACTTGCATTTGATTCCTGACTCTCCTGTCTCTAGCCTGCTAGGGCCATTCATTGGTTAGAGGCCAGTTTGGTCCCACTGACACTAATTTTCAGGGAGTCAGTTTCTTCAGTAAGGTTTTTAACTCTCTTCAATTCTTTCATCCATATATTTATTTCAATTTTTGTCTCTTCATTTCTTCTTTTGTAGAAAATGTCTTTTTCCTTTGAGTCTCTGTTGACAATTGTTATTTAAATATAAGCAAATGACTTTGAATAATTTAGTTCTGTGTGGATCAAAACAGGGATCTAGGATCTCATTGAAACAGGGAACTCTGGAACGAGGAGAATGGCCTAGAGAGCAATAAAGAGATCACGTGACTGGCCTAATCTGCCAGTGTGAGTCAGAAGCTGGACTTGAACCCTGGTTTGCTTGATTTAGATGACATTACACATCTAATCGATAAAAAAAAAAGTTGTTTGTTGGTTTTTTTTTTTAAAGATAAGACTCTAATCCCATTCATTTTATTAGCACTTCTGGTTTTTATAAAATAAACATTTATGGAAGAGATTGAAACTTTTGCTCCAATTCATTTTATTTTACGCCCTGGGGGTTTTGTTTATGTATGATCCTCATGTCCCCACCAAAAAGTGGGAAGTACTGGTAAATAGTAAGGGGAAAGGCTAATTCCTGAAGGAATGGGTCTCTTGGCATCCAGGGCCCAGCCACTGGGAAGCTCAGGTGAGCCCCCGGGCTTGGACCTCCCCAACATGGACAGTCTACAGCAAAAATAAGGACCCTTCTCAGTTTGGGAATAACTGAATTATTCTGAATAACTGAATTATCATGCAGTCGTCAAGCACGCATCAAATCAACCAACAAAGGAGACCCTCCCATTCTAACAGAGGTTTAGGAAACAAAAGCAGGCGCCCGGGTAGCCGGCACCGGGGCCGTGACCTTGACCGTGGCTGGCCCTGGACGGAGGCTGAGGGGCTGCGGGGCAGCGGGGCAGCGGGGGCAGCGGAGGCTGCGGAGGCTGCGCGGTCCCGGCCGAGGGCGCGGGAACCTCGGCTCCGCGATGTCCTCCAGGGGCCGCTCTCCCTCTCCGCTCCACGCCGGGAAGCCCCCGCCCGGGCCCCGGCCGCGCCTCCTCGCCGGGCTCCTCCTCTTCCCGTCCTACTCCCATCCCTGCCAGCCTCTGTGGCTAACCCAAACACTCCCGGTTCCTGCCGTAGGCGCCCGCTCAGCCCCAGCCAGCGCCTTCCCCGGCCCCCCCCCCCGCACCCCGCGCCCCCCAAGCGCCCCCCACCCCCGCGC
Organism: Pseudochirops cupreus; assembly: GCA_028627135.1. Classification (NCBI taxonomy): domain Eukaryota; kingdom Metazoa; phylum Chordata; class Mammalia; order Diprotodontia; family Pseudocheiridae; genus Pseudochirops; species Pseudochirops cupreus. The sequence goes on along the minus strand of CM053580.1, from coordinate 354,485,059 downwards.
AGCTGCCAGCCCCCCTGAGCCCGCGGCTGCTGCCAGAGCGATGCTGCTGCTGGCGGCCGCCTTCATCGTAGCGTTCGTGCTGCTGCTCTACATGGTCTCACCGCTCATCAGTCCTAAGCCCCTCGCACTGCCCGGGGCCCATGTAGTGGTGAGTGGACCGAGACCCGCCCGGGGACGGGACGGGGCTGGGGGAAAGGGGGGTCCCCTGCCCCGCCGGCCAGAGCCCTGCCTCCTGTTGCTGCTTCCTCCCCCCTCCTTCCCCACCTCGATGCCTCTCGCTCATCTCCCGCTCCTCCGGCCGCTGCTGCGGTGCCCTCCAACTGCTCGTTCTCCAGGGCAGCAATTGTTTCCTTGCTCCTGACTAATCCTCGAGCTTTCCTTTTTCTTTTTTTCTGTCCCTTGCTGCTGCCTTTCCCCCTTCTTGAGGGTTTTCTCACACCCTTCCCAGTTACGCAGCGTTCTCTAGGTGCCGCGAGGCAGCCTCCCCCACCCCCATCTGTTGCATCTCCAAATACCGGGAAGACCTTTTGTGACCGCGTCCGAAAAGCCCTGGAAGAGAGAAGGGAGAGGGCCGCTCCCGTTTGGGGGATACCACCCTCATCCTTCCGGGTGCGCCAGTTCTGCTGTCAGGCCCTGGCAGGGATGGAAAGGAGGGCCATTGCGAAGGTCACCTGACGCAGGCAGCCCTGTTAGGCACTGTGAGGCTGAGGAAGGACCGGGAGATTTGGTTTGCACCCTCCCTCACCTGAAAACAGACCAGAGCGTGACACTCTATCCAATAGGTTCTCTACTGATATCTGTACGTTACACATACAACATGTCTATTCAATTAAGCCCTGGCAGGAGGAGGGGCCATTATGAGGAGGTATGGTAATAGAGACCCAAGCAGGATGGCCAGGGAAACATTAGGGTGGTTGTCTCTCTGGACATAATGCCGTAATACCTCGTCCTTTCCAGAATACTTTTACCACTAAGTGCCTTGTAGACACACAGTCATCCTTGAAGCAACCAGGGGAGACAGATATTTTTATCCTCAATTTTACCGATGAGTCAGCTGAGGCACAGAGAGATGTGGAACAATTTCACCAAAGACATGCAGTGGACAGCTGGACCTGTAACTTATCTCTTCTGACATTTGGGCCAATCCTTTACACTCTACCAGTACTGCTCTGAAGAAGGGGCCTGGTAAAAGCACGCTTAGCTAATGTTTGTTGAACTGAGAATCTCAAAGCCTCACCTCAGAAGGTAGGATAGAATGAGGTAGCTGGGATCCATGAACTTTCTCTTGTAACAGAAGCAATAGGAACCTAGGAAGTGACTCACCAGGGCTTTTGCCTGGGGAAGAATTTCCCCCAAGCCCCAGTGAAGTGACTTTGCTGGCTCCCAACACGACATGGTCCCCGAGGTCATTCTCACCCTTATTCTCCTGTTATTGTACCTACCAATAGTGTCTTCAGGTCAGGAATATGATTATGATTTTGGCTTTCTCCAAAAGGTTAAATGCCATTCTAATGGCGCTTTAGAAATGAATGGGAGAGTTGGCTTTTTTTTATTACCTTTATTTGGTGGACTTAATATTTCCACCTTTACTATGATGACTGATGATATCATCTCACATCGTTATGGCTTTTTATTGGATGTTGACCTCTGTTTCTCATTTGACTTACACAACAGCCCTGTGACAATTTGGAAGACTGGGAGTAAAGAGAGGAGAACCTGAATTATGAATAAAGGGTGTTATAGAGGAGGATTAGGAGGGAGACTGGAAATAGTGATATCCTCAGACTATACAAAGGAGGATTGCAGTGACTTCCCTTGGCCCTCTGAAACCTGAGTCCCTGTACAGGCAGATTATTATAAAATAATACCTCTTCTACTTTTGTCTGTATTTATAATTAGGGCAAGAGCTGGTGAGAGGCAAAATTCATTTCTTTATATTATTTCTTCATAAAACTCCTTGTGTATTTTCAACCACTGCTGAGGTTAGAAAGATAAGTAAAAGGAAGGCTGTAGGTTAAAATAATATTAAAGGTTAAAAATAATTTTTAAAAATCAAAATATTGATCACTCAGCTTTTTGAGAAGACTTATGCCTGAGAGGCAAGTCTTTAAAAGTTGTATTTTCTTAATGTCTATTTTTCCACTTTTAATCATAATTTGACCCATCAGCTCATTGGTGACATTTCTTCCAGAGTGCATCCTATACTTGCCTTTTCATCTTAATGAGTTTTTAATCTTTGTATTGTACTTCCTCAAATCCTCTCAAGATGATCTGTTATATGGCAAAGAGCACTCGACTTGGGAAGCAGAAGAGACCTAGGTTAAAATCCCACCTCTCATGCTTTTTTACCCTTAACCTCTCTGGGTTCCAATCAGTTTTCCAAGGCTGAAAGTTGTAAAGGGATTATGATCTGAGGGAGTCTAAGCATGGGCACCAGTGAAATCTGCAGCTTCAACTCCTCCCCTGCAAAAAATAAAAAGAGAAGTGCTTACCTTATAGAGTTGTATCAAATGAAATATAATGTGCATAAAGTATTTTGCAAACTTTAAAATTATATGTAAATGTCAGCTATTTTTATTGTTCATCATAGCTCAGTATTTCAAAGACTTTTCATTGCCCAGATATCTCTGTATATCTGTAGATGGTCATTGGAGAGTTGCTGTAACTGATCAGCTGTTCACAAACTCAGCTACCTCTGCTCTCAGAAAACAGATGTAGTATATCACTGGTCTGATTCTCAAAGCTTTTCCCACTTGGTAGGGTTTCCAAGGGCAGCTAGGTGGAGCAGTGGATAGAATGCCAGGCATGGAGAAGGGAGGACCTAAGTTCAAATCTGGCCTCAGATACTTACTAGCTAAGTGATCCTGGGCAAGTCACTTCACTCTGTTTGCCTCAGTTTCCTTACCTGTAAAATGAGCTGAAGCAGAAAATGGCAAACCATCCCAGTGTCTTTGCTAAGAAAATCTCAGATGGGGTCATGAAGAGTCAAACACGACTGAACAACAACGGCCTTCTAGACTTTATGCTTTGCTAACATAGCCTTCAGAAACCCAGGATTCACTCCATATCTAGAATGAACTAGAGGATGTTAGTGGAGCAGTTTATTCTGAATTAGGAAAGTCAACACTTTGTTTCTTGTTTTAAGTGATTCAAGGGACTTCAGCTATAAACTTGACTATTTCCTTAAAATTGTCTGGACTGTAAGCCCATACAGTACGCAATATACTCTGAATATTTGCTGTGAAAGAAATGGCGAAATGTCTTATTTTTAACTATTCCTTATTAACAAATCTATAGAGTTGGAGAGTACCCTGAAAATAATACAAGAATGTCAGAGACAATGGACATGCTAATTCATCCGAGGTTGCCATCAGTTTGTAAAATTATCTATTAGGGGAAAAAAATGAAGGCAAAACTACCCCTGTGAGATTTACTGGGAAGGACCAGGACAGAGAAGATTGGTGTTCAATACAGATTCTGATATCTATGGAAGTGCTCATCATAATTATTTACATAGAAATTCCCAGAACAGTCCTTATTACTGTTTATTTTTTTTCTCATTTTATAAGTGGCAAAATTGAGGCACAGAAAGAATTCTAGGATTTAAGTCATTCCAACTAATCATAGTCTGCAAATGTTAGGAAAACCTTTATAGCTGGTTCTTCAGAAAGAATTAGAAAAATAAGCAGTGTGATGCCAGTCTCTGAAAGACACTTGCCGAACCATACTTTTCATCAGAATTTTTTTCCTCGAGACATTGAATGTCAGACCTTGCCTTTATGTCTCATTTTATAGATTCCATTTGGCCAACCAGCCTTTCTAATTGCCTTTGATAAAAAGCAGAAGCTGTGCATAAGGGAATGAGTAACCTTTTAAAAATCTTACAGTTGAGAATAATGGTGAGGGAGAAATAAAAAAAAAAGTAGGTTAAAATGTTGCCTTTAACTGTCTGTCACCTGTGTTCAGTGCAACTGAAGCTGACATCATCTTTTTTCTTCCAACTCAAGCAATAAATAGTGTAATTGCTATTTTTTAATCCTGCTCGAACAGTTCCCTTTTTAACCTTATACATTTAAAACAATAGTCAAGAATATGATTTTTAAAATGAGGTTTTAAGATATCTTTTGTTTGTAGATAACCTTGATTTCTGGATGCACCCCTCTCCATTTCCTTTCCAGTAAGCATTAAATTTATAGTAATGTCATGTGAATTTGCACATGCATTATTATTATTATATTCTTGAATAATTTTCAAAGGGAAAAGGCAGTTGAGGAATACTAACCAACAAATCCACTAAGTCTAATAGCACATGCAAGTTGTATACCTATTATCCCCCTCCCCCCCACCTCTGCAGAAAAGGGAGGGAGGTGCATTTTTTCATTTCTTTTCAAGGCCTATCTAGGTTATGATAATTACACAGCATTTAGTTTCCTTTTGGGGGATTCTTTTTCACTTTGTTGCACTAGGCAGTGCAGTGGATAAAGTGCCAGGCTTAGAATGAGGACTCATCTTCCTGAGTTCAAATTTGGCCTCAGTTGTGTGACCCTGGGCAAGTCTCTTTGCTCTGTTTGCCTCCATTTCTTTATCTGTAAAATGAGCTGGAGAAGGAAATGGCAAACCGTTCCAGTATCTTTGTAAGAAAACCCCAAGTGAGGTCACAAAGAGTGAAAAAAACTCTGAATGACTGAACAATAACAACATGACTGTGGTTGTTGCTTTCCTGGTTCTGCTTGTTCCTCTGTTCACCTGTAAGACTGACTCTTAAGTCTCTCTCTTCAATCTGATCTGTGTTAAGAAAGAGTTTTACCTGGAGGCTGACAAGATTACTTGAATTGTTAGCTTGTTGCCAAAGAGCTTTCAACTTAGCTATGAATTTTGAACTCCATCTACTCTTGTGATGCAGTTCCACCCTATGTAGTAGAGAATGCAATAAATGTTAGAAAACAAAATTTTACATTTGTATGGTGTTTTATAGTTTGCAAAGTTCTTTCCCATACCTTTTCATTTTGAGCCTTACCACAACCTTGGGAGGCAGTAACTGGAGCTCTAATCCTAGTGTGGTGGAAAGAAGGTGGCTTTTACAGTCAGAGGATCTGGGTTTGAATCCAGACTCTACCATATGAAGGGAAATTCTCTTTACTCTTTTGGACTCCTTTTTCCTCATCTATAAAATGACATGGTTGGAGTAGATGATAATGATAAGGGTTTAAGTTAATATAGTACTATAACATATGCAAAGTGTTTTATACCTTTTTGATTCCCTACAACCTCATGAGATAGATGCTATTATTATCTCCCTTTTTATAAATCAGGAAATTGAGCCTGAAGTGATTTCTTTAGGATCACACAGTAAATAGATAAGGCAGGATTTGAACTCAGGTCCTCCTGACTCTAAGTTCAACCTTCTATCTACTTTTCTACCTTAGGTGTCTTCTACCTTTGGTCCTCTGATCACTTTTAACAGATGAAGAATTTGAGCCCCAGAAAGTAACCGTAGTAACTTGTGTGAAGTCACAGGGTTAGTAATTGCTAGGGCAGGGATGAGGACTCAAGCCTTTTGGCTCTTAGTCCAGCGAAGTGCTATGATTGATTGCAGCTGTTCACAAACTTTTGAGTCTCAGGACTACTTTACATTCTTAAAAATTATTGAGGACCCTCCAAAGAGCTTTTGTTAATCTGGGTTTTAGCTATCAATATTTGCCATATTAGAAATGAAAACATATTATTATTATTATTATTATTGCTTTTTGGAGGGGGGAAGGCAGGGCAATTGGGGTTAAGTGACTTGCCCAAGATCACACATCTAGTAGGTGTTAAGTGTCCAAGGCTGGATTTGAACACAGGTCCTCCTGACTCCAGGGCCAGTGTTCTATTCATTGCGCCACCTAGCTGCCCCCTTAGTATTATTTTGAAAATAGTTTTGACCTCATGGACCCACTTAAAGGGTCTCAGGGACCCCAAGAGGTACCCACACCATGCTTTTTTACTGATTGCTGATAATTTATTGAGTCTTGTGGGAAGAGAGCTGTACTTGTTAGAAAGTCAAGAACCCTGGATTCCAGTTACCTTTTCTTCACTAATCAGCTATATGAGTTTTAGTTAGATAAATTGCTTCTAGGTCATACAATGGATAAAGTGCCAGGCCTGGAATTAGGAGGACCTGAGTTCAAATTCGGCCTCAGATACTTACTATCTCTGTGACCCTGGGCAAGTCACTTAACCCTATTTGCCTCAGTTCCTCATCTGTAAAATGGCAAATCACTGTAGTATCTGCCAAAAAAAACCCCAATTGGGGTCATGAAGGGTTGGACATGACTGAACAAAAAAGATATTGCTTCTCTGAATCTCAGTATCTTCAGCTATAAAATGTAGGGATTAGATAAGGTGTCTCTCATGTCTCTTCTAACTCTGATATTTCATGAGTCAAAGTAGGGGAAAATTATATGGAAAATTTTGCTGTTAGTATATCTTTCAGAAATGACTTCACTCAACTTTTTGTGATTTTGAACGTGTCATGTAGGGGTAAGATCATATGAGGTATTCAAGAAGATGGACTTCAGCCCAATGAACACATAACCTAGTATTTGTGACTAAGGGTGCTTTTACCTTTCTAGAAAGCATTTACTGCTGTAAGTTGGGTATTAGTTGAAAAGCATCTCTGGAAGAGGTGATATAGTTCTGTAGCCTCTTACCTTAATGGTGCCGAATTACCATCTGTCCATTCTTCCATGCTTCTTTTTGGTAGACCAGTTTGACTGGAGTAGAGAGTTCATGGATCAGTCAAAAAACATTTTTTAAGCATTCAGTTTTTAAAATTTTGAGTTCCAAATTTTCTCTCTCTCTCCTTGAAACAGTAAGCAATTTGTTTTAGGTTATATCTGTTCAATCATGCAAAACATATTACTGTATTAGTTGCGTTATGAAAGAAGACAAAGGGGAAAAAACATTAAAAAATTACAGAAAGTGAAAAATAGTATGCTCCAATCTGCATTCATACTCCATCACTTCTTTCTCTGGAGGTGGATAGCAGTTTTCGTCATGAATCCTTTGGAAATGTCTTGGATCACTGTATTGCTGATAATAACTAAATCATTCATAGCTGATCATCATACAGTATTGCTGTTACTGTGTACAATGGTCTCCTGCTTCTGCTCACTTCTCTTTGCATCTGTTCATATAAGTCTTTCCTGGTTTTTCTGAAATCTGCTTGCTCATCATTTCTTATAGCACAGTAATATTCCATTATAATAATATGCCACTACTTGTTCAGCCATTCTCCAATTGATGGACATCCCCTCAATTTCCAGTTCTTTGCTAAAAGAGGTACTATAAATATTTTTTGTGCAACTAGGTCCTTCCTCCCCTCTCTGCCTTTTAAAAATATCTTTGAGGTACAGACCTAGTAGTGGTATCATGGGGTCAAAGGGTATCCCTAGTTTGATAGCCCTTTGGGCATAGTTCCAAATTGCTCTTCAGAATAGTTGGGTAAGTTCACATTTCTACCAACAGTTCATTAGTGTCCCAGTTTTTCCACACCCCCTCCAACATTTATAATTTTTCCTTTTCTGTCATATTAGCCAATCTGATAAGTATGTCCCTGAGAGTTTTTAAAAAATTTATTAAGTGCTTCCTACATATCAGACACTGTGCTGAGGGCTGGGATACAAAGAAAAAGAAAAATGGCCCCCCAAGGGGCTTATGTTGCAATGGGGAGAAACATGGTTTTGTGTGCATTTACATGTGTGTGTGTATATATGTATATATATACATACATACATACACAGAAATACATATGTCTCCATATGAAAGATAAATCCAAAGTAGATTCAAGGTTACTTTAAGCATTAAGGGCTATTGTTGTTTGTCCTTCATTCTTGAAGAGGACCAGTGACATCATGAGGGTGATATCTTGACTTGATGTGAATTGGATATAAGTGGGACAGAGTTGTGCAAAATCTTCTGCCTCACTCTCTCCTCCAGGGTCATCTAAGTCCAGTGGCAAAACAAAGGTCAAGATGACTGGTGATGACCCAGGATGCAATGGGTGACCTTGGCATCTTTGATGTCTGACCAGGCTCTAAGAGCTAGTGGAACAGGGAAAGGCCTCCTTAAGAAGGTTTTATTATTTTCTTGAAGCAAGAGGTAGAAGTAGGAAAATAAGCATTCCAGGCATAGAGAATAGCCAACTCAAAGGCTGATGGGAGTGGAGCTTCTTCATGTGTGAGGGACAGTAAGTTGGCTGACACGGCTGGACCTTAGTGTGTGTGTAGGGGAGGAAGAAATAAGAAGGCTGAGCAGGCCTGGTAGTGAAGAGCTTTAAAGCCTGGATCCTAGAGATTCTATCAGGAGGGTAATAGGGAGCCAGTCAAGTTTATTGAGGAGTGCGGATGGGTCCTGTTAGACCTGTTCTTCTGGAAAGTCATTTTGGCAGCTGTGTGGAGGATGGTTTGGAATAGGGAAAGACTTGAAGGAGAGAAAACAATCAGGGGACTATTTTAGTAATCCAGGTGAGAAGTGAAGAGGGGCCTGACCTTAAGTGGTGATGGTATGAACAGAAAGGAGTTAGGTCTAGGTACAGTGAGGTAATGCTGGGCATGGAATCAAGAAGACCTGAGTCCAGATCTGACCCCAGACATGTAATATGTTTGTGACCTTGGGCAAGTTACTTCACCTATGTTTGCCTCAGTTTTCCCTACTGTGAAATGGGGATGATTGTGGTAGCTACATCCCAAGGTGGTTGTGAGGATCAAATGAGAATAATTGTAAAGTTCTTAGCACAGAGCCTTGGACAGCAAAGGGCATATAAATGTGAGCTATTATTATTGTCATTGCTATAATAATAACCATTATTAATATGTCGTGGATGCAGAAACCACATGATCTGGCGACTGACTGGAAGTGGGGAGGAGTGAGAAATCAGGGGTGGCTAGGTAGCACAGTGAATACAGCACCAGCCCTGGACTCAGGAGGACCTGAGTTCAAATCCAGCCTCAGACACTTAACACTTACTAGCCATGTGACCTTGAACAAGTCACTTGACCCCAATTGCCCTCCAAAAACAAAAACCCCCCAGAAGAGTGAGGAATCAAAGCTGACGTGGAAGACGTGAATCTCAGTGGATAGGACAGTGGTGCCCCCAACAGCAATAGGAGGCTAATAAGATTGAGATAAGGCCGAAAAGGTAAGATGATGCCTGATTATGGAGTGTCTAGAATGCCAGGCACAAAATTTAGGTTTTCCTCAGAATGCAAAAGGTGCTACTCAGGGTTTTAGAGCAGAGGAATGGAGTGCAGGCTCTTGCAGGACAGGGAAAGACTATTGTCACGTCTGTTTTTGTATTCCCAGGACCTAGATCGGTGACTTGTACATAGTTTATGTTTGTTGAAGTGAATGAATAAATCTATATGTTAAAAAAATAGTCTGGTATAGTTAGAGGGAAGAGAAAGTGGAGGCAGGAAGCCCTGTCCGCATCTTACACTGCTGACGCTGCCTTGGGCTCTTGGTATTTCCCCACTCTCACACAGCTCTTCTGTGTCTCTCACCACTTCTGGTCTGGCTCCTCATCTTTACGACCCCCCCAAAGTGGTACCTCTCAAGGTGTACAGTCTTCAGCCACCTCTCTCTTTACACTCACTCCTTGGATAATCTTAGCAGACACTGGCATCTTTATGATGGTCACTCCTTGTTATTGTTCGGTTGTGTCTGACTCTGCATGACCCCATTGGGGTTTTCTTGGCAAAGATACTGGAATGGTTTGCCATTTTCTTCTCTGGCTCGTTTTACAGATGAGGAGACTGAGGCAAACAGAGTTAAGTGACATGTCCAGGATCACAAAGCAATAAGTATCTGAACTCAGGTCTTTCTGACTCCAGGCCTGGCATTCTAGCCACTGTACCACCTAGCTACCCAATGACTCCTAAATCTTCATTAAAATTTATCCATAACATGTATTTCACTACATTTCCAAACTTATTTCATGTTGGAATCAACATGGTATAGTGTTGAAGTTCTTAACCTGGGATCTATGAACTTAAAAAAATGTTTTAGATGACTTTATTTTAACATAATTGGTTTCCTTTGTAATTCTAAGTATTTTATCTTATACATTCAAAACATTATTCTAAGAAGGGCTCCATAGACTTCACCAGTCTTCCAGAAAGGCTCATGACACAGAAGAACATATGAGATAATAGAATACTTCTTGTATTTGGAGTCAGAAGATCTGGCCCTGCTACTTACAATCTGCATTATTGTAGAGCAGGCCTGCACAATCTGTGGCCCTCCAAAGAATTTTGGGTGGCCCAACAAAAAATATAGAGGAAAACATCCTTTGTATGTAGAAGAAATCCTTTGGTGGGCCAAAAGGATACCATATCCTGCTTCAGACCTTTCTAGCTGTGTGACCTTGGCCAGTCCCTTAACCCTGTTTCCCTCAGTTTCCTCATCTGTAAAATGAGCTGGAGAAGAAAATGGCAAACCCTCCAGTATCTTTGCCAAGAAAACTCCAAATGGGGTCATGGAGAGTCAGACAGAACTGAAAAACAACTGAAAATCAATAGCTGCTTTATAAATGCTTGTTCCTTTCCCCTTCCTTTAGGCAAATCACTTCATCCCTCTGCAGCTCAGTTCCTCATCTGTAAAATGAGGGGTTAATTAGATGGTATCTAAGATCTCTTCCCCCACTAGGTTACTTATCCTAGGATTCTACTCCTTCACATATTCTGTGCTCCTGACAAATTGTCCTGTTAACTATTTCCTGAAATCAATATAGTATCTCCCATTTCCATGCCTTTTTCAAGGGCTGTATCTCCTGTGTGGAATGCACTCTCTCTTCCTTTCCAAGTTCCTTCACCTAGAGCAGCTCAGGGGATATGTCTAGAAGCCTCTCCTGCTCCCTTCCTTCCCTCCTGGAATTACTTTGTATTTATCTGTGTATTATGTTGCATATCCCCCGTAGAAGGTGGTAAGCTCCTTGAAAGCAAGGAGTGCTTGTTGTCTTTGTATCTTCAGCACTCCGGACACAGGCTGGCACACAATATTCACTGAATTGAATTAAATGACCCTGACTAGAACAGCATCTCCAGCTGAATATCCAAATTCAAGGTCAGCTTACCCAAAGTTAATCTTATCTTCCCCCAAAATCTATTCTTGCTTCACTATTTGTCAGTGGTATTATCGTTTCCCCAGACAAATGGGTGGGTATTATCATTTTACCCAGTTGGTTTCATTTACCTAGACATTTACTCAGACATGTGTTAGAAACATTTGTTGTAAAACAGAGGATTGCAGTAATAGCTTTGATTTCTTTTCTTCTCCCTCACCTTATATTTTCCTAATTAACGAATCCAGTCAATTGTACATAATACCTCTTGTGCTCATCCTTTTTGATCCATCCATACTAACCGTGCTCTAATAGTGTTTTTCATTAGTGTCTTCCTGGGTGATTGCAGTAGCTTTATAACATCTCCACTCTTCCCTCAGATGTCTTCCCCAGTCATCACTGCTTTCAGACATGTTTCTTACACATTGATCTAGTAGTATTACTCTCTGCTCAAAACCCCTCTACCGCCTACCAAGAAAAGATCATACTCATATCTGATCAGTTAATTCCTTCTGGAACTGCTATGTTAAGAAAGTGTCTAGGGGTGGCTAGGTTGC